>OY856328.1:10000000-11200000 GCA_963693445.1 Agonopterix heracliana
ACGGGGCATTCAGAGTTCTGTCCCAACGACGTATTCAAGATGGACTCCACTCCTTGCGGGAAGGCTGACGAGGTACATTTGTTTTATTTTTAACAGACTTCGAGATAAAATAAAAGAAGGTAGACTTCACAAAATGAATTACTAAAGTGTTGGTATGTTTGTCCCTTATATTCCTCCAAAACTTACAGATCGTCTCTCAATTTAGGGAAAAGGGAAAGTGTCATAAAAATTCAACAGAAACAAATTAATTGAAATATCGTACCATTTTCAAGCCGGCGCGGCCGGCCTCATCATCGAAAGAAAGATGATTTAGGTCTCGGGCACACATACCCATCAGACAGAATGTGAGTTTGTGTCAACAGTAAAAAGAGATGTTGCCTGATGAGAAGGTCTGATGGGACCTTTTTGTCACTGCGGCGCAACGACCTTTTCCCTAAATTGAGAGACGGGCAAGGCTCGGAAACCAAGCTCTGAATTTAGGCCAGGGTCAGCAATGAGCTTTGATAAAAAAAAATATCTTTGCGTAAAGAAAGTGCTCATTTAAAGACTTTATATGTTTGTCTGTACTTATATTGCTCTTGTTGTATGTCTTTTTGTTTTAACCCTCTAATTTCGTGTTTCATGTTTTTGTAGGATGTTATGTAGAATACATATAAGATTGTCACAATGTTTTACCCTTGTGGGTGTAATGACCGCTGGTGTTTGTTCGCGCAGGCGTACTGTGTCCGTGGGTCGTGCAGGTCCCACGCTGACCAGTGCCGGCTGCTGTGGGGGACCACGGGAGAAACGTCACACGACAAGTGCTACTACGGCAACAACGTCAAGGGAAACAAGTGAGCGCACTGTTATTTTATAAAAAAAATTATTTGTCTCAAATAACAACGAACAAGGTGTCAGTAAATATAAACATGCTCGTTGTTGTCTCGTTCGAAGGTGATGAAAGATGACAAGTTTAGTCCCTGTATGACTTACTGGCGTCAACTAACCAGTAACCACACCAGAATCCTTCTGCCCTACATCACAATTAAAATGTTTTTGTTTTGTTTTTGGTCTGAGTATTTTTATTATTTGTGATTGGACTATTGCAAGCAAGGATCGTTATGTAACGCTTAGACCATCACTGGTCCTTTGGGTTCGCCCCAAGCTCACCCATATTTTACGCATACCTCAGAACTTGTGGTATTTTCTTTTCATTCTCGGGAATACGGATTTCCTCACGATTTTTTCCTTCACCGCCGAGCTAGTAAATGATAAATACAACCATACATAAATTCCGAAGAACTTAGTGGTACAGGCCAGGAATAGAACCGCCGCCTCATGATTGAGGCGCTAGCTCTCTTCCGTATGGGCTATCATCGTTCTCTTGGTATGTGCAAGAGTATTCACTGCTGCAATTCCAGACGTCATAGAAAATCAATTGTTCGTCGTGTAGATCTGAGATTTAAGGGAGTTCAAAGGTTAACGTGAGCTTCCGCCACAACCTAGTTATTATCCTGTGATGTTTACAGCTCGCTTTGCTCGTTTCAGCTTTTTTTCTATACATGAATCAACATTTTAGCATGAACTCCACAATCGAAATATGATGGATAGAAATAATTCAGCAATGGCACCCCTAGATTTCTTATGACTTGATGAAGCGAGCGCGCTATTGGTTGATTATGTCCTCGCTACACTATTCCTGAGTAACATAGGCTATATTTTATTTTAATACACGAACGAAGTCTCGGGAAAATCTTAAATAATCGGCTTATCAACAGGAACGGTAACTGCGGCTACGACAGAGTCCGCCAGATCTACCGGCAGTGCTCGCTAGAGGACGCCATGTGCGGCATGCTGCACTGCAGGCATCTGAACGAGCGGCTGGAGTTCGGCATGGAGTCCGTGGCCACGCTGTCCGCTATATTCATCAACAACAACGGTGTGTTTTCGCGTTATTTTACCTCATAACCATACGAGAAGGCGTAGCATGTTGCACCGTGCACATGACACACCTATATCACGCCTTTTATCTCGTTCGTTCGCGCGCAAATAGAAAGAGAGCGAAGGCGTGCTGCGCTATATCATGTATTACCATAGTATAAGAACGAGTACCGTATCTAACATCTAATACTACTACATACAGTACGGACATATCCTGCCCCCACCAATTTTAACCTCACCCCCTCTAGCAGGCGTGGCGGTCACAAAGTATCGCACATGCAACCTCTTCTTTTAAAATTTTCCTATTTGTATGAAATGACGAAGAATATCATCATCCCATTTCCTCCCGTGGGTGTCGTAAAAGGCGACTAAGGGATCTACCAGAGGATGGGCAGCAGTATCCTCTGAGTCCGAGTATACATATCCAACCAACTGCGATCGCCAACCCGCCTGTCAAGCGTGGCGATTATGGCAAAACCCCCCAACATGGACCTTATAGCGCGGTCCTTGGAGAAGGCCTATGTCCAGCAGTGGACGTCCATCGGCTGAGATGATGATGATGATGAAATGACGGCTAAGGGTTGAACTACACATGGCCGCACGCGATCGCATTTTTCCGTCGCTCCATCCTTTTCTGTCACTCAGGAACGTCATTTGCTAGAGCATATAAGATAGACGGAACGCGATCGCACGCGGCGTGCTGTTTCGTGCTGTTCCGTTCCGTCTATCTTATATGCTCTAGCAAATGACGTTCCTGAGTGACAGAAAAGGATGTGTAGTTCAACCCTTAGTGTCCAAGGTGTGGTATTACCGTACGAAGATGATCCTAACATAAAGTTTAACAATTTGACAGGTACAATAATACCGTGCCGCACCGCCATCATTGACCTGGGACTCGGTGACGTCGACCCGGGAATGGTACCTGACGGCGCAAAGTGTGGAGATAATAAGGTACTTTATCAAAGTCAAAAGTCAATGTCAATATAATTTATTCAATATAAGAGCTTGAAGCACACTTATTAAACGTCAAATCTTTTTTAAGCTACCACCGCGTCGGAACGTGTTGTCGCTGTAGAGAAGATGCGGCCAGAAACTCTACAACATAACACGACTTAAAACTATAAGCCCCACTTGCGCCAACCTGGGTTAGCGATAAACTCCAGGTTAAGTTGGTAACCCATGGTTTTTTGTATAGAAAAACAATTGAAAGAGCCATTTTATCCGGAGTTAATTGCTAACCCGTGGTTGGCGCAAGTGGGCCTTACAATATAAATTCTTAAGCCACGGTTATGTATACAATAATACATAGTCTATCTAATTAAATAATTGATACTATACAGTAATGTAAATAAACTATAAGTTAGTGACCTCAGACCCAAGCATTTTGATCATTTAAATCATAATGTTTACTAATAACTTAAGATCAAAAATTTTCCATTATGCTAACCACAGAATAGAGATCCCAACTCCTATGTAGGTGCAACCCGCATCTGTTCTTTCAAATCGTTCACAAAAAGTTAACAACAAACAATGAAATTTTATTAAATTGAAATTCAGTCATACGACTTATGAAGATAAAGTTGAATTTAATTTGATTAGCTTTTTTGGGTCACACTGGTTCTCGAACTAAATAGTCCGCTTGCGATTTCTGCTATTTCTGTTTTCTGGGCCTGTTTCAACACTTCAGAATATGTTCTTGATAGCTTATCTGACAGATCGTTTAAAATATATTTCATACGAAATATGCCAAAATCTGTCAGATAAGCTATTACGAACTTATCCAGAAGTAGTTAAACATGCCGTAATTGTTTTATTTTGTTCACAGATGTGTATGAACCAAAGATGCATGCCAGTGGAAGTGATTCGAGCTGAAATAGCCGCCATAAAAGGTTCTGTCTGTCCTTCCGATTGCTCCGGACATGGCATTTGTAATTCTGAAGGTAAACCATTACTTTATAACTGTTTCCTTCTTTTCTTTAACTCATACCACAGAATTGTCCGTGTGGTGTCGGCTAAGAGTAGCACCATCCCATTTCCTCCCGTGGGTGTCGTAAAAGGCGACTAAGGGATCTACCGGAGGATGGGCAGCAGCATCCTCTGAGTACACACATTCAATCCAACTGCGATCGCCAACCCGCCTGCCAAGCGTGGCGATTATGGCAAATCCCCCATTTTTGGGGAGGCCTATGTCCAGCAGTGGACATTTATCGGCTGATATGATGATGATGATGATGATACCACAGAATAGGTCTGGTATAAATACTCATACGCTCCCTGGCGTTGTTGATATTCGGTATTAGAAATGATCACCGAATATAAGCGACGGTCGGTCCTGTTAATATCTGAATGGGTTACCGTTTTTGTGGTATTTTATTCAGAGCGGATTGTTGGAAGCAAGTTAGGTGGTTATCTTGCTTTCAGATAATTTTCAAGCCGCCTTCCTAGGCCTATGACCTTCCGAAGCACACTGGTGCTCGAGATGACTAAAGCGGCCATCCATTCAAAGGGGGTGCCAAAATAATCAGCATGAAAAAAAAAAGTTGAAAATACTGACAAAAAATCTCGAGCTCGCTTCTCTTTATATTGGAGTAAAATCCCGAGCTCTCTTCGCTCGCTCCTGGTTTAAATCGTATTGTGGTGATCTCATAATATTGCAGTCCAATCTCGAGCTCGCTTTGCTCGCTCCTGGTTCTTTATTGTATTGATACTGTCGTAATGCAGAAGTCGCTTCAGATAATATTATTACTACTAGATAATCATATTGTAAAAGTTGCAATTGAGTTTGAATAAAATCTAGAGCTAGCTCCAGGTTTCAGATTTTATGGCAACAACCTACCATAGTTCATCCTATGGCAAATTTTTTTTTTCAATATCCTAGGACCTGTTCCGGCTCGGAAAAATCTTAGATTCGGGGCTGGAAAAGACGAGTAGTAGAACAAAATAAAGTGTTTGTATTTGTGTGGCAGGTAACTGTCACTGTGAAGCAGGATTCGCGCCCCCTGACTGCTCCCTGCCGGGCCCCGGGGGCTCCTACAACTCCGGTCCTGCCGTCGACCCCAACAGTAAGTGCTACTTTATAGCAGACTTCGAAAATAGCAAGTTCTCTATACGACTGTTGTTTTAACAGACTTCAAAAGCAGGAGCCATAACTTCGGCACTTTTAGACCGATTTAGATGATTTTTTGTTTAAAATGGGATGCCGCTGGGTCAAATAAGTGAAGATCTGACGGGCGCTTCAGAAATGAACGATGAAATTCCTCAACGGATGAAAACAAAAAGCGTGTAGGTACTGTATAATTGATACCAGAGTAAATAAAATGAAGTTACAGTAACTTAAAACAGACTTTAAAAATTATGAACCAATTTTCGCATTATATACGATGATAATATTTTTCTGTACAGCGAGCATGCCACGCACAACAAAGCGACAAAGATATATCGAGAAATAAAATGTACCCGGAACCGAGGCCAAATAAAATGTACCCGGAACCGACGAGCTTATATGAAGACGCTTATGGATGTTGAGGAGGCGAAAGATGTGTGTCAGAATCGTAGCTTGTGGCGATCTATTGTCTCTGCCCACCCCAGTAGTGGGACATAGGCTCGAGCATAATTATGTATGTATGTATGTAGAAAACCATACAGAGGCACACCTCGACCATTCTCGTTTTGCTGTAGGTCTTTTGTAACACATCATCAACGTAAAACTCTTTTTCTGTTACAGTCCAAAAGAACTTCATGGTGGCCATGTACGTCATATTCCTCGGAATCATCCCCACGATCATCCTGATACTGTTCCTGATCTACTACTCACGCCACAACGTCCTGCTGTGGTGGAAGCGACCGAGGAAATCGTACGTACATCTATTCTGCTGCAAAAACACTAATACCAATACTAGTTACTTCTCTAGAATACCGTTTAATAGGAACAATAATAGCATTCATAATTTATTATCTTTTAAAACTGGCGATAAAGAAACGAAAATCGAAACTGTAAAAATAGAAAAGAAATCGACGGAACATTGTAACGTTCATAAGCCAATGCATTTTAATATCTTAAGTCTAGGTGATAAGAATCAAAATGGTAAGAAACTTAAAGTTGACAGGAAAATTACAAAAGCCGATATAGTAGTTACAAGTAATACTGATTTATCTAAAGTGAGTAAAGTACCGCCAGCTTTAAAACCTAAGCCTGATACGTCGAAATTGACAAAGGAAAGTAAACCTAATGTGGTGATAGTAAAACAGGGTTTAGCTTCGACTACTAATGAAATGATCGGTGATGGTAGAACTCCTTTGTTTAATATTAGAAATAGCGAATTAGCTGATATTGTTTCGAAGAAAAAGTTGCATTGGGTAAAAAAGTAATTGCCATGAATTTTACATGATTGCCGTATTTGGCTTTATGAAATGAATGATTGTAATAATTATGAAAAACAAATGTGTGGACGCGATAGTATAGAATGTTTAGATCTTAACATTTTCCGTATTTGAAGTTTTTCGATCATTCATTTGATAGAAGCGAATAGGTCATCTATATATTACGGCACGCAAATATCATAATCTTTTAAAAACCTATATTTTGTGATGAGGGTGCCACGTAGTAAAAATCCCGTTAAATTGCGTCGTAATTTATGAATCTTATAATTGCCTTTTTGGTTTAATTTTGGCGCAGAACATTAAATAATAGAAGTGGAATAACGTACCGCTAATTTTATAACAAATGTCGGCAACTTCTTTATAAGAAGTCTTCGATTCTTACTATCACACTATCAACAGCACATCGAATTTAAAACTGTATTTCTATATAGATTTTTGCTTTGGATATCATTAACGCCGATTATACTACATTAAAATAAAACAGGCGTGAGTTTTAAACTCTCCGCGGATCTGCTCACAAGGCACTTCTACCTATTAATTAATGTTCTGTGTATTTTGTTGTTACTTACTTTACTACTTACTTTCTTTGCATCATTAAGATAATCTGTAACCTTTGTATTTGGGACTTGTTGTTGTGTATGTTGGCCTGTTTTGTTTTCATTATAAATATCATAATCATATATTTGGATATTTCCTTGCCTGTCGTGCAGGAGGCGATGGTTCGATCCCCGTCCAGGCCGACTCGTACCAATGAGTTTTTCGGAATTTATGTACGATTTGTAACACCACTGGCTTTTCGGTGAAGGAAAAACATCGTGAGGAAACCTGCATGCTTCAATTTCGAGGCATGTATTGTACCCACTGTCCATTATAAGTGGCGACGGGCTCACCCCCTGTCACACTGGACAGAGTTTTCGGTACTACTGGTGAAACGTGGATGTTCTGAGGTTTCAGAATATCTCTGACTACCCCCTCGGGGAATATAGTCGTGAGCATATGATGATGATATATTTGGATAATAGTTAGTCTTATTATAAAGTTATCTACAAGTGTAGATAGTTTTATTTTCTTTAATAAATACTTTACCTAATCTGTTTGTTTTAGCACTTTTCTTTCTTCCGCTTTAATACACTTGTCATGAAATAGACGGTAATTTTACTATACTGCATTGATGTTTCAAGAATCAAGGTCTTTTTACCCTTATATCGAAGGAATAAAGTTCATCTAAGAATAGCTTTCTTGTTAAATTGCCGTCTTTTCTATCCAGCACTTTTACAAATCCGTAGATGTATCAATACCCTATTTAACTATAAAATGTTGCCACTTTGAAATAAGTCCTAGTAGAAATTGAAATCATAAATTGGGAACATTTTTAGTAAATTTGCAGATGGTGTTTTCATTTCATATGTTTGGTGAGTGGTTTTGATTGGGTTGCTCTTTTTTTAACCTGGAATGCTTGCATGTTTTTTCTTTATAATCACTAACATTCACTACATATTGCATCTTGGTTTAGATTCATAATTCATAGTGCATGATTAAATTCTGGTCAGCAAAGGGTGATTCAAAGTTTGTGCCTGGCATCACATCTACATATACTATACTGTCAAAAGTGCTTGGTTTTTTTTAGATTTTTTAATAAACTACCATATTCTAGGATCAACTTTTGATAGCCAGACTGGTTTCATAATCATAACATGATTTTTACTGGTTTTAGTGCCATGAAAATTCTAATCAATTTAGATATTACGGCTTTATATTTATAAAGCAATTGCCCGGTATTTTTTTTGCAAAGGGACCTCATGTTACCCTATAAACGTAATCTCGCGTATTAATTAAAAATAAATTTTCGAATTAGGAAACGAAATTGTATGATGCTAATAATAACATCCGAGGTCCCATTTCAAAGAAAATATGTGTATATATATTGTCAGTTCAATCAATTAACATAATTACACCTCCACAGACCCCAATCGCCGAAGAAACAAAGCCTACCCCGCCGCCTTTCAAGAAGCGCCACCAAATTCGCATCCAACTTCCAAAATAACGCTCAAAGCAACGTTCAGCCAATCAACGTCCACACAGTGTCCAACCCAGACGACATGAGCTCAAGCCTACTACGCAGCGAACCAGACCACAGCCCAGCCGGCAACGTAAACCCTGTCAACTTTTTCGGAAACTTCAAAGGTTTTTCCCTAACCCCCGTAGAAAAAAACCAAACAAAACCTGACCCAGAAATTGCCATCATAGGCACTGAGAAGAAATCCGTCAAAAGTATCGCTGAAAACCTTTCCAAAAGCGCCAAAATAACACCTGTTCATAGAAGCAGTAGCAACAGTCAAAGTTTTATAGGCCAGGGTGTTCTTAAACCTGTTGTAAGAACTGCACCGCCATTACCAGTTGTCCCAACAACGGCAAAGACTAGTCCAAAAACTAGTCCTTCTGTAAAAAGGACTAATAGCGCTGTCCAAAATAGAATCAAAGCTTTAATGAATACTGAGAAGGAAGAATTACCTCCCGTAATGTCAAATCCACCACCAAGACCTGTGATTTCAAGTCCTATACTCGAAGCTTCGACTTGTACAGCTAAAGAGTTAATATCACCGTTACAAGGATCTAAAACTCTCGGTCCAATTAGGGCAGCACCTACAATACCGACTGACGAACCAGATTTACCAAAACGACCTTTAAGCATGCACGCAGCAGGGCATGTTTTCCAAAAACCGCTACCCGAAGAACCTAAGAAAGTAAAAGAAGGTATTTCCCTAAACCGTATCGCGTCTTTTTTGAAACACGATAAACCTAAAGAGAAAGAAAGGAATCCTGTTGAAAGAAGTCATTCTCTACCAAAAAATCCTAATCACCAAGTTAAGATAACTAAAAACGGTGACAAAGTAGCTTTGAGAAATCTTTTGATATCCAACCCGATATTGCAGAAAGATATCGAACTCCCTGTCAACACCGTCCCGGTGGTGTCAGATTCAGAGGATGACGATTCTAAATCCTTTGTCAATAGAGCTCAAAGTATGAGAGCACCTGCTTCCCTGAAACCTGCTATACAAAGTTTCGGGTCCATGAGGCAAGCCCCTGGTGTTCCGAGACCAGTTTCAGTCGTAGGACGACCTACGGCCCCACCACCGCCTTTGCCGTCAAACGAAACACCAGTCTACCAAAACCCTAAACCAGATATTAAATCCACTGACTATGTAGACTGTATAGAAGAAAAACAGGCTCCCCTAGCTCATATAGATGAAGAATCAGGTGACAATATTTACGCCGTCATCGAAGAAAGCCCTGAAAGACATTCTAAACCATTACCAGGTGTACCGCCTCCTATAAAGACTATCCCCCAGCCGCCCCCAGAAGGCTATAACACACCTAAACCTATGCCTTCTAATTCAGGCAGTACAGATTCCATGGGTTTACTAGGAGAAATCGTTAATGAGATACAAAATCGTAATTTCGACTCTATTTACTCAGCGTCAACGCTTTCGAGAAAGAAGAAGAATAAAGAACAAAACGATAGCAATAGGGACAGTACGTATATGAATACCGATCATTATAGGGCCCCGGAAAGTGTATATAGTAATTCTGGAGCTAAATCCAGTGCTTCGACGACCAGCAGCGGATATTTACATCCTTCTGCAGTCAATGTACCTACTTATCTGAACAAAACTGATAATAAAGAGGTCAAAGAAGAAAAGACTCCGCCGTCGCCAACTGTGAAAACGAATACTAAAATACCGACGTTCACTAGACAAGTAACACCTCCCGGTTTAAAGACAACAACATTCAAAAACGTACCTCAATCACCTAAAATCACACCTAAAAATGTTAATTTAGCAACGAAAATATCCAACAGTCCAGACGTTGTATCAAGCTGTGCCGTAGAAACTAAAAATATAAAGCCACCCGATGTGATAAACAACAATAAATTGACTAACGAAGTTCCAAAAGTTACTACAAAACCAAGCATAACCGCTAAACCAAACGACAATCGGCCGCCATTACGGCCAGCGCCATCTGTTGACAAAAAACCGACATTAAAAACGACAGCTACTGTAAAACCTATAAATACTTCTACAAATCTAAATAAAACGGAAAAAAATCCGCCCCTAACCAGGGCCAACTCAAAAGTAGATAGTGTTAAAGCAATTGCTGATAATCTTAATAAGAATAAACCAAAAGTTGTTCCGAAACCTTCCGCGGTTGTACAAAGAACCGATTCGAACGTTAAAACGAACGCAACGAAATTAACCGCTAAACCATCGAACGTTGCAAGTTTACAGCAGAAATTCGAAAACAGAAAGTCGTTGGGTAAAGAAATAACTACTGCGAAAAAGTAGACTTTTAAACATAAGATTAAATGTGTAAAAGATTTGATATTTCATGGCAGCTTTAGCAAATGTAGCTAGACAATTATTTGCGGCTGTATTTAAGAATAGAGTGGGCATATTTCTAGTCTGATTTTTTATGACCACTGGCGATTTTTTTACCGTGAAATAGATTAGGTTGAACAACCAACTAAATAAATTGATTAAACTTGATCATACGTAGGTACAATATTAATTAAACTTACATGTTCCATTCGTTATTCAGAAGATGAGTTTACCAATCAAGAAAAACTGAATAATTAATACCTAACAGTTGTTTAAAATTCGTCAGTTTCGATACAAGTAGATGGAATTTTATTATTTTTTCAAGCGAGTAGATAAATGCGACATATACTTTTAATTACTAAAGCATTTTAATAAATGACAAAATTTATTCTAGCTAAGACATTCGTGATTTTCCAGCCGCTTATATTTAATTCGTTATGAATCGAGATGTATGAAGTACAAGAAAAGGGATTGATTTATTTTTCTACTAATAATTAAAATTTCATTATTTAAATACAGCTAAAGACTTGAGATTCGACAAGTGTTCATATTTTGATATGAAATGGCATTTTGAATAGATATATTATTATTGTATAGTTAGATTATATATTTTAATAATCATTTGTATGGATTTTACCAGTTATTGATTGGCAGGAAAATTCATACGATTTCTAGGTAAATAAATAAGAGATCTCTGTACATAGTTTTTTCTTAAATTTCTTTTAAAGTAAGTAAATGATGCTTACCATAAACGACAATAGATGGCGCCACTTGAACGTGGGACGTGAGTTTGCTGGTTCTTATGTCCGATGCAACCAAAGTCCTACTACAATTCATATTTTTCTCATCCTCCATAATATTAATTTAGTAATCAAAGAGTGCAAAGTCGGATAGCAGTGACAAGGGCGCGAAAACAAATTAGCCAGTAGCGTAAAGGGATTGAAGGTTGCAAATCCTGATTGATCGATAAATAAATAAATATAATTTCGCGCGCTACTAAAATTTGTCAGGTAGGTACATCGGTAAGCCTAATAAACCTGGTACTACTGTACGTTAGTGGTGCCATCTGTTGTATGCGGTATCCCTCATTAATTTGATCAAAATGTGAAGTGTCTTAAAGTACATAGGTACAATAAACGTTTTAATTTGTATTTTTATAAAGACTTAATTAATGTTTGAGCTTTTGTATAAAATAGAGTGTTGATCCAATCAAAGTTTATTAATAAATCCACACATAAGGTGTAATATTAACAGTTGAAGATGACAACAAATTGAATAACTTATTATTGAAACAGTATTTGAATCGCATCAGATCTGATGGCAGCTGCCATGCTAGAAGATAAAAGACGCGACAGAGTTTCGACTCGCGTTATGCTAGGCCCTTTGATGTTTTACAGTACAGTGGACCATATCTGTAGATTTACATCCACCTTAAGGTTGCTTGCACCAAAAAGTGTTTAGACTTAAACATATTTTGTTAACGCTCTGTCTCTCACACTGTTCATACTAATGACTGTGACAGCATCATATTTCAACATGTTTGAGCCATAATACTTGTTGGTACAAGCAACCCTGAGTCGATTGTGTTATAATTACTTTTGATCCTTCCCTATCGATTCTTACGCATAAAAAATATTATTTTATATAAAATAACTATTAATATTATACCTTATGCCACATACTTTTGTATATTCCGTATATTTTGGTGCTAGATAAATACAATTTTGCTGTGTTTCCCATATAGCTTAAACTATTTTTCTATAGATAAAGCGTGTGCTAGTTTTTTGGTGTTGAAAATAGTACGCTTTCGTTCTGAAATAAGCAATATGTATATAGATTCGTAAAAAATATTCGTCCAGTCATCATACTGCCATAGCTGTGTACAAATATACGGTGCTGATTTGTCTCAAGATGAATAATTCATGTGTTTTAGCTCATAACAAAAAAATCCTTAATTTGAGAGTTAGGCAATAGATTCCAATAGTTCAAAAGTAACGTCGAATAAAACCATTATTTAATTAACATAAATGTGAAAAAACAATTTTTAGATTTACTGTTTAAACTAAAGTCTAGACATCTAGCCTTTTCAGGAAAAATGTCTTAAGCGCCGATTGGTATATTATACGAGAAATTGATGATTGTTAAAATTGTAGAGCACAGTGTCATTTCAACAGTTAAGTATTTATATAAAAATGTGTTCATCTAAATGCATAATTCGTCAACGCCAATGTAAAAAGTCTTAAGTGCCATTTTACCTTTTGCATTGAACATGATTTTGAATGTTTCAATCTGTATAGGATGGAAGGAAAAGCTGTAATTCTGTCATATATGGCGCGTACGATATTTTTCCTAAAAAGTCACAAATTATAACGGTTTTTCATCTTCATTTGTAGCTATTTGGGTTTCCGATAAGTAGACAGACACAGGATCATAGCATTCGTAATGCAGTATTACAAATGCTATGATATAATATCGGGAACTCAAAATGTTTATCTTTAGTTTAAACAATGTTTTGAACAATTAAAAGGCTGATTTAGGTTTTCGATAATTGATTCTACGTCATACGATGAAAAAAACTAAGATTTAAAATAAATATTCCATATATTTCAGTTCACCTACCTACTCAGTTAAACACTATACCGTAGCACAGTGGTTTTTTTGTGCCCAAAAAATCACTTTTTCAAGTTCTATTAAATAAAATTCAAGTTTTACTGAATAAAAATCGAATGAGCTTTTCATCCCACACAAATGCAGAGTAGAACTCGCAGGTATCAATTTTGAATAAACGTTTTTTTTTTAAATAAACTCTTATGAAAAGCTAATTAGGTTTATTAAATAAAACCAGAATGTCTGTTTTTGAAACTAAAAAAACACTGTGCGTTTTTAATAGGCATACAGTTCTGTCAAAGACGTTGTGCTTGAGGCTTCTATGATGTGTATTAATTCAAGTGCTAGTATTGTGTGTTTGCAATATTATGTCGCTGGAACGATGTAGTGGAAGCTGAGATAGCATAGTTAGGGTTGAGATACATTGAACGACGGCGGGTCCATACAAAAGCATGTTTAATATGGGACACCGTCTCCGCATCCTCCGCCGTCGTCGACGCAGATGACGCAACTAACGGCGGCGCCGAACGCGTTCCCATACTAATCGTGGTTTTGTATGGGCCCGCCGTCGTTCGCCGTTTATCAATGTGTCTCAACCCTTAGATCTAACAGCATGGAAGTTTCAGCTCAGCCGAGAAAAATATCTACTTACGGACAATTTTAAATTATTCTTTATTTTTATTTTGTAAGTTAGTTGTGATACCTAATTGCGAAGTACATAAATAAATTGTAAATACAACCAAAGAAGTTTATGTAATAAGTTGTTTCACAGTTTTGTTTTTACAATAAGTAGCACAACTTTTAACTCTATTGCAATTTGAATAAGGTTTTTATAGCATCAAAGCCATTTCTGTTACTGAATATTCAATTATTATCAGAAACCATGTACACGAGGCGACAGGTCCGGTTACCCTGTTTGGACTTTGAACTATTAGAAGTTGAACGCTGCGAATCGTGCGACAAGGTGCGGTATGTTGTTGTTGTTTCGTCTCACGGCACGCTGCTTCCGCGCCGGCAGCCGCGTCTATGCAGGCTCTCTACCGCACTATTTTGTGTTTTATACGTAGTGTACCTAGTTGTGGGTATATAGGGTGCGTAACCTGATGTGTCGCCGTGTGTACATTCGATAACAAAAATCGCTAGTGTATTTTACAGTGTGGTATTATTTTACATACATCTCTCAATTCAGATTCATTATATTTACAAAAGAAAATGTTTGTTGGTGAATAACATAAATTTTCTTCTTTTTTATGACATAAATTTATTGCTGTATAAAAGACTACATTACATTATGTTGCATGCAATGGCAATGTATGGGATATTTTATAAGTGTGTTATTTAGCTTTTATTATTATATCGTGATACTGTGAAACAATACAAAATTACCTATTATACTACTTATATTTGTTTATGCACTTAATTAAGATAAGACAAAAGCTTTAGATTAAACGTAGGAAATGATATAATTTTTGACATGATAAATAAATTAAATAAACTGGTCATTGAAGCAAATAAAAGTTGACTCAAGAAATACGATGTTTGTTTTTAACTTCTAATTGATTTATGAAACTAATACTTATGCCAATTAATATTAATTCTTGATCAAGATGCACCAGTGGCGGATACAGGGGGGGGGGGCCCAGGGGGCCATGGCCCCCCCCACGAACCTCTGAATTTTGAGGCCGAGTAAAGAAATGAGCTCTCTTAATTTCTTTTAATCTTAATACGTGGCCCGAGTTGTCCGATGGGCCCCCCCCAACATGAAATCCTGGATCCGCCCCTGAGATGCACGCAAGATGCAAGGGCAGCGCAGGACCGGTCGTTGTGGCGATCCTTGGGCACAGAGGATTGTACAGAGTAACAGCTACTAAGGAGCGTCAATTTTATTAGCCTATTCTTGTAGGGCTGCCTTAAAGGAAATAAATTTAATTGGAGTAAGTATGAAGGTAGGTAAATAAATATTTTATGACTCAATTGTAAATTGTTTTTGTTTATTTTGTTGGTTATTATTTGTTATTAATTCATTTTAGGCATGAAAATATTAAAACAATTTACTTATCTTTTGTAGTTCTTAGACATATTTAGTTGTAGTTAAAACTATGTATTTCATTAAAATAAAAAAATAAAATAATGAAAACATTGTTAAAATGATGCCAAATTTTATTTCAATGTAGTATTTCTTTATAAATGTTTACATTACTCTTCCAATCGCTTATGCACACAATTCAAAATAATTTACCATTTTTTTATTCGACTTCTACTACCTATAAACTAATAAAATAAAAATATCGAGCGTACAACACGGAGCGGTGACGGGCGCAAGGGTAAAATCAACGATGTGTCACCCCTCACAGTCACCCCTTCGTTTCGCCCGAAGTCACCCTCGGTCTCGTTGGTGAACCTCATAGGTGAATGCGCGCACACAAACGCGCTGCGCATGTAGTGATGCGCCGCTTTTGCGAGCTTGTATGAAGCTGTCACTCTGTACAATATAATCCTCTGTGCCTTGGGGGAGGCCTATGGCCAGCTGTGGACATCTATCGGCTGGGATGATGATGATGATGATCATGATGCACATAAATGCATATAGTATGGTCCGGCGCACACCTGGCGAAGCGCAGCGCAGAGTATTTTTCACTGCCAACCCATTATCGACTTTGCTGCCGTTGAAATAACATCGAAAATCAATTAACACACCTAACTGAGGCAAAAGTTGTGTTATTTGACGATGTTATTTCAACGCAGCTCACTCCTGTCTCGTCAACGCCATCTATCGAGCCATTAGGAACTACTTTTTCTTTTTTAATGGCTTTCGGAAAAACCCTCTACGAGAACAAAGAGGGCAGGAAAATAATTTAAAATAGTGACGTAAAAATACCAACATAAAATAAAATAAAAATAAAAATAATTTATTTCACTCAAAACATAATACATAACAACAATAACATAACATTAATACAATGATTAAGTAAATTAATATTTCTATGCATTAATAATGCAAATGAGGAGGTTTCTGACAGCTAGTCGAACCAAAAAAATAGATGGCGTTGACCTGAGAGGGGTCCGAAGACGAAAATTTTTAAGCTAAAAAGTATACAAATATGCATGTCTGAGTCAAACGCATTCGTTGACGAAATATATGTTCATATTTTGCTGCACAAATTCTTACTATTTTATTTGTATTTTATTACCTGCAAGGTCAGTCGCCCATGTCTCGTCAACGCCATCTATCGAGTCATTAGGAACTACTTTTTCTTTTTTAATGGCTTTCTGAAAACTCTGAGGAAAACTCCTTATTGACATGTATACTAAAAAAAGCAGGTCCCCGTATCTTTCGCTATTTTAATTTAAGTCTTAAGACTTTCAGAAAATCCCTGATTCAATAAAAGTAGTCTCAGAGTTGGCTCAAAAGACTATATTCTGGGCCAGACGGAACGATAACGTTGCTATTCGCGAACGCATCTGTACCATAAACAACGCTTTTAAAACCAGAAAAAAAACAAAGTGACATTTAGTGATTGTGGCGGCGCGTGTTTTTCTGCGATTTTCATCGTTTTCTTTGTGTACAAATAACGCACAATGTAAGTAACTAACTTAGAACTTACTATTTTCCCATGTGAACCTAGTAAAAATCCCAAATAACATACGAAAATTATAAAATTACAATTTCAGGGCGACCACATCCAAGCCACGCTCTGAGATGACTTTAGAAGAATTAGCGAAGATTGAGGAAGAAGAATTCAGTACTGGCCCTCTCTCTGTGCTCACGCAGTCAGTTAAAAACAACACTCAAGTTCTGATCAACTGCAGAAACAACAAAAAGTTGCTTGGCCGTGTGAAGGCGTTCGACCGGCATTGCAACATGGTGTTGGAAAACGTCAAAGAAATGTGGACTGAAGTACCCAGAACGGGCAAAGGGAAAAAGGTAATTACACTACTTTTGCTAATTAAGCCGGTAGATAAATATTGAAAGTCGCAATTGAGGTTATGTAGCATTGTTTGATTGGCGGCAATTTTAAATGTTCAATTACGTGAAAACGTGACAAACGATGACTGAATTGCCTTTGGTTGTTTGTGAAAGATAGTAGTTAATCGGATTTGCTCTGTGGCTCTGCTATTGGGTGGTCGCGTGCGCGTCGGTTGCCCCATCCCCGGTCCACAGTGGAAATCCAGTGGCTCAGGATATTGTTCTTTTATAAGAACAACCCTTGAAGTCACCAAAATATCAATATAACCGTACAACGTCAAGCACTTTTGCTATAAAAACTCGACATTGGCAAAATCATCACATACCCAAGATGGCAGCCATTTTTTAAAATATAGAATAGAATAGTAGTTAATCTATTAGCGTCAATTAACACATTTGTGACCTATTTGAGACTTTCACTCCATGCCCACTCTTAATTTGTTTGCTATGTGCTCATATTTAAACGGACACATTATTGTGGTCTGGATATAGCTATAAAGCAAGTCTTCAAAGATCGCGCATGTAGTCAAAGGTAGGAGTTGCGTTGTGGGTCTGCTATTGGGCGGTCGCTTGTCGGTTGTCCCATCCCCGGCCTACAGCGGAATTCCAGTGGTGGCTCAGGATATTGTTCTTTTATAAGAACAACCCTTGAAGTCACCAAAATATCTATATAACTGTACAACGTCAAGCACTTTTGCTACAAAAACTCGACATTGGCAAAATCATCTACACCAAGATGGATGCCATAACCTTAAAAATAGAATAGAATAGAAGTCAAAGGTACCGTGCCTTCTGCTAAACAGAGGGACAGAGGAGGTGTGGAGAAATGGCCAACCCTCATGTGTCAGGTGTTTCAGACACTTGGACATTACCTAACTCAGCACAGTACCCCCTTTATTATGACCATTTTAATCATGATTGACATCTTTCTGATCTGATCCTTTTAATCATGATTGACATCTTATTGATCACATTATTTTATCTTGTGGGGGCTGGCAAGCCATCACGGCTAGCATGCCACCCACGACAAAGCGTTTAAGCATCAAAGCGACAGAGCGAGAGAAAAGCGACATGCGCGCTCTTTCTGACCTATGTAAAATAATAAGGACGTTTTCTCAGGGGTGGCATGCGAGGCCTACAGCAACACTTTGATCCTGTGGGATTCAAAATTGCATGAATAAATAAACTGTCCACATCAAATACCACTATCTTGGACAAACTTAAAATAAAATTGTACTGACAAGTAAATATGAAACTTATGTTTCTATTTTCAGGGTAAAGCAGTCAACAAGGACAAGTTTATCTCGAAGATGTTTCTCCGTGGAGACTCTGTGATCCTAGTACTAAGGAATCCTCTCGCCACAGCAGCGGGGAAGTAAAACCAACCTCTAACCATCAGCATTAAGATTTGATAGGATTAAGTAGGTACCTATATCGTCGGGGATAGTGTGATAGCACGTAACTGTCTTTTGTTCTAAATCACACATAACTTTCCATCTCCGTTGAAACAACATTCAGATATTTTTTTGTGAGTGAAACATTTTTATGGAAGGCTTTGAAATTCCGATCGGCATCCTTTTCGTGTGACGGAAGATCGAAATTTAAATATGATAGCTGCGGAAGTTTCTCTTCTATCATGTGTCTTTATGACAGGTTACTTTTTTTATTTATAATTAATGGACTTTTGCTTGTGCATTGGCACTGGATTTCCGCCAGAGTCGAGTAGTATGTGGTCCCTAATAATCTCTGGGATTGTTTTTGATCAAGAACAAGAAGAGATTGCGAATTACTGAGCCCCGTGGCAGACAAAAACGTGAACCGCGCTAACACCACGCGAAAGACAAGTGCTTGTGTTAGAACTTGCAATTTGTCTGATTCAGATTATTTGTGATTGTAAAAAGAAGACAGATTCTAAAAGGTCAATAAGTTTTTCTCTTTCCTATAAAGCTTTTTGTACGTCACTTATGCAGTTTTTTCAAAAGCTTGTTACGTGCTATTGCACTATTCCCGACGATATGAAACTCGTATAACTGTAAGATTATTTGCACGGACGTAGTTCTATCGCGCTACGAGTCAAATGTCCTATACCTTTGTAATAAAATTTCAGTTCATACAAAACAATAGAGAATTGCTTTCGATAGAGATACATCCGTGCGAATAACTCTCAAGAACGCAAACAGTCGTTTAAAATCTTTTCCTGATGGATTTGTAACCCTATAACACTATCATTTGTGATATTTTTGGGGTTTATTGTGGATTTAACATTTAAGTTTTAGTTTTATACCGGCAGTGTGAGTCAATTTTGTTCTTGAAATAAACATTTTCCATTCCTATTTATTTTTTCTTTACCTACATCATACTTATATATACATCATAACATTAAAACACGGTAAATATTATAGATTATATCAGACGCATCCGCTGACGAAATATATGCTCATATTTTGTTTCTTACTTAGAAACAAATTCTTACTATTTTATTTGTATTTTATTAATCTGCGAGGTCGCTCGCCCCTGTCTTGTCAACGCCATCTATCGAGCCCTTAGGAACTACTTTTTCTTTTTTAATGGCTTTCTGAAAACTCTGAGGAAAACTCCTTATTGACATGTATACTAAAAAAAGCAGGTCCCCGTATCTTCCGCTATTTTAATTTAATCAAAGTATAGAAATAGAACCGACTTAGGGTTGAACCTCATCTAACAACACCGTATCGCATTTTTCCGTCGTTCTATCCTTTTCTGTCACTCAGGAAAGTCAGGAACGTCATTTGCTAGAGCAAATAAGATAGACTGAACGTGAACGCGCGCGACATCGACATCACGGCCGCGTACTGTTCAAGGAACACATATAATCCTGACGGATTACTGCGCTCGTAGTATGCTACACGTGATACGGCTGTATCACGTATTTTATCTCGTTCGTTCGCACGAAAATAGAAAGAGAGCTAAGGTGTGATAGCGCTGTATCACTGCGGCATGCTAGCTATGCTGTTGTTATAGAATCTCAGTGACAAAATCATGAATATTATGCTCCCGAGCGCCATCTAGTTGCCTGTGGCCTGTTTTGTTTCCTCTGCAACCACCTTGTTATGTCTATGGTCGGGGATTTCATTCTTTGTAGGTGGGTCGAACAACCTTCCTCGGTCTATTTTGGTATCTACTTTCCGGTTGACGCGAACTTTGTATTTAGTTGCAAACGAAGAACGAACTAGTTCACTCTTTTTTATGAACCTTAATGAGCGTTTTTCTTTTGGTTTTCAAGGGGATCGATAGATGGCGCTACGGTCTGTGCGAATAAAAGTCAAAATTTCAAAAAGTGTATCTTTAAAATAATAAAGAGGGAAAAGATGACCAAGAAGATGCCGACGCATCTTTTGATGGCATATTTCATTGTTTACTAATCATTTTAATCGAAAATTGGAATCTTTTACGCCTGACTTGGTTGTTTGGGCTCGATGCCTTGGCCTTCCAAAAGAAAGGCAGGCACAGTCTTGACAAGATTTTGACAGGATCTCGCGGACGGCTCTATGGAGCGATAAACATGCCATCTGTCGAGTTTTTTAGAAAATTTTGAGGAGTTGTTGTAGTTCCGAAGCATCAGATTTTCATCAAATTAAATGGGACCATCTTGGGGGTAAGTAAACCCTTCAGAACAAAAAAAGAATCACCCAAATCGGTCAAGAAATTGTGAAGTTATACCTATTATACAAACCCGGCCATTAGGTACACTTCCATATCTTTAAAACTACTGAACCGATTTTGATGAAACTTGCACTGTTCCCTATGTTGAAGTAAATGTAAGCCAATAAAAAAGAATAGTCACTACCTACATACACTAATCATTTTTTTTAGATTTGTTTGGAAGCCCTAGTAGATTATCATATGTGAATATTTTGCAATTTCAATAATATTACCTACAAATACGTACAGTATCGAATGAGGGATTTTCAGAAAGCCATTAAAGAAGAAAAAGTAGTTCCTAATGGCTCGATAGATGGCGTTGACGAGACAGGGTCGAGCTACCTTGCAAAGAATAAAATATAAATAAAATAGTAATCATTAGTGTTTTAAAGTAAGCAGCACAATATGAACATATCATATTTCGTCAACAGATTCATCTGACTCAGTGACATGCATTTTTCTTTACTTTTAGCCTAAATTTTCATCTTCGATGCCCTCTCTGGTCAACGCCATCTATCGCCAGTATGTTGAACTACGTTTTACTAGCTGTCAGAAAACTCTTCATTACGTCCTTTTTTTGAAAAAAAAAGAAAAAAGATTCATCTCATATTCACAGCGAGTGAACTAGTTCACTTCACGTATTTTTCCCAAACTACCCGAAACTACTATCTATTCGGTTATAAACTCGTTAAAGACAAAAAGTTGAGATTGTGTACTTTCGTCAGCTTTTTTTACAATAAATACGATATAAAATTACATTACATCGCCTGCTAATTACCGTCGCTGCGCTGCACTGCACTGCCAGCATTGTTACTGTGAACGCCGACACCTGAAGTGCCTTCTCGAATCAAGGGAGAGGTGAGAAAAGTTTTGCCTTTTTGCTTTTTGAGCCACGCATACATTATTTTCAAATCTTGGGTTTAATTTGTATTGTATTGATAAACAAACAACTTTTTAAAATTACCTAAACGTTCCTTGAATGTCGTTGGTCCACCTACCTAGGTATACAGGGTGATAGGGTAAACAGTTGCATTACTATAAGGGGTGATTGTACCCACGATACTTAACAACTTTCCCTTATTAGAAACCAATAGGATATTCGCAAAAAAAAAATTGTACTTTTCATATAAACATTCAATCAGCTGATTGCATTTAGTATGGAAAGTCCAATAATTTTTGCGTATTTCCTATTGTTAGTTACTTAGGGCTGCCATCACCAAAGTTGCCGTCACCGGACAAAAACCCCAGAAATTTCAGTAAAATCTGAAATTTTCCCCGTACAACCCAAGAAAATATTATAAGTATTTTGACAATAAAATCCAGATTAGGTTGCTGCTGTACAATGAAAAACCTTTTTGAATTTTACTACAATACGAATAGGTTTCTATACGCGTCGAAACCAGGCTGGAGCGAGCGTAACACTACCTAATAATGAACCGAGCTCGAGATTTAGCAATATGACTACATCGTTTCAATACAATATGAAACCAAGAGCGAGCAAAGTAAGCTTGAGATTTCACTACAATATATGACCATATAGGTCAGGTCATTGGCAATCTGGCACTGCACACGAACTTTAGATTTTCGATATATCACAACAGTTTTGGTCTGAACTTCATTGTAATAGAGTTGACATTGGAACGAAAACGTTCACACGATTGCATAGTTCAAAAGTCCGGGCAGACCTCCTGAGATATGATCTGAGTCCTGGAACAAGCGAAGATTATTTATTTACAGTGCGTCTATGCAGATGCGCAACACAGAATAACAACAACGAGATTATGCGAAAATCGAGGCCTTCTATGATTGAAATTAAAGCTGCAACGAGCAAAGCAAGCTCATGATTTCGCTACATAACAACTCAATAATGCCAAAATTGAGTTGATTGTGGATGAAACAAATGTTTTTTACCATTATGTATCAAATAATCGGGTTTTAGCCAAACACAGGAAGTGTTTGGGTTTCCCCCGGACACTTTTGTGACGAGATGCCCTTCAAACAAGGACAAATCTGGGGAATCCCGGACGGATGTCAGCCCTAAGTATACTACAGGCAGTTCCAAAAATCTTGGTAAAGTTAATGAGAGAAATTCAACATGAAATAATAATCTTGAACAAAATTGAAGTTGGCCACCCACACTATGTTGCTAGTTGACCAAGGGTGAGGGGTAGCTTTTTTAAATTGTGCCAAGTTGGTTGCGAGTCAATATTTTTGCCAAGTTGTTTGCGGGATATTAGGTATAGCTTATCTAAATAAAATATTTAAACAAACATTTACTGATGTAGGCATTTAATTAATTACTTTGTTTATTTTGTCATTATCATTTTGTTTAAAGTTTAAACAATGACTGCATCCTGCATCCTGTACAGGAGAGCGATTTTTGAATCTCATTCGGTGAGCTCAGCAGTTGAAAATGTCAAAATTACTATGGCGATACGCATCTTTCTACTGCTGATTTGACTTTCAAAAATCACACTCCTGAAGTATGATTTTTGAAAGTAAAATCAGCATTAGAAAGATGCGTATCTCCATAGTAATTTTGACACATTCAACTGCTGAGCTCGGCGAATGAATTTCAAAAATAGCTCTCCTGTTTCTGAAAGAGAATTAAAATGCTTTAGTTATTCAATTTGCCACCTTATTAAATTAATTAAATTAAATTAAATACTCATTTATTTCAGATAAAAATCCATAATTTTGTTAGTAGGTTGATTAATAACAATGTTTACTTAAAATTATGTTAGTTTATGTTAATTGGAATCAATATAATTTGTATTTGTATTTCTTAGTTTATTTGACTGTCCTAATCACCAGCTCCACCCAGTGTTTTTGTATGGGACAATCAAATCTAGCAGCAATGCATTTCAGGATGCTGTTGTCGCTGGTACGCAGGCGCTGCAGTAGAGAGGCCACTTTCTTGCGAATGATCGCGTGGAAACCGTCTGTTCGCGCCTCCGCGAACATGCCGGACGCACTGCAGCGCCTCGACAGCCCCAGCAGCATCCTGAAAGCATTGTTGTACTGGACGCGCAGCACATTGTAGGCACGCCGCGTATATGACACCCACAGTCCACTCGAGTAAAAGGATTGACAAAACGCCTTAAAAAGCGTCACCTTTACTGGAGTCGTACATCGAGTTAGATAGGGCCCACCTTATGTCATAGCCACTTAAGTTAATTGTAGCCTGGCTCTAGAATTTGATAATACCAAAGTGTCACGAGAAGTACCTAAACTGTTTGGATGTAACAAAGTTTGAAATTATAATGCAAACGATTGTCAAACCCAGGAATGTGATTTTTGAAAGTCACATGTTCAAAATCATGATAAAATGATGCATTATCTTCATAGATGGTAATATACTACTGGCTTACTGCAGATTTGAACGTATGACTTTCAAAAATCACACTCCTGGACACAATGTACGCACGGCGACAGATCAACCTACCCATAGTTCGACCTTATGTTCATGAACATAGAGTTCAACTATGAGTAGGTTGATCTGTCGCCGTGTGTACAAATATGAATTAGGACATGTGAGTCTCTCTTCCCAGACCAAGATGGCGTCGAAATTTCATAAAAACGCAATTTTGACGGGAATCATCGACTCTTACTGTCTGGTGTGTGAAAGCCACCTCAGGAGTGAAGAGGACATCACTATACATATAGCGAAGCCCATCCATTCGAAGAATTTGGACGCCACGGCTTATTTGGAGAAGTCTAAAGATGACTGCATCAGAAAGGTTTGTGGTTATTAGTATCAAAATTTCGGTATAAATAAATGAAAACAGGTATTAATTTACCTTCTAGTGAAACTTGTTTCAGAATATCTATGCTACGATTGCTACGCTCATGGCGAATACGTAGCATTATGCTACGCAAATATTTTGATTACTTTTCCCGACTTCACACAAAATTTTGCGTTTTTAAATTCCAGGTCAAAAAAGGATATTTCTGCGAATTCTGCAATCTTCTCCTCTCGACCGCTGCCAAGGTGGGTCTACACGCCGCCGAGCCAAAGCACATCGACAACAAAGGCTCCCAGCTCCTGAAGAGAGTGGGAAATAACATAATCGCCTACAGAGATATAGTAATTAACGAAAAAGCCTGGAACGGCCTGATTGACGACACATGCGCTATCTGCAACACAGAATTTGAAAATGAATCTATACACAAGACGGAATCGGCACATATCCTCAATTTGGTGCAGATCAAAGTTGAATTCGGCGCCGAAAAATCGATTTATCGTAAGGTACGTTATTACTTTTCTTTTTAATTACAGGCCATTCTTGTTGGTGGGAGGAGAGTCAGATCCAAGCCAAGTCACTGCATAAGAATGTGAATTACCATGTGAGCTCTGGCAAAATCTGGGTTAGGTAGGGCCCTCAATCAAAGTTAAAATCCGCCGAGCAATGATTTTTCCTAATGCGGGACTTTGGCCCGAAACCCATGACCCAACTGCTCATTATAAAAGAATAATTGCTTTTTATCTGTTCAAAGATGTATTCAGCTGGAATAAAAATTTATGTAAACTTTATACTTGAATGTTAAACATCCGGTAATATTTAAATATAATTTTTTCCTTTCCAGATCGACGACAGCTCCTACCAATGTTTGACTTGCAACATAATCTTAGCTATGAACAGCATTACTACGCATTTCGGCCAGCAAGAGCACAAGGAATTCTTCTCAACATGCCGTCAAACTGATTCCGAGGCCGACACTGAAACTAATACCGAAAAAGAACCGAAAGAAAACGAATCAAAATCTTCACAGGGAAAGAAACCAGGAAAATCCCGTGCGAATCATAAATATGCCACCCATGATTTTGAGGAAGACGTTGCAAAGTCTCTTGGAGTATTTGATTACATAAGCGAGGATGATAATGGCAACAATTGGTGCATTCTTTGCGATTGGACTCTAGATTGCAAAACCCAGGCTTATGTCAAAACTCATATCACTGGCCGTCACCATCAGACTATGCTGAAACTTCACAGAGCACGATTGCAGGAAAAGAAGAAATTGGCCGATTCTATTGAATCCACAAAAGAAGTTGAAACTGTTCTTACAAAAGAGGTTAAAACTGTCACAGAAGAGGTTAAAACTGTCACAAAAGAGGTTGAAACTAAACCTGAGGAACCAAAAGAGAATCCGGAAGGACTGGAGAATAAATCAAAAATATTGGATTCAGTAATCGATTTCCAAAAGAATGATATTAACATAAACTTTGAAACGGGAACGGCTGTTTGCAAGAAATGCGCATCAAACGTTGAGTTTATATTTGAATCGATTGAGGCACACATTGAGGAGCATAAAATGAAGACACCAAAAAAAGAAACACCAAAGCCGTTTTTCGGTCTGAAACCTGATGAATCGAAGAAAAACACATTATTCTCTAGTCCTGTTTCTAAGAAGCGAAAGGACAGCGTTGAATCCAGAGCCAGTTCCTCAGCTTCAAAGGATATGGATGAGGAATCAGAAAAGTTCGCCAAAGCAAACGATTTAACAGTTTCCCGCTCAGACAATAAGGTCTATTGTCGTATTTGCGACACAAAAATACCATCATCACTGAAAAACATGAAGGAACATATAACTGGCAGCTCACATAAAAACCGCGCTGCTAAAGTATCCGAATTCAAGCAAAGTTTGAAGCCGACAAACGTGAAAGTACCAATGGGTGATTTTGTAAAGAACATGATTGCAATAGAAAACATGTTCTTCCAGGATATCATTATAAATGAGAAATATTGCGTGAACATTCTAAGTTTCTTCACGTTCACAAAACAGGACTTCCGACTGAGATGTCAGATCTGCGAGGTCAATATTACGATTGACCAAGTCGACGAACATAAGGCTAAGAAGAAGCATGAAAAAGTCCTCCATGAAATTCCTGTGCTTACGTCGTACGAATCTGAATTTATAAGAGAGGTAAGGTAAATATATTGTAAGAAGTAGATTTTAGTTCATAAAACCGCTAATACTATTAAAGCTGAATGGAAACTTTAATGCGTTACATACTTTTTCTTCCCTACGGACGGAAAGCGTCAATTCTCGTCCCGCTGCGCTAAACGGAAGTTATCGCTTTCCACCCCCGTCGAGAAGAATAATAGTATACTAACCTCGGTCAGTAAATAAGAAAGCCTCAGATCACAATGTTTGTTGAAAACAACAATTACATGAGATCTGAGACCTTTCTTACTTTCCTGTCCTCGGTGTGTAATCTACTATACCCTGTGTGCTTCAAACCACCAAAGTGAACAACTTTCACTATGGAACCAACATTGAAATCATCATCATTATCTCAGCCGATAGACGTTCACTGCTGGACATAGGCGTCCCCCAAGGATCGCCACAACGACCTGTCCTGCGCTGCCCTCATCCAACGGGTTCCCGCCGCCTTCAGTTTCATTTAATGAGAAAACTAGTAGTGCATTATTCACCTACAATATCCTACGTACCATACTGCTTTCTCAACAAACTCGGTAGTCGAAATCTGCCACGAGTATACTACGACATAAAAGAGTAGTAAAAGGTGACAGCAGGAACTAAATATTTTAGTACAAATTGTAGTAGTCTTGCCAGCCTATGCGTGATATTGACGTTCTTGCGTGGAGGCAGCGCCCTCATTTATTTTCTACTCTTTTATGTCGCACTGTAATATTTAATATTATAAACTCTATAGGTTAAATCTAATTAGTTGGCGAAACATAACAGACGCATTCGGTATCTGTTACTAAGTACAATTGCGTGATAATGACCCGGCGCCCGGTCATATAATTTACAGGTCAATGTCTGCCCGTTATATATATAAAAACGTTTGTCCTCACTGATTCATCATCGCCCAGCCTAAACTAAAACGCTAAAGCTACAACCATGAAATTTTTACAGAAGTTGCGTATTATGGCGTAGGCACCCACTAAGAAGGGATTTTTTGAAATTCAACCCCTAAGGTGGTAAAATGGGGGGGGGGGGGGGGGGTAACAGTGAGTATGGGAATTTTTTTTTTAGTCCTATTTTTTTTAAATTTAGTACGCATATTTAAAAGGAAAAATAAAAATACCCCTGTATCAGCATTTTTCAAATAAGCGGCATTATCATTCTACGCGGACGAAGTTGCGCGGGTAAAGCTAGTGTACGATAATAATAATTTGGTCAATCATCAATACCAATTATAAACATTGATAATGCAATCTGTTATCATTAACAAGTGTCCTGGTTCAGTTTCGCCAGCTAATATGAAATAACGTTATATAATTCCACCAGGTCCGCACCGGCCTCTTCCACTGCGGTTTCTGCAACCTCATCGAGCCCAGCATCGAAGATCTTGACAAACACCTGAAGAGTACCACCCACCGAGAAGCAAAAACAGCAGCGAACTGGCGTTTACAACAATACATGCCGGAAATAGCGCAGCATCGGGCGAGGAAAGAGATTGAGATGGTGCTGCTGATGCGTATGCTTATGAATGGTAATCCCTTTTTGTAGATGCAGCAGGAATCATCTGGTATGGAGCAAGCAACAAATTAAAGGTACTGCTATCAAGAACTTAGAAATACCTGTAAAAACTGTACAGTATTACCACGTTTATTGGGCTTAAGGCGGCACCGAGCTTCCAGTGCTGCCGTCAATCGTATTTTTTTAATTTTTTTAACAATTATACATTTCCAAAAAAAATGCACATTGTATTCATTGCGGATTTTCAATTTATCAGGTCATTATGGATTTATTATTATAATGCAGTTACTATCTTGTAATAACTACAAACATAAAACATAGTAATCCGTAATGTTTTGATAAATTTAAATTGAAAGCCAACAATGTATATTAGACATTATTGTTTTTTGGAAATACCTATACTTATTTGTTAAGAAATTAAAAAAAAAATGATTAAGGGAAGCATTGTTTGTGACTCGGTACCCTTTTAAAAGGCGCTCCACCACGCTTGCGAAGTTGTTTGTACTTTGCTTAGTGTAACGAAATATACTCAGCGGACAAGGCGCGCATATTTGTAGGGTGACAATGTTCGATACAGAAAAAAGACCGTCGACATGATATTCGCGCCGTAACAACATTCTTAAAAGTAATGATTGGAGCGAAATAATTATTTAAGATGTTCCCGAGTCTTTAAGTTTCGGTAACGGACACGTTCGGGAATTCGAAGAAGAATGGGGCTAGTAGTAGGTATTGCGAAGCGCGCGTTACTCTAGAATGATTTGTCTACACGCGCGTGACTCGCCTTCGCTGATCGCTGCATAGGAACTGCCCTCTACCGGCGCTTTTTAGACAGCGCACGTCGCGCGCGCCGCGAGTATGGAATCTGAGTCGCGCGCAAATAGATAATTCATACTAGTCGGACTGTAAGCGGCAGCAGTACCCGAGGCGATTTCTACAAGGTGAAATTAATGTCATTAGCAGTCTACCCATCAAACTAAACAACTTTACTATGGGAGTAAACCGATAGGAGCAAAAAAAAAATTTTCTGTTCCATACTAAACTGAAATGTCAACTCGACTCAAATGTATGCAACAGATGATTTTTTTTTGCTCCGATCGGTTTGCTACCATAGTAAAAGTTGTTCACAGTTTGATGGGTAAACTCTTAGTTTAAAAGGATGCTAATGATATAAATTTCACCCTGTATATTATCTCCATTAAACTGTACGGCAATCAGTTTCATACTTTAAACTAATAGTTATAAGGTTGATTATAATTATCTATGGTTTTAAGTATCATCTGGAAATATTGTTGTCCCTGTCTGCGCGATCGAAGATTGATGACACGCGAAATAAACGTGGTCGTATTGTACCAATCGTTTGAAATCGGTTAAGAGGGCATCGAGCCTATTGTGCTGCCCCCAATCGTATTGTTTTTATTTCTAAACAATTAAACAACATTTCCAAAACACAAGAATGTCACATTGTAGTCCTGATTGGCTTTCAATGTATCGAAACATTACAGATTATTATGTCTTATGCTTGTAGCTATTATCGTTAAAACCGCCAAAAGTGACCACTTTTCGACAGGCTCACCCCCCCGTCACACTGGATAGAGTTTCGGTACTTCTGGTGAAACGTGGATGTTCTGAGGTTTCAGAATATCTCTGACAACCCCCTAGGAGAATATAGTCGTGAGCATATGCTATGCTATTAGAAAAACAAATCCGCAGTGACCCGCTAAATTAAAAATCGGCAATGACTACAATGAGTTATTCTTGTTTTTTGGAAATGTTGTTTAATTGTTTAAAAATAAAAAAAATACGATTGAGGGCAGCACAATAGGCTCGGTGCCCCCTTAAAAATGTTAGATGTGTAAAGCATAACTTTTTATTTGTTATTTTTATTAATATATTCGCTTTAAATAACAGCCACGTATGGGCTTAGTCTATCTGAAACTATTAGCGGACAAACATATGGAGTCCGTTTCAAAAAGTGTATAAAAACTCGGGGTGCCAATGCGAAAGAGAAAAAGCAAACGAAGGTATGTATGCTAGAGTGAAATAGACTCTCAGATTTTTTGGTACCTTTTTACAGTTTTCCCAATAAGTTTTCCAATATTAACCTTATTTTCTTGGCAATCTTTATTTTTATTTTTTTCCGGAACAGGTATGATTCCTGAAAAAATAAAAATGTGCTATGTGATTAGAATTTATATATTTAGTAATTTTATATCTATTTTCATAAAAAGATATTGATTCCAGAAAAATAAAAATGATTGCCAAGGTTATCATGTGAATAATGGATAACTATAATACCAATGTACACGTTTTGAACCAGAACCACGACAAGCTTGAAGTTTTGGTGCCAATCAGATAATTTAAAAGTTGCTTCATCACCTTCCATCCTGAACATACATTATTATTTCGTGGGACATTTTCGATTACTATTGTGGCAAGTAAAGTACGTTAATTGATTTGACGTTTGTATGCTGATGTATGGCGTACTTAAATTGCAAACCTAGAATTTTCCATTAATCTCAGTACCTATCTCAAATTCACAATGATGATGTCCTACGCGGATAATACAATTTTTCTGTCTTTCTTGCTCTTATTAAAATCTTGGTTATTTATAAAATAATTTCCTATAATCCTTTATATATCTTTTTTTTAAATTGAATTTAATTCTCAATTACTCTTTTTTGCATATTTTATTCTTCTTGGTTGGATTTTATAATTATATATTTTTTTCAATTTCATAGATTTATAGTACCTATTTATAATCTAAGTAAGTATTTCATTTTCCTATAATTTTAAAAATGTGATACTTATCTGTTATTTCGTTTTAATGCTAATTTGCATTTATTTGTTACTTTAAAACTTTAGTGATATTAAAACGTGCCTTACTCTAAAAGAGGTTAGGTTTAAACTTGATTAATCATTTTGCTTTATTTTTGGAATGCCATGTAAAGTTATTAATTATTTTGTAACATTAACGGCCTGTTTCAGAAATTCTTAATAGTTTATCTAACATTTGACTTATTTTATATAAAATATATGTCAAACGAACTGTCAGATAAGCTATTACGAACTTAATATTCAGAAGGAGTCACGTTGCAGGGTTTACCCCGAACACTTGTCTCTCGCGTGGCGCCTGCCACGAGGCTCCACAATCCTTCTCAGTTGTTCTTACTCAAAAACAATCCTCGAGATTGGATAGATACTCCCTCAAACCACTAGACATTGGCGGAAATGCGGTGCTAACGCACAAGCAAGAACCATTAATTATAAATAATAATAAAAAAACAGAAGTGGTAAAACCGGCCCGAAAATAAGTAAAGTGATCCACTTGAACTATCTAACGTTACTATACTTAACATTGTATGAGTAACACAATTTTTTCAACAAGGATTTGAACTTTTAAAATAAAAAAAAAAAATCCTGTTTAAAAAATATGTGTTGAATATAATCACTATTTTTTATTTCTATTTGAATTAATGTCGCTTAAATGTATACCAAACTAATTGTTCTATGTACGACTTGAAAATTTCGAATCACTAGTTATTGACTGAATTACATAATTATTATTTAATAGTTACTACGTACGACTGAATTTTAAACTAGTAATTTGGAATTTTCGAATTTACGAAATGAGTAGAGGAATCGATTTTTTTCTTGTTATCTTTAATTCGTTATCGGTTAGTTAAGTGAAAATGATTAAATATTCTATTCATCCATTTAGATCTTGTATTAATTATTATTATTAATTTTAATCAAAACAAAAATTGTGTGTTTAAAAACAAGACTTAGGTAAAGGATACTTTTGCATACGTTCTTGTTAGCTTATTTATATATGTCAAACAACCTCTCAAATAAGCTATCAAGCAAGAACTTATTCAGAAGTGGTGAAATACCTATTTCAAAATCATGTTTACTTTGGATATTTTAATTTCATTGATTTTTAATGACGTTCCAGTGTTACACCCATTGGAACCTACCTATACATTCCTTCTTAAAATGCTGACACTTTTTTAAGGAGATGATCAGACCGTCAAACTGAACAACTTTCTCTATTGCACCAAACCGCGAAAAAAATCAATTCCGTACAAAACCTACTTGAGCGGTTGAGCCTAATGTATGGGACTGTTTTTATTTCACGATTTCAATGTTAGTGCTATAGAGAACGTTTTTTTAGTTTGATGGTCTGATCATCCTCTTAAAAAAGTGTCAGCATACTAAGAAGGACCCTACATAGGCTGATGATGATAATGAAACCAGTGAAACCTACTTAAGAATTTATTAAACCAACCAAACGTTAGGAAAAACATATTTTTCAACGTTTTTCAACCCGGAATGTGACGCGCCCACGTTATCTTACCATGAAAAACATTGCAGATGGCGCTAGCGTTCGGCAGTGTCTCCGTTCAATAGCCTTGCCTGATAAAATAACCTTACTATAAACTTCGCGCCACAACCGCGATCGCAATGTTTACGTACGCACAACCCGTTTGTTATCCGCTGTGATTTCACGCGCCTTCGATAATAAACATTTTTTTAAATAAAAGGTTGAATAAAATCTTTACTTTGGCATTTTGTGGAATTAAGAAATGTGATCAGTGATTCCAATTTAAAAAAAAAACATAATTTCGCGCTTTATTTTTTAAAACTAAAGTGCATTGGTGTTCTTCCGGGTGTTTTACAGTCACCGGAGTTTTTAATAATCTGTGAAATTGACTTTGGAAAATAAAAGCGGTGAATCTTTGGATTATTCGGAAAGGTAAGACATTTTATTTAATATTTTTATTTTTAGTACCTTGTTGCGTGAAGGTTGTGTAAAGTAGTAGCATATGTGTATTTCCTTAAATTGATTTACTTGAACTTCATATTACAATCACACAACTTCTCGAGAATGAACAACTTTTAAAAATGCACTGAATTTAATTATTCCCAAGCCTCCTTCCTTTCCGAAGAAGGTTAAATATGTTTTAATATTCAGTGCTTATCATTCGGCTCTAAATTATTAAATATCTTTAAGGGGGGTATTACAGAACTACACTCAAGTGGAGATCTCTTCTTCAGTAAAGATAGACAAGGATGCATGTATACGTTGTATGTATTTGCATCCTTTTCTATTTATACTCGAGAAGAGATCTCCACTTGAGTGTCGTTCTGTAATACCCCCCTTAGAAACTGACAAGTTCAAGATTCTGTATGACGCGACTAAGGGTTTTTATTAAATTTTGTGCGCGAAAGTTTATCACCACTAAATCATAAAAAAGAATGTCCAAGCAAGAATATTGCTTTCTTGAATATTATTTTAAATGTTTTGAAAACATAAGAAAAAAGATCGTATACAAATTAATAGGTAAATACTTTTTACATTTAAATTCGGTATGTCAAGTTTTTTTTTTGGAGGGCTGAAACCATAGGCCAAGTATTTCGCTTACGCTGATAGACGGAACATCAGTGTAACCGCGTATGAGACAGCGATAATTTCATCCAGTGATACCATAGGAAATCAAACTCCCATAAAAATGGGTAAATGAACTATGATATATTATGTACACACGGCGCGTGTGTGTACACAAGTGCGATTTTTGAATCTCATTCGGTGAGCTCAGCAGTTGAAAATGTCAAAATTACTTTGGAGATATGCATCTTTCTACTGCTGATTTGACTTTCAAAAATCATGAATCATACATAGCGATTTTTGAAAGTCAAATCCACAGTATAAAGATGCACATCTCCATAGTTATTTTGACATTTACAATTGCTGAATTCACCGAATGAGATTCCCGCGCCGCTCGTAGGGTGAATACTTACAGTCCTTTGAGTCTAGTACGATTTCACTACATGTGCGCACCGCGCCTTCGGCTGCTTAGAAAATAACCAGGGCCTCTAGAAAAAGTACTTTCGATTAGCATTAACGACAGTAGAAAAAAAAATAAACGTATGGATTTGACGTATGGTGGAGAAAGAAAACGTCAAAATGTTTCGATCGCCAATGTCAAATCCATACATTCTGTCATTTCTACTAGCGTCTACGCCAATAGAAATGTTACCTTGTCTATAGCCCCTGTAGTGCGATTTTTGAAAGACACCCGTAACTCGCTGCAGTAGAAAATGTTAAAATTACTATGGAGATTATGCGTCTTTCTACTGCTGATTTGAACGTGTGACTTTCAAAATTCGCACTGCTGTTCTCGCGCTTTTCAGAGCGTCGCGCTAGCTGCGACAAGTACTTAGTATGGAAAAAATAGAGTTGGCACGCTAGTAGAGAAATCATACTAGACGGGCTGGTACCCATTGAACATAATCCGCCTCCGTGGAACTGCCTCCGTGGTCTAATGGTTAAGAGCTTGGGCTCTTGACACGGAGGTCGTGGGTTCGATTCCCACGGGGGCATATGCTCACGACTATATTCCCCAAGGGGGTAGTCAGAGATATTCTAAAATCTCAGAACATCCACGTTTCACCAGTAGTACCGAAACTCTGTCCAGTGTGACGGGGGGTGAGCCCGTCGCCACATATAATGGAAAGTGGGTACTATACATGCCTCGAAATTGAAGCATGCAGGTTTCCTCACGATGTTTTCCTTCACCGAAAAGCCAGTGGTGTTACAAATCGTACATAAATTCCGAAAAACTCATTGGTACGAGTCGGCTTGGACGGGGATCGAACCATCGCTTCCTGCACGGCAGGCAAGGTTACTCGCCACTGGACCACCACGGCCATTCCCACGTGAAATGTCACTTTGTGCGTTTTTCCCCAGTTGGTTAGGACATTGCAGGCTGAGTCACCTGATTGTCTGAAAAGAAAGATGATTCCGTGCTTTGGATGGCACGTTAAACTGTTGGTCCCGGCTACTATCTCTGGTGGTAGTAGTCGTTACATAAAAACCACGTCAGTAGCACATTATGCAATATGCAATTATCAATTTATGTCACCTGTTGTGTCATTATAATAACGAGAATACATTTTAATAAAGTTATTTATTTGTATCAAATCATAAATTATGTTGTTAACTTATAGAACATTATCATATTTTAATGTAAGATATGATACACACCTTTTCTGGTAAGCTATAGAGGCTCGTATTCTGTACTATAATTGTAAGACCTTGCTAAAACCTACAGTTAAATGTCAAAATCCATACATTTCGACCCTACTTAGCTCGAACTTAATTACATCATCAATTACATTGAACAATTTGCAGGGAGCCAACATTTAGTGTGAAGCGCTCGTTGGCGTAGTGGAGCTTCGGTATTGGAAACGATCACCGAAGTTAAGCAACGTCAGGTCCGGTCAGTCTTTGGATGGGTGACCGTTTAGTGGTATTTCATCTCGAGCGTTTCCGTGCTTCGGAAGGCACGTTAAGCAGTTGGTCTCGGATAGTTCCGTCAGATGGCGTTGTAATGTAACTATTCGTTAAGCCAAGTCAGAGGCCTATTGGCGGCTTGAAAATTCTCTGACAGCAAGGTGACCACTAACTTGCCTCCACCAACACGCACTGGGCCCGCGTGGTGGAGTATGGCCCACTCCCTCTCACCCTTATTCGTGAGAGGAGGCCTTTGCCCTGCAGTGGGATTCTACAGGCTATAACTTACTTACTTTACTTACAACATTTAGTGTATGGTAGGTAACCTAGTTTAAGTTGTACAGAATCAAATGAGATCGAAACCCGAACCAGATTTTTAGTAGGCTTAAGTAGGTAAACTGGTTTTCGCTTCTTGTATGAAAACAATCATCTCGAAAACATTACTAGAACTAAAAAAAGAAAGCAATGCTACCTAACATTATTTAATAATGAATCTAACCAGCTTTACCGACATTGCCCAATTAGGACAATGCCTAAGGGCCTGTTTCACCACTTCTGGGTAAGTTCTCGTTAGCTTATACGACAGATAGTTTGACATATTTTGTATGAAATAATGTCAAAATATCTGTCGGATAACCTAACAAGAACTTATTCAGAAGTGGCGAAACAGGCCCTTAGTCTTCCAGTTTACAAATAATAAATGACCTATACTCTTTCCTACCTAAACTAGATATACCTACTTTGACTATTATAATTATCTACTTGTACTATCTACCGACATATTGAATTTACCTTTATATACCGTCTTGGAGTGTCACTGTATTCCATTTCTCTTATACGTATATTTTCAATAAACAGATGTTCTTCAAATACGCGAATTTATAGTAGGTGACCAATTGAGTCTGCCAGTTGCGAAGACCCATATATTTTTAAAATATTCGTCGCTTGGAAAACTGAAGAAAAAATACATCACATAAAAACGCAAAAAAGCTACAACTCCCTACCCTACCTATACGAAAAAATTGGTAAAGTAGTTTTTACGTGATGCTCGAACAAACAAACAAACACACAAAAAATCAAACGAATAGACAAACAGACATAAAAAAAACCTCGCTAACTATTCTTTATGATCCAACCTTAGACGATTTATATAGGGACCGCCTCGCCTTAGCATTTCCCTTCTGCCAACGTGCCAGATCAAACAATCTTACGCATTTACATACAATTTTATACCTTATCTATCACTAAACAGCCTTTAATTGCGGAACAATAATTTCGAAACTATAACTGCGTTTGGGGTTCACACGACACAGTTTTTCATGAATTTTAACATTCAAATTAAAATCTAAAGTAATGGAATAAAGTCCAAAGTTGCGGATTTCATGCTGCCTCAAACATACATACCTCCAAAAAGTGGCAGATAATTTTGTTAGTAGAATAAATAAATACTCTAAGGGCCTGTTTCACCACTTCTGAATAAGTTCTTGTTAGCTTATCCGACAGATATTTTGACATAATTTCATACAAAATAGTATGTCAAACTATCTGTCGGATAAGCTAACAAGAACTTACCCAGAAGTGGTGAAACAGGCCCAAGGATTCAACTCACGTCAACGACATCTATCATGGTATGTTTTACAGGTTAACCTAACTAAAGATGCTGGCACGTTCACAGACACATATGTAAATGAGTTCGATGAGACATTCTGCGTGCAGTGAGACAAAGGCATTGCGTAAATGTGTGGCACGCGCCAGCTTTAGTTAAATCATTTTTAATGCTGTTTTTTGTTGGAGCTTTTAACCCTGAGGCAATGACAGCTATGCATGGTATGGTATGCTTAACTACGTTTAACTAGCGGTTACAAAACACCTCATGAAACCTCTTCCGGCTTACCCTTGGCACAGCCCTTGGTGTACCTTATTTTCAAGGTGGAAACAGGGTAATTTTAATTTGACATCTGACCACCCTTATTGAGATTACAAATCACAAAATATAGCTTTAACTTTTAAATTATTGTCTTTAACACTTGCCCGATGAATGAAACTATTAAAATGCGTTTTATTATTAATGTTTCCTGCAATAAAACGTGAATTAATGTTAACATACCCGTGGAATGAAATATTTTCTTTGCAACGTTCAGTGCGGCTCTTGCATCCTAAAACGCTGCACGCTACCATGTTGTGAACTTAAAGTCACCCACTCGCAACAAATTACAATGAATTAAATTATTACGAAATAACTATTCATCGAAATATAGAGCAACAAACATTTTTATGAAATTTTTGTTGTCTGACTCCGTCTGACTCCGATGTCAGACCATAGAGGCTAGAGCAAAAATATGGCTACGTCAATAAGGACAGCAATAAGGTAGCGATCTCCTTTTTTAACTAGAGTGAATTTGTATTATGCATCCTTCATTGAGTAAATGAGACAAAACACGTTCTTCGTTCTATTACTTGCTCTTTCTACGGCTGAAACGTAAACCATTTCGAGATAACTGTCTCAATAATAATATTTTCTATGTCAGAGATTTTAAAATGAAAGGATTACAGATATTTTTATTAAAATAACGTAGTTTTTCGGTCCGTCCAGTGACGTCACTGGCATACCTGTGAACTCCTTGGTAAACATAAAATTAACTTAAAATAACTGACCATTAAGAAAAAAAAATACATTCACAATGTCAGAATTTGACATTTGATGTTGCCGTATCTGTTTCCAGCATAGAGTTAGAAAGAGTAGGAAGGTTTTAATTTTTTTAAATATAGCAGTAGGTAGTTTTTCTCCATGGAGATCGAATTATTTTCTCTCCACCATTTTTGCACTTGGAGATTACAGATCAAAATAATTTAAAAATTAAATTGATATTGATAAACGCAATGAATCGCATAAGAATGAAATAGGTGTCTTAAAATTATGTCTTCTATCCGTAAAAAATATAAAAATGACGACCAAAAAAAACTTGACATACCGAATTGACCTCATTCTGAAACCTTTAGGTTCCAAAATGAGGTTTCAAAGACAACAAATTTTTGCACTAACTTATGCTGTTGGATACGAGAGATACCCACATAAGAGGGTGGCAAAAACAATAGATACCTACAGGGTAACTTTATATCACTGCGGATAACTTCAGCATTATGTATTCTACTCATCAAACTGAACAACTTTTACTATGGAGCCAACATCGAAATCGCGAAAAAAAACAGCTGTCCCATACATTTGAGTCGAATAGGTTTTGTATGGGACAGCCACGGACTTGAAAGAAATACGGACCGAATATTGCACTAAAAAGATGTGAAGCATGCAAGGTAATACAATCTCGTTTGTTCTACAAGGGACCTATACTCACACAGATGCACTAGCTCTAGGCGCAGGTGCTACAACCCGTCACGCGTCACCTCATGTACCGCGTGTCCCGCGTGACATGACAGCACGCACACAAAAGAAATGGGTGCTTCACTCATGATTAGACGAGATTTCGTCTGGTTCTTCCTTTAAGTCTGTTGGGACAGCTGTTTTTTTTCGCTATTACGAAGTTGACTCCATAGCTAAAGTTGTTCAGTTTGATGAGTAGAATACATGCTGAAGTGTACCTCGTACCCTGTACGAGTAGGTACCTATATCAGCTTATCCGCAGTGATATAAAATTTACCCGGTACTGGTATATCAGCAGTTGCGTGTTTGGGCTATGGATGATGATGATGATGACACAAAACCCGTGTTTATTCATTGTCAAATCATTGGCCTCATTTAAGAAGATTATGTGAAGCCCCTAAGTAGACATACAAGGTTGATCATTAATATTTACGATTATATGCCGCTAATAACCAGCGCACGTGGATTCTTACTGGGTGCTTTTATGTCGCACGTTCGTTGCACATTATGATAATAAATTAACTGGTTTGTAGGTCATTAGCTTTTAGTTCTAGCGATTATCTTATCTATGTAAATCGGATCTTAGTGTATCCTTCCTTCTTAATATGCTGAGTTGCTGAAAATGATCAGACCATAAAACTGAAAAACTTTCTCAATGGGACTAACATCGAAATCACGAAAACAAAATCAGCTGTCCCATACATTTGTTCCATAGAGAAAATTGTTCAGTTAGAAGGTCTGATCGTCTACTTAAAAAATTGTCAGTAATAATAATATGCTGACAATTTTAAGGGGATGATCAGACCATCAAACTGAACCACTGTCTCTATGGGACCAACATCGAAATCGCAAAAAAAAAAATCCTCTGTAAAATGTAAGGGACAGCTGATTTTTTTTCGCGATTTCGCTGTTGGTCCCTTAGAGAAAGTTGTTCAGTATCATGGTCTGATCATCCCCTTAAGGACCGTCAGCATATTAAGAAGGACCCTGTATGAATTAGGATGTGTAAAATTAAATAACTGGCCAAGAGCGATGTGTGGACTCTCACATAGAGGGTTCCGAACCTAATGTTACTGTAAGAAAAGATGAGAACACGAACAGTGTTATGAAATTATTGTGTTATCTTTCTGCTAGCAACAGATTTTCAATCAAACTTAAATTTGTGGTTCAATGACATAGTTATGTTAGATAGGTTTTTCACGTCATTTTTTGACTCTACCAACCGCGTCGGAAAGTGTTCCGTTGTAGAGAAGAAGCGGCCAGAAATTCTACCTACAGCACACATCTTAAAAACAAAACAAAATATACTAATGAATAACCTAACGTAACATTGTCAAGACCAGACATTTTGGTCATTCATACCTAATCATCGATTTTATAGTCATCCATTTTACAGAGGACTTGCTTAACATGGGACTTAAACTTTCTGTCTGGCAAGTTTAGAATATCCTCTGGTATCTTATAGCGTATACAATGTGTTACAAAAATAAAATAAACCTTTAAGGGGGTGGTGTAGACCATCAAACTGAACAACTTTCACTATGGGACCAATGTCGAAATCGCGAAAAAAAACAAATTATGTTCTATACTCTACAAATCGACTAGAGCTAAAATATGTATGGGATATGAAATTATTTTTTTCGCGATTTCGATGTTGGTCCCGTAGAGAAAGTTGTTCAGTTTGACGGTCTTAACAACCCCCTTAAGAGTTTTAAAAATTTATTCTTACTTATGAAACACCCTGTAAGTATAGTGAGCGTTGGACCAGTATAGAACACTGGAGTGGACGCCTAGAGAAACCACGCGTGGTAGAGGCCGCCCACCAGAAAGATGGATCAATGACATTGGGGGGGACATTGGGAGACACGCGGGTCCCAACTGGATGCAGAGGGCGAGGGACAGAACCTCATGGAGGAATATGGAGGAGGCCTATGTCCGACTGACCTAAGACGGACTGATCAAGGGCTGTGATGGATGGATGGATACAGTGCCCCATGAAAGATTTGTGTTGACCTTAATGAGTCTAAAATGTCGATGTCGATTTGTATGGGCTCTAATAACTCCAATAGGTACCTAATGTACTAGTAAAAAGTAGATGTGTCGTGCGTTCGTCATAGTGAGCGAGGTCCAACGAGGATCGCCTTGAAAAAGGTCGCGGCTGTACGTACAGTTTGTTTATGTTGCTTGTCTACGTATCCTAGTCATATTTTATGTATTACTAGTGTTTACCCGCGACTGATTTCAAGTCAGATCATAACCTATCAAACAAAAAAAGTTTCATCAAAATCGGTTCAGTAGTTTTTGCGTGATGCGCGAACAAACAAACAAACAGACAGACAAATTTTCTAAAAAAGGTTGATTTCGAGTCAGGGATACCTAAAAACCATATCGTAATCTTTTTTTGTAAATAACTTCAATGTACAGACACACTTCAGTTACAGTTTTATAATTGTTTAGATTAGATTCTTCTTATCGAGTTGGCTGCAAAGCCCTGGTGTCAGAGTTTATTCAAACCGCCTTACGGCCTCTGACGTGGTTTTTATGTAACGACTACTACCACCAGTGATAGTAGCCGGGACCAACAGCTTAACGTGCCATCCGAAGCACGGAATCATCTTTCTTTTCAGACAATCAGGTGACTCAGCCTGCAATGTCCTAACCAACTGGGGAAAAACGCACAAAGTGACATTTCACTAGGTGCCCCCCGTGGGAATCGAACCCACGACCTCCGTGTCAAGAGCCCAATGCTCTAACCATTAGACCACGGAGGCAGTTAGATTGACCTTATATTTGTTATACTTTCTGTTCCTTCAAAATTTACATGACTGACCTAGTTTCTACCACTGATTTTCTGTCTACGACACACGACCAACAGTTTTTACCGCTAAACAAAGTTAAAACATTTATAACATAAAAGAGTTTACCCGCGCTATCAAACAAAAAAAGTTTAATTATAATCGGATCATTACCTTAGTTTTTGCGGTCGATTTTAGGAAAATCCTCTCTTAGTGCACTCTTAGCTGGTTTTTATTATTTGTTGTTATACTGTAGAGTTTGCTCTATAATCACACCTAGTTTGATACTTGTATGTATCACCGTTTTAACGTTAGAGCGAGAAGAAACAACTTTGATAAAAATGTGTTTCTTGTATGAGGACCCCCTTAATTTTTAACTTTTTGACATTTCAGCAAATCCGCCGTAACACACATTATAATTATTGTAAATTTCAACTGTCTAGCTACGAGTATAACCAACCGTTCAAAAGTTATAGCCCTAAATAGGTAGGACAGACGGACGGACGGACAGCGTAGGCCTATGAATAGGGTCCTGTTTTCTCCCTTTGGGTACGGAACCCTAAAAACTAGTGATGTACTTCGAAATTTCAGTTTTTTGATAAGTTTGTTTAGTTTGATGGTCTGACCATTCATTTTTTTTAAATTGTACACTTAAGGACCTTGATACGCAACGTAATAAGTAACAAGTTCTATAAAATTTACCCTTTCCGGCTTACTACAGGTAGGTAAAAGACTACTGAGGAAAACGAGTCGAGGCTTAATCAAGTAATTAACTAGAGTTCTATGTAGGTATCCTATCTAAGGGTGTAATTAAAATTGTTCTTCGTCAAAGTACTTAGTACTATACAAAGGTAGGTAGGTGTCTGTATTACAATTTCTTTGTTGTTTTCCCTTTACATAATTCCTCAGTTACGTACAATAACAAATTTCATAATACCTACTTGCATTTAAGAAAAAGTCTTGAGGTATGGGGTTCGAATCCGCACGGACGACATGCCATGTTCCAATGAGTTTTTCTAAGTTATGTACGTAATACCAACTGCTCAAACGGTGAAGGAAAACATCGCGATAAAACCAGCATTATATGCTGAAGAAGAAATTCCGATGAGTACCTATATGAAGTCTTCCAATCCGCATTGGGTTAGGCAAGCGTGGTGGACTAACGCCCATGAGCGTAGGCATGTGCCATGCAGTGGGACGTATAAAGGCTGTGATGATGATGATGATGATGGATACAAAAATATCATAAAGATGTGTTGTTGTAGAGTTTCTGGCAGCATCTCACCCGCCCGCGCTCCTTTTACCTGGCATGTGGCACATGATGTTCGTTTTTGGTGTAACCAGTTACCTCTATACAAGGTGTTTCATAAGTAAGAATACATTTTTAAAACTCTTAAGGGGGTTTTTTAGACCGTCAAACTGAACAACTTTCTCTATGGGACCAACATCGAAATCGCGAAAAAAAAAATCTGTTTTCCCATACTTATTTTAGCTAGAGTCGATTTGTAAGTAGAGTATGGAACATCAATTATTTTTTTCGCGATTTCGATATTGGTCCCATAGTGAAAGTTGTTCAGTTTGATGGTCTAAACCACCCCCTTAAACGTTTATTTGTATTTTTGTAACACCTTGTATATAAGTGTAATTTTTGCGAAGCCGAAGGCCGAGCTACGCGTAGGACTTAGGAGCGAAGTTCCGAAGCGGCCCCCCTTGAACCTGGTGGACGGACCTGGTCTCCGGGGTCAACCTGCCGCCAAGCAAGCCGCAGGCCGAGCGCTACATAGCTCAATGGTTCAATAGAATTTTCCAATTCAATAAAGAAATTGAGTAAATATAATTTCTCCAGAGGTTTGGGCAATCCATCAATTTGATGTTTGTACACATTTTTATTTACTAAAACACGACCCAGATTCGTAAAATGAGATTGAGGTGAACATTCATATACTTTTGGAGTTCTGTAAGCGAATGTGAAAAGAGAAAGAGAAGTTCGGTGGCGCGTTGCGGAGAGGTATGGACTCTCAATCATGAGGTCCGGGTTCGAATCCGTACGGATATGCCACGTAATGTACCAATGAGTTTTTCTAACCATATTATTATGTACGTTTACCGACTGCTCTCGAACGGTGAAAGAAAACATCGTGAGGAAACATGATATGCAGAAGAAGAAATTCTGATGCGTATGTGAAATCTACTAATCCGCATTGGGCACGCGAGGTGGACTAACGCCCAAACACCCTCCTAGAGGGTAGGCCTGTGCCTGCAGGGGACGTATATAGGCTGATAATGAATGAAGCGAATGTAACAGTAAGTTAGGTACTCTTATAAGTTTGTTAGTCTCTCCTTCAGTCTATGGAAACCAACAATACCTTTGCCAGCTTGCTGGCCTACCATTAGACAGTATCCTTCTTAATAGGCTGACACTTTTTTAAGGGGCTGCTCGGACCAAAAAACTGAACAACTTTCTCTATAGTACCAAAACCAAAATCGAAAAAAAAAAACAGCCATAAATTTGGGTTGAGTAGGATTGCATTTTTTTATAGAACAGCTGATTTTTTCGCGATTTCGTTTGTGGTCCCATAGAGAAAGTTGTTCAGTTCGATCTAGAGTTCGATCCATAGGAGAAGTCTTGTATTTTTCGCTTACGGTTCGATCATACTCTTAAAAAACTGTCAGCATAATATTTCACGGTTGGCGCGCTTCATACAAACGAAGTCTGGTTAGATTTTCAATACTAACCAATTAAAGTTTTAACGAAAATCTGACACATTGAAGCACAGAGATTAGTTTGTAGATTGTTTGTTTCTCAAAAAATCTGAAAATATAACGGTAATATCCCCTTAACATTTCTATATCAAATTAATTAAAATCATTTTTTTTGACCAATCTCTTCTTTAGCGTATGCAGGTTTTCTCACGATGTTTAGTTAGAGCAGTCGGTGTAGGTACCTAATACTACTTTAGTAAACCTACTACTAACCTACTCGAATAGGTACGTTACTATTGCTAACGCCAAAGATTTTTTTAGGAAATTCGTTGAGCATGATATTTTAATTTGTTTAACCTTTAAAACTTTTTGTTGTAAGATAGGCAATCTTGTAACTTGTTAATAATTGTTTGTTTGTTTTGTTTGTCATTTCCTAAAATGAAACGACAATTTGATCCGCATGCTAAAGTTTTATTTGGTCAGGCAGGCTAAGGATTTTAATTTGTTTTCATTAAGTAAGCGCTCCAGTTTTAATTACAGATTCAAATTAATGATTGAAAAAGGTAACTGGACGGGACTTGAATACGCAACCTCAAATCCGAGGCTGTGCTTTCGTCCAATTACGCTACCGGTGCTATACCTATAGGTCCTAAAATCTGCAATATCTTGAGTTGTAAGGGGAATTTAATTACAGATTACTTACCACTTATTTAAACAAACTTTCTCATCGAGTTCATCCTTCCTTCATGATAGGAAAACTTTTCCGTTCATTTTCTCTTAGACTCGCAGCGAATAGAACTCCGTAGATTATGCGATTTTACAAAACAATCAATCAATCGATGCGATCTAAAATTCTTCCAATCAAGTATTTACCGGCTACGACCGGAAAATAGCAGTTCTAAACGGTTCGATCCGCCATTAGTCAATTGACTGTAAAGATAAAGATCTTTAAAACTGTTTTGTTTGCGAACAAACAAATTATAGGTACTTAGGTACCTACGAATGACGAACGCTCCTGTGCATTGTCTTTCTTTATACAACCGTGACCGGAAAAGAGTTATTTGTCTATACGACGAATTGATGTGGGTTGGACTTTGTTTATGCCTAGGTACTAAACAATATCTACAATACAAACGTGCATCTTTACTGGTTTGGTCACTCAATCATAGGTGATAGGGGTCCGGGTTTGAATCCGCACGGACGACAAGCCATGTACAAATGAGTTTTTCTAACTTATACGCGTAATACCGACTGCTCTCAAACGGTGAAGGAAAGGAAACCTGCATTCACTGAAGAGGAAATTGTGATGCGTATGTGAAATCTACGAATCCGCATTGGGCAAGCGTGTTTGACTAACGCCCATAAACTCTCCATGAGGCGTAGGCCTGTGCCAGTGGGACGTATACATGGTCCAACATAATATGCAGACACTTTTTTAAGGGGATCATCAGACCGTCAAACTGAAAAAAATTCTATATGGGCCAAGATCTAAATCGCGAAAAAAAAATCTGCCGGTCAATACTAAACTGCAAAGCCCACTAATTAATTTATTCGTCTTTCACTCGGAATACGTCGTCCGTGTGAAATTAGAGGATATATCGAAAAATGCTCTACTACCTGTGAATATGATTTTCCATTGGTGTTTTATTACAGCCTGTATACATGGTGTAAGGAAAAGGAACAGTATCATTAATCTTTAAACCACATACTCTACCCATCAAACTGAACAACTTTTACTATGGGAGCAACTCCAAAAAAAAAAACAGCTGTTCCATACTAAACTAAACTGCAATACCTACTTGACTCAAACGTATGGAGCAGAAGATTTTTTTTTGATTGCTCCCACAGTAAAAGTTGTTCAGTTTGATGGGTAGAGTATGTGGTTTAAAGGTTAATGATACTTTTCCTTACACACTGTACCTATTATATTTTCTAGTTAATGGTATAGTAGATTGTTAACCAAGGGATGAAAGTCACCCATTTCACACGAGATGTTTGGCGCCCCGAACGGAACGTGAGGGGCGCCATAATTCGAGTGTGAAATGGGTGACTTTCTCCCGAGTTAAACACTCTGCTTTTCATTTCGAATACGAGGAAAGTTAACAAAAATTAGATAATGCAAAATCTATTTCGGAATCGCTCGATGAATTCATTTTAGGCTACGTTTCAAAACGTTTAGAAATCACTCTGGTTGCCAACACGAAGGAGAAAAAATATACGAAGATTGTGTATGCTAGAGTGAGACAGATAGACTTCCCGGGTGATTTTTACACGTTTTGAAACGGATCCGAAAAATAGCAACATTTCCCTTTCCCGTCTTTTTTACTCGGTGTAGAGGTTTTAATCGGGATCACTTTTTTCTTTCTGCTTATAATTTTTACAAAAGTCTCCAAATGACAAATTGACATCTATTATAATTCAAATTTATTCATAATTATCATTATAAAGAAATAAGAATTAATATAATTTTATCGAAGTGTGGCTGTATCGTAGAAAGAGAATCAACTAGAAAAGGCATTAAAATAATAATAGTCACGAAAACGAGACAGCCTTATACGCTAATTACACAGAGTGAATGCGACAAAATCCATGTCGTTTGTCCCTTTCTCCGTATGCGATATTTTTGTTTGCCACAGTTGAAATTGCATACAAAATCTTGCAACTATGGCAAACAAAGGCACGATTTCTCATACATTTTTGTCATATCTCTGTCCCTTTCGAGTATACGCTGTCGGGAAATCTATAGAATACTCAACCTACGGGCTGTATAGATTTCTGCCTTTGCCGCCTTTTATAGACGTAGTTTTTTTTTTAAAATTACTTTTCATCCCTGGGGATGAAATGTATCACTTTCAACCCGCTTCTTAGATAAACAATGACCTACTTTCAGAGTATGAGAGATGAAAAGTAATTTATCATACATCAGCTGTTAGACGTACTGTAGGTACTCGTACAAGTCCTTCATCCGGTCATTTCCTTGTAGACAACTTATTGTTATTAATAGCTGGCTAATAACTGGTTGATGACCAGCGTGGACGCCCGCGTGAGTCCGCGTGACCTTCCGCGGTAGCTGGCTGCAATCATCTCTGGTCACTAGTTTGATACAAACGACTAACATTGGTATTATATAATCACGACTATAATATCTTTTGGAGGGGTCAAAAACCCTACTACGACTATCATCAAACTTTCAAGGGGCTACTTAAAAATGTCGCAACTTAAATTTTTAAATATTTTTTTTGGTTTCAGGCTTGAGTACCGGTAGTACTAGTATTTATTCTGTGACTTGAGTAAACACTGCATTAACACTGTCGTTTAGTCGCATAACATAAGCTGAATATTCACGAACTGTGATCGTCATAAAGTACCTTTTGAGATGACTAGAATAGAAAGCTTGCTCACTGCAGGGCATAGGCATACCCTCAAGGAAGTTGTATGGGCGTCAGTGCCGCCAGTGCACCACCAGTCCACCACGCATGCCAAATGCAGTTTGGTATACTTCACATAGGTACGCATCAGAATTTCTTCTTTAGCGAATGCAGTTTTCCTCAATATGTTTCCTTCACCGTTTGAGAGGAAACTACAGTTACACAAGTCATAAAAACTCATTGGTGCACGGCATGGCATCTGTGCGGATTCGAACCCGGACCCCCACCATGATTGAATGTCCACACCTCTCCATAACGCGCCATAACACCGTCGCGTCGTCGTCGCCCTCCATTGTGAATCTGGTGTAATATTATAACCGATTTAGAATAATGTTGACTACACCCGGGGGGAATTTTTTGAGTCAGCATAATTATGCTTACGCTATGCTATTGTGACGTCACACTTTAACAGTCTATTGTTTACCTTTATTTAATTTTAGTGACAATTCACATTTCACACCACTTATAGTCACGATACCATAAATCATAAGTTCATGACATACTTACTTAACTGTTATATATGGTACCTACACAGATTACCCCCAATAGATACCGCACGATGAAAATTTCGTACAGGCCCGAAGTCACCATTTTTGGTGGTAGGTGCGGGTAGCGGGACACGAAATAATGCAACGTGATTGGCCATTTCAAGGTCGCACTATTCCTATCTCGCTTTATCCCGTTGCTAATATCAGTGCAAAATCATAGATGTGTGGTGCGCGTCGGCGGCCCTGTATGCGCTATCTATTGGAGGTGATCTGTGGGTACCTACTACCACTACCACTTACAGGTGTAACATGCGTTTGATAAAAAAAAAAACAGTCTATGATAGATAGCTGAGCGTATCTACAGGGTGCTAGGGTAAGCAGTTGCCCATTACAGTACCCATGACACTAAGGGAAACAAGGTTCCCTAAGGGAAATTCTAAACTTGTCAGACAAAAAGTTTAAGTCCCAGGTTAAGCAAGTCATCTGTAATAAAGACTACTATAAACTCCATGATTATTAGAATGACCAAAATGTCTGGTCTTTACAATGTTACACTATGTACTTGATATATTTTGTTTTGTGTAAAAGATGTGTGTTGAAGAGTTTCTGGCCGCATCTTTTCTACAACGGAACACATTCCGACGTTGTGGTTTAGAGTCAAAAAATTACGTCATAGTGATATTATTTTATAAGTTTGAGTTATGAATTTGAAAGAAAAAACTTTTAATACAAAAACGTTAGATAGCATTGTATGAAAAGACTAACTTTTTTTAACTTCTATCCTATTGGTCCCTTGGGGAAACTTTTTTTATTTATAATTAATGGACTTCTTGCTTGTGCGTTAGCACCGCTTTTCCGCCAATGTCAATTAAGTGGTTTGAGGGAGTATCTATCCAATCTCGAGGATTGTTTTTGAGTAAGAACAACTGAGAAGGATTGTGGAGCCTCGTGGCAGGCTGAAACGCGAACCGCGCGAACACCACGCGAGAGTCAAGTGTTCGGCCCTGCAACGGGACTCCTTGGGGAAACTTGTTCAGTCGAAAGTAATGAAACTAACACCTACACCTACACCCATAAATCGATTTTTCTGCTTTTACTCGAAATTTAATAAAGCTCGTCGGGATTTATTAATAGAACGAATTTATTCTAATTAATAGGTCAAAAAGTATAATTAAGTTAAGGGTCGGCACTACCTACGGCCCGTTTGACATATCTGTCAAAAGAAAAAGACCGGTGGCCGACAACACTCAACCCTATCTTATAAGATTAATGAACAAATCAATTTGATAGCTTTTGGTAATAAATTTCTTGCAAAAAACTTGGTCGGCTGCAGCGCGCGGCGCAGCTTGGCTGGCATGTTTACTGGTGTGAAGGAAAAAGTGAACCCTACCTGGTGACACAACATTTTACCTCGTTGAATTAAAGGACGTAACTAGTCTGTTGGTCTAGAGTCCAATTAGTAAGGACTAAAAAGTCTGGTCGGCTGACCCTATCCTGGCAGGTTCGTAGGTCCGACCGAATTTAGGGTACCTACTACTCGGAAGGCAGATTTTACCACATTAAATTAATGTTGAATGTTTGGTTGTGCGTGGCAATAATCCTGCAGCATCTGGATTTGAGAGCCGTAGGTCGAAATTGACATTTACAGCAACAGTACAGTACCGTGATGGACCTATAATGTGACTGATCAAAGATCACCCCTGGTGGTAGGATAGGATGGGTTCCAGCTAATTAGATCACAGTATTACTAAGGCTTAAAAAAACTTAAAATTATTATAACAGAACAAATTAATACTTAACAGAATAATGGAATTATTATAAGTTTAATATTATTGGTATTAGCAAACCTAAGGCTTTGTAATCTTTTATCATAATAATCATCGTCAGATATAATATTTTAAGCACGGAATAAAAGTTAATTTTGCAGTAACTGGAACGGCTGCCTTCAAAAACATTTGCGCAAAAGGACATCAGTGTGACAACTTTTAGTAGATTTCTTCTTTATTGGTAGATTTAGGACAACATTGTTTAGTAGATTTTAGTAGAAATTGGGTATTCGAAAATGTTAATGTATTTAAAAATGCAAGGATTCAGGCTAATAAAATCTAAGCTGGCAATACAAATGGCTGAGAAAACGATTGCAGGGTTTGCAAGTTTTCCGGAACTTCTAGTACATCATCATCATAATCATCAGCCTATACAAGGTGTTACAAAAATACAAATAAACATTTAAGGTGGTGGTTTAGACCATCAAACTCAACAACTTTCACTATGGGACCAATATCGAAATCGCGAAAAATATAATTTATGTTCTATACTCTACAAATCGACTCGAGCTAAAAATGTATGGGATATCAGATTTTTTTTTCGCGATTTCGATGTTGGTCCCATAGAGAAAGTTGTTCAGTTTGACGGTCTAAACAACCCCCTTAAGAGTTTTAAAAATTTATTCTTACTTATGTAACACCCTGTATACGTCCCACTGCAGGGCACAGGCCTACCTTCTAGGAGGGTGTTTGGGCGTAAGTCCAACACGCATGCCCAATGCGGATTGGTAGACTTCACATACATCAGAATTTCTTCGTCTGCATATGCAGGTTTCCTCACGATGTTTTCGTTCACCCTTTGAGAGCAGTCGGTAATACGTACATAAGTTAGAAAAACTCATTGGTACGTGGCATGTTGTCCGTGCGGATTCGAACGCGGACCTCTTGATTGAGAGTCCATACCTCTCCGCAACGCGCCACCGAACTCGCTTCTAGTACAGCAAATATTAATCATATCGCCTAATGTTGTTTTTTTTACAAAAGAGGGCTTCTGAACAGAGTTGGAATTTTGGTACCTAGAACTTTTAATATGTCAAAGGGATTACATGTGTATCGACTTCCAATAATGTCGATATACGGGTATATTTTATATCACTGCGGATAACTTCAGCATGTATCGAACTTCAAAATAGCGAAAATAAATCAGCTGTCCCATACATTTGAGTCGAATATGTAGGTACTGCAGTTTTGTATAGGACAGCTGATTTTTTTTTCGCTCTTGTGAAGTTGGCTCCATAGTGAAAGTTTTTCAGTTTGATGAGTAGAATACATGCTGGTGTTATCCGCAGTGATAAAAAATTACCCGTATATGGACACAATCGGAAGTCGATAAACGTGCAATCCCTTTGACATATTAATTTTGGTAGCACTACCAAAATTTCTGACTCTGCTTATGAGACACAGAAAACTGTACTAAATTTAAACTTGCATAGGGACGACCAAATTTAATATTTATTTGAAAATTGAAGCATGTTACAAAGTGATGAAAACCAATAAAAATTATACAAAAATGCAAAAATATCATGTGTATGATGAGCGTTTAGATAAATTTTGTTCAAAAACGTGTTTTATATTAAATTTTAACCATCTGTAACGACATAAATATTATTTGGTAGAATTTAAGTAGAATTTGAAACAGGGCTGGTAGATTTTGGTAGATTTCGTCACGCTGAAGGACATTGTGCGACAAAATTAGTACAATGTCAATAGTTCTTTAGGTTCTTTTGGTAGTTTTTGGTTCTTTTGGTAGGTTTTGGTAATTTTTGGTAGAGTTTAGTAATTATTTTTTGTTGTTTCTGGTTTTTTTGGTAGTTTTTGGTTAGTTTGGTAGTTTTTGGTTAGTTTGGTAGTTTTTCGTTGTTTCGGTAGTTTTTCGTTGTTTCGGTAGTTTTTCGTTGTTTCGGTAGTTTTTCGTTGTTTCTGGTTATTTTGGTAGATTTTCGTAGTTTTTGGTTATTTTGGTAGATTTTTATACTTTTTGGTAATATTTGATAGAAGAATGAAAATTACCAAAAACTACCATAAAAACAAAAGAGTTCTTGACGGCTTGGCTACGGGGTGGGTTTGTTGACATAAACAAAATATAAGCATAAGCATATGCTCACGACTATATTCCCTGAGGGGTAGTCAGAGATATTCTGAAACCTCAGAATATCCACGTTTCACCAGTAGAACTGTATGTCTGTCCAGTGTGACGGGGGGTGAGCCCGTCGCCACTTATAATGGACAGTGGGTACGATTCATGCCTCGAAATTGAAGCATGCAGGTTTCCTCACGATGTTTTCCTTCACCGAAAAGCCAGTGGTGTTACAAATCGTACATAAATTCCGAAAAACTCATTGGTACGAGTAGGCCTGGACGGGGATCGAACCATCGCCTCCTGCACGGCAGGCAAGGTTACTCGCCACTGGACCACCACGGCTTTTACATAAACAAAATATTTGTTTTGCAAAAGAGGTACATTCGAATCGTAAGCGGAATTCAGTCAGTAAGGGTGTCATGCCGATCCTTGTTTACCGACTTTAAATTGTGCGAAATCGTGAGACGATACCCCGTAGTATTCCGTAGCAAGAGATTAAATTTAACTCGCAAAAATGAGCTACTGGTACCAAATTACCGACTAGCATCGATGCTAAGGACTACAAAATAAAGTCGAATACTGTTCTTGTGTATAGTAAAATACCAGATGACATTAAAGCCGACAAGAAATTTCTGAAGAAGGTTAAAGAATTATTAATCTAAATATTAATCTAAATGACTTTAATTAGTTTCTTCAGTATAAGTAAACAAACAGGCATCAATCTGAGTAGAAAGAAATGTGTTGCAGACCGATTATTTGTACCTCAATAGGTTATTATAATTTTTAACTGAACTAACATTGAACTGATTTTATAACATTTAACTAATTTAATTGTAGTAAGTGAAAGGTGGTAGTTAAATTATTGTCTGGCACCTATTGTTTAAATCTGTTTTTTTCTTGATGTTTATAAATTATATTGTAGTGTGACTAATAGGTACTCTGTACTTACCATCTGTAACTTATGTAGGTACCTACCTACAATATAAGGTAAATAAATAAAATGAAATGAGATGAACCAAAAAGTAACAAATTAACCATAAACTACCAAAAAGTACGAAAAATTACCAAAATAACAATAATCTACCAAAAAGTACGAAAATCTACCAAAAAAACCCAGAAACTACCAAAATAACCACAAACTACCTACCGAAAAGTACGAAAATCTACCAAAATAACTTTTTGGTTACTTTTGTACGAAAATTTACCAAAAACTACCGAAAGTCTCAAAAACTACCATAAATTACCAAAATAACCAAAAACTACCAAACAGTGCCCGGAAAGTAACTTTTGTGAAATTCCTTTGTGTTGTCTTGTGTCGCGCAATGTCTTTTCGCGCAAAATTCAGTCGTGCAAATTACTTACAAAGTCAATCGTTTGAGTTACCTACTGCGGTACAGAATTCACTCTTATTCCATTCTTATTTAAAACATATCTGACGATGATGATGATGATTTCAGATTATCAATCCTTAGTTTGCTAGTAACAATAGTAATAAACTTACAGTTATTCTGTTATAATTATGGGGACAAAAATTAACGAGTAATAGTCGACCAATTTATAAAATGTACTTCTAAGTCCACATATCGTGACGGGCAACTACGGAACCTTACACTGCGTGTGGCCCGACACCCACTTGCCCGGTTTTTTATAAGTTACTTTGCCTACTTTAGCTAAAAATGGATTTGTTCATTAATCTTCTAAGACAGGGTTGGGTGTTGCCGGTCACCGGTCTATTCGCAATGATTTCGAACGATTGACGGCCCATAGTAATTTGTATGAAGAAAACGTCCAAAAAAATATGTGATTTTTGGTAACAAATTGCAAAAAAACTAGAAGTCGTATCGAAAAACTGATTTGTTTAAAGTGTTCTTTGATGTTTTGCCATTCATTATAAATATATTTTGTTGTTTTATTTTGTTTCACTAAATCACAGGACTCGGAACGCGGCAGTGCTATTCTAGAGTTTTTCATGAAATTCTCGATTACTTTCTGATGTAACTACACAATTTTACTGAAATTTTTTTTGTTCATCTTGTACTTCATCTTTTAGAGAAGCGATGGTCTTAATTTTGTTTCTAAATATAGCTATTTACTATCCTCAAAAGTCGGAACGCCGAACCCTGTTTTGCCCGATTAGGGTAGTGCCGACCCTTAATGATTGTCACAATTAATTTGACTGATTGAATTTTCATCGTTTCCTAATTTGTACGTGTGCCTACGTGACTTTTAGCACCTATAATTGCGGCATTCTTATTAATATTTCCTTCCTTACTAATTATTTAATCCATTTGAATAGGAGGTACCTACCTATAGTTAAATCTTTGTCGAAGTTAGAAATACTTACCTTACCTATAAGGTAGAATACTTACAACTTACATAAAAAAAGATTGACTTTGTTGTTAAAACCGGTACTCGTGGGAAAAATTAATTTGTACAACCAAATAAACGAAGAGCATGCATGAAAGGACTAATGAATGTGGAGGAAGCTAGGGAGGTTGGTCAGGGGGTCTACTCGCACATTCGAACTTCGCAATAGCGAGCACATTTTCGTTGAATTTGGTACTCTAATCTACACTGCATCGAACTTTCGAACGACCGACATTAGTTTGACACCTTGGTCGATGAAACCGTACTCTAGTGCACGCTTGTCTCTGCCTACCGCAGTGGGAGACAGGCGTGAGAATATGTATTTATGTAAATAAGTAAATGTATGTATTTTATGGGCAAGGAAACTATACAGCATAAGCATAAGCATATGCTCACGACTATATTCCCCGAGGGGGTACTCAGAGATATTCTGAAACTTCAGAACATCCACGTTTCACCAGTAGTACCGAAACTCTGTCCAAACTATACAGGGTGTTAGGAAAAGTATCGTTAACCTTTAAACCACATACTCTACCCATCAAACTGAACAACTTTTAGTATGGGAGCAAACCTGTCAGGGCAAAAAAAAAAACAGCTGTCCCATACTAAATTGCAATACCTATATAGGTACTCGACGCAATCGTATGGGACAGCAGATTTTTTTTTGCTTCGATCTCTTTGCTCCAATAGTAAAAGTTGTTCGGTTTGATGGGTAGAGTACGTATGGGTAGTGGTTTAAAGGTTAATGATACTTTTGCTTACAACCTGTAGATTGGAGTTTAACCGCCGATGTGGAGAATTCCTACGATAGGATATGGTAGAAGTACCGAATATATATCCTACCAGAAAAAAAGTAATAAAAGTTACAAATGTACCTATAGGTACATAGCCCGTATATTACCTACTCGATCAATAATGGAAATAGATAACAGATGCTCGCAAGTTATAACCACAGAGGACAAGGTCTTGGGTAAAGCCAGGTGTGTAAAACACCCATAACTTCATTAAAAAAAAACACCTTTTCCTTGATTTACTTAACGATAATTATCTATTCTAGAATTCCTAGGCAATTATGTGGGCTGACAAGGCAGTTTTGTAGGTACGTCTGGTTGTTTTGTGTATTTATTATATATTTTTTACGGAGAGTAGACATAATTTTAAGAAACCAATTTTTCCCTTTACAACAGTAATGTAAATGTCCACACAAACTTCCACCTTGTCTACAGGGTGTTATTGTATCTACTCATAATACAAAACAAGTTTCCCAAAGGAAAAATTCGTGAAAAAAACGGCTTTTCATACAATCGTTCGATCCGGCGTTTTCTGGTGGTCAACAAGTTTCCCAAAGGAAAATAGGAAAACTCGTAAAAAAAACTACATTTTATACAATACAATCCTTCGATCCGGCGTTTTCTCGTGGTCAACAAGTTTCCCAAAGGAACATAGGAAATATCGTAAAAAAACTACTTTTCATACAATCGTTCGATCCGGCGTCCTTCCTACTATTTTGTCCTACCACAGGGACACCTATTTCTGTTTGTCCTACTGATGCGCTGAATCAAAAATGTACCTCCAATCGGCCAAGTTCGAAACTTCTAAAGTTCACAATTTGTTTTCCAATTTCCATTAGGTTTCTTTGGGAAAGTTGTTCAGTATCATGGGTACAATCCAAGCACGTATCCAGACTTTTGTTTCGGGGGGAGGGGGGGGGGGACATTTAATTTTCGAGGGGGGGGGGGGGTATTCATAGAAAAACAATGAAAAAGTAGGAGCTGTTATCACTTTTCCATACAATTATTCGGATTCCCACCTATCCCCCCCCTGGATACGTGCCTGGTACAATCACCCCTTTAAGTAAATGCAGCTAGTTTACCCCTAACACCAGACGAGGAGTATTACCTCAAGGTAAGTAGTAGGTATTATTTTCCTAAACATTCTTTAAAAAAACTTTCTAGGTATCTACTTAGGTAGGTATTATTTTATTAAACTTTCTTTAAAAAACCTCTTTCATTCACACAAACTATAACAAACAGTTTGTTATTAATCCCGTTGGTACGTGAAAAGACCTTTTTAATTAAAACAAAATTTAGGGGTGTCGACCTCGAAGCGGGAACACTGCGGGAAAGGGAATATTAAATGTCGGGTTAATAACTTTCTTCTGTCAGATCGGTTTTGTTCCATTTCATTGGGCATCATTATTTAAACATAAAAACGGAGTATTAAGAGTAATTGGTAGGAACCCAGAATTGTTTAGAAGAGAGATCTCTGAGATTAAGTAGGTATAAGAATTTCAATTTTCAACAAATTCCATTTTCACCTGGAAGTTAGTAGGTACCATATCTACTAGGTATTAACTTTATATAAGGTATTAACTACGATTAAGGCTGGCTTGCACCAAAAAGTATTTAGGCTAAAACATGTTTAAATATGATGCTGTTACTGTTATTTGTATGAGCAGTGTGAAAGACAGAACTATCACTATACTCTGAAATCGAATCTGAAATTTCAGAGTATAAATAAATACGTTTAATTTAAGCCTAAGTACCTACTTGTCTACTGCTCTACTGATGAAAGTGACAGCATCGATATATTTACCTATAATAATTTTTAAGCCTAAATACTTGTTGGTGCAAGCCGGGCTTAGGGTGGTTTGCACCAAAAAGTATGTAGGCTTAAAAATGTTTTTAAATATTGATGCTGTCACTATCAGTATGAGCAGTGTGAGAGATGGAGCGATCACTAAATACGTTATAATCGTAGAAAGAGAAGGAACTAGAATGAAGCACGTGTCTTGTCATATCACTCAGTAAGAGATGCACATAGCAAATTCGCTCTAGTTAAAAAAGGAGATTGCTACTTATTGCTGTCCTTATCGACGTAGCCACTTTTTTGTTCTACGACGGCTGTCTGACTCCGGAGTCAGACATCTATTTTCATACAAATTGTATAGGATTTTATGACTATCGCTGTCTCATACGCGGTTACACTGATGTTGCGTCTATCAGCGTAAGCGAAAAATACTTCGCCTATGGTTATAATGTAAATACGTCGACTGTCAGATATGCTATTAAGAACTCATCCACAAGTGGTGAAACCATAGAGGTATTATACCAGGAATAGAGCAACAAACATGAGTTGTCAAATGAAACCTTTTTTTGGAGACTATTCGCAGGCAAAAATTCGAATATTGTCTATAATTCTGAGTCTAACGTGAAGTTGTGGATAAATTAATGAAGTAGTGTCAGTATATTTCATAAAATTATCTACGATTTCACTTTAGATTCGCAATTATTCACGGAAACCGAATTGTAAAAATTAATTGGAGACTAAAAAAACGGCCCTATTGCCTATCGTCACGTATCTCTTTCTATTATACAGTGGTGCCGCTAGGTACATCTCGCTCTCTCAGCTGTATGTTCCTCTATTCCTGGTATAATACCTCTATGGGTGAAACAGGCTATTAATATCTTATCCGAACGATTTCAATGACATTTTGTAGGAAGCAGGAAGGTCAACTTTTCATAGGTACCAGAAATTACACGAATTATAAGTAGGTACCTACCGGACCTACCTACACCGCAAATTTTTAATTACTAACAAAATGTTAAGGGTGTATTCAGACAATGAAACCAAACAACTTTCTCTAACGAACATGGGTTGAAAAAAGAAAATAATTTCGGGCCTCCCATAGAATCCGCACTTTTGTATGGGAAGTCCACAAAAAATCTTGTTTTTCGACCTATGTTCCATAGGGAAAGCTGTTTAATTTCATTGTCTAAACACACCCTTAAAATTTTGTTAGTAATAAAAACTAGTGGTTATAACGCGAGAAAAGGCGCGGTCTGGTTCTAGTATAAATCGGACCTTACCTCGTCGATCTTGACCCAGTAACCTCGTCTAGACCGAGTAGTGGCTTCATAAATAAGTCAGATCACAAATCGGATCGCATCCGTATTTTATTTATTTACAACTTTGCATTGCAGTAGGTACCTACTTACCTACTCATACATAACATAACTTTATAAATTTTCTCGTACATAACATGCCTATACAATTATATATATACTTTATCAATTTTCTGTTTCGCCCACAGCAGAAACACAATTTATTGATCATACTTAAACAACTTAGTATGGGAGCAATCCGATCGGAGTAAAAATAAAATCAGCTGTTCCATACTACTGCAGTGCATAGGTTACTCGTCTCAAACGTATATGAAACAGCATTTTTTTTGCTCCAATCGTTTGCTTTCATAATAAAAGTTGCTCAGTTTGATGGGTAGAATCCACGTAGAATCTTAGTTTAAAAGGATGCTATATATCAGTTTCACCCTGTATAATGGATGGCACATTTATTTCGGTACGGATAACCAAAGAATCCTATGATTTTTTTTGTTTTGTGATCAGGCAATTTATCTAAAAAAAGGAAACTAACTAACTAGGCACTGTAAACTCGAGTGACATTTTCAATTTAGATGTAATTATGTCAACAGTTAGTAGTTACAATCAATTCAATGCACTTGTTGAAATTGAACTGATAATTTATTGTTGTAAACATTTGCGGAAGAGGAATACTCCATCACGCGGACCAGTGCAGTTGCAAGTATCAAAAAATTTGCTGGCCGCGCGTAGGTGTCCACTTGTCCAGCAACGTATAGGTAGGTACAGTCAGCATCAAAAGTATCTAGGCATGTTAAGTGTTCATAAATATCTGGACAACTTTACGATAGCAAACCTTATTTCAACTCACAAAGAAATCAAATTAATTTATCTGTCATGTTATTATTTGTTAAGTTTAAAACAAATGGTATCTAGTAGGAAATAGGGTTTATTTTCGTGTAATTGTTCAGATGTTTTTGAACACCAGACTTTTAATGCTGACTGTACCACCTAAGTAGTTTTTTTAAACACTGTTTCTCTTCAAAAGTTGAATGACTCAAAGATTGTGGTAACCTGTCCTGGTTAATTTTAATTTGGGGATTTGAAGTTTATTTTGGTGGATCATTGTGCATAACTAGGTAGGTAAGTACAATTTTTTTTCTATAAGATTGAAAAATTAAGTCTCGTGCGGGACCTGAACCCGCACTCTTCCAAACCAGGGAATTGCGTTATCCAATTTCGGCTAACGAGCCCACTACCCGAGAACGAAATTTTCGATACCTATAGGTACGTCTATCTATAATAAATTTTATTATTCAATACCATGTCCACCTATTTCATACGTCAATGCTTTTCGTGGAATAATTGCTAATTTTGCTTACATAAGGTGGGTCATTAAACTTGTGTAATTAAAGAACCTTTTATCAATAAACCAGACCCAATAGCCAGTCCCTTGGAGTGTGACGCTTTCTATAATAAGGTCACCTTGAAAACATGAGTGCAAGGCCCTCCAGAATTTATGACCAATACAAATATTTACCTAATACTTTTTAATATTAACATAAAGAATGTACTTTACATTTCACAGAACCCATTAGCATGGTAGAAATAGCCATCGCATCAAGCCATCAGTGTCAATAGTATTTTTATTACTTAGATACTGACCTAAACCTAACTAGTTATACTCCATTTCAAATAGCAGCGAATATTTAAAGCTATTTTTAATTACAGAAACAGAGATTTGAAACACTTCCTCTCACTTATTCTTCGAACAGCTTTAATAACGTCCAAGATGTCGGATCTTTGTGCTAAATAATTGGAAAGAATTGCGTAGCTGAAAGGCTTTTAGGCCTTTTCCCTACATGTATATAAAAAAACCTTTTCATACAAACTCAAAAACCAACGCAACCGAATTGTAAAAAACTGAAAGAATGAAAAAGTTAGTAGGTAAGTACCTACTAAAAGTAAGTAAGTATATGATTTAGGAAACGTTGGCAAGTACTTGTAGCAATGACTCTGACCACCCCGAAACTGTGTGTTTACGTATTTAGGTACGTTACATGGATAATGATTTAGTAAAGACTTTGATTAATCTTCCATTTGTTTAAACTTACGTAGGTAAGCACTTAGGTAGGCAGGTAGATAGCTTTAAAGAATCGAGGGTGACGACCTGGCGAGATCCTCATATTTATTTTTAAAACTTTATCGATCACACAGAGTTGTGTTAACTACAACAGAGTAGTCAAACACAAAACACCTATAAAGGACGGGCTTATCTCTTAAGAGATTTCTTCCAACGGACTCACTCATGGCAGATAGAGTTTACAAAGTCTTTTTAAACTCTTTGTAACAAAGCACAAGCAGTCATCATCATCTCAACCGATGGACGTCGACTGCTGGACATAGGCCTCCTTCAAGAATCGTCACAACGACCGGACCTGCGCTGCCCTCATCCAACGGGTGTCCGTCTCCTTCGCAAGGTCGTCGGTCCACCTTGGGGCCTACCCACGCTGCGCTTTCCGGTACGCCGTCGCCACTCGAGAGCTCTTCGACCCCATCGGCAATATCGGTTCTGCGAGCAATGTGCCCCGCTTATTGCAACTTTAGTTTAGCAATTCTGTGGGCTATGTCAGCTTCTTTTCTGATTTGATCTCGGGGAAACCCCGAGCATAGAGCTCTCCATTGCCACTTTGGGTGACTTTTAGCCTTTTTATGAGTTGAGAAAGCGACTACGTCTCTGTTCCATATATGTCATCACTGGACACAACTGCATCACATACATGCGGAATTGCGATTCGGAATTCCGAATGCAAACCGGTTTTCGTATGGAGGTTCCCCCTCCAGATTTGCGTACGGGATTTGAAACCTATACGAAAAACCGGTCACCCCCCGTCACACTGGACAGAGTTTCGGTACTACTGGTGAAGCGTGGATGTTCTGAGGTTTCAGAATATCTCTGACTACCCCCTCGGGGAATATAGTCGTGAGCATATGCTTACGAAAAACCGGTTTGCATTCGGAATTCCGAATCGCAATTCCGCATGTATGTGATGGGCCCAATACTGGTCGAAATCTTTCGTTTTGAGACAGTGCAGTATTTGGGACGTGAAGATCTACATGGCTTCACGAACGCTGCCGAGTCGAGTTGGATTCGACGGTTGATCTCTTTCTCGAAGTTGGACCTACCTAACTGGATAGTTTGTCCCAGGTAAACATAATCGTCGACAACTTCGAGCCCATTGCCACTTTAGTTTAGCAATTCTTTGGAAGCAGTAATAAAACCAAATTATTCGCGCAACGGTAGGGTAAGCATAAAACAAAATATACGCGCACCCCCGCTGGATTGCGTATCTTCAATCTATGTAAGTGTGTATGCTTGTCCTCGCTACTGGAAGCCACCTGTTGTGTTATTTTATTTTATCAACTTGAAACCTTCGCAAAATATTTACACGCTTACGTGTCGGGTAGACGTGCCTGTTTTGTTACTATTATGAAAACTTCTTCGCTGTAGGCAGGCACAGACCTATAAGAAAGAGTAGGTATCTAGTACTACATACTGTAGGTTTGATCCGATTTGGGCATAGGTTCCGTTAGGCATGTCATCACTGTGTTTGGTCATGTTTAGTTTAGCACATGCCCAGTTCAAAATACACCTGAATGAATTTTCAGTACAGAAAACCTACTACTAAACTGACAGCTGGGTTATTTTAACATAAAATTACTATATACCTATACATAGATAAATAAAAGTATTATGATAAAAACTCGTATAGGTAGGTATGTGAATACATGATTTTATATGAAAATAATGAATGAATTATATTTTTTTACCAACAGAAAAAAACATTTTGTTTACTTTTAAGGTTCAGAGTTTTATTTAGGTAAATTTTAATAAAGGTCATTGTTGCTCAGTTTAAAATAACATTACCTACCCGCATGTGAATCGACGTTCATTGCCGATTCCCAACCATGATCGAACACAAGCTTAATTAAGTGCGTCAATCAACCAGGCAATCTAATTAATTCGAAAAACTGAACATTTAACTACCTATGTGACTCTTTTCCGAAACAGTCTTTGTGTATTTTTACCCGACTGCGACAGAAGGAGGGTTATGTTTTTAAATTTAGTTATATATGTTTTTCTTTTAAATGTATTAGTTAACTACGACAAAACAGGAATCCAACATTTTGACCTTTAGAAATCTGATCAAGAGCTATACCTACTAAGTAATTACCGTTCCTAAACTTAGATGCAAAGTTAGAGCTCTTATAATCATTTTAGTTCCCGCAATTTGCAAAAAAAAAACATTTCTACTCAGTCGAATCCTTTTACCCCCTTTTTATATTGTCTCTAGTTTGAGGTAATAAAGTCTTTGTCAACCGTATATCCTTGCCCGTGATAGACAACTCTCTTCAAGGGACCACAATCAGCTGGTTTACCCTACAAGACGCTGGCGTGTCCTGAATTTATCGCGTCCCCATCCAGTAACACGTCCTATTTATGTGTTTCACTCTCATATTTCTACTTTCTTTAGTAAAGAAGGTCAACTAGAAGAGATGAGGATCATACACACGCTTAACTGAGGGTCATATTGACTCAAGCATGTCTCATTGGGACAATTTGATCAGGATCGGCTACTATTCTGACATACCTCTTTTCCCTCTTCCACATTGGTTATTTTTACACTCAGTTGCAGAAACGCTCATTTGTCTTGATGACGTAGTAAAAGCTAGCAAGAGATTTAATGGAGGATGAACTTTAATGAGCGTTTCTGTAAATGTTTCTGTAAGTGTTAGTCAATAAATTTTATTTAGGTAATGGAGATGAACAATTAAGTAAGTATATCAATAATAACGTATCGATCGATGATAAAAAACAAGCTTGATCATTTGCAGCTTGGATGGACAACATAATAATGAAAAAAGACAATAATTAATGAAAAAAACTTAAATAATTAATAAAAGGATCTAATTTTGAGGTAAGTAATAAAATGTGTACGAACAAAAAACACAACACTAAATTGTATAACTACTATAAAAATTTAACACCGAATAACGGTAGCCACGACATTCGTCAAATACAGTTAGTCCTCGCAGTGGCGGCGCTAGACCACACGTGAACGTCGGCGACATCAGATGTGCGAGGCCCATGGGAGTAGCAATGATTTTTCCCAGGATGGGCCAGGGCCAGGCGAGGTTGATGTAATAAAAACCAAAACCTGGAGCGAGCGAAGTGAGCTCGAGATTTCACTGAATTCTGGAGCGAGCGAAGCTAAGTGAGCTCGTGATTTACTGCAATGCATCTAGGTCTTTGCGATACAATCGTAGCCATGAGCGAGCGAAGCGACCTCGACATTTCACTGAATTCTGGAGCGAGCGAAGTGAGCTCGAGACTTTACTGCAATAGATATAGTGAGATCAGTATAATACGATTTAAATCCTGGAGCGAGCGAAGCGAGCTCGACTTTTTTACGATCTAAAAGCTGAAACAAGCAAAACAAACTCAAGATTTAACTAGTCTATGAAAAGATATACCTACTATCTAAAACCTAGAGAGAGCGAAGCGAGCTCGACATTTCACCCAATTCTGGAGCGAGTGAAGTGAGCTCGAGATTTTATTGCAATGTGTCTAACCAGGAGCGAGCGAAGCGAGCTCGAGATTTTGCTTCAAGATTTTGCGAAAAAAACATTATGACCACATTGACTTTTCAAGAAAGTGGACATGAGAAACGAAACACAAGAAAATAATATCGTGTTTATTTATCATTAATTGATATCTCTTAATTTTAGAAAGTGATTCATTTGATTTCTGGGGTGGGCCAGAAGGATTCTGGGGTGGGCCGGGCCCACACGGCCTCCCCCCTTGCTACGCCTATGGAGGCCTAATTATTTTTAAATTAGTCGAAGTTTTCGGCTTGTAGGTACTATCAATGATTTTTTTCAGAATTATGTCATAGCTAAGACTAGCCGCTATTTCAGCTTCAATTGATAGAACTGATAACGCAGATAGTCTTTTTTGGCTCATAGTGCTTCTCAAGTAGGTCTTCTCTCAGCGGAAGCTGTACTGACTGCAACTGTGAGCATGATTCTTATGTAAAAAAACCGACTTCTAATTATGTTGTAATACTTTTCTGAGAGGCCCCCTCAGCCGCGAGGCCGTCGGCGGTCGCCGACGTCGCCGACGCCTAGCGCCGCCACTGAGTCCTCGTTTCGTTGCGTAAATTCGAAGAGAATCCTAGAGTCTAACTGTGTTAACAATAGTTCGATAAATCATCTCCACACATGACTTCACCTGACATCGCGTGCTGACGCTATATGCCCAGCTGGTTCAGTTAGCTAAGCGGTCTAAAAACTATTATCTGTAACGCTACATCCGTTTAACTTACATAACCGTTATTATTTCAATTATACGGGATACCTACTTGTGATGCCGTACCTATAAAAATTGCAGAAAGTCAATAATACATACTTACCTATGAAGAGCTAAAGAACATTTATTGCGCGTTGCGGAGAGGTGATGGAGGGTTACCTATCGTACTTTCGAAAAAGAGTTTTCCGAATTTTAGTTCTCCGAAATCGTTTTCAAAATGATACTTCTGTCAAGTCTTTATAAGGAGTAACAAATATATGTGTAACAAAATATCTGTCACTAGAAAATTCTACAAACCGTTTTCGAACAACTGAAATTCGGTCAGTGAAATTTCGAAAGTAAGATAGTTACCGTGATAGAGTCTATACTATGGACACCAGGCACGTATCCAGGGGGGGGGGGGGGGGGGGGGGGTAGGTGGTAAATATCCCCCCCGGAAATTAAATGCCCCCCCCCCCGAAACAAAAGTATGGATACGTGCCTAATGGACACTCAATCATGGGGGTACGCTTTCGAATCCGCATGAATAATGATGAAACCTGCATACCTACGCTGAACAAGAAATTCTGATGAGTACTGATATGTACCTACACTGTACAGGGTGTAAGGGATAGCCTAGTAGCCCTCCGCAAACTGAAACGGTGAACTTAGACCATCAGTCTGAACAACATTCACTCACTACGGAGCGAAAAAACAAACGAAAAAAATCTGCTGTTCCATACATTTGAGTCGGTTAGGCAAGGTCCAGCAGTTTTGCACGAAACAGCTGATTTTTTTCGCGTTTCCATAGTGAAAGTTGTTCCGCGTCAGTTGTTCGACTTCACATAGGTACACACATGGGAATTTCTTCTTCAGCAAATGCAGGTTTCCTCACGATATGTTTACCTTCAACGTTTGAGAGTAGTCGGTATTACGTACATAAGTAGAAAAACGTAAGGTAACGCATAAAGTAATAACTTTATGAGAAAAACTCATTGGTGTATGGCATGTTCGAACCCATTAGGTATGGGAATATAACCCTTTTAAAAATTAATCTTATACCAAGTCAAACTAATAGCACAGAATAATAACTAGTAACTAGCGTTCTAATAGGTACCTACTTACTTATTAACATTTTACCATCACACGATTAGCACGTCGTTAACTCGTATCTTTTAACCACCGAGTCCCACCCTACCCCCAGGGGTATGGCAAGGGGTATGGTGGGTCCGCAGGGCCTCTATCTTCAAGGATAATGGACAAGGAATGTTCTGTAAGCGATACATGTATAAATGTGACCCATATACGATTATACCGCTCTTACATACTCACATAAATGGTATAAAAAGATAAATGAAGATAAATGAATTCTATTTTGCATTTATGTTTCGTCTTGTGAATATATAATGTAGGATATTATAGGTACCGTCTACGTGAATTTATAATACATAGGTACATACAATTTATAATGATTATGGAAGAGAAAATGACCCTAATGAGTTGACTATCGGAGATATTTTTGAATTTTCACGGGCGGCGTCCCCCATTGGGTTTGGCAGATACGATAAAACGTCACCTGCTACGATCTTGACTAACTTCTCTCGCTTCCTCAAAATTAATTTTCTTTTCATGCTTGCTCGTCCGTTGTACAATACAATTTACAGGGTGTACATACGAAGGTGTGCTTAGTTAGACCATCAAACTGAACAACTTTTGTTATGGGACCAACATTGAAATCGCGGGGAAAAAAATCCGCGTTGCTCGGGTAGGTTAGTTATTGACATTTTCTGTGAGAATTTCTTTCGCAATTTCGACGCTGAAAGTTGTTCTGTTTGATGGTCTAAAGCACCCTGTATCTTTACACGCAATAAATTTTAAAACCCTGTATAATACTATGGCTTTAGCCCGATGCTTCCTTCACTAACGTCACAGATTATATAATCCAACATGTATATAGGTATGTCTTCGTTCGTTCGTTTGTCAATTGGAGCGTTAAAATTGGGGAAATCCCTCATTAGTGCGTCTCGCAATTAATAGAGAAGCCAATAAAAACATTTCTCGGTCAAAAGGTTTCAGTAATGGGGTAGATTCTAGGGTAGGTAGTAGTACCTACTATGTGGTGGTCGGTTAGTAATATCTATCATATAGATAGGATAGGTGCTAATTAACGAATACATACATGTATAAATAAATATTAGAACCCTATAATTTCATACAGAAATGATAAAAAGTATTAGGTCATTCTTTAACAGTCGATCTTGACGATATCTACGGAATAAAGTTTTAATTTAAACCCAATGTCAGAACTGCTCATTAGCCTCATTAATGAGACTGATAGGCAAACGAAGTTCCATATCCGATATCCGACCGAACCACATTCCGATCCCAATTATCCGAACGCTGACAACGAAAACAAAGAACCCATATCAAACCCATATCATCGTTTCAACCAAGATATTCCTCTTCCCTTATGTGAAAACTATGGGAAATCCCTTCCGATTTCGTGATAAATTGCCCTAACGTTAATTATTGGAAAATCTGATTAAATTGTTATTGCAGCGTAATCCAATTTCAATTCGTTAGACATTCAAATATTGCTTTAGTTAAAACAGTTTGAATATCTTTAGGGTCTTTAGAATATTAAATAATCGGAGATACAGTATGAGCACAGATTAATAATAAGTTAAGTACTATAATATGAGAATGGGAGTCGTGTGGCTAAGGGGGTCCCGAGTAGACGCGTTCGGCTTGAGAGTTTCGAGTTTCGAGGTTTCGAGTGTGTGTTTTTGTTTAAAAACGGGGCTTTGAGATCGCCATATCCTATTACCGTACAATATCGAATATCGAATATCTTCCACATTTGACACTGGCGAAATCTAACAAGGAAACGCCATTAAATAAAAATAGAATAGAATATGAGTATGACGAGGAAAATAATTCCGCTCGTCCATCTTCAATGTTTTGCAAAGGAGACCCAAGTCCCCGTCTAAATCCTCATACCTAATTAATAATAAAAAACGCATCGAAATCGGTCACCCGTTTGGGAGCTACGATGCCACATCAGATAGACCACAGATAACCCCCAGTAGATACCGCATGATGACAATTTTGTACAGGCCCGAAGTCACCATTTTTGGTGGTAGGTGCGGGTAGCGGGGTACGAAACAAATGCAACATGATTGGCCATTTCAAGGTCGCACTACTCCGAGCATGTACACTAGTGATGCGACAGTGTATAAAAAATATCGATAAATTTTGCCATGATTATTCATCCTAAGGCAGGTGATTAAATTACTAATATTACACAACAATAAACTTATTCGATTCTTAAAAAAATTACTATTATATTCGTACTTAGTCCGAGATATAATTACGTGTAGTATCGCTCATCTTGCTCGTATCCGCGTCCTTTAAATCATAGAAAAAAAAAACAGAAATGTTTCCATCACCCGCCACCCACCTGTCAATGTCAGTCGTTTTGTCGCGCTCAAATCGCGCTCCTGTGTTGAAACAAATTGTTAATTATTATATTGATATAAAATGTTATTTTGTGCATATTATGGATATGAAGGAAGTTTGAAGACAAGCAGGAAAGGTGGAAGTAAAGGAAACATAAGTAGGAGGATTGAATGACAAAGTAATATATTATTATGTAGACTGTAAGTATGTACACAATTTACAAAGGTTTACACAAAGAAAATTTTATTATAAATGAAGTTAACTTGCTACTAGTGAGGGAATAATATCCCCGGCCGGCCTGACACTTTGTGTCCACGCATTTTCGAGTTTCGAACATGCGATTTCCCGTTGGGAAATGTAGGTACAATAGCGTACCAATCGCGGCCCATGCATGAAAGTGTTACGTTTATTGCGCTTCCCCGTTGGGGAAGGACAACTGACGCCGATCAAAGCTCCTGTGCTCATAGCACAATGCATTTTCGAGTTTCGAACATGCGATTTCCCGTTGGGAAATGTAGGTACAATAGCGTACCAATCGCGGCCCATGCATGAACGTGTTACGTTTCTTGGGCTTCCCCGTTGGGGAAGGACAACTGACGCCGATCAAAGCTCCTGTGCTCATAGCACAATGCATGTTCGAGTTTCGACCATGCACTTGTTTACCCGTTGGGAAAACTATACCAGTACTAGTGCCCAATGCCCACACACGTTTGAGTTTCGAACAGACACATTCCCGTTGGGTACCTATTATTACCCACCATTTTGGAGTTGTCACCAAGCACTCTCCCATTGCCAGCTCCTGAGCCCTTAGGCCTTGAAATGATGGCTTTCCCGCTGGGAAGTCAACTGCCGCCGTCTCCGGTGCCCTGTGACATAATGTACTAACACAGCTTTTGTGTTCTGATTGACATACTCGCTGAGTTTGATTTGTCTGGACTAAGTGACTTATCTGATCTATTGGTTTTTTCCACTTGGACCACCCACCAATTCCCATTGGGAATTATCATATTTATGTTATTGTCCTTATTTTCATACATATGGTTCTATCTGTGTGATCGTGTAATACTTATGCATCTTTCCGTTGGAAAGTGGGTTTGTTTTTGTTTCTTTGTTTGCCTCATAATAAATTAGGCATTGATGCCTCATTTACCTATTCATGGTGATTTCCCGGTGGGAAAACATAACTCCGAACAGTGGGGGTTACCTATACCTATGTTCCAGCTACCTACTAACATGTATGAGGCTAGTGTAAAAAGCTTTTACTCTGTAAGTACATTATAGCTCTTAGTGTTGATTTTGACATAGTTACTAAGAGAGACGTTGAGCTAAATCCCGGTAGATATCAAATTCATACTTAGAATATTCAGTAAACATTTAATAACTACACATAAGTCACACTCCCAGGATTCGATTAGCCTCAGGCATGCTACTCACCTTAAGTTAAGGTGAGGTTAGAAAACAAATCAGAAATGCGGCAGAGTCAATCTACTCTCAATTTGAAAATGTTCAGTCAATAGTAAGAACACAAAGAGAGAAAGATGCAGTTTCTAAAAGATTTATTAATAAATAATTAGGTTAGGTACCATAAAATAAATAATATAAATTTGGAAACACCTGGCAGTTTGAAACAATCTGGTAAGGCTAAAGGCCACAGCCTACAATACAATATTCTTTCTCTCAAGAGATTTCAATAAATTAGCACCAAGTAAGGATGCTTACAGACTCTCCAAGCTAAGCATTCTGCATTTCTAGTACATTGAGTTAAGATACAAGGTTATTGCACCTTTCGTTTACAAAAATATACCTTGGCCTTATAAGGAAATTAGTGAACTGAATTCCTTTGCTCCACAGTGTGAAGTCTTATAATAAAGAAAGTTTCAGACAGTATGAACCACAAACTAAATCCAGCCTCAAACTCCTCGTCACATAAGACAGGAAGGCGCAGAGGACACAAACCTTGGCTTCAAACCGAACCGTATACATTTACCCTTCAGCATCCATCAGATTTGGACGTGTGAAGTACCTGCCCTTTGTGATAAAGCTTATCGCTAGTCACAAATACCTTACTTTTCAATTTGGGCAATATCACTAATGATCTAATAAAATACCTTTTGAGGTAGCGTTTGCTGCTGAATTAAAAGAGTTTTATAATTGAGTAATATATCACTAATAAATCTAATAATACCCTTTTTTGGGTATGTTGTTACTCCTGTATAGTATTGAGTATTGAGTCTCAGGCAAACAATTTAAGATTAATTATGTTATAACTTATTCACAAATGATGATGTACCACAGTACACGCCATCGATTTTAAATTTAGAACCTCCCAATAATTAAGTACCTATGTAGGATGTAGGTTTTTGTTTTTTAATAAACTTTTCAAATAGATGGAATATCAGAGTTTTGGGTAAACTTTGGTTGCAAGGGATTTCATTGTGTGGGTGGTACCTTGGAAAATTGAAAACTGTTTAGTAACAATACATATGGATCATAAATAGTATTTTAAGATTTCAATTAATAATGGTTCATTATTTAAAATGGATGGCCTACCCAATAGACTAGCTTAGCTGGCTAGGCCCGGCCTGCGCGGTCAATGTTCACAAAACTGTTAAAACACATAAAAAATATAAGGAATGTTTAGTCCTGTACTTAAGGACCTGAAGATGTACCTACCTATCGATACCTCATTGGTACGTAGGACTTACTAATAATGTTTAAAATAATGGTTTAATGAATGATTGATTGAAACAGATCTATTGTCACAGCACAGAAAGTTTTACAACATAAGACTAAAGATATTTTAGAATCTGTCGGTTCTATTAAACATAAAATAATTTTTAACATTCACTGCTCAATCTAATTAACCTATATCTGAACTTAGGGTCATGAGCAATTAAAGATTTTATTAAGTGGTATATTATTATTATTTGATATCTGTTGTTTGGCAGTTTGATAGAGCTTTGTTTACACAAATAATCTGGATATTAATACGTACCTATGTTACCTACATGTCCAGAAATATAAAAACTATGTTAAATGGGTTAAAAGTCAGAGGTTTTCGGTTTAATCAAAGATGTATAATAAATTATTTAGTATAAATTTAAGAGGGTACGAAGCTCACAGCATGTGGATCATTGCAACCTACATTGCACTTAAATTCTTAAGGGGACATTATCCCTAGACTGATAAAGGAGTATATCACATAAGTATCTAACTTAATACAGGCAAATAGCAACAACGAAGGAGCTACAGCAGAAGGAGAGTTTTCCCAGCAAGTTTTGAATATGTTTACTTCAAAGTTCCGTTCAGTGTAGATCTGTCAGTGGTACAAAGTTGACAGCGTGTGGATAAATTCAGCCCACATAACACTTATTTTCATAAGAAGGCCTTGCCCCTGGAGAGATAAAGGAGATAATCCTAACTAGCCTAATTAAGTATAGGTAAATACTTACTGAATGAGTTTTCTCAGAAATTTTTGGATGTTTCATTCTAAGTTTGGTTCATGTGAAAAATAGGTTTCATGCATAGAGACACTCTCGCATGGAATGTAGAGGGTTAGGTTGACATTTTCACCCTCATTTTTTCTTCTAAGCATGTTCTTTAGTGTTCCAATCTCATACTCTCAGCCTTGGTACTAACTGCTGAAAGCACTTGAAAGTCTCAGAAATAGTTATGTTTTAACTCTGTCTATTATTTCTTACTGGGTTAAATTTTAAAAAGATGCCGTGCAAATTTATATAAAACACTAATAAATTTCTATAGTTTGCGAAAGTGCAAGCAGTTTTGTTAGTTAAATTAGGTATTTTTAGAGGTTTCTATTTGTGTTATTGTATTTTACATACTTCTGTTATTGATACTGATACCTAAAGGTGATTCTGAACAAATGCATCACCTATTCTATATCTCATAATGGATAATAACACTTATATCGACAATGATTTGATGATAGATCAATTTAGATAAAACGCGGTTTTAAAGGTTATTCAAAATACGACCTTCTAAACAAAGATATGATAGTATGTGGGACTCACATCATGTCTGATTCTTATGTTTAATAGTTGTACCCATTCAATAACTTAGATTTAGGTAAAGGTAAACTTATCCATGAAGTTAGTTAAGTATACCTTTTACTTAATTTTCAGATTAAAAATGATATTTAGTATACCTGCAACTAATTATGTATATTTAATATTAGCCATGAAACTGATAGAGAAATGTTATAATTATAACAGACTGAAAGACGTCTGCTCTTGGTACACATATTAGTTTAGAAAGTTTTAGTCAATCAACCTGAAATGTGCCCCGTTAAATAAAAGGCTCTTACAATAAATACCTACTTAAAAGTCACTAGTCAACTTAGACCAGTGAAAGAATACATGGCCCTGACAATTGGTAGACGACATCAGAAAGCCTCTTGTCAGAATGTATGAGCCGGTGGTTTAGTCAAGTCCTGAGACAGTGTAGTGGAGACCTGTGTTTTCTTTTCACATCCACTATATTTGCTGCAACGTAGGTCCGCAAAAAGCCTTAACGTGGATAGTATTTTTAAAAGCGACACCAATGTTGGTCGGTCTACTATAACCTCAACAATATGGAGTCTGACAGTGATCAGATTAAGTTGGGAGAAGCAGTTTGAGGTACTCATATAATTATAATTAATGTCAGTTAGAATTTAGAATGCTTAACAAGATATTCTTACTGACTAATTGTAACAATCGTTATAGGGATATGGTTGAGATATTAGTCCTAATAACTTACAAGGTTTTGTTATTAGTTGTGACTCAAGTTCACAACAGAACAGTTATTTTAATTTAAGATGTGGTTTCCTCTAAACATCTACACGTAATTATATCTCGGACTAAGTACGAATATAATGGTAGGATTAAACGAACTTACCTGAAGTGAAGTTCTATCCTAATTATATGAAGTACTTAGTCCGAGATATATACCTACTTCCCACCCCCCGCATACCCAGTGTTAGCTCTAAACTACTGACATTGACAGGTGGGTGGCGGGTGATGGAAACATTTCTGTTTTTTTTTTCTATGATTTAAAGGACGCGGATACGAGCAAGATGAGCGATACTACACGTAATTATATCTCGGACTAAGTACTTCATATAATTAGGATAGAACTTCACTTCAGGTAAGTTCGTTTAATCCTACCATTATTCCTCTTTAATTCAGAATGACACTACGTGCACAGATGTACAGATAGCGTATTATACAGGGTCCTTCTTAATATGCTGACACTTTTTTAAGGGGATGATCAGACCATCAAACTGAATAACTTTCACTATGGGACCAACATCAAATCGCGAAAAAAATTCATATTTTCGTGATTTCGATTTTGGTGCCATAGAGAAAGTTGTTCAGTTTGACGGTGATGATCCCCTTAAAAAAGTATCATCATTTTAAGAAGGATCCTATAATGTATAATAACGAACTAGCTTCCGCCTCGCGGTTCCATCTGTGACTAAAAAGCTTTTCCCTCAGGAATTTAAAATTAAAACATAGTCTGTGTTACTCGCTAGTCGCTAACAAATGCAGATTTCCATTATTGGAACAATTTTTTAATAGGTCCAGTAGTTTTTGAGTTTTCTTGACACAAACACACAAAAAATCTAATATTTCCTTTTACAGTATTATAGTATAAATATAGATCTTGATTTATATTCTTGTTTTCCGATACGATAAATAGACCGATAGCGCTAGGTTTTGAGGTTTCAAAAACTCTAAAGTTTTTTGTTTTTTGCATATAGGTTCCGGACCATGTGTAAAACCTAATACATAAGTTTGTGTCATTTTAGGTACTTGCATAGGTAGAAATTTAGGTATTTGTATTTTCGATCTGTATTGGACGAAAAGAAAATTATAGATGAAAAGTTTACTTTCAGGATAATAACGAAGTAGTAACTGATGTACATAGGCATTTTGTGTCATCTCTGTCCACGGAAATCCAAATATTTAACCAGTACCTAATATGTCGCCCAACTAGCTCAAAAAAATATTACAATAGGTTAAATAGGTGTGACGCGTTTTAGAGTACTGATATCTGTTGTTTATAATATTTTGTGTCGAATTCATCCACGAAGTTTACAGATATTTTATTTTTTTATCTCAACACCCTGTAATATCCACAAAAGAAAATGCAAGTTCTTCGAGTTTACGTGTTTTGATTATTATAGTGTAACAAAACACTATTCATAATTTGTGCTGTTTTTATCCACGAAATCTTATTATTTGAACAAAATACCAGACTTCTTCGCACGAAGGGCGAACGCGGGGAAGAGCGCGGGCGCGGGCGGCGAGCACCGGCCGGCCCGATGCGCGGCGCGTGTTTTCTTCGTACTCGGTGCAAGTTGTGACAAAATAAGTGCGTGCGTTATTATTAATTTAAATTAGATTTGAGATTTGATTGATTTAAAAGTTAGTTATGATTGTGAAGCTATGAAAGACTAAAATGGAGGTTGAATATAATGTGTTATTATGTGGTCTCATTATATATCTCTCTCTCTCTCTCTCTATCGTCTATGTAATCTGAGGACTAGGTAGGGGAAAGGTGTACGAGATGATCCCTTGAGGTAAGATGATCCCTCTCAATTGCAGCGAAACTATAAACCCTATCTGGTTGTTTTGTTTGGTAAAACGTAGCCCCCGATACCCCCTCGCATCAGTGAATTCGTCATGGCGATGTGACAGACGAGTAAATTTTTATGGAAAAAAACATAAATTTTGTGACTTTGATCTAAGGTAGGGTTGATTTTAAGCTTAGGTAACTTTTGATCTAGGCAGTCAATTGCAAAGATTGTTGTGTTAGTGGCTTTATATAATGCCCTATTTAGTATTTTTGAATGGTATGGCAACAGCAGAAAGCATAAAAATTATGTTATCGAACAAAGACTAAAAAAGTTGAAGTTGGGGCAAGATGATCCTGTTCTCGGGTGTATGAGATTAAGTATGGTATTTTAGAAGATTATATAGGTAATCATGCTAAAAATTATACACTATACGATTGATTTCATTATAATAATGGTTGTTTGTGAGTATTAAGAAGGCTGGCTCAGCGTGAGTCTAGTTCTTTGAGATAAAATTTAATTCCACGAAAACATAGAATTTTCCTTAAAAAGGGGCATGATCATCTTGCCCAGTCCCTAGGGATCATCTTGGACACCCGGGTGTCCAAGATGATCCTTTCGTAGGGTTTTAGAAAAATTGAAATGTAATAATGAAAGATCAATAAATTAAACATTTTGAGTATGACAACAGGTAGACAGATAAACTTGCTATCATTAATCGCTTAAACATCAGAATTAAACCGAATATTTTTTAAACTACGGGCATTTTCCCTTAAGGGGATCATCTTGTACACCTTTCCCCTACATACATAGCGACAATGCGGCTATCGTCATAGTGGTTGTTATCCGATTAAGCTTGTTTAGGTATTTAAGGACCATAATCCACTTTGTGAATTTTTTTCAGATTTTTCTGATGAATATCCGCCGACTTAGATAAACGTGTAATGTATAATGATACTTTATTCCCAGTCGATAGTAAAAAAAAATCTGGAATAGTATAAACACTATGTTTATCGCTAAAATATTTTTCATGTTATTAACATAACGACATCAAGCTACGCAAAACCAAAATAGGCTGGCTGCGCGTAGGTAGAGTAATACTATAGGTACATGGTGTAAGTGACAGCCTAGCAAATACTGAAACGGTGAACTCAGACCATCAAACTGGACAACTTTCACTATGGAGCGTACCTCAGGAAACTCAGCTGTCCCATACGAAACTGCTGTGCCTACCCGACTAAAAAGTATGGGACAGTAGATTTTTTTCGCGTTTCCTGAGGTAGGCTCTATAGTGAAAGTTATTCAGTTTCACTTACACCGACCGACGCGAGCTTATGTTTTTTTGCGTAGTTTGATGTCGCCGTGTGTACATTGCGTCTTTATTCCACGGAACTTTTGTTGTAGTTTATAACAGCATTGATTATTTTTGTAATAATCTATGAATAATATCTATGTCATAGATATTCTGAAACCTCAGAACATTCACGTATCACTACAACTTAGTACCTAGTAGTATTTTGGGAATGTTTAACGGTTACCATTAGGGAATCCAATCCCGCAGTAAAAACGCGATCCCGCATGCCTGCGGGATTGAGGTCAATAATCCCGCGGATCCCGCGGGACTTGCGGGATTGAGTTTTTTTTTTACTTTTTTTTGTTTTAAGTAGTAAAAATGAAATTAGGAGAAGTACATTTAAATAGAATTACTAAGTAGTTTTATTACTCACATTACTATTAAGCAATGAGGCGTTTTCCAAGACTAGTAAATCGAAAAATCACTAGATGGCTATGTTAAAATTTCTCCTAAACCTGTTACATTGACTGTAAAAAGTACCGTTTGTCTATGGTTTGCATCAAGTCTGACAGTTGGTGTTGCCAGTGGATAAATTGGTCACTACCAATAAATATACCATAGCAACGAAAGAATTTGTTATATGTAAAATGGACATTGACTGCACAAAATTTCGATTAATTGAAAGTATCAAAACGTCTTTCACATGATAACCCTCATAGTCCTATTAACGAAGTAACAAGTTGCTCCTTAAAATTAGGGAATCCAAAAAAAACGCGTAACACTTTCGATCTGACAGCTAAATTGGTATGATTGTAACGCCATCCTTCCAGTGTCTTTGAACATTTTTTTTTAAATTAAAACGCCTCATTAAATAAATATTACTTTCAAAGAAATAATAGGTAATACTTGAACTGACATTGTTCCGAATTTCGTTACAGGATTCACACAACTCAATATAGAAATTCAAGGTAGTTAAGGTAGTAAGTTAAAAACTGAAAACATTTTTTTTCTATTCAAATTCTATAGAAAAGTTGTAAAATAACTTATTAATGAGGCTGTTGTGCTGGGGGTCTTACAAAAAAGTAGAACGTCGTCTGAGCCCATTTTTAGGGTTCCGCAGTCAAACAAGGAACCATTATGCTATCGTCAATTCTATCTTTCTGTTCGTCTGTCTGTCTGTATGCCCCACCTCAATTACTCGCTAAAATGCACCTATTGATATTGATTCGAAATTTGCCACGAAGATAGATAACAGTAGAAGATAGATAACCAAAAACAGAAATGAGGGAGTTAAGAAGAAACACATATTTTTCGACCCATCGAACCCATACAACAAAAAGGGGGTTGGAAAAAACTACTTTTTTGATGTATTGAGTGAGGTATCTTTGGATAGATCTTGTCAAATGGAACAAATCTCTCATAAAAACTAAATCGCTATAATGCTTTCGTCTCGAAATATCTGCGCTCAAAGTCAAAATTGTCTCTTAGGTATGATAAAAATTAAAAGATTAATACTTTTCTTCTTATTCTAATCACGAAATGGCTACGGAACCCTATCATGAGCGAGTCCGACACGCTCTGGACCAATTTTTCTTAAAAATATGCAATCCCGCAAACGTGCGGGATCCCGCATGAGTAATCCCGCATTTTTGATCCCGCAAAAAAGGTGCGGGATCCCGCAAATGCGGGATCCCGCTTATGCGGGATTGGATTCCCTAGTTACCATTATTACAGTTTAATTCTCACAAAATTATCCTCGATGTGCCCACCGCAATGTTTAATATGCTACATATTATTTAAAATGGTATGCAAATTACAATTAAAATATAGAAGAGGCATGTGTTATGGTGCAGTGAACTGATAAGTCTGTTTATTGATGATGATGACGACCCGGTTGGTGTAATGGTTACCACGCCGGACTGCCAAACCAGGGTCCTGGGTTCGAATCCCGGTGTTATATGTTCGTGCCGTTGTTGTATGGTTTCCATAATAAAAGCCTTTAGTGCTACTTTGGGATCATTACAATGTATGTGCCTGTGAGCGTTATTTATTTATTATGAAACAAAAAAAACTTGGTACTCGTAAAATATTCTACAAGGCTTCTTGAAGGCATTGTGTTATACAAGACTAGTATTGAAATATTTATTTCTTCAATGAATATTTCGGTTTTATTCCAGGGAAATTTCATTTCGTTTATGACGTCAATGTGTATTACATAAATTATTTCGGAAAATTTTTTACGGTTATCGCTATTGCAATTTTATTCCATCAAAAACATTCTTAAAGTTTTGAAGGACTTTACAAGGCTATTAAAATGATGACTTTATTCTAGGGAACTTTCATTTCAGGTTATTACAGTGATGTATATTGCATGACTTATTTTAGAAATATTTTACTGTTATTACAATTTCATTCCTTCAAAAACATTTTAAAACGTTTAGGCACTGTACTTTACAAGGTTAGTTTTAAAATTTTGATTTCGTCAACGGACATTGCGGTTTTATTACAGGGTTTTACAGCAATGTTTATAACTATGACCGTCTATGATTTGATACCTACTATTCATAGTCAAAATTCATCCTCATTCTTCTTCTGCTTTCCCCACGATAATAAAAAGAAACTTAAAATAAAGATTCGCATAACTCCGACAAAATAAAATCCATTATGAGTTAAGAAAACCACCTGCCTGGGTGGAAGAAAGCCTACAGTTTAAAATAAAGAACTTTAGCAAATTAGATTTCCTGTTTTCTTAGAGAACGCAAGAAATAATCACAATACAAAAAACCCTTTTTTTCCTTAATCATCAGCCTATCATCGTCCACTGCTGATCTCCCAAGGTGCGCCAAAAAAATCTATTCTCGGTTTTTCTCATCCAGTCGCTCCCCACTACCTTTTTAGGTCGTCTGTCCAGCGGGCAGCAGTTCGTCCCACACTACGCTTATACCCCATTGCAGTTCTTTGACAGATATTACCAGCCCACCACTTTAGCTTGCAAATTTTCTGAGCTGATGTGATCTCCTAGAGAAAAACCGAGCGTAGCTCTCTCCATAGCTCGACTTTGAATTGATGAACTAGTCCTATCGTCAGGGCCCACGTTTCCACACCATAGGTCATCATTGGCAGGATTGAAAACTTTCGTTTTGATTCATTGTGGTAGGGCCAAGGAGATTATTATGACGGAGTTTCATGAAAGCAGCCCATTCTAGTTGGATACGGCTAGCGGCCTCCTTGTCGAAGTTGTTTCTACCTAGTCTTATAGTCTGTCCAAGGTAGATAGTCTTGCAACTTCTAACGCCGCCTCACCGAAGTATAGGTATTCCGCCTCTGGTTCGGCAAGATAATTAAACATGAATTTCGTTTTGTGTTCATGCCGTGACTGACCCGTCGGGAAGCGGCATTAAGGTCGCTAAGCATCCCACTGAGGTCCTGCAGCGATTCTACCATGACGATAATGTCAGCGGCAAAACGCAGGTGTGAGAAGTACTCGCCATTCATACATAATATGCCCCGTCCTTTACTTAATCCGTACTTTTCCTTAATGAACTGTAAACCCTGTGCAGAAACATTTCAATTCAAAGCTAGTCATACTTAATAAAAGTCTGCGGGAACTTCGTACTCAGTCAACCGCTGCCGACCGGGTCCGTCCCCGTTGTTCGATATGATCTCAACACGAAGTTCGTACGCGTGCGTGGGCCGTCATGCGCCTTTCATTGTGAAAGAAAACTCGGAGACGATCACTGTCTAGAAGTGTGTTCCAAATTATTTTCAGGTTTATCTGGAGTATGTGTAAAGTAATGTGATTGAATTTCCAGGGCCTTATTCCTGGTATCCCTAGAAAGGTTCCCCACATAATTGGTGACCCCGACCTGATCAGTCAATAACGGAAGATAACCAGACGCCAGAGCCGCATCGTGCAAATGCGACACCATCAGCAAGGCCGCACTCATCATCGGGGGCCCCCTGCCGAGTTAGCATAAACGTACCCAAATTCTCCAATTCATCCTAGCCAGGATAACTGAAGAGCGCACCAAGTTCTACCACGTAATATCGCAGCTGGAGAACCAACAGCTAGGCGTTATAATGACGCCACCAGAGACGGACAAATACGGCAAGCTAACTCGGCAACCGGAGCGCAGCCGGCGCCGACTGCAGACTGACTGACTTTCGATACTCGAAAGAACCTGGTTTTAATTCCCGAAGTACCGGTGCTAGGTAGATTAATATACAGAATTTCCGGTATTTTCGGTACTATGATTTCCCGGAAGCATCAGTGATAACAGTAGCTCATTGCTGTTAAGTTTGACTGTCTTATACAAAAACATTGGCTTGTCATGTCATTGGGACAGGCATATAAATTATATTAATTTTACTTAGATAGGTACTATAAGTAGACTCTTAATCTTCTTACCGACAATCTTTGGGTTTAATCACAAATAAATTATTATTTTATATAATTTTAAGACGTTTTAAAAGTGAATTGAGTCAACAAGTCAACATTACAAAAAAACGTTACAAAAAACTTGTACCTATACAGTAAAATACAGTAATATAAGTTGTATGCTACTATTGCTGAAACAAACTTTTAAAAATGTTCCGGGAATAAAACCGCAATGGCATGGCGCGCTTTCCGAAATAGTTATAGCGGTAGTCAAAAATTCCTGCAAATGGTGTTAAAAACATGAAAATCAGAACGATTGATCTTTAGGCCATATAAATCATTTGACCCGTAGCACCAAAAAAAAAATTAAGAAGGAGAGGAGTTATGACGTCATCTTTTTTTTGCCTGGGAAAAGTTTTTTTTTTGTTCGGAAACCTATCGTGTGTGGTATCAAATGAAAGGGCTTTCTGTGCCAATTCTAAAAATATATCACATCATTACATTTCAGTCACGTGTTTTAAATGAAAATAAAAATCATTTTCAAAACATCCCAAGTTCCTCCTCCAAATACGATACGGATGATTTTTTTTTGTAAAATATACCTCAAATGATAACTGATATCCTCATATCTAACACTAAGAAAGCAATTTTGAAAATATTTACATTTAGTCGAATAACATTTCCTCAGCCTGATCTTGTATCTGAAGAGGAGTTATAAGAGGAGTTAGTTCCTGAAATGTTATGATGGAATATATTTCTAGAACCTGCGCAGAAAGCCCTTTCATTTGCACACGATAGGGTTCAGAACAAAAAAAAATTGTTTATACAAAAAATAGATGACATCAAAACTCCTCTCCTTTTTTTTTGGTGCTTCATGTCAAATTGATTTATTTGTACTTAAGATCAATCGTTCCGATTTTCATGCTTTTAACACCATTTGCAGCATATTACTGAATTTCGCGGTATACCGTATACCGCTAAGACTTAAGCTCGCCACGCTACGCCACTTAATGATACAGCAATGTTGTTTTTAATTATTTCTTTCAGATTCGTTTTATGGTTGATTGGGTAAAAAATAACACATCTTTTGGCATATAAATTTGAACTACTTTTGAACATATTGAGTGATTTTACGTTTTTTTTTTTGGCAAAACATAATTTGTCAATTGCTGTTTTATTCCACTAAGCCTTCGCTAGGTACCTATCAGAAACTACTCCGTCAGACTGGTCAAGTGATCACCCTCACCGCACATAAAAAAAATATCGAGTAATTGTATTTACTTCGTGTATATTTTGTTTTGCTGACTGTAAACTAGGTACCTACTCGAAGCGGGGCGCGCGCGGGACATCGAGAAGCGGTATAGCGAAAAAGCCGCTAGTACCTAAGATAAGTAGATGCCAATATTAGTTCAAAGCGCCAATCTGAAATAATATTGACCACATTGACCTTTGATATTCGTAGATATTATTTTTATCTATAGTTGGGTTAGGTATGACATTTTGTCATTACGTTAGCGGATATAAGAGTCAATCAATACTCAATATAATACGTAGGTAGTACCTATATAGGTAATTTGAGGTAATTTGTTTAAAAACGCTTCGCATCGAAGAAATCGTAACGTAACGAACAACACTGTGCGTGCTTATGCCCCCCGCCTGCCGCCTCCGCCTGCCCGCGTCCGCCCGCTTCGACCGCAAGATTCTTTTTGTGATATATTCATTTAATAAAATATAAATATCGTGCATGAAAATGACACAAATTTACAATGTAAATTTTTCATGCATATAAGATATTGAATATGTGAACTCTAATAATTGTAATATTTTTTTGAAGCGATTATAGCTTGAAAACACGAAATAATTAAAAATCTTAAAATTGCGTGCACTAATTTGGCACAAATTTGTTAAATAGGCATATCTAAGTGATCTGAGAAAGGAAATAGCTATTTCACTAATTTGGATTTTTTTTTGGCTCTGTTTTTACATGATGACCGGGGGGCAGTTTGCACTGGACGAAGATGACACAAACTGGGTTTGCACACTCCGCAGGCTACCCTAGATATGATACCATAATTATTTTAAACTTTAAATCAATTTTGCCAGTTTTGATTTGAATAAAAAGAATCAACCACAAATCATCAAATTACTGAAAATGCAAGTGACAGATGTGACACAAAACTTGATAATAAGCTTCATATGTACAACTGTATCCACAGGCAAGAAATAAGCAACTTTAGAATTATTGAAACTTATGACATCAAAATAAGCCAGCGCTATCGGACTAAAATGGTTCTTCCGTGAGAATCAGATAATGTGAAAAGTAGCCTATGATCACTGTTCCGTCCGAGTATCATCTGAATCCGTTCAGTCGCTTTATCGATATTGAGTGATAATCATAAGTACATCCATCCATCTATATTTTTGTATTTATAATATTTGTAAAATTGATAATATTAAGATAACAATAAAATAAGAAACAAAATTTGTAAGTAGGTAAATGATAAAACTATCGATAGCGGTCAGTACGCATAGGAGAAGAACACTATTATAGCACGTGTCAATGTGCCTAACATGTAATACTACCGTTTTAAAATCCTCGCCTAAAAATGCTTTGTAATAATATGGCATATTATAAAAATATCGATACCGGCCCGAATGCAGAGACGAACAACACTAGCATTACACGTGTCAATGCACGAAAGTGATAGATTTACCAAATTAACTAATGAGAGAAAGGGACCATTTCAAAAAGACATCAACGTGAGCTGAAATTTTGTAGAGGCAACCATTGTACCGCCCACTATAACTTGAACTCCGCAAACCAAACAAAATAATGAAAATTAATTAATGTAATGCCATCTTTCTCGTAGCTGGATGTCCAAGAGTTTTTCCCACACCATTTTATAGCACAAACTGAAAGTTTATGCTCAGAAAATCGTAATAAGTAGGTGATTTTTATTTTTTATTTGTGTGTTCACGGATCCAATACTTGGTCGGTACTGAAGTGGCGTGATCAGTGACTTGCTTACATCAGTGATCAATCATAGATGTTTGGCGCGCGTCGGCGGCCCTGTATGCGGAATCTACTGGGGGTTATCTGTGAGATAGACAGACCGACAATATAGGCACAATATAGGCGTCAAATTTATAACACCCCTCTTTTTTGCGTCGGGGGTTAAATAAAAAAAAATCAATCGTACGCAGTTTTCAAAGGGTGCAAAATCAGGTGCGGGTATATGTTCGCTCACGACTATATTCCCCAAGGGGTTAGTCAGAGATATTCTGAAACCTCAGAACGTCCACGCTTCACTAGTAGGTATAGAAACATCGAAACTCTGTCCAGTGTGACGGGGAGTGAGCCCGTCGCCACTTATAATGAACAGTAGGAACAATACATGCCTCGAAATTGAAGCATGCAGGTGACGCAGGCATGCTACTAAATCTTTATTCATCTCGCTCTAAGTTGAATTGCAGATTTGTATTCGGCCATCAGGATCTCCTGCGATCTCCCTTGTAAATCTCATCAGTTCACCAATGACCCAAACCTATAATATCAATTGCTAAAGGCTCATTCATATGGTGCCAACTGAAATTGGATAATAAGGGTTGAACTACACATGGCCGTTTACAGAATGTGCTTTATTTATTGTGCGGATTTGCTAAATAATATAAATTTCAAAAAGTTAAAAATTATGGGGGGTCCTCATACAAGAAACTAGTTTTTATCAGCGGTTTTTCTTCTCGCTCTATAGTAAAAAAACGGTAATACATACAAGCGTAAAACTTGTTGTGATTATAGAGCAAATTCTACAGTAAGACAACAAATAATAAAAACCGGCCAATTGTGAGTCGGGCTCGCGCTAAAGGTCCCGGAGAAAAAAAAAACTTTTTCGTAAGTTAATTTATGTTGCGTATATTTGTCACAACCGTAGAAAGAGAATCAACTAGAAAAGGCATTAAAATAATAATAGTCACGAAAACGAGACAGCCTTATACGTTAATTACACAGAGTGAATGCGACAAAATCCATGTCGTTTGTCCCTTTCTGCGTATGCGATATTTTTGTTTGCCACAGTTGAAATTGCATACAAAATCTTGCAACTATGGCAAACAAAGGCACGATTTCTCATATATTTTTGTCATATCTCTGTCCCTTTCGAGTATACGCTGTCAGGAAATCTATAGAATACTCAACCTACGGTCACAACAAATACCACACCACACCCGTACCACAGTACGGAACCCTGCCTCGGTGCGGGAGTCACCCGACTCGCACTTGACCGGTTTTATTTCACAAGTTGCAGATTTTTGTTTTAAAGTTAAACCCAATTTCAAATATCAATAATATTTATTACGAAGCAAAACATCACACTATCTTCGAGAACGCAATGTCCTTGACGCAGTGGTCCAGCGCTATAATCAGGTCAGTAGTTTCTTGGTGACAGTTCTCCGCGGTGTACTTGATCTTACGCGTGACTCTCTCCGTGCACTCTCGCAGTTCTAGAAATACTTTTCTGACGTCACAGTCCTCTGCAACAAATTTAGAGGTACATACAGGTACATACGGCCCTATGCAGACTGAAACGGTGACCTTAGACCATCAAACTGAACTTTCACTATGAAGACTACCTCAGGAGACACGAAAAAAGATCTGCTGTTTCATACTAAACTGCTGTACCTACCCGACTCAAATGTATGGGACAGCTGATTTGTTTCGCGTTTCCTGAGGTAGGCTCACCGTTTCAGTTTGCGGATGTGTACCTAGTGTAATATAAGGAACAGGAGTGCGATTTTTGAATCTCATTCGGTGAGCTCAGCATTTGAAAATCTCAAAATTACTACGGAGATACGCATCTTTCTACTGCTGATTTGACTTTCAAAAATCGCACTCCTGAAGTATGATTTTTTAAAGGCAAATCGGCAGTAGAAAGATGCATATCTCCACAATAATTTGGGCATTTTCAACCGCTGAGCTCAGCGAATGAGATTCAAAAATCGCATTCTTGTTCATTATTTCATTGCGGCCCACTGATTCTAATATCATTATGCATTTGGCCCACCAATTACTGACTTTGACATGCCTGAAGTAGAAAATTGTTTCTACTATCTTAGCAAGTTTGAACAACACAGCATAAAAATGATTATGAAAAACGAATACGCACTCTCTAAGCATCTCCCTCGTTCTTTGGTCAATTGGTCTTCAGCGTTCTGTAACAAAATTGAACTAATTAACTAAAACTGCAGTGAGTCGCCCCGAATCGGTACGAATCGGTTCTCATTTAAGTACCGGTTTCAATTGTAGGACGATGTACATATTTCGCGACATACCTAATACGATTATGGACGTCATAGCCGCCTGCAATTTTAGAGAAAGAAAATGGGCGTTCTAGGAAGATAGTTTACATTTTGTAACTTACGTCTAAACAACCTACTTGAGGGTAGGCCTGTGCTACTCTTTCTTATACTGTACCTGTGTCCCGCAGTGGGACGAATATAACAGGGGGTTAGGAAAAGTATAATTAACCTTTAAACCACATACTCTACCCATCAAACTGAACAACTTTTAGTATGGGAGCAAACCTGTCAGCGCAAAAAAAATCTGCTGTTCCATTAAACTGCAATACCAAACTTACTCGACTCAAACGTATGAAACATTAGATTTTTATTTGTTCTGACAGGTTTGCTCCCATAGTAAAACTTGTTCAGTTTGATGGGTAGACTATGTTGTTTAAAAGGTAAATTTTACTTTTCCTTACACCCTCTATAGGTAGGCTGATGATGAGTCCTACATTTTGTAAAGACGTTTCATTTGTTTAGGATTTATGAATATGCAGTTTTCTGATTAGATCACTGAAATATAACGTCACGACCGGAGCGCTTCGCCTTTTTCAGTTCCAGACATTAGTCAGTCAATTTATTGGTTCCCAGTACTTCCCAGTCTCGATTCAATTCGATTTCTCAGAGAAAAGTGCGAACCCTGGTTGTCATTTAGAATTCCCAAGAAGTGTGATTCCGATTTACAATTGTGATGAGTCTTAATGATTTCTTTCTTTTGCCTTAGATAAAGCCAAGAAGATTTCGGGCCTTGATGTATTGCATGCAAAATGTGATAAACTTGTCTTTCTTTTTCCTGAGATACAGTCAAGACGATTTCACAAGCAAAAATACGACATAAAACAAATTTCGATGATGCACTGGGAACGATCTTCCCTTTTCAATGGAGCAACCTTCCACGACAGTTCTTCCATATAAACTCAACTCAGTTTGACAAAACGTGCATTGTGAGGATCGCATCTTCCTCTTTCAGTTTAATCCGATTTTGTTTCTTATTTAAAATACCAATATGAAATAGGTACGTAGGTACGTAAGGAAAGATAAGTAATTTGCATTAATAAAACCGACAGCAAAAAGTTATTGTATAAAAACACGGACGACCGACGAATCTGTAGGTATATATAAGTAAGAAAACAAAGTTTTGAAACTTTGTGCTCGACTTGTAATCCTAGAGTAGAGACTGAAGTAAGTAACTGGGGATTGGAGAAAAAAAGGTCAAAAGTACCTTTTTATTTACTGCAGTAAAGCCAACAAGCCAAAAGATACCTTCGTAGGTTGTGCTGTGTTTATGGCTTATCCCATGGGTGTCAAAGGTTACTAAGGACATGTGACTAAGGATGAGATATTTTTTTTGCAATCTGTCTCCACTTTTCCAACAAGTTGCTAAAACCGAACCTTTGCTTCAATAGGTGGTCGTTACTCGGTGTGTAGCATAGTTTCTGATCGGAGATATAGGGTCCTTTTAAGGAGATGATCAGACCTGCAATCTGAACCACTTTCTCTGTGGGAACCACATCGAAATCAAATTCTGCTGTCCCATTTAGGTCTTGGTTTTGCATGGAACATCTGATTATTTTAGCGTTGGTCTCGTTGGGAAAGTTGTTCATTTTGATCATACTATGAAGGACCCTGTAATTGTAATCGTGTTGTGTTGTGGCTGTGGGGTCCTTTCCTATAACATACTCCATAAAACTAATCTACTTTCTCTATGGGACCAACATCGGAATCGCAAAAAAAAAAACAGCAGCCGTGATACGGTAAAAGGCGGCTAAGTGATATGGAGTCTCATACAACTTAGCCGCCTTTTCCGTATCAGGGGGGAGGGAGTTTTCCGTATATACATTTCGGTTCCCTAAGCAGGTTTGTATTGTAGTTTTTCATGGAACATTAGATTTTATTTACGCGGTTTCCCGTAGAGTAATTTGTTTATTTTGATGGTCTAACTAAACTACACCATTGAATATTTCTAGGGTCTTTTGTTAGTTGGCAATGTTGTTACCCTATCCTGTAATTAGAAGGTAATTAGTCCGTAACTTTTCCTGAAATAAATAAATAAAGATGGAAAACTATTAAGTAGGTAAGTAACTACATTTCCACGGTCCGGTCGGAACACTAATTTAATTGCTCATGATTGACTGGCCAGTTTTTTGTTCAAAATTGAACAGGTTGCATGGGGTCACAAACACAACTTACAAAACGAAAAACAGGTCTGATGATTGACGTCATTCGTAAGCATCAAATCTAGCTATTTAGGTACAGTTAAAGCTTTTGATTTATCTTTTACTAAAAGATTCCCAAAGGTAAACTTAGATAGGTACCTAAGCGTTTTCGGGGAGACCAGAACTTGGATTGGAAGAAGTCGCATTTTGAAAATTCTGTAAGTACATAGTTGCGGCTAAAAGATTTCCAGACAATTACTTACAAATCTTAAATTAAATATCCTAGCATTGAAACTATATTATTTAAACGAAAATCTGACGAGTACCGACAGACATGAACATGAATCTTCTATAATATTTCCGTGTGTACAATAGCATTAAATCTTCTGTCTTTTCAATTTAGTTTAACTTTGCCATTGTTGTGAAGAGATTTTCCAATCAGAGGGCTTGCTGATTGTCCAGGATTCGAGGATCGAAGGTTCTGTACGTTCGACCAGAAAAATATTTCAATATAAGTCAATATTCGTCTGCGCAGAGGCGACCAGAGACCCCGTCAATCCGAATGCATTTAGTTGCGCATCATTGCGCAACGAGTGCAAAATCCAAGACGTCGAATGGCAGACTATATTGGACCCTTCGGAGCCAATAGCGGCTTAGGGATTTCAGGCGCGTGAAGTTCAGCAAACTTCTTGGGCAAGACTTTGACTGCGCGAAACAATATTTGTAGGCGAAAGCGCAACTGACATTTTTCAAGATGTTTGCCGGACACAGTAAAAAAAACGAATTCTAAAGAAGATTTGAAAGAAACAAATGCAGGGAGGCAATGTTTTCATTTCAGCTAGTTAATTTGGTACCCACGACAAGACACCATCACGACTTTTAATGTGTGCCATGGTAATCACAAACGTGTTGGAATCCCAATGTTAGCAGTTTCCATCATCCTAGATTTGCAGGGCTACTGTTTAATTTACAGGACTAATGTGTAATTTGCAAATTTACCATCAATTTAGATCGTCACGACTGTGTTTATGTCTTTTCCTGTTTCCAGTAGGTAAAAACAGCTACAGCATAGGTAGCATGCCGCAGTGATACAGCGCTATCACACCTTCGCTTTCTTTCTATTTGCGTGCGAACGAACGAGATAAAAGACGTGATACAGCCGTATCACGTATAGCATGCTACGGCTTCTGTATGTACCTACTTATATTTTTCCTATCTGAGGATAGGAAAAAAAAATATCAAAAATTTTAATATCGGATAGGAATTTGAACCCGCAACCGTCCGGGGGGCTATACGGATATTTCTATGGTTTCAATCGAAATTTTGATTCATTTTCATATTTTGAAAGCAAAGCCTTCAAAGAGCGAAGCGAAGTAGAGGCTGCCCTAGTGACTTTTTATTGTTGTTAGGTACCTAGAACATAAGAATAGTATTCTTATGCCTAGAATTAATTTTCCACCCATCCATATATCAATCGTGTTGCTGAAAGAACAGCGATATCGCCACACTTATAGGACAGCCTTCTTTCTCTACTCCGTGGGAAGAGCTAATGAAGTGCTATCATCAGTGGGCAGCATGCCAACCCCGAAAAACGACAAAAATCGAGACGTGCCTGTCTTTGTCACTTTCCAAATGCAAAAGCGAGCGAGCAAGACGGTTTTCTAGTTTTGTCGCTTTATCGTGCGTAAAAACTTTATTCTATTATTTTTATTCGGCAGATCGCCGTGACATGAAGAATGGCGACGACCACCATGGTAGTCTCCCCGCTTGCAACTCAATCTTCGCCTAAGAACAAGAGGAGAATCTTTGCCGAAGCAAGGCAGAACAGTCTTCAGAAACTCAGCATCATTTTCGACCACGGAAATAAAAACGGTAAGATTATGATATAACGAACTTTTGTTCAGCACTGGTAGCATGCAACACGTCATACGGCTGTATCACGACTTTTATCTCGTTCGTTCGTACGCAAATAGAAAGAGAGCGAAGGTGTGATAGCGCTGTATCACTGCGGCATGCTAGCTATGCTGTAATAGTATAGCATAGCGAGAGGGAATCTAAGACTGTTCTCCGAACGCCGATTCGCCGTGGGACGGTTCGCCGACAGGACGATTCGTTTTTGGAAGTTTCACCTAAAGAGGGGGCTGGCAAATGCCTCGGGCGACACTTTACTATGGGCGACAAATTCGGGAAAATTTAGTTTGATTGACCTCTAGCATAAGCAATTATGCTCACGACTATATTCCCCGAGGGGGTAGTCAGAGATATTCTGAAACCTCAGAACATCCACGTTTCACCAGTAGTACCGAAAACTCTGACCAGTGTGACAGGGGGTGAGCCCGTCGCCACTTATAATGGACAGTGGGTACAATACAATACATGCCTCGAAATTGAAGCATGCATGTTTCCTCACGATGTTTTCCTTCACCGAAAAGCCAGTGGTGTTACAAATCGTAAATAAATTTCGAAAAACTCATTGGTACGAGTCGGCTTGGACGGGGATCGAACCATCTCCTCCTACACGGCAGGCAAGGTTACTCGCCACTGGACCACCACGGCTGATTGAGCTCTGACTAGGTATAACCAATTTGTAACGGAGAGAAAAGTCGCACACAATCCTAAAGAGTTCTGCTACTAAGACGTTGTGCTAAAAATTTCGAGCTTGCTTCGCTCGATCCCTAGCTTTTACTTAGGTTACTTCGCATAGCTCTGGTTCCAACCGATTGGTAATGGGGGCGAAAACTCGAGCTCGCATCGCTCGCTCTTTGTTTCTATTTAAATCAGAAGAAGTCTGACCACAAAGCGAAGTTAAAAATATCGAGATCGTTTCGCTCGCTACGTTTTTTTTTATGCAGGTCTTCTTATAAAGATAAGAGGTCGGCAAGATCGATCTGTGCCCACATTTTGGACATTTTTTTTTTTTTTTTTTTATGTTATTTGGTCTTTCACACACTCTGACCGCTACGCTACACCACTGCTTTTGAATTCACTAGTCCTTCTTGCAGTGCTACAAAAATATCGGATCGTGAATTAGTGTTGCAGTCCTACAAGGCGTCCGTCGACCTTGAGCAACATGTATGAAATTGTGTATGTAGTCCTGCATGTAGGACTACTGTGAATGGGCTCTTTATTCCATTTAGTTGTACCCTGTTGTACCTACTCCGTCGCCCCCTAGAGATTATATTATATATTTATGATTATGATATATATTTGTAGCTAAATAAAGTGGTAACCATTGAGGTACTATGTTAACTAGAGAAGCTACCGAGAAGTAATGTTTTGTAACACGCGTTAGGGTGCACGCGCTCTAACTCACTTAGCCTGTGCCAGGCCACCAGGCGCTCGTCGCAGCCTGACGCTCCCAGCACGCGCCCCACACTGCTGATCATGGTGCACAGATTTTGTTCGCGTTGTCTGCTCTATACATAATTACTCAATGGTGGTAACTAACTTACTCACCGAATCATACATTCGAACGCTAATCTTCTCTTCATTTTCAGCCATTTTTCCACCTTCGATATCGCAAAAGCTTAAATCGCAAAACTGTCAAAGATGATACAATACGTCTTAAAAATGTGTAGTGATTGTAGTTTGTAATATTTCTTTGGTGGAATTCGTTAAATTTCTCCAATATTTCACGGGTCTTGACGGGACTTGAGAAATCTTGAGAATTTCAAACTTACCGAGTGCTTACCGACCGGAAATTTTCGAAGAGAAATTCGTATTGTCAAAAATCAACTTTTAATCTCAAACTACTACAAAATTTATCAATGAAGTAAAAAAGATATAACTAATTTTGCGAAATATTTTTTAGTCAAATAAAATGTGTGAATCTATCTAAAACAGCATTTAAAAATAATTATAACACGTTAATTGTCGGTAAAACAGTTGCTGTTTACAATAGTTGATAACAGATGGCAGGCCAATCAAAATAAACGCTTGCTTTTGCGTGACCGGTTTTCAACCCAAAACGTCACCACCTGACATTTCAAAGCAAAGTATTGCTAGTAAAATAAAACTTCTGCTATAATGGTAGAATTTCTATGCATCTTTACGACTCAAATCGTGACTAAAAATTTTACAACTGCGCTTCAACTGCGTGATTACGACGCCTAGGCCGGGTGTTGCGTTGTGTGTATGGATTGATCAAAGGTCAAAAGATAATTTATTCGATTTTTAAAGTTCTTTATTTTCATAAGGAGTAAATAAAAGTACAACATCTATAAGAAAAGGTGTTTCGAGATGTCATAAATAATGGATAGGTATAAATCTAGTAATTGTATAATGACTATTAATGACTTCAAAGTCATGTCATCCAAAGACAATGGAATCACTGCGTTTGTCATGTTTAGAATTACCTCTCCATGTAAAGAGGAATGAGAGACTTCAGTAAATTCATTGCCACCTTCCTGCGTAAAATTCAAAATCCTTAAAAAATAAAATTAAATCGAAAAAATAAACAAATAGTAATCCTATTTGAATTTTGTAGTGATATAAAGTTCCTTTATTTTTGCACCTTCCTGCGTAAAATTCAAAATCCTTAAAAAATAAAATTAAATCGAAAAAATAAACAAATAGGTAACTATTTGAATTTTGTAGTGATATAAAGTTCCTTTATTTTTGCAGGCTTTCTGCAAAGGCCAAATAGCAAAAATGGTTGGAGTGGAACAGAGCTTTCTTCTAATTGGCTGAGACCAGGAACTTAGAAATAGGTATTGTCTATACCTGGAGGGCACACTGCCTTACAAAGCAGGTCGGAGGAGGTTGGAGGTCGGTAATAGTCGTCCTTCTTTCGTAAATTTCTCTCCTTAATTCCGACTTCAACTTTGTCCCTTTCTAATCCAACGACAAAAATTGATAGAAAGGGACAAACGTAAAATCGGAAACCTTGACCAAGAATATTTCGCTCGTAGAAAGAGAAGGCACTAGAAGGAAGCACGTGTCTTGTCATATCACTCAGTAAGAGATGCACATAGCAAATTCGCTCTAGTTAAAAAAGGAGACCGCTACTTATTGCTGTCCTTATCGACGTATCCACTTTTTTGTACTTCGGCCATCTGACTCCAAAATGTCACTTCATATAAATTGTATGGGACAACCACCTGACTCCGAGATGTCACTTCATATAATTCGCTATCTCATACCCGGTTACACTGATATTCGGTCTACTAGCGTAAGCGAAAATGTTTCGTCTATGATTTCGCTTAAGCTAGTAGACGGAATGTCAGTGTAACCGCGTATGAGATAGCGATAGTCATACAATCCTATACAACTAATACGAAGTGACATTTCTGAGTCAGGTGGCCGTAGTACAAAAAAGTGGTTACGTCGATACGGAAAGCAATAAGCTAGCGATCTCCTTTTTTCAGTAGAGCGAATTTGCTATAATATGGATCCTATTATACGAAACAATTTTCGCTTACTGCGAGGCTAGTTGGTACACCAACCAACGATAGCGACATTTAACATACCCATCCTTCAAATTTAGTCTTTTACCTATCTCGTTCGTTCGCGTGCAAATAGAAACAGAGCGGAAGCGTGATAGCGCTATCACGCTATCGCGGGTTGGCGTATTAGCCCCAACGGGTTGGCGTAGTAGACGGAACATCAGTGTAACCGCGTGTGAGATAGCGATAGTCATAAAATCCTATACAATTTATATGAAGCTAGATGACTGACAGACAGCCGTCGTAGTACAAAAAGTGATTACAGCGATAAGTAGCAATCTCTTTTTTTAACGAGAGTGAATTTGCTATGTGCATTTCTTACTGAGTGAATATGACAAGACACGTGCGCCCTTCGAGTACCTTCTATTTCTACGACCTTATTAAGTGAACGGGACAAAACACGTTCCGACCTCTATTACTTCTCCTCTACGGTCGAAAACATCGTCTAGGTATCCGGACACGTACGAAAGAAGGACGAACATTACCGACCACCACCATTGTCAATTTATGTGTTTCAATCATAGGCGAAGTATTTTTCGCTTACGCTGATAGACGTAACATCAGTGTAACCACGTATGAGACAGCGATAGTCATAAAATCCTATACAATTTGTATGAAAATAGATGTCTGACTCCGGAGTCAGACAGCCGCACAGTGTTTTAAGAAGTGGGTTTTGGTGACGTCCACGTTTTATTCGAGAAATCGATAGTCACCAAAACCCACTTCTTAAAACACTGTGAGCCGTCGTAGAACAAAAAAGTGGCTACATCGATAAGGACAGCAATAAGTAGCGATCTCCTTTTTTAACTAGAGCGAATTTGCTATGTGCATCTCTTACTGAGTGATATGACAAGACACGTGCTTTCTTCTAGTTCCTTCTCTTTCTACGGTTTCAATACTTGTAAGGAGGATTGGCATAGTTCTATCTATTTTAACTAAATCCATGGCCGAGACCAAATTTGAGATCGTGCGGCTTTTGGATTCTAGTAGGTAGAAATGGTAGAATTTTAAAACTTTAGTATGGCAACACCGTGTTCTGCAGTAATTTGTTGTATGCATTTCTCAGCGCCATTGCTTTTTACCGATGTAAAGTTGAAATGATTTTAATCTATTTTCATCGGCAAATCTATGTGATGTTTTAGCAAAACGTTGAAGTGATTGTGAACTAAAACTATTGAACTTCTTAAGTTTTTGTGCTGGGCTTTGTCATGGCCGGTAAGTGGTGACTTTTAGCGCCCGCTACTCAAGGGCGAAAAATCGGATTTTGGGAATCGCAATAAGTCGAAGATGTTTTATCGTTCAAACTCAGACGGTAAATGCAATGTTCTTGTAATTAGTGTGTTCTTTAGCTAGTGTTTATCTGTGATAAAAGCTTGGAGTGAAGTGTACCTATGGTTATTGTTCTTACGCCGATATAGTGTTATAACCTTCTACATTCTACTCGTTTAATATCTTTGTTACGTTGAAGATGTAGTGAAGAGAAGGTTCTTGCAACAATCTTTCGCATCAGCTTTGTTGGGATAACGTGAAACGTTTGTTGAAACAATTGTTTATATCACACCAGATGATTGCAATTGTTGATTGCGAAGGTCAAAAAACACTGACGTAGCGAATTATTACAGCAAATTGATTCAGTAAACAGTTATTTACAACCCTCACGGCTTAATTCAGCATTTAAAAGTGAAATACATAAGAATACGTCGTTATTTCAAAAACGATGGAAGCAGGTGAGCATTTTTTTTTGTACCCACTTCGCATTCCTTTCATTTGTCGTTTTTATGAGTTATCGAGTAATTTTCAAGGACTAACATGTTTATTCAATAATCAACTTGCTATTTTATCATTATTAATGTATCTGAACATGTTTTAGGTATCATTTTTTGGTTTTATACCACAGAAGCATTAGCATAAAGAATTACCACTTCCCTTTGATGCTAAACAGTTCAATATTACAAAAGAAGAATTTCTACATTGGTTGGTTTTGTTTTGAGTATAGAAATTGGACCAGAACTGTCATAATTCACTACAAATATAACTATACTTATCGGAGTTGAGTGGATAACCTTCAAATGTCAACTTTAACATAATACTTATAAAAACAGTCCATTCCACTGTTATGCATAGATTGAATGTGATTTAATATAAATGTTTATTGAGAGAGTTATATGAAAACATCATCTTAGCATATACATATCTAAAAATCTGCAATAGTTTATGTTGGGATAAAAATTCGGGCAAAGGCCTGTAGGGACACATTGTATTTGTATTATAAATAGTTTAGCAGAATAAGCAATTTTGTATCAGTCCGACGGAGCGACTGCAGCATTTGCCGTTTGCGTTGATATACCACCAAACCGCTAGATCAGTTATGTATTTCAGAAATAAGAGCACTTTTTTAAATATGTTCAAAGTCAAGAAGACTTCTATCCCAATAACAGCATCTGTTACCCCCTAAAGGCCTACCATACATTCCCATAACTGACATGACAACACTAGACTGAGGTTCGGGAAGCTTGGGGGATGACAAATCTGTTTGTTGGGACAATTATGTCGCCGAGACACTACTGGCTCACCTTGGACACTGTCAGCTGATAGCTTTCATACAAATGGGAAATATTGATAAGAAGAGTAATGCATATGCAATACTGAGAGTGCGAGTAGTGAGACAGGAATACACATTTGCAGAGGGGGTAAAAAGTCGGTGGGAGGCAGGGGATAGTCATTCTTATACTATGCTACTGGGTTGTATGTATTTACCTCTGTAATACACTCTGTAATTAGGGACACATTAATTTCATAGAAATACATACAAACTATTCGTTAAGCCAGGTCAGAGGCCTATTGAGGCGGCTTGAAAATTCTCTGACAGCAAGGTGACCACTAACTTGCCTCCACCAACACGCACTGGGCCCGCGTGGTGGAGTATGGCCCACTCCCTCTCACCCTTATTCGTGAGAGGAGGCCTTTGCCCTGCAGTGGGATTCTATAGGCTATAACTTACTAACTTACTTTACATACAAACTAGTAGTGCCGCAGCAACACGTCGCCTGCTGCTGCTGCGTGGAGTCGGCTACGAATTTGCACCTTTACCTTACCATCCTGTGATGCTTATAAAGGCAACCCTTAGTCTAGACAGAAACAGGCAGGCTCTGTTTGATGATAAATCTGTGCCTATCAGTATTTAGTACCCAAGCATATACCTAGGTCTAACTCTTGACCTGACACAACTTATCTCCTGTTTATAAATTTTCCATACACACAAACACAAGTAAATAGTCAGATATTAATCAATTCTGATACAATATGATATGGACACCTGTTTTTTCGGGCATGGCCCAACCACATATTTGCATGTCAGTTGCCTACCCCATAGCCTAAAACAAAGCTCCAATTATATAGTGGCTCAAGACAAGTGTTTACTTCAAAAAACAACTCTTGAAGTCAGTGTTGGTGGTCTGCCTACTGACCTCCGTCCCTCCCTTAGTTATTATTCTGATCCTGCCATATCAGTAGTTTGTTTCTTTTGACTATTTATTATAAGGACTAGCCTTGCGGTAGCATTTCCCCTATGCCACGGTATAAGAACAATTGACCATGTGCATTTACATTCAATTTTATACCTTATTATAATAGTTAAGATTACTAAATGAGACAGCCTATAATTGCGAAACAATAACTTCGAACTGAGAATGTTTTGGGTTAACATGGGACTACTTTTTAAGATTTTTAACATTCAACATTAGAATCTAAAGTTATGGGGAATAAAATCCAAAGTTGCGGATTTCATGTTACCTCGTCCCCTGCAAAAAGTGGTAGAAATGTTTGTTTGTAGAATTACACACGTGATATAAGTAGTCAAAGGTTTGTTTTTATTACTGCAACTGGAAGGCCTATGTTCCTTAGATCTTTGTAAACATGTTTAGATACTATTTATTTCATTGAAAGGAAAACTGTTTAATTAATTCATCAAGATTGTGAAACAAGGGCATGGGTATGTTTTACTATTCCGTCCATGTCACAAGATGTCCACACTTGGTGCCATGCCAAATCTTTTAAGTTTTACTTTATTTTTCCTTGTCATGTCAGTTTGTTTCTATGTATGCATAGAATACAAATACATGTATTACTCTTTCTAAGTGACTGTATGGATATGTGATTTTTTGGTATCCTATTTCTTTCTTTCTATGATTGGACCATCAAAGAGAACAACTTTCAATATGGGACCAACATAGAAATGGCGAAAAAAGTCGGCTGTTTCATATAAAACTGCAAACCTACTGGAACCAAATTTATGGAAAAGTAGGTTTCCTTTTCACGATTTTGTTGCTGGTCCCATATATAGAAAATTGTTCAGTTTGATGGTCTGATCATCCTCATGAAAATACCTTCAGCATATTGAAAAAGACCATGTATACAGGGTGAAATTGATATCATTAGCATATTTAAACTAAGAGTCTACCCATCAAACTGAACAACTTTTACAATGAAAGCAATCCGTTCGGACCAAAAAATAAATCTGCTGTTGCATACATTTGAGTCGAGTAGGCATTGCAGTTTAGTATGGAACAGCAGATTTTTGCTCTGATCGTTTTTCTCCCATAATAAAAGTTGTTCAGTTTGATGGGTAGGCTCTTAGTTTAAATGGATGGTAATGATATTAATTTCACCCTGTATTCATGCATCCATTACTATTATAGTCCCCACTACATCGTCCTGTCTGTCTTGTTAGGCTAATCTCTGAAACTACTGTGGGGACTTTGATACGGTTCAGGATTCGAAGTGATAATTATCATTGATAATTATCACGATAATTATCATGATAATTATCTTGATAATTATACGTTGATAATTATCTTGATAATTATAAAATTGATCGGAAACGCAAAAAGCTTGTGCTAGCAATGTCACGCCATGTATTTCCGATCACGATTCGCGAAAAAAGAAGCGCCTATACACGAAATCATTTTTCTCACTGTTTTCTGTAGTTTTTCTCCATTATTTGTTGTTCATTGTGATGAGAAACTATTATGCCAAGACTAGGTGCTGTTTGGTCTGGATAAGAGTGTATTAAAGCATTTCTTTTGCTTTTTATTTTGTATTTTTAGAAATTTCTCTCAAAACTCTTTCAATTTCTAAATTCAGCTTTGATAATTATCCGATAATTATCTGATAATTATCCGATAATTATCATGATAATTATCAAAGAAAATAATTATCTTGATAATTTCGAACCCTGATACGGTTTTTAGTAATAGATAGACTGAATTATTGCCTCCTGGACGGAAGCAAAGGGTACTTGTCACTAGACAAGCATATCATAGCAATATCTAAACAATTAGATCTACGATAGTAAAAACGAATGACAACAGTTCTCTCTAATTAAAGTAGCATGTCCTATGGACATTGAGCTACTGATTCTTTCAATTATTATTCATGCTATTTATAACCACCAACCAGTGTTTAGGTACTTCACGCTGTCTACATTTCAACCTCCGTTGATTCTTTTGTCTTAAATTTCCACCCTACAATAGGATAATAAAGGGGTATAATATTACAGGATAAGTTTAGTATTGTCACATTCAAAAATATTAAGTTACGTTACATTGTTTTACTGAAAACTGGTTTAACCTTTTGGTTCATATCACACTTTTAGTTGAGACATGTAACTGTGCTGCTGTGTTTTATGTGTTTATTTTATTTAGTTTTCGAAAAAAAAATGTTTATTGATTGAAAGAATAGATGTAGTTGTGTACGGAAATGTTGAAAAAGAAAGAAACGCCGTGGTATTCAAATCATCGAATCAGAATTCAAGATAATTTTGCTAATTGGAGGCATAATTCATGTCGGATCCACTGGAATACAATATGCGACTGTACGTATTGGACAATGGTCTATTTTTGTCTTGATTTTCGTCACAGATTTTTGAGAGATGCTGTATAATTTTTGTTTATTAAAGATGTTGTGAGAACGTTTTCTTTGGTATTTTCTTAATCTAATAAATAGTTTTTTAACTTCTAGAGTACATTGCATTTACGATTTCTTGTTGTTACTAACCAAATGTATTTTTAATAATGGTTTGAGTTATTCTACTAACTTCTAATCTGAATTTGAACTAATTTTTCAAAAACTTTGGTTCTTAACTTTTGAATTTCCTTTTGCCTGAGATGGTATTGGTTTTATAACTAACTTTGATGTTTTATAACCTCTGCTAATCTAATAAGTAATATATTTTATCTTTTATATTACATTGAAACAGGAATCATATTTAATGCCTATATTGATGGAGATTAATTTGAATTCATACCATTCTGTTATGGTACGAATTTTAATTTATTTTTATTAATAAAGACATTATAATATATATTTCTTTTCTTAAATAATGGTCAAACTTTATAGTCCAGGCAGCCATAATTTCTAACTGTGATAATGAAAAAATAAGTTTCGAAATTTCATTTACAATTTTAGAAAAAACGATAAAAATTTGTCGGCTCTGTCCTGGTGGGTATTGTGAAAGAGACGCAAGTTAATGTTCAACTTGCTGTCAGAGTATTTTCAAGCAACCTCACAGGAATAACTGTCAAAGATATATTTCTACATTGTTTAGAACTGACAATGCGCTCATAGCACTTCATACCTATGCCCTTTCACAGACATAAAAATCTACAGCAGATTACAGGTTCGAAGTGATAACTAATTAATTTCAACACATCATCATTGATTTGATCCAATCAATCAATAGCAGTTATTGCACATTCGTCCGATTCATTCATTTAATCATGCGAGTCCAGGTTCGAATCCGCATGGACGACATGCCATACCAATCCGCATTGGGCACATATGGTGGACCATAAAAGACCAGATTTGTCTTAGTCCCCTCCAACTTCCACGGGAACTGCTTACCTAATATAATTGTGAACATTTCAGGCAATGGTGGGGAAACAACATGGTGTTTCAGCCAGGTGAAGGGCACCCTGGAGGATGACGTCACGGAGGCGGACCTCATATCCTGCGTGGAGTTTAACCACGACGGCGAGCTGCTCGCTACCGGCGACAAGGGTGGCAGGGTGGTTATATTTCAGGTGAGATCATTTCATGGTCATCCTAAAATTGTCCAGTGGACTAAACATTTAAATATTTCTTCTGCCGTCCAATCTATGTACGAAATAGAGGTTACCAAATATAGGATGAACTAGAGTTTACCCGCGACTTCGTTCGTAAAAATTATATACCAGATTTTATTTTAAATTATAAGCATTCAAACAAAAAGGTTTCATTAAAATCGGTTCAGTAGTTTTTGCGTGATGCTGGAAAAAACAAACAGACCAAAAGACGGATAAGAATTCTAAAAAGGTTGACTTGGAGTCAGGGACACCTAAAAACCATCCAATCTTGTCAATATCTTCAATGTACACACACTTCTTTTACAGTTTTATAATAGTTTAGATTAGATTACGGCGCTAAAGCTCAGTCGGTAGTGAACCTGCCGAAACCTGCCTAGCTAGCATGCCGCAGTGATACAGCGCTATCACACCTTCGCTCTCTTACTATTTGTGTACGAACGAACGAGATAAACGACGTTATACAGCCGTATCACGTGTAGCATACTACGAGTGCTGCTGTGTCGAAAGTCGCGTTTTATTTTGATGCAGTATTGGCGTCATGATTTGTAGATGGATCCCTAAAAGTTATATATTATTTTGAACTCTGGTCTAGAGCATTTATGATGTCATTTTGATTTAACAAAAACGATAAAAGACGTAGATAGATAACTAATAAAAAACCGAGACATATTCATATAAAGTCATTCACTTTTACGCTGTAATAAAAATTGAAGATAAAATGTCCAGGTTTTATCGTACATAACAAAAAAATGGTTTATTTACAAATGAATCACTTCTATAAACGAGATAAGTAATAATATTATGTAAGGTGATAAATATTTGAGCATAACAGCTGCCCTAGCATGATGCGCGCGATAAGGCTATAAGTATCACACCTTTTATCTCGTTCGTTTTCGCGTAAATAGAAAGAGAGCTAAGGCACGATAGTTACGTAGTAACTGATTATTAATTTGTGGCGATAATGCTACGGTTGCAGTTGTGCTATATTAATAAAAGTTATATTTTTTATCTACCATACATTTGGTCCTAGTAGGTTTGCAGTTTTGTATGGAATAGCAGATCTTTTTCGCAATTTGTTTATTGGTCCCATTGAGAAGTTCCTGCCACCGTGGTCTAATGGTTAAGATGAGCATTGGGCTTTTGACACGGAGGTCGTGGGTTCGATTCCCACGAGGGTCGTGGGTTCGATTCCCACTGGGGTCACCTATTAGTGATATGTCACTTTTTGCGTTTTTCCCCAGTTGGTTAGGACATTACAGGCTGAATCACCTGATTGTCTGAAAAGAAAGATGATTCCGTGCTTCGGATTGCACGTTAAGTCGTTGGTCCCGGCTACTATCCCTAGTGGTAGTAGTCGTTACATAAAAACCACGTCAGAGGCTACGGCCTGAAAAGGCGGTCTGAAAAAACTCTGACACCAGGACTTGCAGCCCACTTGATACGAAGAAGATTTAGAAGTTGAAAGTTGTTCAGTTTGATGGTCTGATTATCCCCTATAAAACCGTAGGCATATCAATAAAGACCCTATATAGGGTCCTTCTTAATATGCTGACACTTTTTTAAGGGGATGATCAGACCATCAAACTGAACAACTTTCTTTATAGCACCAACATCGAAATCGCGAAAAAAACATCAGCTGTCCCATACACTTGGAGCGAGCAGGTTTGCAGTTTTGTATGGAACAGCAGATTTTTTTTTTCGCTATTTCCACGTTGGTCCTATAGTTTAGACTATAGAGAAAGTTGTTCAGTTTGATGGTCTGATCATCCCCTTAAAAAAGTGTCAGCATATAAAGAAGGACCCTGTATAAACTTAAACGCAAAGACAACAAACCAACAGACAACAAGTTTCGTGGTCAGATAGGCACACTTGAGTTTATAATTATTAGTTTTGCCGAAAGTGCATCAACGTGTTCGAAAATTAATATTAAGAGGATAGGCTGAAACGCTAATTTGGAGAATAGGTAACTTTTCCAACCGTATACATATTGTCCGATCCGCCCCACCCATACACCCCACCGACGATAGTGCGAAAGAGACAACTGCAGCTAGGACCGATTTTATCTACATAAAATCGACGAAAACAGCATTTCGTATTCCCCTGTTTTCTCCTCCAAAACTAAACCGATTCAAATAATTATTTCAAGAATAATATGAGAAAGATTTTGGCTATGTATGTACGTTTTGCTTTTTTTGTTTATACTTATTCGTCAAATTTGTTTGCTGGATGTCTGAAAACGGGCTGTAAAATTGGTAATTTTCGAAGGTCCCTAGTTCATACAGTAATTAATTTATGCAAAAAAGCAAAACATAGGGACATAGCAGAGGTAACATAGATTGTATGGTAAAAAATGATTGATCTAGTATCATTATCCAGGGAGAAAACAGAGGAATACGTTTTTATGGAAAAAAAGGTACTCGCCTATCCTCTTAATCTGCATTAAATACCATTCATCCTTACGCTCTAGCTAGTTACAAACATCTGCAGTAGTCATTTCTATTTATTCAGTACTACATAAACAAAAACAGCGTAGTTGATATTATGTCAGCCCAGTTTTAAGGTCACTATGCACGTCAGTGCATTAAAGACTACTCCATTTCAGATAGCAACGAAATTTTAGGGCTATTATGAATAATAATAACAGAAACAGATTTGAAACATTTCCTCTCACTTATTCTTAGAACAGGTTTAGTAACGTCCAAGATATCCTAGAACTCTTATAGTATATCTTTCTGGTAAATAAATTATATTTGCAAATCAGAATTGGCCCGAAAGCTATACAGGGTGTAAGGAAAAGTATAATTAACCTTTAACCCCTCGCCTCGTGTGCTTTTGTGACGGATCCGTCCCAAAGAAAATAAAATAACAATTCTATGGTTTCTGGAATGTCGTCGTACGAGGGGTTAAACATCATACTCTACTCATCAAACTGCATAATGTTTACTATGGGAGCAAAACGAACAGAACAAAAAAAAAACAGCTGTTCCATACTTTTGCGTCGAGTAGCTGATAGGGTTGCTCCCATAGTAAAAGTTGTTCAGTTTGATGGGTAGAGAATGTGGTTTAGTTTAGGTATTTTTCCTAACATCCTTTATAGGAATAGGAACATCTTGTCATCTTTATTTGAAATGAAGTACTTATAGCTAGTATTCGTGACTTTGCCCACGTGTCTCAATTACCACCTGCTTATTCAGCAACAAATGGCAAACGTACGAGTTATTACGGTCTCTGAATAGTATGTAATTGTCTTCCCGCAAAGAACTATGTTAGTTAACAAAACCCGCATAGACATAATCATGCGATACAAATATCTATAACCTCATTAAAAAAGACCTACCTAAACGAAGCAAGCGAAATTAATCCCTAATTCCTCTTCCAGAGAGACTCAGCATCAAAACAATGCGTGCCCAAAAAAGGAGAGTACAACGTCTACTCGACTTTCCAATCGCACGAGCCAGAGTTCGACTACCTCAAGTCGTTGGAGATAGAAGAGAAGATTAACAAGATAAGATGGCTGAAACGGAAGAACCAGGCGCATTTCTTGCTGTCTACTAACGATAAGACTATCAAATTATGGAAGGTTTGTAGAGTTTATTTACTGTTCCCTCGACTCCCGTTCGCGTAGACCTCTGGGAAGAAGTTTCCGATCTGTACAGATATTTAATCATGTGCCAGTGCTGTCTATCTACGCATACGTATACGCCTGTTTCGCTCGTTGCATGAAGCCGCCGTTCTGTTTGATTATTTTGTGCCTTGGTCTTCTTAAAGTGCTTTGTCTTGACATATATCTCGTTCTCCCGCAGGTATCGGAGCGCGATAAGCGCGTGACGGGGTACAACACGCGCGAGGAGGGCGGCCGGCCGCGCGACCCGCAGCGCATCACCCAGCTGCGCGTACCCACCGTGCGGTCCGCCGAGCTGATGGTCGAGGCTTCACCGAGGTATGCCGCGCGCCACACGAGTATATTGTACACCCACAGCACGGCACAGAGAGTGACGGGTACAACACGCGCGAGCAGCGCATCACCCAGCTGCGCGTACCCACCGTGCGGTCCGCCGAGCTGATGGTCGAGGCTTCACCGAGGTATGCCGCGCGCCACACGAGTATATTGTACACCCACAGCACGGCACAGAGAGTGACGGGTACAACACGCGCGAGCACCGCATCACCCAGCTGCGCAGCTGCGGGTGGCCAGCTGGGGCAGATACTATAATATAGAGTAGAGTATAGAAGCTCTATCTGCTTACTGACTTTGCCAATGGCCACTTTGGACCTCATCTGGCAGCATGGAATCGCATTTTCGTCGCTCCATCCTTTTCAGTCGCTCAGGAACGCTATAGGCTAGAGCGAGAAAAATAGTAGGAATGCGACAGCACCGGGAGTGCTGCGACTTGTCTCGCTATAACAAATGACGCTCCGGAGCGTCAGATAAGGAACGAGCGTGCAAAAATGCGATTTCATACTGAAAGATGAGGCTCTATCCTTATGATACTGCTTCTACCAGCCGGCCATCTTACCTTGTAGCCCTTCAAATTATTTACCACAAACAATGACATAGTTGAAGCAATATCAATTATGTAAAGTACTCAGAGACAATCACAAAAGGAACGCTTGTTTGATGTAAATCTAAACAGTGATTGATCTAAAATTAACTTTATTACGAGTTGAGTAACCACTTTGTTGCTTGCTTTCTCTTTGAAAGCATTGATTGGCAGTGGAATTACGATAATGGGTGTTTACATAGCTCTTAGAGTCGGCAAACTTAGGTGGCTATGCTCTGGTAACATTATTGTCGTAGAATTGACGACCGGAGTAAACGATTCTGTAGGCCTACCATGAGTTTTCAATCGAATTTACTGCTGTAGTTACGTCGCCAATTTCGTATGGCAGAAATTAGTTCCTAACGTAACCACACGTAGCGCTGTACGGAATTCAATACAAAATTTGAGACGTTACTACAGTAGTAAAGTACAGTAAAAACTCATGATGACTCGACTGGAGTAGAGACGACGTTAGGGCAGACGTAGCATATGAGTACATGTCCCAACAAAGACAAAGCTTCATACAATCGCGCTACGATAGGTACACTACTACAAGATGCGGCTGTGTGTGCGTTTCCTTTCACCGAGTTAACCTACACGTCGCCCGTGGACAAACTATAAACAACTACTTATATACAAACTATAAAATCCAAGTCAGAGGCCGTAAGGCGGTTTGAATAAACTTTGACACCAGGGTTTGCCCACACGATAAGAAGATGTGGATAATGTATGGGTGAGCGCGTCAAATGATATTTTGCGCTCCTTAGATGCGTCTGTGGGGTATTCTAGTCATGTGAACGTAGTGTGTGGCGACCTTCTGCTAGATAGCGACATTATTTGTGCGACCTCTGACATAGCTTACATTGTATTGTCATTGTCATATATCAATAAATAAATAAAACTGATGGCGCGTCGATTTGCGTAAAATTAAGGGAATGGATCATAGATTTACACTCTAGATTAAGCCATATCGTGGTGGCCGCACATGGAACAGCAATAGTCTGACTTTTGCATACTAAAAGACGGTTTGTTTGGCAAACATTCTATAGGATTGACATCTTGCCAAACACAAAAACCGGCCACGGTGACCGAAACAAAAAATAATGTTTTGTCTTTTTTATTTACACAAGGTTTCACTACTGGCTATCTCGCTCTCGATTTCTTGGCTCCATCTTTCAGCGTAAGCGAAAAGTTTTAAATCTATGGAATGGATGCAAGCACTGACGTGGGGTGGGAGAGGTCTACGTCCAGCAGTGGATTAAAGGGCTAACGATGGGAATTCTTATCTCGAGTATTTATTAGCATTTTACGCCATATCTTTCCGCCATCAAGTAACCCTTAATTAATTTATTAATACGATCGAATATCGATAAAAGAGAATAGCTAATGAAAATTTGAATTATGAAATTAATCTTTATCGCTCGAGTGGTTCAGAAGAGTTTGTTTACTGTCAGATAGCGACCGTTAATTTGATTATTCGATACTATGCGATCGTATAAATGTTTACTTACGCACTTGACTTATATTAGCGACTGTTTGTCAAGTGTTATTGAGTTTTCATTTTTAAATAGTTTTTTCTGTCGTGTAAGCGTTACTGTTGGTTTATTTATTGAGGACTACTATTACTATACTTCTAATTTGATATAAAGTACATCAGATAGTAGCAGCCGATTCAAGTTTTGTTTTTTAACTCCCAGTAGGTCATACTACGTACGACAAAGCAACAAAACGAGAAACCGCGGAAAACGGAAAAGACTCAATTTTATTATGTAGTCAAATCCAACGGGTGCGCGCGCCTGACTGCATTCCCTTGCTCGGCTTCCCTCAAGTTTCCCAGAAAGTATGTGGTGAGGTGGGGTATCTGAAGTGCGGGAGTGGCCGTTCTGTATGTAGAGCTACAGCATACTATCACCTATTCTGTGGTTACACCTTGGGCACTTAGCTGTCATTCCTTACAGATGGGGAAAACTGACAAAAGGTTAGCATCTGCGATACTGAATGAGTGCGAGCGAGACAGGCATACGTCATTTCCTACATTTTCCCGCCACACCTGCCAGAGGGGGTAAGGTTGAAATTTATGTGGTGCAGAAGGGTGCAGGTAGTGTCCGTACCTACTGTACTACATACAGTATGGACACTCCCTGCCTCCCACCAACTTTTTACTTCACCCCGTCTGGTTACCTTACACCACAATTCACACGCTAGAATAATTTATGTCTTCGAAACAAAGATAATATTATAATCTCATGACGAAGGATAAAAACTATTTTTCAATAGATGGGTGTCAATGCTTTTTATCCGACTTCAGACTTATTGCAGCCCTAGACTCCGTTTCGCATGTGCTGACGTCATAATGTCAATTTCTGTTTTTTGTAGGCAGTGTCCGGGGTGTGACTGTTTAGTCTAGCCAATACCTCTTATCTAGCCAGGTATTTTCACACGCTGGTCTTGCGCGCCCTCCTTCACCTTTGAAAACTAATGACTTAACCACTTGTCCACAGGAGGATATTCGCGAACGCGCACACGTACCACATAAACTCGATCTCGCTCAACTCTGACCAGGAGACCTACCTCTCGGCCGACGACCTCCGCATCAACCTGTGGCATCTTGAGATCACGGACCAGAGCTTCAACATCGTCGACATCAAGCCCGCCAACATGGAGGAGCTTACTGAGGTGACTACTTATAAATTTATTGCGTTTCTTAGAGTAAGTTTACATTGAGGAATATGCCTGTTTGCAAAAGGCTTCCAAACCGCGCGCGTGCATTATGTAGTAGTCTGTAGTGAACCTGCCTGCTGTGCCGAGGGTCGCGGGTTCGAATCCCGTAAGGGACAAATATTTGTATGATGAATATGAATATTTGTACCCGAGTCATGGATTTTTGTATCTATATATTTATTCTATATCGTTGTCTAGTCATCATAATACAAGTCCAAGTGACTAGATAATTTGTGTGACAATGTCCAAGATATTTATTATTTATTTATTATTCTCTGATCATCTGAGTAGGGCTATTGTGTAAGCTTCCGATTATATCGTTTACAAAATCGATAACGTTTTATGACTGTCCTAGCCAATTATTAAATAATATTTTGTTTCTGTGATCATCGTGTTCATTATCTGAGATAAATTAACTAAATATTAAGAAGCAAAATCGCCAAGAACTGCCAAAACACCGTGTTGATTTGATACCGATTGAATCGGGTATAGTTACACAATAACCCCCCTGATCGATTGTGTGATCTGTTTGCGCGCTGTTCCTACACCGATAGCGCATCCTATGCGTGTGAACTGCTCTAGTACTGCCTGCTTCGAGGGGTATTACGCGCATACCAATCTTTCTGCGCCCATTTACAATAACTGTACGCTGCACATTCACGGCATATTCACCGACTCCCTCGTTCCTTGCGAAGTAAGTTTGGTGATAAGAGATCGATGAAATTTAAAAGAATATACATACTTCAAATCCGCAACACGCTTCCCATTCTTGCCATTTGTACCCTTCTCATTCTTGTTATAAATTGTATTTGTCTATTTTTGGTGTGCAAATAAAGAATATTTATGTTATGATATGTTATGCTTCGTCAAAAATGGCGACATAACTATCTGCATCTGCAACACGCTTCGTCAAAAGTTAAACATATAATAATTTATAAACAGGATCACAATCAGCAACATGCTTCGTCAATACTTAAACCTATACACTCCTTATCCGCCACATGCTTCGTCAACATACAGACTAATTCACACTCCTAGGCCCAGCCCCACGCCACTCCGGCTCCAAGGTTCCCAAGACGCGATCGATGTACATTTAAAAATATTGTTACTAGAATAGAGAAAGGTATGCTTCGTTGGTTTGGTCTTGTGGAGAGGATGAGTCACAGCAGATGTACGAAAGAGATATACGTTGCTAATGTGAGTGGAAATGTCTGCAGAGGGCGCCCTCGTAGGACGTATTCTGATCAAATCGGTTGCGTTGCGTCCTACCCTACAATTAAAGTTTCAGTATCAAGCAGATGCCATGCGCCATGCATGCGATCATATCAAAGCATTTAAGACGCTCTTATCCCGTCGAGGCCGTTTTTTGAACACGAGCGAAAGTGTTTTAAACTGTGTTTTAAAGTCTGAAATTAAATTATGTCTTATTTAAGGATCGGGCGGATGGGCGACTGTTCTCAATTACACGATTAGATTAAGTTTACTCGATAGAAAAAAATCCCAATGTTACCCCTTTTTGTCATGTTTTTTCAATACTATGATTAAACTGCTGATATTTAACGTTTTATTCTTTACTTAACTAAATACATTAAATATTTCTAGTGAACTCGGGAGAAGTTTTAGCTTAGAAACTCCCATGAGCAAAGATATTGACGAAAAACACGTTTTATTGCGATCCTGCTTTCAATTGGAGCGGGATGGCTAATTGTAAACTTATGCTTGCAAGAAAGAGACGCTTGCACTGGGATATCCTAGCCTTAATGAATTGCGATCTGACCAAAAATGTAATTTGTTTCAGGTTATCACTGCAGCGGAGTTTCATCCGACTGAATGCAATCTCTTTGTATATTCTAGTAGTAAGGGTAAGTTGAAACATGCATACTACATACGCTCACGCCATTTTCCCACTTGTGTTGGCAGAGACTAATGCTCGGAACAGCTACGATTTCTCTCGCCTCATCTATTTTCATCTCTTCATGTACTTCGGTCGGTTGAGGGTGTTAGGCTACGCACTTGTCTTTTTCGAAGAAGATTATTTATTTGAATGTCGTCGAAGTTCTCCTTGGTTCTCTCGACTGTTCCGCTCACATTATTCATAATAATTATAACTACATTCGAACACTAACGGACTATTCTACTTCCATCGAATCTTGCTACAACTATACGATACTTAAAAAGGTAGTTGTAGCGAATCCTGACCATTCCCAAATGGTTCCTATCGCGTGTTATGGCCGCTCCACATTAGCGCGCGAACGCGCGAAAATTGGCCCGCGTCTCATACCTTTCATCTTCAACATTTGTAAGGTAATTTGTACAATACTAGACATAAGTAATAATTTTGATTTAGGAGGGCAGGTGTAAAATCACAATGCGTTTGACAGTATTTCTACGAACAAGCCATTCAATATGCTTTATGGAATGTTTCGAATATATTGTATTAAAAATACAATAGAAAATGTGTCCCATTCATAACCTATAATACACTTGTGCAGTGCTATTGTGCAACATTGATCATCGACCGATGTATTTTTGACAGTACGCGTTAATTGATCTACAGAATCACAAATTTGCACAAAATAAACATGTACAATATTATCTGGTATCAGAATCGAATCCAGACTTTGTAGTATTGTGACTAAACTGGCAAAAACCTCACATAATTTGAGTACTACATGTATGTAGTACTCAATCAGTCCTCAGTCCTTGTTGTAACAAGGAGTTTCGGTGCTATTAGTGAAACGTTTAGGTTATTAAACGTCAAATTTTTTTTTTAAACTACTGTCGCGTCGGAACGTGTAGTCGCTGAATAGATTATGCGCCCAGAAACTCGACAACATAACACGACTTAATAACTATCACAATAATCAATTCTTAAGCTAAAGTTATGGACACACGGGGACACATCAAGCTACACAAAGCCATCATAAGCGCTCCGCGCGACCTTATTTTTGTTTTGTATCGCTTGATGCGTCGCCGTGCGTACTTGAAGCTTTAAATGTCATATTAACTTATTTGTTTTGAAATATTGCCAGGTACGATTAGGCTATGCGACATGCGCGCGGCGGCGCTCTGCGACCGGCACGCCAAGTTGTTCGAGGAGCCCGAGGACCCCCACGCGAGGTCCTTCTTCTCCGAGATCATCTCCTCCATCAGCGACGTCAAGCTTAGCAACTCTGGCAGGTGAGACACCGTTACCATTGTGAATGACACAAGTATACATACGTTTGTGTGAAACGAGTCAAGGTACCGAGCGTGGCTTGTATGTATGCGCGTCGTGTACCCATTCACACAACAGTAAGCATCACGGACGGTGCACACCTATGATAGCCAAAGATTGTATCGCTACATACCCCGTCGCTACTTGCTATATGCTACTTGCTACATATCCCTTCGATAACTTTATATGAAGCTTGCAATCTTTTATAAACAATTTCTGTGTATAAATTAGCATAAAACTCCAAAAACGTAAATCTCAATTTTTTTTATTTGAAATAGCTCTCTGATTATTATTTTTTACTTTTTCACCGCTTCGGAAGGTGTTCCGTTGTAGAGACAATGCGGCCAGAAACGACAGAGATGATAACGATGTTTGAATATAATATGATTGTCTTATTTGTTTCAGATATATGATGTCAAGAGATTATTTAGGATTAAAAGTATGGGATCTTAGAATGGAAACAAAACCAGTAGAAACATATCCAGTAAGTACTTTTTACTAAGCATTTTAACACTTGTACCCTCTTTTTAGGATACCGTCGTCAAACAAGGAACCCTACTTTCGTCCATTCTGTCTGTATTTAGGTATTTCACTTACACTTCAATTACACCCTCTTTTTTAACCTATTGTATCGAAATTTTTCATGAAGATACGTGGAACAAAACACCCTTACAAATACTATCTAAGTCGTTACAGTCGTTAGTGCTTGTATCTCGAGATAAACAAAGGAAAAAAACAGCGAAACTTGCCAAACAAGATCTGTCTAGTAGCCAGTTAACGATAGAGGTTTCTTTCGGCCCAAATATTAAGTGATAAAAGTCACAAGTTTACTTTAGAAAATCTAGAATTGTGTATTTGATTGTGTATTGTAACAAGACTTATAATTAATTCCCCATCATATCATAATTATAATTAATTGATTCGTAAAATTTATAAAGTTTTCATTTTATAGTGCATGTTTTGTGCATATTTGACTGTTTATCAGATCATATTTGTATGAATATTTTGCCATTTAGTTAATGCATATAATCTGATGTCTAATGATGTCCATTCTGATTTATACTACTGAACATATGCTTCTCCTAAGGCACGCCACTATACCTTCTGCTTCGGCCAGTCATTCACGCCTGTCTTACGTCTTGTAATAGTCTAAATTGTTGTTATTCAACAGGTACATGAATACCTCCGTTCGAAGTTGTGTTCGTTGTATGAGAACGACTGCATCTTCGACAAGTTCGAGTGCTGCTGGAGCGGCGACGACCAGCGGCTCATGACCGGCTCCTATAATGGTTTCTTTAGGTGAGGACGTATTTACTTTGTTAACATAGCCTGCAGGGCTATTAGGTCTTCGATTATAACAATATAAGATAGATATAGTAGATTACACACCGAGGACAGGAAAGTAAGAAAGGTCTCGGATCTCATGTAATTGTTGACCGAGGCGATGCCGAGGTCAACAAACATGTGATCTGAGGCTTTCTTATTTACTGTCCGAGGTTAATATACTATTTTTCTCCTCGACCGAGGTGGAAAGCGCAGCGGGACGAAAATTGATGTTTTCCGTCCGGAAAATGTATTTGATGACTGTACTGGGCAATTTTATATAATATTGTTTTTCGAATCATCGTTATACGAAATAGAGAGGATGACTGGGACCGATGTAAGGAACTGGAAAAACTTTGGTTGCCACCTCCCAGTCCGCCGCAACTCTAGGGTCGCCAGGTTCAAAGACGTCATTTTTAACCCTAGAGTTGCGAAGTTGTGGCAGACTGACAGGTGGCAACCCTAGTTTTTCCAGTTCTTTAGATTGGTCTCCTTCAGATGGCATCTCATTTACTTCCCAAACAGATCGGTGGAAAAAATGGTACCACAAATCATCACGGTACAGACATCTTCAATCTTGCGGCAAGATTTTGCTAGGCAACCCAGCGGCGTTTATAAACCCCTGTATAAACTTTCACTTAAATCACATTTTGTTTACCAAACAAATAGCTGCTTATAGGCCTCCGCACATTGCAGCGATATTATCGAGCGATTTTATCGAGCGATTTTATCGAGCGATTTTATCGAGCGATATTATCGACAGCGATATCGCGACACCTTACACACTGCAGCGATTCCGCGATTCGCGTCACGCATGCGCCCACCACTAAATGTAGTCGAAAGAGATTGCGTCAGGTTGCGATAATATCGCGGCAGTGCGTGGGGTCGACCGCGTCCCCATACAAAATGTACTGAGGACAATTATCGCAAAATCGCAGCGATATTATCGCTCGATAAAATCGCTGCAATGAGGAAGCCCTAACACTTTCGCTGCTAAGCTCAAAATCATGATCCTCGCGCAGTGCTAAAACTGACGCACAGTCGTAACGTAAAATGACCAAAGCGGCTCACCTCGTGGGTCGGCCCGCACAGGCGTAAGGTTTGGGTGACTCGCGCTGTGGGTCATCAGCACAGGCGAAACTTGACCCCCCTCGTAGGTCTTGACAACAGTCGTAACGGTGAAACGATAAACTGGCTCGTCTAGTGGGTCACCCGCGCAGGTGTAAGGTTATCGGTGACTCGCGCGGTAGGTCATTAGCACTGTCGAAATGCAATTGAACCGGTTCGCTACGTGGGTTCTTCAGCACTTCGGCCCATTTGTCGCCGACCTACGACGTAGGTCGTCAGCAGTGAAAGTGTTAAATTTACGGTCGGATCTTGGGCTAAAGTTCTGTTCGCGGGCAAGTGTCAGACAAGCTCCTACCCTTGAACATCAAGTGTTATTGATATGTGTATGTTCGTGTTGCAGACTGTTCGAGCGCGGCACGGCGGGCACGGGCGCGCGGCGCTCCGAGCTGACGCTGGAGGCGTCGCGCGAGGCGGCCGCGCGGCCCCGCCAGCCGCTGCGCGCGCGCCGCGTGGCTGCCACCGCCAAGAGGAAGAAGGTACGACCTTTATACCATATTTAATGTACTGGCTCTTTCTTAAATGATTACAAAATATTTATAAAATATTTAAGGGTGTATTCAGACCGTGAATCTGAACAACTTTCCCTAAGGAACATTGGTCGAAAAACGAGAATTTTTTTTGGACCTCCCATAGAAAATCGAACGGCCGATCCGCACTTTTGTATGGGAGGTCCAAACATTTTTCTCGTTTTTCGACCCATGTTCCTCAGGGAAAGTTGTTCAGATTCACGGTCTGAATACACCCTTAAAGGTTCGTTACTAATAAAGATTAGTGGTGTATACACACTACCGTGAACTTTTTCACGAGTCACGTTGCAGGGATTGCCTCGAACACTTGTCTCTCGCGTGGTGTTCGCGCGGTTCGCGTCTCAGCCTGCCACGAGGCTCCAAAATCCTTCTCAGTTGTTCTTACTCAAAAACAATCCTCGAGATTGGATAGACACTCCCTCAAATAACTTGACACTGGCGAAATCTAACAAGGAAACGCCATTAAATAAAAATAGAATAGAACTTTTTCACGTATCCAGAAACTCAATATGCTGACGGTTTTTTTCTTTGAATATTTCTGTGAAAGTTTCTACTTTACCTATTACGGTTCAAAAAAGACTGCCCTTTAGAAAGCCCTTTTTTGGGAAGTACGTAGGGACGAATCGATTACTCCTACCTGTGCTAATTTGTGTCTAACACAGTATCCTATTAACTTTATAATTAACCTAATCTCCAGGACGAAATAAGCGTCGACTGCCTGGACTTCAACAAGAAGATCCTCCACACCGCGTGGCATCCACACGAGAGCATCATAGCCGTAGCGGCCACCAACAACCTCTTCATATTCCAAGACAAATTCTAGCCGGCCACCGAAACCTAGCCTTAGGTAAGCGGGGACTGTTGTTTATGCTAGTTTTGTATAGATACCACCATAGCTTATCATGTGTTTTGAGTTGCGATGTTTTGCTGACGGACTTTTGTAGAACAACCTGTGGAGATAGGCGAGACACAATATAGGCTATATTCGTAGAAAGGTGTAATCACATAACAGTAAAATCTCAGACAGGAAACCTAGCATGACACACTCGATAAAACGACAAAAATCGAGAGCCGTCTTTATTACTTTGCGTATGCTTAAGCGAGAACGGTTTCTCGTTTTATCGCTTCGTCGTGCGTGGCCTGCTAGGCCTACAGGCGTAGTTAGAGAAGGCACTAGATGGAATTAACGTGTTTATTTGTATGTGCTGATTTTGCAACTATTTGAGTGAACACAATCAATATGAGATGCATATAGCAAATTTGCTCTAGTTGAAAAAGGAGATCGCTACTTTATTGTTGTCCTTGTTGACGTAACCATATTTACTAAGATTAAATTGTATGTAAATTGTCTTTTGCAAAAAAGAGTTTGACGTGATGACAGACAGAACTAATTATTTTAGTACGATGTTGCCAGGTTATGCGTGATTTTTGACGTTATTGCAAAAATAAAGTGGCGCCCTCATTTATTCCACAATATTTTGCTTATCTGTGTATCTCCAACTACAGTGCGACATAAAAGAGTAGAAAACGGTGACAGCGGGTACTAAATATTTCAGTAAAAATTTTAGGTCGGTCTTGCCAGCTTATGCGTGATTTTGACGTTCTTGCGTGGAGGCAGCGCCCTCATTTATTTTCTAATGTTTTATGTCGCACTGTACATATCACTAACTCATGTGTTTACACTGTGGTTAGGTAAACTAGTGTAAGCGAAAATTCCAAGTCGTCCCAACCAAGCCTGTGTGTCAGAGATGCAGTAGTGTGTGTTATACGGTGCGTACATCAACCGCCTGATACCTTTCTATGGAGATAGCTTACTGTTTTGTAGATAAAGAATTGGATCGACCGAAATCGTGGAAGCTATCCATCTTGCTCGCTTTAGAGTAGTTTCTGACGAGTTTGATCCCTAGTAGCGTCTATGGAGAGTTTTGTATGTGAATGAAAGATAACATGAAAATTGCCGGACTCAAATCGTAGTGGAGATACTACGTTTAGTAAAGCTGCATGAATAAATACGCCACAGAGAGATATCTTCTATGGAGAGCACAGAATGATTACGTGACGCGCTTGCCCATAGATTGTCTACTCTGTTTTTCCACGGGCGGCGTACAGGTAAACTTATCGGTGAAAGGTCACGCACACTGCCGCATTTTGTTGTAGTATACGTATCGTAGCGCGATTGTATGAAGCTGTTTCTCTGTGGGGAGTTTACTCATGTGTTAAGCCGTATTTTCGAATAAGAATGGTAGTTCTTCTGTGTCGATGCTATTCTTAATTTGCGCGGGTTGTATGTGGTGTTTAACAATGGAATGCTATAGGTATCGCGTAATATTGGAGTCTAATGTGGAATGAACATTTAAAAAAATCAAGGAAACTGTGTTGAAAAGTTGATTTTACAAAACGAACAATTCTTTGGACGGTCTTGCCAGGTTACCGGCGATTGAGAAGTTCTTACAAGAAAAGTGGCGCCCTAATTTTTTTTCACATCTTTATAGCCAAGCTATAAAACATCAAATATCCTCATTTTACTTCCAGTGTCCAGTCTTGAGTGTCCAGTGTAACAGGTAGCCCGTTCGCCACACGAAAATAAGATTGAGTATAACGGTCATCGGTGAACGGACAAAAATGATAACTTCAAAAGATACCGGGGTTTCCGTAGTGTTCTGTTGTTAACACCCTATAGACTTTGATTTAATATAGTAATTGCAGAAACAATGTTGGCTAAAGTTATAAATTTACAAATAAAATACATCTGTATCCTTAAAGCAATAGAGCTGATAATCGAAGTGCCACCAATAGAATAGAAATGCATTAAAATTCCTTAATTTGTTAACTTTCTTAAGCTGCTGCTTCTCTCGCGAGTGTCGACGGGTAAACTTAGCTGTCATTTGTTTAACATTATTAGATCTGTCGGTAATCCGAGACATGACAACTTCTTTGTTTTTGGTCATATTGGTGCAATTTTGTCCTAAGCTAAGCACGCGGTGTAATTTCGGAGGTAATTAGAAAAATTGGCGCCGACTGTATCGTCGGTATATGTAAAAGTATTGCACGCGTAATGAACAACATTTTATTTGTATTATCAAGTTTTACCGAAAAATCTTTATGGAAATTGACAACTCGCCTTGCCAAACGGACGAGTCTCGACACTTCAGTAACGCAAGACTAAAGCAAAAGCTTTTAGATTTTTTTTTGTATTCCCAAAATTTGTATACGATCACTTTAGAACACCCATTGTATTATACCATATGAGTAAATATACCACAGACAAAACTTCATGCAATCGCGGTGCGTCCGTTACCTTTCATCGACGAGTTCACGCCGCCCGTGGACGAAACCGGTTCGGCTAGTGGACAATCTATGGGCGAACGCGTCACGTTACCATTTTGTGCGCTCCTTAGAAGCCTTGTCTTTGTGGAGTATTTACTCATGTGATTACAAAAGCCTGTAGCATCATTCGACAGAGAAACGTGTGGTTTTCTAATAGTTTGCCCAAGGATTAAACTGATATGATCAGTGAATTGTAAGTCGCCACGGCATGAACAACTTAGCGCAGTCCTCCTTACATTCGGCTCCTTGTCTAGTTATTAGATATAGCTGTCAATATAGTTGATTGTGCAAATGGCAAGAGCATTCGTGTTGTTCATACATCAAAAACTTATAAACTCTGGACCGTTTCTGAAAAGGGGTTTATTATGTACAAAATTTAGTGTACACATTTATTGGTCAATAAAAAGAAAACTAATTGTGGTAATTTGGTCTCATGGTACGATAGGCAATGAAAACTGATCAACACATCTGAACTTTATTTGCATAAAAATAAACATACATACATGAACTCACGCTTTTTTCCAGAGAGATAGGTAGAGATTGGATCTTTTTTCTCTAGATCCAAACATCTTATCAGTGTCATACATTCGCGTCGATTTCGGCTTTTGACATGGCATTTTCTAATGCCATCTCTCATTTTTAGGGTTTTATCCATTGACTTACACTCTAGCGATAGACAGGCCCTTTCATAGAAGCAACATGTTCCACTTGAATGCGGTGGGCGCACCTCATTGATGTTCCCGAGCTCACTTCGTCACTATGTCAATGACAGATCGCAATGTGTAATTAAGTGTTGTTTTGTGTTACATGTTGTTTGTTAGAATGAGCTTGTCTATCGCTAGAGTATATGTCAGTGGTTTTATCGCTGGCTATTTTTTAACTTTCCGATAATATCGTTTACAAGATCGGTAACACTGTACTAGGCAACTTTCTGTAATCAACATATCCATTGTTTGAAATTAATTAACTAAATATTAAGCAGAATCGTTAAGAACTGCCAAGAAACACCATATCGATTTGATACCGATTGGATCGGGTCGTTTAACAATAAGACCTACTAAACAACTTTCATTGCGGAATATGCATACACACACTCGTCTATAATCCCATTTGGGTGGACAGACCCTCTGCTAGAACTACCAACATACAAACCAAGCATTACCAACTTTATGGTTTATACAAATACCCATGTTTTCCTCCGTGATGTTCAGATTTTATGACAATAAGTGCTAATGCCACCAAACTTTGTACATTAACCTATTGACAGCTATATCTTCATTGTTAATCATTATTGTGGCATATTTAATAGTTGTAAATACAATTAATTATGAATACGAAATTTTTTGTTGTTATTTTACATGTGCGATGAATGCTGATGCTTGCTAGAAAACTTCTAGTTCTTTAGTGATTATTATGAATTTAAAACCTTTATTTTGATGACAGCAAGTCTTATACTTTTGTTGTCTAATCAGACCGACCGTGTTGCTAAGCTATTCTGTCTGCTAATTCAATAGCAACACAAAACACATATTTTATAAATGTTTTGAAGAATAGGAAAACAATAAGTTACCAGTGATTATTATTAACTAACTTCAAAAAGGAAGGTTGATTTTCATTCCCAATAGAATGCTTAAGTGACGTGGAAAATGAGTTTTGAAATTCTCAAATAATTGCAAGCTTACATTGGGTGTCAGAGTGTGAGATGAAATGGTAGCATCATTAAATAATAAATTGTACAATTCGATAAACATTGAGATAAACATTTTATTTTATTTTGATCACATCATTTTCGAGCCCCGATTTGAGATGTCACAGTAAAGTGTATTACCATCGAATAGATATCTTACCAGAAAAACAGGTCCATACTAGCTCTCGGCAGTCGGTATACCTCTACATGCGCAATGCGGCAATACGTGAACGTTCACGTACGAGAATGAATGAGTGGAAGTTTGGTAGAAACGTGTATAGGTGTAATGGCCGCCGTGAGCTTGTATGAAGCCGTTTTTCTGGTTGGATCTCTATTCCGTGTTATTAAAGTGTAATTTTTAAATGAACATTTCTCAACAATTAAATATGTCACAATACAGCTAGCTAGAAGTTAAGTCCGTTAATAAAACTCTGATATAATTTATACGCTTTTCATACTTAAGGTTCTAAGCGTAAATTAAGTATTTATTGTTTAATAAAAAAAAAACTTAAAATGTAAGGTTGATGCTCGACCATAACGGATATGAGATTAGTTAGGTATATCAAAATGATATCGTAATAAGACGAGATAAGGTCTCTTTTGGAATGTATGAAACAGCATTAATATTTCCATTGCCGGTGACTATCAAAATATTTGTTCAATGCATGTGAGTGTGGAAACTTCAAACGAGCGAACGGCAACACACGCACATATACAACGTGTTAATGAATAAGCGCAAAACCTCATACAACCCAACAGTTATTAGCATGTTAAGTTTTGAGGCAAACACGATTTGTTATCATTTCAGCAATGAATGAAAGCGCTAACGTGCTCATGGATACATTTTAAGAATCTAGTTTCGGTCGTAAGTAGGGTGAGTGTGCCCTTGCAGTGGGTTGAGATCGAGTTCAGTAAATTTAAAATTTTACAATCAAATCATTGAATATATTGAAAATAAATACTTATGTTGAGACCATGATAATTCGATTCAGCTCTCGATTGTAATCAAACTACTTTCTAGTTTTGCGTTAAGTCATTAACACGTTGTATATCGCGTTATTTTCTACAGGGTGTTAGGGAAACAATTGCATTACTTTATGGGATGATTACCCATGATACTGAACAATATTCCCTAAGAAAAACAGGAAATGAGGAGTTTTCTGACAGCTACTCACTCCCCCCCCCCCCCCCATTCACACTTGAGGGAAAAGTGAGGGAACTCGAGCAAGGGAATGCAGTCAGGCGCGCGCTCCCGTTAGATTTGACTACATAAAATTGAGTAAAGGCCTCCTCCATCACTTCTAATTGTTTGCAGTGCCCTATAATACAGGGTCCATAATGATCTCTTAGCTTTTAAGTTTACCATCTCATGTAATGAACGCTGTAATTATGGAAAGCAATAAATATTGAGTATTGAGTCTTTTCAGTGCATAAAAACGTTGAAAAATAACGCTAAATTCACATTTTCATTAATTCTTTAGCTCAAATACTATTTTTAATAACTGAACGAACAATAAAAAGTAATGAAATGTAGATGATGTTTAATACAATGCGTGCTAAGTCAACTCTACGCATATGTCAAAGACAATTTGCACCAAGTGCGCATGTGCGAACGTCATCATGTCAAATCCAAAATGTTGTTAGCAGTGCCGGACCTGTGTTTTAGGCTAAAAAGTAAACATAAATGCATGTCATGATGTCATGTCACTGAGTCAGACGTATCCGTTGACGAAATATATGCATATATTTTGCTGCTACTATTTTATTATCTGCAAGGTCGCTCTCCCCTGTCTCGTCAACGCCATCTGTCGAGCCATTAGGAACTACTTTTTAGCTATGAAAAAAAAAATTGCGTGATCGACCGATTCTATAAAAAGTTTTTTTTTGCGAACGTCCCGTATTGGGATAGTTGTTCAATATCATGAGTACAATTACCCACTAAATTAATGCAACTGTCTACAATAACAAAATGGTGAATAAATTTTTTTCATTCCTTCTAACTCCCTGACGCTCGGTTGCAGAAACGCTCATTAGAGTTAATCCTCCATTAAATCTCTTGCTGTCACTTTTTGGTTTGTTGACGTAGAAAAAGCTAGCAAGAGATTTAATGGATGATTATCTCTAATGAGTGTTTCTGCAACAGGAGTGCGATTTTTGAATCTCATTCGGTGAGCTCAGCTGTTGAACATGTCAAAATTTCTATGAAGATATGCATCTTTCTACTGCTGATTTGACATTCAAAAATCATACTACAGGAGAGAGATTTTTGAGAGTCAAATCCGCAGTAGAAAGATGCATATCTCCATAGTAATTTTGACTTTTTCAAATGCTGAGCTCACCGAATGAGTTCACTCTTGAGCGTGAATGTGCTTCCACACTCTTGCATACTATATGGAAACAAAAACTTTACTCGAATCTAAATTGAGTAAATGTACCAACTTATTATCCATTTCAGTACCTTTCTTACTTGTGATAAGGTCTAAAATGCTATGATCTGGTTCCCGGTAAAAGAAACATCTGTTTGACTTACTGTATTTGTTATCAGTAATGAAAAAATGACTGGTGTTGTTCATACGCCCATATCTTAACGTTTCAATACAAAATGTATGGCTTCATACATTTCATTAGATTTCCTTGCTAAGTATCCAGAGTCTCTCGATAAAGATGGGACTTTAAAATACTGATTCAAATAATTCCACCGTTTTTAGATGTCGATTTATACAGTTATGCGTACCTATTAACAATCTTTTTAACAATATGTCATTTTTGGAGTCAATACCGATTCTGAAGTGTATTGTTTATGTCCCTAAGAACTTTTATTAGACCATTATAAATAACTACATTTTGCCCGCGACTTCGTCCGTACCGGGTACCATCATCATCATAGCGTGATGAATATACAGGGCGTAATCGACCATCAAACTGAACAACTTTCACAATGTAGCCCACTACGAGAAAAAAAGCCTTTTTATTCAAAATTGCAGTACCTTACATGCTCGACTTGTTGTGGTATTAATAGATTTTCGATATTATTTCAACGCAAGCAAATTCGATAATAGTTTGGCTGTGAAAATTGCTCTGCGAAGCCTTTCGCCAGGTGTCTGGCTCTTAATCTAAAATCTATGCTTTTTTTACTTATAATTAATGGACTTCTTGCTTGTGCGTTGGCTCCGCATTTCCGCCAGTGTCAAGTGGTTTGAGGGAGTATCTATACAATCTCGAGGATTGTTTTTGAGTCGGAACACAACTGAGAAGGATTTCGGAGCCTCGTGGCAGGCTGAAACGCGAACCGCGCGAACTCCACGCGAAAGACAAGTGTTCGGGGCAAACCCTGCAACGTGATTCAAATCTATACTTAAAAAAAAAAGAGTTCCGTGACTGACTGACCGACAGACAACCCACAGCCTAAACCGCTGAAGATAGAAAGAAACCTTAAATTTGGAATATACTATATTCTACATATAATAGGATGTAGGGCCGAACTAAGAAAGGACTTTTCTAAAATCGACCCTTACACAGCTAATACATACAAAAGCTCGTTTCTGTATAAATCGACAAGCTAAACCAAAACATACGTAAAACTTTTAACATGTAAGCGCATTTTAGCCTATTTACTTTTATAGGCTCGTGCCTTACAGTGTACGAAGTGTTTTTGTTAATCGTTCTTTATTTATTATGTATTTTTTAGTATTTGTGATTGTTTTTACTGTGAAACGGCGCGGTTGTCAGCAATGGCGTTGATGATTGAATCTTTGAAATTTTAATTAAGGATTTCTTTGAGATGTCTACGGAAATAATGTAAATGTGAAAATGTATGGGTTGCGCGATGAATCATTAGCACGCGCTAGGGGAAAGTGGTAAGGATTTCGCACAGGTTGATGACTTAGAAGGCGACTGAGCGGCCAATGGCTTTCGCGCGTTGGCCGCCTCCCACTTTCCCCCGCCGAATAGACCCGAATTTAATTTCTGCGCATTCAAGATCATCGCTCATGTTTCGTTGCGCGATCTGTAGATAAAAAAATCCTTTTCGTATTTGACATACTAAAACTACCCATTCATATAAATGGCTTAGATTAGCCGGGAGTGTTAAGGCAGCAAAGCAATTAGAGTTTTCTCACTTGCACTTACGGATAACATTTGAGTGTGAATGGGACAACTAATGTTATTGGGTATGATGTCACATTTGATATTCCTTGTATCAACACCGGCTTTTGAAATGCATACAAAACTTGGCCTTAGCCGAGTATAGTAATTAAAATTAATCTAGACACTCACATAAAAAGAAATCCTCTAATAAATTATATGAGAATACAAATATTGGGATTCATTGGGCATAAATTACTTACAGAAAAGATACTTTTCGATTTCTAATGTGATTTTGTTTTAAAATAATGTAACCTTAGTAAGGAAGCTTAAAAACAGTATCTAAACAATAAAAGAATGTAAATAAGTCGAACGAATGGAGGCCTGAACAATATAAATATATAGAGATGTATTTTGTCACAAGAAATATGTACAGAGGTTATGTATATTTGTACTTTGATTGTGTAAAGCTTGGTAAAATTATGTTTGATCAATATTTGGAATGAATTCGATTTTTTAAAATATGTTTAGTTCGGTTTTTTGAACATGGCCTTTGATACTGAAGTTAGGAAAAAAAACATGGTTCTTTTCTTATACCGATACAATGCAAACTTTTTAAAGTCCTCTAAAGTTACTAACTTCAGTACCCAAAGGTCACATTTGGCTGTTTTCAGGCACTTCCATAACGTGTCTACCTTGAACCCTAATCTTTTTTGTATGTCCAATCGATTTGTATATGAAAACATGTTAAGTTTTAGTTATCTTCTTATGTAAAGGGGCCCAGTCAATTCCTCACGGCGAATGCTTTACGTAAGCAAACACTGAATTTAAATGCTATCCGCATAGTTATTGGCAGATAGGTGTAAGTGATAAATTAAATGTGTGATAATTATTATAAAAAGCCTTTGCAGCTGCGTTTTCTTTGCTTTCAAAGCAATATTAAAGGAATTGGCTAAGTCCCCGCGATATCAATGTATAAACGTGAGCTCTGTAGAATAAATGCGAAGACATGAACGAGTGGAAGATGAAGAATGAACTTTTAATTTAAGTCTAGTTTATAGTTAGGCAAAAACTGTGAGCGCGCAGTCGTTGAAACTAAAAAAAATAAATCAGTTTTTTCTTTCCTGCATCGAGGGATCAACAGATTGCTTGTGATAATCGCAATAAGCGGTGTGTTAGTGTTTGATGGTTACTATTGAATGTGAATAAAAAGTACATGAGCGGACCTCGAGGCGGTAGATGACAACGAATCATTGAGCTATGGGTGTGTTCGCGCCTTGCTTCGTACTGACCTTTTGTGTTAAAGAACTTTCTTATGGCTCTGATTAGAAGGGCGAAAACGTTAAGACCATAGATATAGATCTAAATAGAAAACGAGAAAATATGAAAACCATTTTCCAACATTTTTTCTACTTACTGTGACGTAACGGTCGAACCTACGATAGGAAACGGCATTAAGAGTCTTGCACTTATTAAGGACATGCGAAGTACTTGGGTGATCTATTTATTCTATTTAACACTTTCGCTGCTAAGCTCAAAATCATGATCCTCGCGCAGTGCTAAAACTGACGCCCCTCGTAGGTCGCGCGCACAGTCGTAACGTAAAATGACCAAAGCGGCTCACCTCGTGGGTCGGCCCGCACAGGCGTAAGGTTTGGGTGACTCGCGCTGTAGGTCATCAGCACAGGCGAAACTTGACCCCCCTCGTAGGTCATGAGCACAGTCGTAACGGTGAAACGCTAAACTGGCTCGTCTAGTGGGTCACCCGCGCAGGCGTAAGGTTATCGGTGACTCGCGCGGTAGGTCATGAGCACTGTCGAAATGCAATTGAACCGGCTCGCTACGTGGGTTCTTCAGCACTTCGGCCCATTTGTCGCCGACCTACGACGTAGGTCGTCAGCAGTGAAAGTGTTAAATCTATCTCTGTGGTCAAGACCGCCTTCTCATTATAGCGCTGCTGTTATAGGATGACATGGGGAATTTTGCAGCGCTACTGTGGCGCTAAAATCGAGTAATGTGAATGAATTTTGCAGCGCTGCAGTTGCGCTAAAATCTAGTAATGTGGAAGCAGTCTTAACGTGTAGATAGGTGAGTGAATAATTTCATAGATTGTATTGCCATTCAATGTCCAGATATTGTTTAAAAGAGATCTTTAACACAAAAGAGGTCAATTTGAAAGTAAAATCAGTTTTGTAAGGTCGGGCTCAAAGCGTTCCTAAATCATGTAAGTTTTTATCATCTTGTAGTTAGTTTTGTACTGAAGATTCAAAAGAAATGTATTGAAAATGTGCCATGATTTTGTATTGAGGCAAGGCGCGGGCGCTTCACACTGGAGAATTGTTGTTGAATCCAAAATATTTCCTATAATATAAAATTTTTATATCTGAATTTTGATGTTTTATTTTTCTATTACGTCATCCTTGAACTATGGTAGCGTTAAAATTCATTTAAGTCGTTCAGGTTTTGTTATTTGACAAGCTTCGAGTAGATTTCAGTGAAAACAAAATACGTAGTACACCCAGATACATTACTTGCAGATGTTAATCATTTTAACGGGTTCTTACCGCGTTTTTTTTATTGTTTTTCGAGTTCCCGACCCGTTCCCGTCAAAACTATGTAACTCGAAAACTGTGTTAAAATTATAGATCGAAGCTTTAACTCTTATGAACAGGAGTGCGATTTTTGAATCTCATTCGGTGAGCTCAGCAGTTGAAAATGTCAAAATTACTATGGTGATACGCATCTTCCTACTGCTGATTTGACTTTCAAAAATCGCACTCCTGAAGCATGATTTTTGAGAGTCAATTCAGCAGTAGAAAGATGCATGAGAAGGCTTTTATATGAGATTTAAAAACAGTTCAAGCTCACCGATGACATTCAAAAATCGCACCCCAGTCCTGTAATTGCAACTACCAAAAAACTGCTTGAATAAGTCATAATTCATATTTGAAAAGTGAAACTCGTACATTTTAGAAAATTCTTTATTTCATAAATACCCACAAATCACATAATTTGTATCACATAGACCCTTAGATTACGGCAACATTTCTTCTTAATTTTGGTTACTACACCACAAATACAAAAGAAAACTTAGAATTAATTATCAAAAAATAAAAAGCTACGAATGATTATAGTTCTAAAAATATTATGAAAGGATTAAATTTTCATAGCTAGGCCAACCAAACTTCCGCCATATTGCGGGAAAAACGAACTAATTTTACAAAGGCGATTTAACTTAGAAAAAATAGTACTTTATCATACCCATATACCAAACTGTGAATATCTAAATGTAGTTTGACCATTCCGAATATTGACATTCACACAAGTCGGCATTGCCCGAACTCTCTATTGAGCCTGTTCGCCACTTATGATTTCCCTTAAAAATACAAACGTAGCTTAATATTTTAACAATAACTTTAACACTGTGCAGTAATATACTGACAGTGCAATAAATGTATAAAACTAAGAAAATATGTCAATACAATATTAATTAAAACCCAGAGAGACAATAATTCTTACGTAAACTTTAAGCTATGTACACGCTACCCATTAGAGCTAAAATAGCTCTTAAACAGCTAAAATATAGCTATAATAATTCCGAATAAGGGTGCCTGTCCACAGATGCGGAGCGAGCTGGCGGAGCGAGGAAACGGAGTTTTATTAAGTAATAAGATTGCATAAAATCTCAGCTCCGAGATTTCATGAAATCTTATTGGTTAATAAAGCTCCGTTTCCCAGCTCCGCCAGCTCGCTACAGGCACCCTTTGACTTGACCTAAATATCCAATGACTACTTATGTAAAAACAAAAGAATGCGTATGTATTCCTTTTGAAACAGTTTAGATTTTGATCACTGGTTTGTGTCATTTTTTGGACACTTCAGTTCCATTGTTCTTAATTAAGGCATGGCATGGTGATCGGTATCAAAGAATCGCATTACTGTACCTACCTATTTTTTACCTCAGATACAGTCCAGCATAGCTAGCATGCCGCAGTGATACAGCGCTATCACACCTTAGCTCTCTTTCTATTTGCGTGCGAACGAACGAGATAAAAGACGTGATACAGCCGTATCACGTGTAGCATACTACGAGTGCAGAATAATGTTAGGTAGGCAAGTGATTGTTTATGTTATTGGATATGACCAAATTATTGAGAGTTGAGACACAATCTTTATAGGTAAGTATTTGTGCATAATTATATCAAAACAACATACATGTCTATACATCCTCTACTAGCACTTAATGAGTGAAGTTTAGGATAGGAAAATATGGCCTAACCTTCACAGTAGGGTAAAAGTTAGTCGATCGTTGATTTTCTTCTTTGAAAAGATGTAGGTACCAACATTTTCCAAATGCATAGGTCCTGCAAAATCGACTCCCAAACACTAGTGTCAAGAACAAAATCTACTTCTCTATGATTTCTGACTTAGATCAAAGATTTCAGACCGATCACTACCCAATTTTTAAACATAAAAGTTACCTAATCAACCTTTTAGCTAACACTACGTTTTCTTATACTTAAGCTTCAATAAACACAGCCCCAACATGAGAGCTATCCATACTATAGTGACTAAGAACCCGCTGTAGACGGCAGACTCGGTAATGGCACTGCCTTTTACCATGATGTCTCTGAGAGACTTGGAGGGGATTGTGAAGGGTAGAGTGAGGGCGATGATGCGGAGCACGTCCGACATCGCTTCTAGTGGCCAGAGGATGCCTGTGGAGAAAAATTCTTGTGTCAACAATAGAACTATGGGTATTTAAGTGAACGCTGAAGAAGAAATTGTAAATATGAAGCACCCTATAAAGTATGTAATGCATTTAAGTTTACATCATGTATTATTAACTTTGGTTGTCCTAACTACTTACCACACAGCAAAATCATCGGATAAAAACTACCCGTAGACACGAAGAAGGCCATCGTATAACTCGATGTATTATTAACTTTGGTTGTCCTAACTACTTACCACATAGCAAAATCATCGGATAAAAACTACCCGTAGAAACGAAGAAGGCCATCGTATAACTCGAACAGTAGATGGACAGGAAGAATCCATAGCACATCCCGCTCAGGCCTTGGAGGAAGAGTAGGATGCCACTAGTTATGAGGGACCCTCGTGAAGGTAGGCCGTATCCGCCGAAAGCTAGTGCCATCATTTCTAATGTCTGCAAAATAGTTATTTAAAAGTTAGGTAAAAATGTTAATAGTACTCGTGACTTAAGTAAGTCTATTAATGCACGGCGTTTAGAACCCTCGCTACGCTCGGGTGCTAAGCCTGCATTTAATAATGGAGTGTCGTAATGTTCTATTAATATGTGCTAAAAGTGAGAGGACTGACACTTCGGTTTGTGGTTTTTATTGTTAAACAACACGTAAATGAAATAAACCCTTTAGATAATGTTTAGATATTCTAATTTTTGATAATATAGGTAAGTAGGTACCTATATACATTTTTGTGGTCATACGTGATCGAGAGGTACCTGCTGTTTTTTTCGTACTTGGGGGGACTGAGCTACGTGCAAGTTACGTGCTAGATCGGTTTCTGGGTTCATAAAGTTTAATCCATAAGTTTAATCGAAATAGTTAAAGCCGTTGTCGACAAAAAAATCACATAATAATATACAATCTCATACAATCGTACATAAACTTACGTTCGTAAGAGATTTAATGGATGATTAACTGTAATGAACGTGCAACTGCCTGTATGTGGGGCGTGGCAGGTATCCCCACATTCGGGAATCGAACCCGCTTAAGACGAGAAGTGCAGCGAAGATATACATTTTATAGATTGAGGCTGAAGTTACCTGAAGCACAATAACAGCAGTCTGCAGACTGATGTGGACGTACAACATCTCCTTGGGCTTGACCCCCGCGACCGCGCTCCTCTCCCACACCCCCTCCAGCCTGTCTGCGATCATCAGGTTCGATGTCACGATGGCGGGCAGGAAGAAGATTATACTGAAAATATCGGGATATTTAGGGGATTAAAGGGATTACACTTTTGAACCGCATTGGAAATATACGTACGTAATATACGTACTCTGTGGTAATACCTACCTTATTCGTAGCGTAGGGTAATACCGACTGCTCTCAAACGTGAGGAAACTTGTAATTATGCTGAAGAAGAAATTTCTTATGCGTATGTGAGTCTTACTAATCAGCACTGGGCACGTGTGGTGGTCTGGCCCATACACCCTCTTTGAGGGTAGGCAAAGTAGTTATGTGACCTGCAGTGGGACGTATAGGTAATAAAGGCTGATGATGACGACTTTTGAACCGCTTCCTGAATATTGAAATCAGACGGCCGTCGCGCCGCCGATCAATGTACTCGTACTTAGTGGATATTGGCAAACTGATTTCGACTCTGCAATAGAAGTGGATGCTTGGCTTCTCGTCTATCTGTCATAATTTCGTCTAGCCTAGCGTATCGGTTAAACGCTTTTTCGACAGATTGACGAAGGGTATGGAATGGGCGATCTGTAGGCAGACCGGCAGCCAGATGGTCAGACCTTTTAATTAAATCAATGTGGTCAGACGATATCTGTTATGTAGGTTTGGTTATGTAACCGTAATCTGTGGATGTGAATTAGCGCAAGACCGGTTGTAAGTGGCATAAAAAAACACTTTTGCTACATAAACTAGACATTGGCAAAATCATCAAATACCCAAGATGGCAGCCATTTTTAAAAAAAATAGAATAGAGGGCATATACACAGCAGTGGGGTTTACCTATAATCAGAAAAGTTCTTGCGCGACCGTACCGGCTTCCGCGTCGTCTCGACTCTCTAGATGTTAGCGGGGGTGGCGTATCGGAGAAGGGAAGTGTGCGTCGGCAGTCGCGCGTGCTACCTCGCCTCCCCCTACGCCTGTGCCCCGCGGGACGGTTCCGCACTAACTTGTCGTACGATAATAAAACAGTTTTTGTAATACTCACGTGATTAAGACACCAGGTGCCATAAATCCAACCATCTGAGTGTTCATCTCACCATAGATTGGCTCCTCGAAGCGTACTGGAATCTGTCACAGTTCAAATATTATATTAGACACAGGTTAGGTACTATTGTGGTATGTAACTTCTTAAAAATCCTGAATTCCGAACCTTCGGATGGGTTCCAAAAAAATATCGTTAAATAAAAAAAGCAGGAAGTTGGGAAAGGTATTTGAAAAAAAGTATTTAGGTAAGTGGGTAGTTAAGTATTTTGCATATAGATACTATCGAAAAAAATGAACACAAAATGTTTGATTAGTTTTACACAAGAATATTTTTTTATTAAAACGTGGTCGAATAAAAATGGTTGGATACAGTGATAAGCATAGGTAGGTACACTAGCTAATTATTTTCTAATTTATACCTAGTTACTTATAAAAGAATTACGTAGTAGAACTCTCCGAGATTAATGTCTTATTTTTGGGCATTTTTGGGTTAGTAAGTTTTACCTTATGTCGTTTTACTGTGATAATGCAGGCTCTGAAACTTTACATAGGCATAAATATAATATAAAATATAAATATACAAATATTTAGTGCATGAACAAATTATGGTAGTTAGGTACCTACACACGGCGGCGTCACATCAAGCTATACAAAACCAACATAAGCTGGCCGCGCGTAGGTTGCATATCGTATAATGTCGCGCGGCCAGCTTATGTTTGTTTTTGTATAGCTTGATGTGTCGCCGTGTATACATACTTGTTAAGCAACTACTACACTCTCGCGAGAACTTCTCGTAGAAAATTACGCCGCGAGAACAATGAAGGCTGTCCACTATCCATCCACAATATTGCTATCGGCCTTTCTCGTCTGTCCTCGGCGAGAATGTAGTGCAGGCTTTATGAAAAGGTAACTTATGGCAAGTATTACGCTATGCTTATGGCGATCGCTTACCGAAGAAAACCGAAAGAAGTCGAAAGCGTACCTAAGCCACGACTGTATAAAAGGAACTTTTTCATGTGGATTGATAGGTACATAATTTATTTCGCAGGATAAGGCACCTAATGCATTTTGGTTTTTGTGCACATTAAGCGTAATAAAAAGCATAAGAAATATTAATAAAGAGAGCAGCAAGTGATGAAGACAGCAATCGATCGGACTGATCGACATAACACCTACGAATAAAGAAATAAATATGGAACGATAACTCCGAACAAAATCTCCTTAATTTTTGGCACCATGAGTTTTGGCGGCAAAGAGTCGCCATAATGATTGAGTCTTGCGCGCTTGCGTGGTGTACACCAAAGTTCGTGGGGTCATTTTTTGACGTGAATTATATTTCCATATTTATTTCTTTATTCGTAGCATAATACCTATTTTAGAACTGTGACTAAGCGGTTAACTTGATAATGAAGGTAAAAAAATCATGTACTTATGTGTAAATAGGAAACAATACGAGACAGGGTTAGAAAACATAAATTGAGCTGCCAACACACGATCTGAGCATCTGTATAAAGATAGTTTTACTTTCACGAGGTAGAAGGTGCAAGCAAAATTGAGCTAACAACACAAGATCTGAGCATGTGTATACTTATAAAGATACTTTTACCGTCATAAAGTAGAGAGTTGCAAGCAAAATTGAGCGTAGGCATAACTTGTACCTACGCTTAATTTTGCTTGTGCAACAGATCAGTGGGTCTACCATGAGTTTTCACCGTTCTTTACTACTGTAGTTACGTCACCAATTTTGTATTGAATTTCGTACAGCACTCCTAGTAGTTACGTTGAGAACTAATTTCTGTCATACGATTTGGCGACGTAACTACAGTAGTAAAATACAGGGAAAACTCATGGTAGGCTCTCTGAGCATGTGTATAAAGATCCTTTTACCATCACAAGGTAGAAAGTTGCTAGCAAAATAGAGCGTAAGTACCACTTTTACCTATACGCTCAATTTTGCTTGTGCAACAGAAGATCTGAGCATGTGTGTATAGTTGTACCTTCACAAGGTCCTCGTTCCTGTTGCAAGCCTTCATGGTTCGTCTTGTGAACGCTTCGAAGGCTTTAAGGAGTTCCGCTTTCAGGAAGTACGAGATTTGATGGTCTGCAAAATGAAACGTAATATCAAATATTTAATACTTACAATACTCTCACGCCAATTGCTCAAAGGGTTAGGCAGAGACTACAGATCTAGTACCAGAAGTACTACGATAAAGTCGACGGTTTCGGCAAATTATTTTAGCAAACAGGCGAAGAGCTCACTATTAGTCACACTCATGGATGTTCCCATAAGGGAAGATCAGCTATCCCCAGGCTTCCCCTTTCCTGCAACACCCAACCTCCCATACACTTAGCTAGTTATATCATAATTATCATCATCCGCCTATATGCATCCCACTACAGGGCACAGGCCTACCCTCAAGGAGGATACAATGGCGTTAGTCCACCACGCGTGCCCAATGCGGATTGGTAGACACGCAACCACGCACGCACGCACGGTTGCCGTTGGTTACATACGCGCATCAGAATTGATCTTGAGCGTATGCAGCCAGGTATCCCCACGATGTTTTCCGAACCGTTTGAGACTAGTCGGTATTACGTATCTTACATAAAGTTAGCCCCTCAAAAGTGTTGTTCGATCACAGTGTTTATGATTTTGCTTGACGTTGTTCGGTAATTATAAATGGAGACCTCAAGGATTGTCTTATCCACAATAAACCACCTTAACAACGTGAAGCGTCGTGGCAAGCCGGAGAACAGGCGACCGTCCAGTAACAGACCTGCGCGACTCCTACTTACTGCTCATATCAAGCCAAACACTTATAGTGCTGTCAGCAACGACGTCGTCCTCCACGTGGCCCTCCCTGACCCTCTCTCCCAGGGCCTCACTGAAGTTGACCCCTAGATGTAGGGCCCCGTATAGTTGTCCGTGGACCACTGCGTCTTTGGCGTCCTCACTCGAGTTGTACGGTATCTGGGATGGGAAGAGGTTAAATTTTGTAGTTTTTACTAAGGATCTACGAGGTGTAACAAAACACGGTAGAATATTTTAAAGGGGTGTTATAAATACAGGGTGTTAGGGTTGCATTACTTTAAGGGGTGACAGTACCCATGATACTGAACAACTTTCCATTAGAAACCTATAGGAAATTCACAAAGAAACTTTTCTAGTTAAAGGTGGTTTCCGTCCATACAAAACTTTATCGTAGAACATTCGTAGACGGTATTAATAAAAGTAATGTTTTATATATGGAAAAATAGCTTAGAAAAAGTAGATTGCGCGTATTAAATAATATTTACAATTTATAATATAATTACGAAGGCTTTGGAATTAGGTATTCATAAAAAATTTCAAAGCCTTATATATATTCGTAACAACAGTAATTATAATAACACTGATTAAACCTAAAGAAAAGAAAAACAAAACTTATACATACTACCTATAAATAAAAAACATCCTCTAAATTATCTTCGTAATTATATTATAAATTGTAAATGTTATTTGATACGTGCAACCTACATTTTCTTAGCTATTTTTACCCGACTGCGACAGAAGGAGGGTTATGTTTTTCGAGCGTATGTATGTATGTATGTATGTATGTATGTATGTTTGTATGTCTATTTCTTTGGCACGCGCTACAGCCTAAACGGCTTGATGGATTTTAACGTATGAGGTGTCGTTAGATTCGTAAAAATCGTGAGAGTGTCATAGGGTACATTATTTTAATATGGCGTATGCGAATTAAAAAAGAGAGGGGGGAGAATCCAATTTTTTTCGTAAAAAAATACAATATGGGTATCAAATGAAAGCTGGTGAAGAGCAGATTCCAAATATATATATATTATAGTATTTTTATGCAACCATTTTGACACAAGACTAAAAAGTATGAAATAAACTAAATTATTTAGAAAAACAAAAAACCCGACTGCATAAAAAACTATTAACTGAAAAGATAAAAACAAGCTCCTTAAATCAGCTATAATAACTTTGTTTTAGCAAATTAATACAATTTGAATGTTATTACTTATTAGGTAGGTAGGTATTGCAGGCGGGGACAAACCAATAACCAACAAATAGGTCATTTTTCTTTGTCCCCGTTTGCGATACCTACCTACCAATCTACCAATGTTCTACGACAAAGTTTTGTATGAAATTGACAGCAGCTCTCCAACCACCAAATATTATTTTTTTGAATTTAATAGCTTTCTTAGGGAACGTTGTTCATTATCGTGGGTACAATCACCCCTCAACGCAGTGCAACTGTATACACCCTAGACTCTGTATGAGACATTGTAGTATACCAGTGTAGTTACAGAGCGCATTTTGTATGTCAAAATCAGTTGAAAACAAACAAAAGAAATCACTAACAGCGCTGTACTAAATTCAGTACGAAAATGAGACTGTAGTTTACTACAGAGCATACTCGTGGTAAGCCACGGACTTGAAAGAAATATGGACCGAATATTGCACTACAAGGATGTGAAGCATGCAAGGTAATACAATCTCGTTTGTTCCACAAGCGACCTACACTCACACAGATGCACTAGCTCTAGGCGCAGGTGCTACAACCCGTCACCTTATGTACCGCGTGACAGCACGCACACAAAAGAAATGGGTGCTTCACTCATGATTAGACGAGATTACGTCTGGTTCTTCTTTTAAGTCTGTGTGGTAAGCCTACAAATAATTTGTATAACCATATAAAATTAAAAAATGTTAATCACTTAAATTACCTGGTAAATAGACCTCTTCTCCATTTCTTCTAGGAACCAGCAGCTCAGCATGTATTGTTCACAGATGTCATCATCCAATATCGTGATCACTTGTAGACTAATGTTCTTACAAATATCTAAACCATCTGTAAGGAAAATTATGTTGTTTATTACTATAACCGAGTAATGAGTTGAGATACGAAAGAACGGGCGCCCTCGTAGGACGTATTCTGATCAAATAGGTTGCGTCCTACAAAAAGGAGAGGTGCCGCACCTCTCCATACATCTTTTCATACATGCCCTTCGGTTTTGAGTACTCCGCACCGGGTGCGAAAAGATGTATGGATGTGAATGAGGCAAAAGAGGTATGAAAATATCGTAGTAGATGGCGCGCCCTGGCCTACCCCACTGGGAAAGATGCGTGACGTTTTATATACAAGGTGTTTCATAAGTAACAATAAATTTTTGAAACTCTTAAGGGGGTTGTTAAGACCGTCAAACTAAACAACTTTCTCTATGGGACCAATATCGAAATCGCGAAAAAAATAATTTCATATCCCATACATATTTTAGCTCTAGTCGATTTGTAGAGTATAGAACATAAAATTTTTTTTTCCCTATTTCGATATTGGTCCCATAGTGAAAGTTGTTCAGTTTGATGGTCTACACCACCCCCTTAAAGGTTTATTTGTAGTTTTGTAACACCTTGTATACAGTGTCATTCTTTATATGCTGACACTTTTTTAAGGGGATGATGATGAAGGGGAAACTTAGCAACTTATTGTACGGAACCAACTTCGAAATCGCGAAAAAAAAAATCTGCTGTCCCATACATTTGGCTTGAGTAGGTTTGCAGTTTTGTATGGAAGAGCTGTTTTTTTTTTCGATTTCGATGTTAGTGCCATAGAGAAAGTTGTTCAGTTTGACGGTCTGATCATCCCCTTAAAAGTGTCATCATAATATTAAGAAGGACCCTATATACAGGGTGAAATCAATATCATTATTTTAAACTAAGAGTCTACCCATCAAACTGAACAACTTTTACTATGAGAGCAAACCAATCGGAGCAAAAAAAAAATCTGTTGTCCCATACATTTGAGTCGTGTCGGCCGCGGCCCCATATTAGTAAAAGTTGTTCAGTTTGATGGGTAGATTCTTAGTTTAAAAGGATGCTAATGATATTGATTTCACCCTGTACAACACGTGTGTGTGTTTGTCTATACAAGGTGTTTCATAAGTAACAATAAATTTTTGAAACTCATAAGGGGGTTGTTTAGACCGTCAAACTGAACAACTTTCTCTATGGGACCAACATCGAAATCGCGAAAAAAATTATTTTAATTCCCATACATATTTTAGCTCTAGTCGATTTGTAGAGTATGAACATAAATTTTTTTTTTGCGAATTCGGTATTGGTCCCATAGTGAAAGTTGTTCAGTTTGATGGTCTACACCACCCCCTTAAATGTTTATTTGTAGTTTTGTAACACCTTGTATAGACAAAAAAAAGAAATTGCTGGCAACTCTGGCAAGACGAGCTACCTAGCGAGCTACCTATCAAAACGTAGTAAGTAGGTAATTAATAAGGAACATTTCTTAAAGATACGAGTACCTATTATATATCAAAACCTAACGAACATAAATCGATCGATCTTTTTTTGAGTCTATTAACCTTTTATGAACTCTATTTTAACATCATCGTTTGCATAACATTATGCAAATAACGATTTATTATAAGTAGTTAATTAATTTGGTTTTTAATTTTATTTATAGAATAATAGAAACCGTCGTTTGTATCTTTTTTAATGGTTCCCTAGTCAAACAAGGAACTCTTATATAGTTTCGTCCATTCTGCCTCCCAAAATTAAATAATTGTAGGTATAGCAATATGCTCCCGACTATGTTCCCCGAGGGGGTAGTCAGAGATATTCTGAAACCTCAGCCCGTCGCCACTTATCAGAGCTGCTTGAGCTTCTTTTTCTCACAGTGAAGTGAGAAAAACTCATTGGTACGTGTCGGCTTGGACGGGGGTCGAACCATCGCCTCCTGCACGGCAGGCAAGGTTACTCGCCACTGCACCACCACGGCTAAATAATTTTTATTAAAAATAATACCTAATATCAGAGATAGCTTTTGACATATTTTTTTTGCATTTTTTTGGTTCTGAGCTCCATAAAAGCTAAGATAGGCAAGATGCTCATGTAGAAGTGTTTTTGAATTTAGTATAAGTACAAAACAAACATACATGGTGAAGAAGCGGCTTCCTCGTTGACCACGGCTAGTTTCAGGTCCCTCGGGTCGTGGCCCACCGCGGAGAAGAACGCCACCACTTGAATGATGGGGAATAATATGGAGAATATTAGTCCTCTGTGGAGAAACAAGTAGGTATAAGTAAATTATATTTTTAAATTCATCAGCTTTTGCTTTCTCTCTATCATCAAAATAATAATCAATTCAAAATAATGTATTCAATATAAAAGCCTGAAGCACACTTAAACGTCAATTCTTTTTTAGGCTACCACCGCTTCGGAACGTGTAGTCGCTGTAGAGAAAATGCGGCCAGAAACTCTATAGCATAACACGACTTAAGAGGATAGACGAGTACGGTTTTTTCCATACAAACGTATTCCCCTGTTTTCTCCCTGGATAATGAAACTAGAGCAAACATTTATTTACCATCTAATATATGTTACCTCTGCTATGTCCCTATGTTTTGCTTTTTTACATAAATTAATTATTGTAGGAACTAGGGACCTTTGAAAATGACCAATTTTACAGCCCGTTTTCAGACATCCAGCAAACAAATTTGACGTATATAAACAAAAAAGAAAAACGTACAGACATAGCCAAAGTCTTTCTCATATTATTGTTGAAAGAATTATTAAAATCGGTTTAGTTTTGGAGGAGAAAACAGGGGAATACGAAATGCTGTTTTCGTCGATTTTATGTAGATAAAATCGGTCCTAGCTGCAGTAGACTCTTTCGCACTCTAGTCGGTGGGGTGTATGGGTGGGACGGGTCGCTCAAATATGTATACGGTTGGAAAAGTAACCTATTCTCCAAATTAGCATTTCAGGCCGCCTATCCTCTTAATGACTATAGGTTGAGTTTGTGTTTATTTATAATAGGGTCATTTTTAATATGTTGGCGGTTTTTTAAGGGGATGATCAGACCATCAACTTGAACAACTTTCGCTATGGGACCAAACTCGATATCGTGAAAAAATTAATCCGTTTTTCTGTTCCATACAGAACTGCAATCCTACTCGAGACTCGACCCAAATGTATACGTTTGTCAGTTGTTCAGTTTGATGGTATGATCAGATCAACCTCCTCCTTCCATCCTCTTAAAAACCTTCACCGTTTGTATTAGGTATAAAAAGAAATAGGTATGGAAAAATATGTTTTATCTTGATTTAAAAATAGACAAAAAACACAATAAAATTACAATGTTTTATTAGTAATTACAAAATGCATGTAAACATTATAGTCATTATGACATACTTAATTATGCTTGAACTAGGCACTATTTGTATATACTTACTGCCTATTAAAATTCTGTGGTTATGCAAATAAAATCCATACTAAGTAGGTAGGTAATATATTATACCCGAATGGTTTTTAAGATAGTAGATTACACACCGAGGACAGGAAAGTAAGAAAGGTCTCAGATCTCATGTAATTGTTGACCGAGGCGAAGCCGAGGTCGACAAACATGTGATCTGAGGCTTTCTTATTTACTGTCCGAGGTTAGTATACTATTTTTCTCCTCGACGGAGGTGGAAAGCGACAACTTCGTTTAGCGCAGCGGGACAAAAATTGACGCTTTCCGTCCGGAGGGGAGAAAATTATATTTTTTGATTTTCATCCACAAATTGCTCGGTCGTTTAGACCACGGTAATGTTACGTATAAAACGAATAAAGCTAGTTTTCACTCACCCAGGATGTCTTGAAAATTGTTGTATGCTTTTTATGAACACAGCCTTATATCGCGCCTTCGATCTACTCGGTTGTTTACTATCGCTCGAATCATCTTTTTTGGTTAAAACCTGTAAAAAAAACAATTTTATTTTAGTTAAATTTAAAAATCCTTTTAAAACGTTTGTTTGAAACATGATCCAATACAAAAGTAAATGTTTGTTTGTTTTTTTGTAACAGCATCACGCAAAAACTACTGAACCGATTTTGATGAAACATTTTTTTTTGATAGCTTATGATTTGACTTAAAATCTGGTAAGTAAATATAAGGTTAAATTTAATTAGTTGCCGAAACACAAGAAACGCATTTGTTATCTGTTACTGAGTACAATTGTGTGGTAATGACCTCCCGCTCGATCATATGATTCTGAGGTCAATGTCCACCCGCGCCCGCGAGCTGTACGCACTGAGCGTACCTTACTACGATAATAATAATTTTGTTAATCATCAATACCAATTATAAACATTAATAATGCAATCTGTTATCATTAACAAGTGCCCAGGTTCAGTTTCGCCAACTAATTAAAAATGACCCTAAATGATTTGTGCGGACGAAGTCGCGGGTAAACTCTAGTTACCTACTGTTATAATTAGTGAAATAAAAGTCACTGTGGCTTTCGGATACCACTTTTTCTCTTAGTGCTTCAATTTAGTTCCACGTAGGTACCACCTGTTGGGAACCCCTGCTCTCGGTACTTACATCAGTACTACTGGTGACTACATTGAACTCCTCGGTGGACTGACACCTGCTGTCCAGGGTGACCCTGCTCTCAGGGATGACGTCGGGGGAAGACGCTGTTAGTGCTGTGAACAATTTATATAAGTAGGTAGGTACATTTGGTTCGTTTAAGATTTCGTTCAGTATTTGATAAGCTGTTGAATACTTCTTAAATTAACTTAATAACATTTTTGGTTTTCAATTTGTTTTTTAACTATTATAAAACCGTAAAAATCGTGAGGAATAAAAAAGTAGCGGTTCACTTCAATAAACTCAAATAACACTCGATAGCGCGATTTAAATGACGTGCAGCGACATCTATTAACAAAATTGTGTCTTTTTTTGTTTGTCCGCGCATCACGCAAAAATTACTGAACCGATTCTGATGAAACTTTTTTTGTTTGATAGCTTATGATCTAACTTAAAATCTTAGGTAATTTGTGCGAAAAAATTATTACACGTGATTTTGTCACAGATATAACATTTCCCCACATTTTAGTGTGTGTGAGTGATAAATTACCATACATGTTGAATCTCAAAAATACAATTTTCGAATCTGTTGTTTATCTTTTTTGTTGGCATTACTTTACAGCAACAACACATTTTATTAATTTAAGTTGTAAGTAGTATTAATTTGTCTATAAAATACTGTTTATTTGAATAAGCATAAGCTATCATTCTAAGTAAATAAATAAAAAATAAAAAATAAAAGTTTTCAAGGGTATGTGTTGTTGGTGACCAGCAGTGCGATTTTTGAAAATCATACGAGCGGTTCGGCAGTAGAAAGATGCATAATCTCCATAGTAATTCTGACATTTTCTAATGCCGAACCGCTCGTATGATTTTCAAAAATCGCACTGCCGTATTCATTGCTCTTCAGTGTAGATAACTTATAGTTAGAAGTCGTAGTCTTAGTTCGTACAATGATGTCAAAACAGTGAAACGCATCGAAATTGATCCTAACTAAATACTCTAACGTCTGATATATACCATTAATTTTTAATTAGTAACGATCGGTGAATATGAACAACTTTCCCTAAGGAACACTTTGATCTAAAAACGACAAAAATTTTGGACCTTCCATACAAAAGTGCGGATCGGCCGTCCTATTTTCTATGGGAGGTACAAACAAAATTATCGTTTTTGACCCATGCTTCTTAGGGACAGTTGTTCAGATTCACGGTCTGAATACACCCAAAAGTTTCGTTACGAATTAAAAACTAGTGATACATAGGATTAAAGTTATCTCCGAATATGAATTTAATGGGAAAAGTACCTTATCTATCAAATTAAAGATTGAAAAATTTGTCTCGGGCGGGACTTGAACCCACGCTCTTCCAAACCGGGGAAACGTGCTAACCAATTACACCACCGAGTCCACAACCCAGAGAACGAAATTTTCAATCTGTTGCGTCTTAAGGGGACAATCAATCTCAAATCATCATCATTTTCAATCTTTAATTTGATTCGAAATAGCACAACATGGCTGTAACATGTTTATAATCAATAATACCTTATCTATGTTTAATTTCAATATTATTTAATCTAAAAACATCTAAAAAAGCTGTACACTGTGTTTTTTTCACAATAATAAAATTAATCAATTGAATAATACTCGAATCTCATGTTGTACCTTTAAATTTATCATTAAATTATACTGTACTTATTTGCTAGTTTGCTATACCCTAGGGTAAAATTACATTGAATCATTCTGTACTGTTACCATCCCTGTCTGTATAATACTTACCAACATGTAACTTATGGCAATAAAGAAATGAATTGAATTGAATTGACTTACTGGATCTCCTAGGCAAAGCATGCTGTCTTTGTGCAAGTTTCAAAAATGCTTCTTCTAACGTATCGCAGTCGAACTGCTGGAGGATTTTTTCTGGAGAATCTTCAGCCAGGAGTTGACCATCTCGGAGCATGCCGATCTGTGAAAAAATAATGACTAAGTTTAGAGTACAATCATACCAGGGATATAAAGGCGTATATCGTATTCTTTATAAGATATTTATTTATTGGGGCGACCGAGCGACGCTCTACTATTAAATTTGTTATTTATGTGTTTCTCCTTAACTTGTTGTGGGTATAAAATATAAATAAATTGATATTGTGATAAGGGCGCCATTAGGAAGATACGAATCTGTTTGCAAATTCAGATTAGGCATACCTATTAAATAGGATAATTATGTAGATCTTAATGTAAAATTTTAGCATAATAGGATTTCAAGGTGAACCACTTATTGGGAAGAGATGATTAAACCCACGAGCAGTCACATGTTGGTCCGGCGGTTGATTAAAAATACCTGCCTATACATTATACAGGGTGTAACACCCTAGCAATATTTAAAGGAAAGGTCCAGACCATTAAACTAAACTAGTTTTGGTATGGAGCCAATAAAAGGGTGTATTCAGATAATGGAACTAAACAACTTTCCTAGTGGAACATGGACCAAAAACGAGAAAAATTTTCATTTACCATTCCCATAGAAAATCGATCGCCTGATCTGCACTTTTGTATGGAAGGTCCAAACATTATTTTCTGTTTTTTTCGAGCTATGTTCCGTAGCGAACATTACTTTAATAGGTAGGTGATTGTACTCAGAACAACTTTCCCAGGAACATAAAGGAAATAAAATGCAACCCAACATTACGACTTTTAATACAAACGTTTATTAATACAAACAGCTGATTGCCATTTATGGAAAGTCCAACAATTTTTTTAGGTTTCATAGAGGAAGTTGTTCAATGTCGGGATACAGTAATGCAACTTTACCCTTATAGTATAAGAGATGAGCGTACTTTTCAATAATCAATATATTTATTGCACTCATGTGCAAGGCTGGAGTTAAGCAGGCAGACCTAGTCCATCCCCATCACAGAGATGCTCTTCAGTGTGGATACTGAATCAGCCTTGCAGCTGATGGTTACCAAAAGTAAGTAAGTAAGTAAGTAAGTAAGTAAGTTATAGCCAGTAGAATCCCACTGTAGGGCAAAGGCCTCCTCTCACGAATAAGGGTGAGAGGGAGCGGGCCATACTCCACCACGCGGGCCCAGTGATTGTTGGTGGAGGCAAGTTAGTGGTCACCTTGCTGTCAGAGAATTTTCAAGCAGCCAATAGGCCTCTGACCTGGCTTAACGAATAGTTACAACGCCATCTGACGGAAATATCCGAGACCAACTGCTTAACGTGCCTTCCGAAGCACGGAAACGCTCGAGATGAAATACCGCTAAACGGTCACCCATCCAAAGACTGACCGGACCTGACGTTGCTTAACTTCGGTGATCGTTTCCAATACAGAAGCTCCACTACGCCAACGAACGTTACCAAAAGTAGGTACGCTTATCTCATATACTACTACACCCTGTCACATCACTTGCGACGATGTCACGTTTTGGGCCTAACAAATTCTTCGATACGATTTGTAAAAAGTAAAAACCACGTGTTAGTCGACTGTTACTAAGTATGAGAAATATCGTAAAACTAATGATAAACATGTGACTATAAAATTGATTCTTTTTTTTATTGGCCCATTATGAGAACATGATCGCCAGGTTAGGTTATTTAGGTATTTTGTAGTTTAATGGATATTTAAATAATATGTTAGACTTGCTTTTATTGCCAGGGACTTTATACGCGTGGAATAATTCTTATTTTCTTATTGCACCCTTGCATCCAAGAATATAAATATTCAAAATTAGTGTTTTCCTGCGACTTCGTCCGCACAAATTATATACCAGATTTTAAGTCAGATCATAAGCTATCAAACAAAAAGAGTTTCATCAAAATCGGTTCAGAAGTTTTTGCGTGATGTGCGAACAAACAAACAAACTAACAATTTTGTCAATAGATGGCGCTGCACGTCATTTAAATCGCGCTATCGAGTGTTATTTGATTTTATATGAAGTAACCCGCTACTTTTTTGTTCCTCATGATTTTACGGTTTTATAAATATTCAAAATTCAAAATTCAAAATGAAATCTTTTTACCCGACTGCGACAGAAGGAGGGTTATATCGTCAGTAGTTTAGGCTGTGTTGTCTATCAGTCAAGATACGGAAGTGGCGGAGTAAGCTCACCCGAGCCCTGGGGCGTCGAAACTAAATGAGGCGAATGGTCTTCTGGGATTTGATATTTATAGGTATGATTTTTTCAAGCCGGAGCAAGAACTTTGACTTAACCTAAAAAGTAGGAGCGACCGAAGTGAACTCGAAAATTTACTGCAATATTACGCGATTATCGTAACAAGATGTTGTGACAAGAATAGAGAAGGGTATGCTTCGTTGGTTTGGTCATGTGGAGAGGATGAGTGATAGATAGCAGATGTACGAAAGAGGTATATGGAGCTAAAATGAGTGGATGTGTCGGCAGAGGGGAGATTTGGAGGCCCCTTAGGACAGGAGATACAGGGCGGACCTGTAGGCTGATAGAGGCGCTCAAAATAAAATAGGTACCTAAAACTACAGCAAAAAGATGTTGTGATACGTCTAATTACATGAACAATGTTAGTCTAACAGTTGCGATGTTGAGATAACAACTTTTTGCAATAAATAACAAGAGAACAGAGATCATCGCATGTCTACGGATCATTTTATATCAAGCAATAAATAAAGAAAAACCTTGAAAAGCTATTACGATAATTATGTTGGGTATTCCAATCATTTCAAAACAAATTGATGAAACTTAGATTTTGGCTTCGGATAAGCATGTCAAGTGCTCAGATTAGGCCCGTATTACTGAACTAAATGAGTTTAGTTTAGTGAGAGTAATGATCACTACTTAAGGCGTATCTGCCCTGGACCACGACTCTCCATACTAATCGATGCGAACGAGCGCGTGGCTCCGGTCACAATTTAGCTGTTTTCTTTGAAAAATTAGATGATTTTTTACTAATTTCTAAAAAGTAAGAAAACCACATCATTCTAAATTGTATTGTGAACAATATTGTAAATTTTCATTTTCTTCCGTTTCAAAATGTAAGAGTAAAATGGTTACAACTGGAAAAGAAGGGGTGACTTTAGAGTTCCTTTTCTTCGGTTTTATTTATTAAAATCGATTTCTAGAAAAAACACATCACTTCTCATATCCTGTAGATGGTTCAGTTTATTTTTCATCTCAAAAAGTGCCATAGTTAATGAATAAAATGGTTACAAAGTTACCCAAAACCGGCAGGCAGCCCCTTAAAACTAGTTTTCTGTCTGAGAAAAGGGTACTGCAAACTGCAAAGATAAGACAACAGTTTGCGGATGAAATTGCTGCGCTTGCAGAAGACAGAACAATTAGAAGAACTATAACAAAGACACTATCTTCAAAGAATTTGGCTTGAACATAAACATCAGTAAAACTAAAATAATGGTATCTACTTAACAGCAAAAAATGGACCAGTTAATAGAACAAATAAATAAATTTAGGTACTTGGATATACATATAAAAGTCTCATTAGGTGACTCCAGAAATTGTTAAAAAGATTGCTATGGCAAAAAAGCTTTCAACGACAATAAACACCTTTCGAAAGCAAAATTATCGAGCAAAATCCGAAAACGTCTAAATAAAGTGTACATATTATTATGGAGTATTGCACTGTACGGTAGCGAGACGTGGACATTGACCAAACGAGATCGAAGGCTGGAAGTAATAAATGGTTAAGATGGCCTAGTTCTAACTTCTAACAAGATATAAGTAGCATTAGTTTTTTTTGGCCGGAAATTCCACATTTGGACCAAAAATGTATGAAATGCGGATGACAAAACTAAATAAAAGGTGCTGGAGCCATAGGTGCCAGGAGGGCTGCTATTTTGTCCAAAGGATAAGTTTGGCTATTCAAAGAGGCAATACGGCCAGCCTCCTAGGTACTCTGCCTCAGATGGGCGCTTTGGAGGATATTGTTTATTTGTAATTTGTATGTATGATTTATAATTTTTTTTTTGCTCTGGTGTTCCGTATTTTGTGCAGGTTTGTTTTTCCAAAAAAAAGGTACCAAATTAGAAATTACCTTATGCGCTTGTTTCGTCTCGTCGATATAGTGGGTCGTGATGATGACAGTTGTGCCACCTCGAGCCTCTTCTGCCAGAAACTCCCAGATTCTAAAATAGAATACACATTTTAAATATAGGTACAGGATGTGAAATTTAATGCGAAAGAGGTGCTTCAGAACATCAAAATGAACAATTTTCAGTATGGAAACATTAAAAAGCTGTTGACTGTTTTCGTATGGATGCATTTAAAAGATCGTCAACGCAGCAAATTTTTGTGCAGTTGCCATCGAGGCCAGATCATTTTTATTTTTGGATTTCGATCAATAGTAAAAGTTGTTTAGTTTGATGGCTTGATGCCCTTGGCTCTGCCCTTTAAGTAATGCAATTACATATTATACAACCTGTATAGACCAATGAAAATACAGAATCAAACTCACGACTACTATATTTCTTTTCGGGGTAGTCAGAATCTTTGCTTTAACTAGGTACCTATATACCAGGGGTGGCCAACCGGTCGATCGCGACTGTTAGTCCAGTCGATCGTGGCAAGGCAAAAAATATAAATAAGTAGACCAGACTGCGCAACCAAAGTATTAAGTAAATTTAAGGAAACAATCTCACATGTGATATGAAAAGAAACGACAAGATAAGACTGGTCAATAAAAAATACTACATGATTGTTTACTAAACTATGCTGTTTCATTTAAGATTTCAAGAAGTGGTAGATCGCACAGGGTTTCGTTAGTAAACAGTAGATCTTATGTCTAATCAAGTTTGCCACCCCTGCTATATACCAACCACTGACACTTTTTAAAAGTAAAAATTGTAGAAACACTGTTGTGTTGTAGTTTTTAACATGTTTAAAACCTATCCCCAGAAACCCAAAGAAATGAAACCAGTAAAAATCCTGGATTGATCTGAGTTCTGGACAAACACTTTTTCGCCTATTCGAGATTCTACACAATATGGATTCCGCACATCTGCCATTGAACACATCCTCTCATAAATTTACATTTTCAATTATTTACCAGACTGTCCCAAAAGGGGGATAATTACCACAACCTCCTTAAGAGTTTTAAATATTTATTTTACTTATGAAACACCCAGTATAATATGTGTGACAATGTCAAAGATTTTTTACAAAATGTAGACTTTTCATAGAAACGTTCGATAAGCTGATTGCATTTAATATGTAAAGTGCAACATTTTTTTTTTCTGTATTTCCTGTACTTAAGTAAGTTTCTTAGGGAAAGTTGATCAGTATCATGGGTAATCTCTAACACCCTATATTTTAACGGAAATCTGACAAACCAGAGAAACAGAGATTAGTGTTTGAAAAATAATTCATAATCGTTTATTGCTATAGGATTAAACTTCGTTTGTATGGAGCGCGCTGCAAGGCCTATCCTCTTAAATTTATATATCTGTGACAAAGCGCAAAAAAAAAAGTGTTGACGACATTTCCTGATGTGTAATACACCAATACATTCCTAACATGTAGTATATATTATGTTATACATGCAATGATGAATCTATAAATAAATATACATAGGTACCTATATCTGGTATAGTTGTGGAAAATAACTACGCTATTGTGGTAACAAACATTGTGGTTATCTTGTTAAACCCTGTTTATAGCATAGAAATAGGAAGTAATTATGGTTTATAGTCCATTGACGGGTTTTTCACGATTAGACCATCAAACTGAACAACTTTATCATTTACCAGTGTTTTCACGCGACTTCGTCCGCACAAATTATAGGTATACCAGATTTTAAGTCAGATCATAAACTATCAAACAATAAAAGTTTCATCAAAATCGGTTCAGTAGTTTTTGCGTGATGCGCGAACAAACAAACAGACAGACAAAATTTCTAAAAACGGTTGATTTCGAGTCAAGGATGCCTAAAAACTATATCGTAATCTTTGTTTTGTAAATATCTTCAAAGTACAGACACACTTCAGTTACAGTTTTATAATAGTTTAGACGGGACCAACATCAAAAGCGGGAAAAAAATCTGCTATGACATTTGGGTCGAATAGGATTGCAGCTTTGTATGAAACAGCAGATTTTGGTTTTGGTCTCTTAAATGGTGTTCAGTTTGATGGTCTGAACTGTCTTTAAGAATGTACTTAACGCTTTTAAGTTTACACGTAACCCTATACAGAGTGTAAGTGACAGCCTAGCAAATACTGAAACGGTGAACTCAGACCATCAAATTGAACAACTTTCACTACAGAGCCTACATCAGGAAACGCGAAAAAAAAATCAGCTGTCCCATACATTTGAGTCGGGTAGGTGTACAACAGTTTTGTATGGGACAGCTGATTTTTTCTCACGTTTCCTGAGGTAGGCTCCATCCTGTATGTGTATACAGGGTGACTTGAGTGTTCAAGTCACCTTTGGGAGTGGACAGAAAGTTTGCTACAAAAAGCGGTTTCGATATAATTTATTTGTACCTATTGCGCTCAATTGCATTTTATCTTCGAATCTTACGTACCTACGTAATAAACTTTATTTTATTAGAGGGCCCATTGAAACAATAAAGTTGCGAAACACGGCAGTGATTGCGAATCTTATTAAACAATGGCCGGCCGAGACATTGTACGCAGGAGAAGCAAGGCCACAAGCACGTATCCAGACTTTTGTTTCGGGGGGGGGGGGGACATTTAATTTTCGGGGGGGGGGGATTTTCATAGAAAAACAATGTAAAAGTAGGTGCTGTAATCACTTTTCCATACAAATATTCAGATTTCGGGGGGGGATAAATCCCACCTATCCCCCCCCCCTGGATACGTGCCTGCAAGGCCAAGCAACGATAACTTTAAGATAATGTTTTTCGATCGAGATCTCAATGAAAAACCAGGGCATCCATGCGGGACACTGGCAAAAGGTACCTACGGAAGGTGCCAAATAACAAAAACCACTGCACCTACGAGCTCGGAGGCGCGTTGCGGAGGTATGGACTCTCAATCATGAGGTCCGGGTTCGAATCCATACGGACAACATGCCACGTACCAAAGAGTTTTTCTAACTTATGTAGGGTAAACTATACAATGATTGGCACCTTAAGGCTTAGCCAGACTTAACTTCCTTATAACTAATACAATTTTATGTTTAGACATAATTAACCAATTTCTAATTATTGATTGGGGTATAGGTTATTAAATAAAAGAGTATTCTAGTCTACATTATTAAGAGCTTTAATAAAAAAATTGTGAATTAAAAAATATATAACCGAATGTATAGTCATTGGCACCTCAGGTACAAACATTGGCACTATGTATCAGTCATTGGCACTAAACATAAATATCTTTTATTTTTACAATTTTGAACAAATCAATGAGTACAAACCAACAAAATTATAATTTTACTGAATACTACTCATGTCTCTATTTAACAGCTTTAAAATTTTAGTAGATTTCTTTAATTATCAGAGTCTTGAAATTGTATCAAAAAATTAGATAGTTCATCTTCATTACGGAAAGGTTTTGTCCTTTCAAATTTTTTTTTTTTCATATGTTTAGGAAGCACAAAATTCTGTGGTGATTTTCCCTGTAAAGTAGTTTTGGTTTAAACATTTTTTAGGAAATAATGTAAAAAGTCATTCAACTACCTTTCTATCAATTTCTGCCACTGCCAATCATTATACTCAGGTACAGTGCCAATCACTGTAATTCGTGATGTAATCAGAGAATCGATCTAAGTTCGTATGTATCTAAGTTTAGATATTCCTGTCCTGTACCTTTCTCTGATTTAATCTTAATATTTGAGGTAATTTTAGATATAAGGTTTGCAGAATCTTTTATCCCAGGAGTTTGTGTAGTCGCGCTGATATCTTCCTTATTGTCTTTTGTAAGTGGTTGATCAAAAGTAATCTTAATTTCTTCCTCCGTGCCGTCCGCCTACCTCCGTCTGCCTCCGTGGTCTAATGGTTAAGAGCATTGGGCTCTTGACACGGAGGTTGTGGGTTCGATTCCCACGGGGGACACCTAGTGACCTGTCACTTGGTGCGTTTTTCCCCAGTTGGTAGGATATTGCAGGCTGATTCACCTGATTGTTTGAAAAAAAGATGATTCCGTGCTTCGGGTGGCCCGTTAACCCGTTGGTCCCGGATACTATCTCTGTTAGTAGTAGTCGTTGCATAAAAACCACTTCAGAGGCCGTAAGGCTGTTTGAATAAACTCTGATACCAGGGCATGCCCACACGATAAGAAGAAGATTGGAGTCACGTTTCAGGGTTTGCCCCGAACACTTGTCTTTCGCGTCGTGTTCGCCCGGTTCAGCCTGTCACGAGGCTCCGCAATACATCTCAGTTGTGTTCTTCCTCAAAAACAATCCTCGAGATTGGATAGATACTCCACCAAACCAGTTGACACTGGCGGAAATGCGGTGCTAACGCACAAGCAAGAAAACAAGCAAGCTAATAAATAATACAAAAAAAAATTCTTCTAGACATTTTGTAGGTGTTTTAAAAATATTTATCGGTAAGTCATCATCCCTTGACACCCATGCCTTCAATTGCAACGATTGGCACTAATACAATTACAGTGATTGGCACTGTACCTGAGTATAATGATTGGCAGTGCCAGATATTGAAAGCAAGGTAGTTAAACAAAATTCTAACATTGTTTTCTAAAATATGTAAACTTGCAATACATCTTTTGGTCTAATATTGAAGGCTAAACATTAGAATTGATTTTTAGTGATTGGCATAGGTGCCAATGAATTATACTTTAGTACAAAATTAAAACTATTGATTGGCACTCTATTAATTTAAGATTTTGTCACAAAAATTGTCGTAAAACCCATTAAAATCTATTATTTGTCGTAAAACAAAGCAAAATAACACACTCAATATCTTATGTTTATATACTTATACGTAAATAATTGTCGTTCAAACTTACCCAAAGCTAGTTAATTTTTTAAAAATGGCGCCATAATGGTTCTTTCTCCCGTCACGGAATTTGTTTTTTATACAGCGTTGTCAGGTTATATGTTACAACTATTACCATTGAAATGTATGAATGTAGACATTTGAAAGAACCCATGGAAAATACCAAAATGTATTTTCTGATATAACAATTCTTAATATTTGTGTTGAAAACGCAGAGTGCCAATGACTAGTGGTGTGCCAACAATAGTATAGTTTACCCTACGTATTACCGACTGCTCTCAAACGGTGAAGGAAAACATCTTGAGGAAACCTGCATATATGCAGAAGAAGAATTTCTGATGCGTATGTGAAGTCTACCAATCCGCATTGGGCACGCGTGGTGGACTAACGCCCAAACACCCTCCTAGAGGGTGTGCCCTGCAGTGGGACGTATATAGGCTGATGATGATGACTGCACCTATGATGGTGATTCTTATCAAATACAATGAACACTACATACAATACACGAGTACAATCACCCACTAAAGTAATGCAACTGTCTATCTTAACACCCAGTCACGGACCTGTAAAAAAGACGGACGTAATGTGACACTAAAAAGATGTGAAGCATGCAAGGTCCAACATTTTCGTTTGTTCTACAAGGGACCTACACTCACACAGATGCACTAGCTCTAGGCGCAGGTCCTACATCGGTCACCATTATGTACCGCATGACAGAACGCACACAATAGAAATGGGTGCTTCACTCGTGATTAGACGAGATTACGTCCTTTTTTTCAGATCCGTGCACACCCAGTATACTAGAAATATAGAGATCCCATCTTTAAAAAGTTGTGCAATTTGATGGGTAGAGTTAGCTTTTTCTCCCCCCCCGGACGGAAAGCGTCAATTGTCGTCCCGCTGCGCTAAACGAAGTTGCCGCTTTCTACCTCTGTCGAGGACAAAAATTGTATACTAACCTCGGACAGTAAATAAGAAAACCTCTGATCACATGTTTGTTGACCTCGGCTGAGATCTGAGACCTTTCTTACTTTCCTGTCCTCGGTGTGTAATCTACTATAATATTTCTGTCTATTGAAAAGTTGAAAAAATAAACCGGTCTTTACTTGACTCCCATTTTTAACCGACTTCAAAAAAATTAGGAGGTTCTCAATTCGACTGTATGTTTGTTACGTGATTACTCCGCCAATTATGAATTGATTTTGATGATTCTGACTTAAATGTTTGTTAAAGACCTGGCGAAGAGCTTCGGAGAAAGACAATGGAACTCCTCAAAAATGTACAGCAAATCATCAGCGATTGAAATAAATGTTTTTAGTTACCGCATTTTGCTACGTTAGAGCATGAGTGCGTAGAAGCGTTACGGACGTAACAAAAATATGTAAGTATAACTAAAAAATTGTTAATTAACAAAATAAACAATTACCTCATTTCACGGCCACGGCCGAAAAGGACGTGGAGTTAATAAAACCATCTGCTTTTTGAGGGTTATATTAAGAAAAAAAATTATTGACACTGGCGTGAAAAAGTTAAATATTTACCGAGTCTGTTGACATTTCAAGTTATACGGTCAAGACATCGAGATTGTCAAGAACGTTTGGTTACTGGAGATGATTGACATTGGGGGTACTAAGTGCTGTTCTACATCTTTAAGACCAAGGTTTTACCTGGTTGGAACCGTGATAGTATACTGATACTGAGCTACTAGCTTACTGGCCACCCACAGCAAGAAAAGTGGTGGTCCATTCTAACCACAACGGCCAAGATCTTTTTCTTAAGCAAAAAACCGTGGTTTTCGGGCAAAATCAAGGTTGTTGTGGTTATAATGGACCTCCCGGACCACCCCATATCTTGCCGTGGGTGCGTAATGCATGACTTAGGGATTCGGTTTCTTATTATGTGTTTTTGTGACAGACCAGCCAGCTATTACAACTATTGACACGTCCCATATACAGGGTGTTTCATAAGTAAGAATACATTTTTAAAACTCTTAAGGGGGTTGTTTAGACCGTCAAACTGACCAACATCGAAATCGCGAAAAAAAAAATTGTATATCCCATAGGTACATATTTTAGCTCTAGTCGGTTTGTAGAGTATGGAACATAATTATTTTTTTCGCGATTTCGATATTGGTCCCATAGTGAAAGTTGTTCAGTTTGATGGTCTACACCACCCCCTTAAAGGTTTATTTGTATTTTTGTAACACCTTGTATTTGTGTCGAGTAGCTATTCTTTAATCGGGCATACGACCACCATGCAATCCCCTAATGTAACTCGTGTCAACCAGGATCAACAGCGGCGATCATTCACAACACTAGAAAATGAAGTCCAGCGAGCGGGGGATGACTAATTGGAACCCGCGAAGAATTTAATCATCGAGGAGGAGCAGGAAAAATAAATATCCGACTTCCATTGCAAACGGGAGAAAGCAATAAGAAAAGCATGGCTATGTGTGGCAAATGAAGACTACCGCAAAAACTACATAATAATATCAAAAACAAAAGATGAACTTAAAATTATCGTACGAGTACGAACCATTTTTTTTTCGATTTTATGTTTTACCCATAGTGAAAGTTCTTCAGTTTTATATGGTCTGAAGCATTCCCTAAAATATACGCATAGGTACAGGGTACCTTTATTACCTAGCCTATTTATTATTCTAGCTTTATTATAAACCTTTACCGAAATCTACAATAATATGCTAAAGATAATCGTTGTAGCAACTGCATATATAAAAAAGATGACAACTGTAGCAAAGTTGGTCGTTATTACACTGCAGGTATAGAAATTTAGTAGAAAAATGGCTCACCGTTCTCTCAAGACAGGATCCAAGCCCACAGTCGGTTCATCCAAAATCAGCAGTTCCGGTTCATGAACCAACGCCGCGGCAAGCGAAACCCTCCTCTGTTGGCCTCCAGAGAGGGACTTAACGAACCTCCCTCCATGGGGGAGCTCCAGCAATGAACTTAGGAAGTCGAATCTCTCGCTCAACTTGGCGGTTTTCATTCCATAGATGCGGCCGAAGTAATAGACCGCGTCTCGGACTGTGAATTCTCCTACTAACGCTATTTCCTGTAAAAGAAAAAAAATACATAATCGTAGTGCGAAGAAGACTTGCAGGAGACGGTATTCAATTAAAGATTGAAAAATTTGTCTCGGGCGGGACTTGAACCCACGCTCTTCCAAACCGGGGAAACGTGCTAACCAATTACACCACCGAGCCCACTGACCAGAGAACGAAATTTTCAATCTGTTAAGGGGACGTGCGCGCCATCTACTGGAAGTATTACAACCAACCAGCCAGCCAGCCAGCCAGGCAGGTCTGCTTTTAAGTCAATTTACAGTTCAGTGGCGCCCAATACTGAAAACCCAAAATGTGCGATATATTTATAGTTACAATACTTTACTAAGCCGTGGTGGTCCAGTGGCGAGTAACCTTGCCTGCAGCGCAGGAGGCGATGTTTCGATCCCCGTCCAGGCCGACTCGTACCAATGAATTTTTCGGATTTTATGTACGATTTGTAACACCACTGGCTTTTTGTAAACCTGCATGCTTGAATTTCGAGGCATGTATTGTATCCACTGACCATTATAAGTGGCGACGGGCTCACCCCCCGTCACACTGGACAGAGTTTCGGTACTACTGGTGAAACGTGGATGTTCTGAGGTTTCAGAATATCTCTGACTACCCCTCGGGGAATATAGTCGTGAGCATTATGCTTACAATACTTTACTATTGGTTCTTCGATATTTCGGTAGTATCTAGTTCCAGTTTTTATAATGACCAGGCTTGATACCAAAGACTATTAAAATATTAATGTTCTTGCAAAATTTTAAAAGCTACTTCCACATAAGTAGGTAAGACGTGGTAAGAATAAGACATATACATAATGATGTAATACATAAATGATGTCAATCGTCATTAAGCTTTCCATTGTGTGGTACAAAATAAAATTACACTACGTGTCTAAATATTATGTTCTGTCTGCTCTTAGACTATTTATATATGGACAAGTTACGCGTCTAATTCTACTAACAAACTTTTCTGCCACTTTTTGCGGGGGGCGAGGTAGCATGAAATCGGCAACTTTGGACTTTATTCCATTACTTTAGATTATAATTTTGAATGTTAAAAATCATGATAAACAGTGTTGTGTGAACCCCAAACGTGATAAGTTCGAAATTATTGTTCTGCAATTATAGGTTGTCGCATTTTGTGATAAGGTATAAAATTGTATGTTAATGCGTAAGATTTTTTGATCTTGTTCGTTGGCAGAGAGGAAATGCTAAGGCGAGGCGTCCCTGTATAAATCGTCTAAGTGTCTGCTATACGTTTTTTATACTTACTTATGGACGCTATTTTTAATAGCAAAAAACAAGTGTTGTTATTAATTTAAAAATGTACTTAAATTTTTTACAGTCATTTGTTACAAAAATAAGTGGCGTTACTTTATTTTGTGTCTTCTAATGGTGATCAGATTAAATCGAGACAACATTAATTATAACCACAGATAAGCTACTTATATACTTCGGTGCAAAATAATATCTTTGCTTTTTATACAGAATTGTAAAATTGCGAATTTCCCTCCTGATTTTTGGGTTTTAAGTTCAGGCAAGCGATTTTTGAATCTCATTAGGTGAGCTCAGCAGTTTTTTTTTTTTTTTTAATCTTTATTGAAGAGCTTGGCCTGAGGCCATGTCGCTCTGTGGGATTTTCTGTTGGGTAAGTTCACTTATTATTATTACAATATTAATTTGAAAAAAACAGTAATTACCGAATGAAGAAATAGAAAAATAAATAACTACAAATTTAGAGTTTTCTTGTAAATGGAGTAAAGTGCCTTGGCTGCAGCCGACGTAGTGCAGCCAAGGCACAATTACAACGCCCGATATTTAGAGACGGCAAGCCGTCATACACCTGTCTCCTGAGGGGCTCGCCCCGCACACACTCCATCAGGACATGGAAGACGTCCTCAACAACACCACAGTCTTCACAATTGGGGGATGCGGTAATCCCCATCAGGTGTGTGAACTTTTTGGAGAGATTCAAAAATCGCTCTCCTGATCTATTTATATTACCAAAATAAATACTTGGTTGATTGGGGAATTTTGACTGATTTATTCGCTTTAAGCTCATCAGTCATCAGTTCATTCATTTCATCACAGATGGGAGTTATAACGATATACAAGGTGTTACAAAAATACAAATAAACCTTTAAGGGGGTGGTGTAGACCATAAAACTCTTCGATCAAAATAAAATAAATGGATAGGCCTTACGCGAACATTTCAAACCAGAAAAATGAGGCAAAATAAATGAAAGGTTTACTTGTCACTTGTATGCAAGTGCCCTAGATTTGACAGATATTGGCGCTAGTTTGTATGGACCAAGTGCACCAGTAGTGTGCTTCAACTTACCGCACTTCAGGCCTATCCATTAATTTTATTTTGATCTAAGATAAAACTGAACAATTTCACTATGGTACCAATATCGAAATCGCGAAAAAAATAATTGATGTTCCATACTCTACAAATCGACTAGAGCTAAAATATGTATGGGACATAATTTTTTTTTTCGCGATTTTGATGTTGGTCCCACAGAGAAAGTTGTTCAGTTTGACGGTCTAAACAACCCGTAAGAGTTTTAAAAAATTATTCTTATTTATGAAACACCCTGTATATGTAATATCATTATTTATCGTAAGGTCAACAAGAATGTCACCAATGTCACTAGGGAGAGTGGGGGTTCAAAATTTAACCAAATATGCGTCACATAATTTATGGACGCCCCCTTATTTTATCAGCTACTTATGACAATTTTACAATTAATATTTGTAGAGATTATCTTACCTGAGGCATATATCCAACTCTAGGTCCAGGCACCCCGCTCCCCTTCTCTCCCGGCTTCCCCCCCAGAACCCAAACATCTCCACTGTTCAGTTTTTTTCGTCCGACTATGCAAGACAGGAGAGTAGTTTTGCCACAGCCTGATGGACCAAGTAAACCATATCTGTGGAAAGAAAACAATATTATATACATGCACCAATGAGCTTTGACGCCGTAACACACCCTAGACACTTCATACAAACAGACTCGCACTGACAAGAAGAGGCAAGCACATGTAATGCTGAGTGCGTACATTTAACACTTGAGATATTTACAAAAAATGTTTACGATAAATGTTGTTTAGGCGTCAGTCCCTGACTCCAAATCACCTTTATTTTTATTTTGAGGGTTCCGTACCCAAAGGGTTAAAACGGGGCCCTACTCATAAGCCTACGCTATCCGTCCGTCGTCCGTCCATCCGTCCTAGCTTCAGAGGGATATATCTTCTGAACCGTAACAGGTATCCAGTTGGAATTTTCACAGAATATGTATCATTGTATTGGATTTGATGACAAGTAATAAAAAATAAAAAAGTATAAAATGTGAATACATGAAACTACTATTTACTAACGTTTTTTCTTCTCGCTCTATCGTAAAAACGGTAATACATACAAACAAGCGTCAAACGTGGTAAGATTATAATGCAAACTCTACAGTAAACAACAACAATTAATAAAAGCCTGTCATGCATATGTCGGGCTTGCGCTGAAGACCCAAAACACGTCTTTTTGGAAATATTGTATTATGGTGGTACCATAAACTACGGTAGTAATATTAAGTTTATGGGTGGTACCTTAGATCAAAATAAAATTAATGGATGGAGCGCGGTAAGTTGAAGCATACTACTGGTGCACTTGGTCCATACAAACTAGCGCCATTATCTGTCAAATCTAGGGCACTTGCATACAAAGAACGACCACTTCCCATACATTCGTTTACTTGTCAATTTTTCTTTGATTTAGTTGAAGTAATTATAGTACTATGTTGATGTATACAATTAATATTTATATAGAAAAAAACTAAAGGTTAATTCCATTTACATTGGTAGTAATTTAATTTAATTTGGTAATGGGGAATAAAAGTTATATCGAAAAAAAAACTGAGATTATTTGACAGGTAAAAAGTGGCCATCCTTCTTTGATGAAAACCTTTCATTTGTTTTGCCTCATTTTTCTGGTATGAAATGTTCGCGTAAGGGTTGAACTACACATGGCCGCACGCGATCGCACTTTCCCGTCTATCTTATATGCTCTAGCAAATGACGTTCCTGAGTGACAGAAAAGGATGGAGCGACGGAAAAGTGCGATCGCGTGCGGCCATGTGTAGTTCAACCCTAAGGCCTATCCATTCATTTACTTTGATCTAAAGGTGGTACGGACGCATTAGACACATGACACATTTAGATGATCGTAGTACGGGCATGTGATGCGGAGAGACGAGTGTCATGTTACGAGACCAGTGTTAAATATGAATATGGATGGCTGTGGTAGGAGAGGAAGGCCGAAGAAAAGATGTATGGATTGTGTGAAGGATGATATGCGTAAGAAAGGAGTGAGTGCTGAAATGACGGCTAAGAGAGATGAATGGAAGAGGATGACATATTGCGCCGACCCCAGATAATGGAAAATGGGCAAGAGAATGATGATGATGGTGGTCCGGACGCAAGACCGACTTGCACTTGGGTTTTTGTATCTTTGTTGGTTCGAACATCACGCAAAAACTATTGGACAGCATAAATAAGTAGGTATTTTATCTCGCTACGATGACGGGAATCACAGAACATTATAATTAATGTTCTGTGTCGGGAACCGAATGCGGACGGGCAAAAGCTAGCTAGCTTAGGTGCAATTAAGTATTATAAGATTTATAAGTACACACGGCGACACATCAAGTTAAGAAGTATCATCCCTGGACCACGACTCTCCATGCTAATCGATGCGAAGGAGCGCGTGGCTCCGGTCAGAATTTAGCCGTTTTCTTTGAAAAATTAGATGATTTTTTATTAATTTCGAAAAAGTAAGAAAACCACATCATTCTAAATTGTGTTGTGAATAATACTGTAAATTTTCATTTTCTTCCAATTAAAAATTTAAGAGTAAAATGGTTAGAACTGGAAAAAAAGGGGTGACTATAGATTCCCTTTTCTTCGGTTTTATTGATTAAAATCGATTTCTAGAAAAACCACATCATTTCTCATATCTTGTTGATAGTTTTTTTTGTTTTTCAGCTCTAAAAGTGCCATAGTTAATGAATAAAATGGTTAAAAAGTTACCCAAAACAAGGAGGTAGGGTAAGTGCACCAGTGGCTGAACGCACCCCAGTGAATGAACAAATCGTGGTTTTTAGAGATTATTAAGAAAAATAACAGAGTTAGGTGTTTCGTGATTTATTTGTACCTTGCTGGCAACACTATCTATACTTGGCAGTAACCTTGAGGGGTTGTGATGCTTAGTGTCCGCGAAATCATCGTCGAAGATGGCCGTGTCGTTGGCTAAAACCTGTTGTATGACGTCCTTATAAGGAAATGGAAATACTTGTCACAGTATTTTGACCAGTGTGTCGTTTTATTTGGACATTAGTTTGAATCAGTGATATTAATGGATGGAACATGAGTTATTTAGTCGTTTGACATATATTTAACGGTGAAAAAGCTTTTAGTTATTGAATAATTCACAATTCTAGGACTGGTGTTTGAAGTTTACTTGTGTGCTAGTGAACGAACGGGTGTTCGTTTACTGGTGAGTTGCATGATTTCTTATCTTAATATGGATATAAGTTTTTTAGATAGAATACGTCATACTGATCTTAGAAATATATACTTTTTATAATTTTAAGGTTTCTGTCCAGTAAAGGAACGCAGTTTTATTTCGTGTCCATTTACTGGTGAAAATGTTCCAGTGAATAAACGCCCGTTCATCGCCCGTTCATTCATTGGTGTTCAAGAGCCAGTAAAAGAACATCACGTTGTCTTAAATTTTTGCAAATATAAGGAATCATCAAAATAATTTACCAGAAATGTTAACTACAGCATGATGCATTTTTATAGAAAGTAACATAATGTTTTAATAACATCATTATAATCCTTCATGAATGATAATAAACTAACCGTTAATTGTTACACTCTTTGCCTATGCACTTTGTTTACACTCTAGGTTGTACTTATAATGGTTTTTAAACTGAAGCATTATCGGATGATTCACAAATGATCATATTTTTGGATAGCTGAAGGTTTCAATCTGGAGAAGTACTACAGACTTTGCAAGAAGTGTACAACACCTGGTTGCCCGATTCTAGGGGAGAGAACCGTATTCCTGATCTTAGTCTTCTAGCTAACCAAGATTAAGGCAGACCCAAAATCATGGAGATTATACCTCCATATTCCAGGCTAAGGTCTACGCTATCTCAGTCTGCATTGAAAAAAAACTTAAGCAAGGGCTACGTCATCCGACATTTATTACAATCAATTCAGATAGCCAAGCAGCCTTGCTAGCCAATGGACTCTCCGATCATAAAGTCCAAACTAGTACAGTACTGCGTGTCACAGCTGAACGCCTTAGGCAACAACAATCAGTTCGTGCTGTAATGGGTGCCAGGACACTTAGACATAGAAGGGATCGAGATTGCAGACGTACTGGCCAGAAGGGGCACTGAAAACCACTTCATAGGCCCAGAACAATTTCTCGGAATCCCTAGTAGTCTAACGCGTGATTCTTTGAATAGTACCAGCTTTGGAGAGGCAATAAAGCTATGGTGTAACACCGCAGGCATGTGTCACTCCGAAGCTCCTATCAAAAGCTACAATCGCAAACTTGCGAATAGTCTCCTTGCCCTCAGCAAGGATCAAATTTGTATAATAGCAAGGTCACTGCAAATAAAACAAGCACATGCACACACTGAAATTAAGTGATACGACCGGCTGCAGATTCTGCAAGGAGGAGATGTAAACTCCTCTGCACCTTCTACTCGTATGTGACTGTGGCCCCCTGATGTACCAACGCAGTGCTCATTTAGGTAGACAAGCATTGATGCCAGATGAGATACAAACCGTCCCAATCAAAAACCTACTACTATTTCTGGCCGCATTGTAACTATAGGTGCAAAAACATGTCGGTTACTAGGGCTGTACTTTGATTCAGCAACAAATGGAGAACAACTCCTACATGGAGTAGCATTTGTTGCTGAATCAAAGTACAGCCCTAGTAACCGACATGTTTTTGCACCTATAGTTACAATGCGGCCAGAAATAGTAGTAGGTTTTTGATTGGGACGGTTTGTATCTCATCTGGCATCAATGCTTGTCTACCTAAATGAGCACTGCGTTGGTACATCAGGGGGCCACAGTCACATACGAGTAGAAGGTGCAGAGGAGTTTACATCATTGTAACTATAGGTGCAAAAACATGTCGGTTACTAGGGCTGTACTTTGATTCAGCAACAAATGCTACTCCTACATTACAGAAGAAGGGAGAACGGGCAGTTTTGAATTATTCACTTTGAATTAATTTGGAAGATTCCTTCAAAGTTCTGGGCTTGAAAAGTTTAAGCATAAAAATAAACAGCAAGCCCCATCACTCACCTTCGGTTTGCCATTGCCAATGACATAATGGTCATTCCTGAGATCATAGAGGACTTCAATAACAAAAGCTCGATAACGTTAACGAGTTGGTTTGATAATGCACGTGGGCAAAATAACGATTATATCGAATGTCCATGTTCAACAAACTCCCATAAAGCTAGTAAAATCTACGGTCGAAGTAGGACTAACTGTCCAGTCAGGTAAGTAGGTCCAATCTAAAAAATTTATAATAGAAATTTATTAATATCTTTTCGCCCCAAATACCGCATTATCTCAAGACGAAAGCCTTTGTGTTTTGTTTGTACTAGTGTGTACAGTGAAGACTATATTAAAGACATGCGGGTACGAAACTGAGATATGGCAACTCCGTAAGGAACAAGAAACAAAATATTAGGACCATAGAGTTCTCAAATGGCGACCACGTACCGAAAGGTCCATTCAGCATGATTAGGCGGTTGTTGAAAATGGTAGTTATCTGTTGGATAAGGTAGTGCGGAACAGGGCGTTCTGGTGATTCTTTTGGAGGAACCATAATATTCAATAAGTATATATCTTTTCATGCACTTCCGTTGATTCCGTTGTCGTTTTTGAAAAAGATTATCGATAATGTGTTATGATCATGGATTATTTTAACCACCTCTTCCAAAAAATCGTTTCAAATAATAGTTTAACAAATGATAGAACCATCCAAGTATACCTTTATTAATTCTATTTACCACATTATTCTACAATTTAGACTAACCTTTACTCGTTGTTCTTGTTTCGGTTAGTCATTCTATCACTACACACACACTTTACAAAAAACGTATTTTCAACTGCATTCACTTGACTTTCGTTCCTTATCATATTAAATTCTAAATATTCACTCACATACACGAAGGAAGGCAATATGCGCAATTGTAAATGGCCGGACCAGATGTTACTTTTTTTTAACACGCCTGCTACTCACCACGTTGGCGTGTATACAATACCATTTTAGTTTATTTACCACTGTCACTCTCCAAACTTTCTAAATACACAGCTCATTTACCTGATCATCTTTGTCTTCATTAATATCAATAACAAACAACAACCCGAAGCCTACTCTGTTACAACATACAGGTTCTAAACCCTCATAAAGGGATTACAGAGCCTACTCTGAACTGTCGGTCATCAGACAGTATGAACCAAAATTCAATCCTGTTCACTAGATCATGAAATTCATGGACGTTGTTTTATGATTTCTGTAATGCACCATTATAGGGAAAACCCGATCCATGTACTTAACTCATTGTTTTTTAGCGTAGGATTACTTTCTAAATAATTATATAATTTCATTTTTAAAGTTTTTAATTGTCTTAAAAATATACACTGATGCCTTCAGAAGTTTGGAAGTCTCTTTTTTGACCTTGTCAACATATTCTTAAGATCGAGGATTTATGGAATTTCCACAAAGCTACAAAACATTTGAGCCCAAGCTCGATGTACCCTACCTACATAATCTAATTGTGCTACTTGCTGATATCCCTTTAAAACTAGGTACCTATAATTATTGAGCTATTAATGATCAGTCTCTACATACCTAATCGTGAATATTTAATCCTTGCATTGTAGGTACTACATTTGAATATGAATTCGATGCTGTTTTATTGATTGAAATTTGTTGAAATTCCTTCAAAACTCTCAATTAAAACTGATTATCTTGAAAACTGTAAAAGTAATTTCCACGAAACATAGGTAAGAACACTTTTTCAAAAATTGGCTTTCGATCACAAAGAACCGCATCGAAATCGGTCCACCCGTTTAGCAGTTAGGTGGCCACAGACAGACACACTCGGAGACAGTCAGACATGTAAAACTTATAATGCCTTTTATTTGAGTAGGGGACTAAAAAGTCTTGTGTTTTATGTGTTACAACGTGGAAAATAATTAATAGATTGATTTTAAAGAAAATTATGTGGAAAATAGTACACATTTTCCTAATTATCTCTTCCAAATAAAATCCATCCTGTACCGTTCGTTCACTGGAGCTCGTTTTTCATTTATTGGTGCAGGCCGTTCATTCACCGGTACAACACCCTATTTTGAACTTCAAATGGACTTTTTAATATCTTGTAGTAAGAAAACTTATTTTATTTTTTGACCAATTGAAATTTACATTATCTGAGAATCCAACAAAGTAACTAAAATGGTTTTTACTATATTCCAAACTTTTTGAAAAAAAATCGAAGTTTGCAATCCGCTTAATCGTTCATTCACTGGCACACTTACCCTAGCCCCACAAAACCAAAATAGCTAATGTATAACGTCGTGCTTATGTATCTTTTGTGTAGCTTGATGTGTCGCCGTGTGTTCATAATTAAAATGTTTGCATATCCTGTAATTAAGAATGTAATCAAAGTGCATTGTTTATTAATTAAGAAACCGGTCATCACGCTTACCACACTTGTGTAAAGATTAACCGCAAATAAAATAGTTGTTGTTTTAAATATAATTATTTCTTGATTTTGTTCCTTTTTAGGGTTCCGTATTTTACATACCTCACTAATATTATACAGGGTGAAATTGATATCATTAGCATCCTTTTAAACTAAGAGTCTACCCATCAAACTCAACAAGTTTCACTATGGGAGCAAACCGATCGGAGCAAAAATAAAATCAGCTGTTGCGTACATTTGAGTCGAGTAGGCACTGCAGTTTAGTATGGAACAGCTGATCCTTTTTGCTCCCACAGTAAAAGTTGTTCAGTTTGATGGGTAGACTTTTAGTTTAAAAGGATGCTAATGATATCAATTTCACCCTGTATATTTCAAAGTTAGATGTTGGATATTTGTCACTCAATCACGCATAAAAGGCTGAACGGATTTGGATAAAATTTGGCTCGCAGATAGAATATGTTCCGGATTAACACATTGGATACTTTCCGCGAGAGCCTCCTTCGAGCAGCGCGCGCGTGTTTCTCCGAACTCCATAATAAGAAAGATTTATGACAATTTTTATATTTTTGACGAACATTTTAATGTGATATCCTATAATTTATATTAACATTGTATTATAAAGTGTAGGTACGTGGGACCTTGTATCCTGAAATATATGTTTATTTTTATTTTTTTTATTAAGGTCCACGTAGATAATTATAGAGTCGCTTCAACAGGTAGTACATTCACATTCTTAAGCCCACATTAAATAATATTCTTTTTCCCACTTGTTCTTTTTTATTTATATTATTGAGAATAATAATGAAGCATTTTATTTTCCAAGGGCGAACAAATAAAATCATTTGACGAAAGAACCGGTCAATTTAAAGGTTAAAAAGGTTGGTATAAATAATATTTTTATGTTCTGATAAAATATTATTTGTACCTTAGGGACCTTTTTACCGCCTGTTTTCAGTCATTCAGCATACGAAAGGTAAAACATACAGACTTAGCCAAAGTCTTTTTCATAATATTCTTGAAAGAATTATTAAAATCGGTTTAGTTTTGGAAGAGGAATCAGGGGAATACGAAATGCTGATTTCATCCATTTTATGTAGATAAAATCAGTCCGAGCTGCAATTGTCTCTTTCGCACTCTAGTCGGCGGGGCGGATCAGACAAATACGTATATGGTCGGAAAAGTGCCCCACCTATCCTCTTAATTTTTCAAACTGAACATCATTCTCTACGGGTACGGGACCAACCTCAAAATCCCGAAAAAATATCTGCGTTTCCATAAAAAACTGGTCTGGTCATCCACTCAAAAAAAAAAAAAAACCTATAAAAACTGTCAGCATAAGAAGGACCTGGTATATATTCAATTACATTTTTATTCATGGCACTGGAAAATAATACAGGGTGTTTCATAAGTAAGAATAAATTTTTAAAACTCTTGTTTAGACCGTCAAACTGAACAACTTTCTCTATGGGACCAAGAACGAAATCGCGAAAAAAAAAATTTGATATCCCATACATATTTTAGCTCTTGTCGATTTGTAGAGTATAGAACATCTTTTTTTTTTTTGCGATTTCGATATTGGTCCCATAGTGAAAGTTGTTCAGTTTGATACTAAACTACAAAATCTACTCGAGCTAAATGTATGGGATAGAAGATTTTTTTGTTTCGAGATTTCGATGTTGGTCCCATAGTGAAAGTTGTTCAGTTCGCTCAGTTTGATGGTCTAAACCATAAACTTAATATACTATTATTAACAACCCCCTTAAAAGTTTTAAATGTTTATTTTACTTTTGTAACATCCTGATATAAAGTGCTCATCTTAACTATTATAAAACCTTAAAATCGTGAAGATTAAAAAAGTTGCGATTCATTTCATTTAAACTCAAATAACACTCGATAGCGCGATTTAATTGACGTGCAGCGCTATCTATTAACAAAATTGTTTGTTTGTTTGTTTGTTCGCGCATCACGCAAAAACTACTGAACCGATTTTGATGAAACTTTTTTTGTTTGATAGCTTATGATCTGACTTAAAATCTGGTATATAATTTGTGCGGACGAAGGCGCGGGTAAACACGAATTACACATAAAACAACTGCACAAGTTAATCAATACGACGTTACATTGTAACCTACAACCGTCAAAATCTTATTGCTCTCTAAAATTAAGGAATCGAGAAAAACACAGAACACTATCTGACAGCTAAATTTTTAAGTTTTTTATAATGCCTCATTGATAAACTGGATTTCTTTTTTTTTTTAACCTTTTTTGTCCCACTGCTGGGCAAAGGTCTCCCCTAAACTGGATTAATCGCCAACAAATTTAACTAATTAATATATTTTTTTGGGCGATGTTTATCCGCCCGCACGGACGGAATACGATGTACGTATAGCTTGGCCATAAAGTCATGACCGTGGTGACAGGTGGAACTAAAATTGAGTATGGTGGTGTTGCCAGGTTATGCGTGATTCTGACGTTCTTGCGTGGAGGCAGCGCCCCCCTCATTTAATTAAATTTCTACTCTTTTTGGCCAAGCTGTACCACTTAGTTTCTAGCACCTAGATATTCCAGAGTTAGAGTACTTATAGATACATAGATATTCAGATGAATCATGATCAGGAGTGACATTTTTGAAAGTCAAATCAGCAGTAGAAAGATGCATAATCATCACAGCCTATATACGTCCCACTGCAGGGCACAGGCCAACCATCAGGGAGGGTATATGGGCGTTAGTCGACCACGCGTGCCTTCACATTACGCATCGGAATTTCTTCTTCAGCGTATGCAGGTTTCCTCACGATGTTTGCCTTCACCGTTTGAGAGCAGTCGGTATTACGTACGGACAGCATCAGAGAAATCGGACCCCCCCTGCGTTTATACAGATTAAGATAGAGCAGGGGGGTCCTGATGCTGACTGTACATAACATAGAAAAACTCATTGGTACATGGCATGTGGTGAACCCGGACCTCAAGATTAAGTTTCCATAGCTCTCCGCAACGCGCCACCAATCTCTCAGAAAATTGCATATATCTCCATTTTTCAATTTTTCTACTGCTGAGTTCAGCGTATGATTTTCAAACATACCACTCCTGACCTACAAGCGGTCGTCAGGTTAACATTGGGATAACATTGGTTTACCCTGTATAATTATATGCAAATCCGTATTAAAAGTTGCGCTTGAACGCCGCTGCGTCTTAGGGTCAGTGCACATCTGGCAGAGGACTGCTCGAGAATTTTCCAGTGCCATGAATAAAAATTTAATCGAATATATACCAGGTCCTTCTTAATATGCTGACAGTTTTTAAAGGGGATGACCAGACCATCAAACTGAACAACTTTCTCTAAGGGACCAACAACGACAACGCCAAAAAAAATCTGCTGTCCCATACATTGGGCTCGAGTATGTTTGCAGTTTTGTATGGAAAAGCAGATTTTTTTTCGGGATTTCGATGTTGGTCCCGTAGAGAAAGATGTTCAGTTTGATGGTCTAAACTCTAAACCACCCCTTAAATGTTTATTTGTATTTTTGTAGCACCTTCTATAGTGGCAACACCAACAAAATTAGTTAGTTAGTTATAGCCTATAGAATCCCACTGCAGGGCAAAGGCCTCCTCTCACGAATAAGGGTGAGAGGGAGTGGGCCATACTCCACCACGCGGGCCCAGTGCGTGTTGGTGCAGGCAAGGTAGTGGTCAACTTGCTGTCAGAGAATTTTCAAGCCGCCTCAATAGGCCTCTGACCTGGCTTAACGAATAGTTACAACGCCATCTGACGGAACAAAATTAAGAGGAAAAAAATGCTTTCGGACTTCATGCATTCGAATAATCATCTTTCGCTGCAAGTTAATTCGATGCTTCGTCCAGTCGGATAATGGTGGGTCGGAAAAACAAACTTTCGGACTTCATGCATTCGGATATGTGTAATTCGGACTTCCGTTACGGACGCTTATAGGCGCAAAATGACGACTTCGAAAAATGTCCTTCGCACAATGTCGCTTTTGCAAAACGTCGCTTTCTCACAATGTCGCTTTCGCAAAACGTCAGGATCCTGGTTTGGCAGTCCAGCGTGGTAACCATTACACCAACCGGGTCGTCAAATCGGTCGCTTATTATAAATATATTTAAATTTAAGTATTCAATAAAATAAAATTTAAGATACAAAATTTAAATATCGGTTTGATTTTGATAGAAGAGTTTTTTTTATTTATTTATAATTAATGGACTTCTTGCTTGTGCGTTAGCACCGCATTTCCGCCAATGTCAAGTGGTTTGAGGGAGTATCTATCCAATCTCGAGAATTGTTTTTGAGTAAGAACAACTGAGAAGGATTGTGGAGCCTCGTGGCAGGCTGAAATGCGAACCGCGCGAACACCACGCGACAGACAAGTGTTCGGGGCCAACCCTGCAACGTGACTCTCGATAGAAGAGTTATTTACTTACATGATTCCTCTTTCAACAGTCATGTCCAGATACTCAAGCACCGGCTTGAAGTCTGGCTTGTCCTGCCGCCCATAGTGCTTGCAAGCCCGCTGCACTATCACGGCGGCCATCTTGGATTTATTTGACAGTTGAGTTCAGTGTGACGCCATTTTTGATCTGGAGAAGATGAGAAATATTGTTATATTACCTGTTATATTACCTGATATTACGTTTTGGAATATCGAAGAATGTGTATTTTCAGAAGTTCTTAACTAAAGGATAAGTAATAAAGATTGAGAAGTGAAGATTTATACATAGGGGCGGCTGGGGTATGATATGTCACCGGTCACCTCCTTTTCTAATATCATTATGAGAAAATAAGGAGGTGAGCGGTTATAGGTAGGTAGGTACTTGGTGCTAAGAATTTCTTTACGGAAGGCTTTCGGAATTTCTGAATATTTCGGAATTTCTTTCGGTGGCTGAAAAACAGCGCTGCCCGAGCCTACGGTTTCGGAACAGCATAGCTGACGTCACTTACCTTTTGCCTACTATGGTCTCAAAGCATTTTCTTTTTGTATTCAAATTTTGTTTGCTTGTTTGTTTATGAAACGATGTAAGTGCACAATGATTGTTATTGTTAATACTGTAAAGAACTGTGATGTAGAATATAATAGAAAGGCAATAAATAATTTTTTATGTTATTATTTTTTTTTTTTTCTTTAGTCATCCTGGAGCCTTGGGTCTTTGCATGGGTTCCGTAGGGTTGAACAGGGCCTTTAGTCACATTCTGAACTTTGTCGAAGCTTACATGCGGATTGTATTATTGTATTATATAATTTGATGAAATAATTGATAAAACATTTTTTTTTTAATTTCATTTATAGTGGTTTTAATAACTGAAAAACAATCTTTCTTTTCTGACAATTCTGCAAGAACACAGATTTCTTTCAGTTTTATTTTCATAATGCATAGAAAACATTTTTTGAATTCGAATTTATCATTAATTTTTCTTTTGATTGAATCTAAAGCAGCATTCAAAATTTTCTTTTTTTGTTTACCGTACGAAAGTTTATTAACCAGGGGGTCTAAAAACACTGCCATCTTATTGCAGTATCCGGAACAAACAGTTTAACGTGCTTTCCGAAGCACTAAACATGTTGGTAAGTAATTACGGGTGCTAAACATTTCTCTTTGTAGAAAGTTATTATAATTCCTAGTTACAAATAAATGATGTGCTATCCAGCATTAGCCAGTAATTACTAACTGCAGAGTTTCTTACTGTTTAAGTAATACGCGGTTACTATAATAAGGCATTTGCTGTATCCCCTCTCATACCATGATCTTAATGATTCTATTTGATTCTTTTTCTCAAATACGACGGAAGTCCATTCAAATATTGACAACAGTTCGTGTTTTGTGATCTTTGTTTTTGATGGCTATACTTACATACAGGGTGTAAGGGACAGCCCTCCGCAAACTGAAACGGTGAACTCAGACCATCAAACTGAACAACTTTCACTATGGAGCCTACCTCAGGAAACGCGAAAAAAAATCAGCTGTCCCTTACACCCTGTATTAAAAGATAAGGCCCAAAATTCTATGAAAGTTAGGCTGACCTTTCGTCTGACCATAATTATCGTCGCCTGAAAACAGGCGATACCTATAGAGACACCTGGCAAGGCCTTTATCAAGAAAATCGTATTTAATGGGAAATATTCTAATAATCCTAATTTAAAATAAGTATAAGTAGTTTATAAAAACAAAAGCATTCATTCCTTGCTAACAAAATAAAAACAAAACACTATAAAATTGTAGGTACATATTCAAAAAATAAATTTGAAGGGATTCATAATTCAGACGACAGAATAGATGTGATGACGCATCTTCAGCCTGGTTTTGTGCATAGTCTTCTAGTTTTTGTTCGCCTCTTTAGAATATAATGTTAAAGTCCAATAATTTAATTTGAGATGCAAGCGTGACCTATAACAGTTGCTACGCAGCACTACAAGATTACAGTAGAGAAATATTATAAAGGAAGACGTTAATAAAAGTGTCAGAAAATTACAGGTACAGACAAACTGTAATTTTCTAACGATATACAATTATATATCACTTCGTAATAAGTCGTTAATTGTTCACAATTCAAGGTTATTACATGATCTACCCCCATTGTTTTATAAAACGTGCCTTTACAACGATTATTCTTAATTGTTAACAAAAGATTGACATCGTGTTCGCATTTGTTATACTTAATAACAGTTTGTAAATAAGTAATTCTTGTAATATGAATTAAAATATTGTAATTAGTCTGTAGTTGGTTTTAATTTAAACAATTAATATACTTATTAAGGCCAGGTTATCCCAGTGCAAGCGTCTCTTTCTTGCAAGCATAAGTTTGCAATTAGCCATCACGCTCCATTTGAAAGCAGGATCGCAAAAAAAACGTGTTTTTCATCAATATCTTTGCTCATGGGTGTTTCTAAGCTCAAAATTCTACGGAGTTCACTAGAAATATTTAATGTATTTAGTAAAGTACAAAAATAAAAAGTTAAATATCAGCAGTTTAATCATAGTATTGAAAAAACTTAACAAAAAGGGGTAACTTTAGGATGTTTTTCTATCTAGTAAACTTAATCTAATCGTGTAATTGAGAACAGTCGCCCATCCGCCCGATCCTGAAATAAGACATAATTAAATTTCAGACTTTAAAACACAGTTTAAAACACTTTCGTTCGTGTTCAAAAAACGGCCTCGACGGGATAACAGCGTCTTAATAACAGTTTATAAATAAGTAATTCTTGTAATACGAATTATATTGTAATTACTTTGTAGTTGGTTTTAATTTAAACAATTAATGTACTAATTAACCTCGAATCGAATAAATAAAGTAATAACTAGGTTCCTGAATAAAAAAGTAAAGTTTATTATTTCCTGAATCTTCAACCAGTTCGTATTAAACCGAAAAGTTTTCAAATGGTGTTTTACAGAATGATCTACATTTTCTTATAGTTAAATAAGAAAGAACGATAACGATGAACTTTAACACGCTTCGTCAATTCCTTACACCCGTAAGAAAAATTATCATTAATCTTTACACTACATATTTTACCCATCAAACTGAACAACTTTTAATAAGGGAGCGAACCTGTCAGCGCAAAAAAAAGTCAGCTGTTCCATACTAAACTGCAATTTCAATACCTACTCGACTCAAACGTATGGAGCAGCAGATTTTTTTTGAGCTGACAAAATGAAAGTTGTTCAATTTGATGGGTAGAGTGTAAAGGTTAATTATACTTTTCCTTACACCCTGTATACGTCCGTATCTGCAACATGCTTCCTAAAAAATAAATAAATAGATACTTTAAAAAATAAATAAACAGGATCTCAATCAGTAACATCCTTTGACAAATACGTCGTTATAGTTAATTGAAGTTTTCCTTGTTTTTTCTCTCGATTTATTGAAATCGAAACATATTAAGATGCTGTTATCCCGTCGAGGCCGCTTTTTGAACACGAACGAAAGTGTTTTAAACTGTGATTTAAAGTCTGAAATTAAATTATGTCTTATTTAAGGATCGGGCGGATGGGCGACTGTTCTCAATTACACGATTAGATTAAGTTTATTAGATAGAAAAACATCCCAAAGTTACCCCTTTTTGTTATGTTTTTTCAATACTATGATTAAACTGCTGATATTTAACTTTTTATTCTTGTACTTAACTAAATACATTAAATATTTCTAGTGAACTCAGAAGAATTTTTAGCTTAGAAACTCACATGAGCAAAAATATTGACGAAAAACACGTTTTTTTGCGATCCTGCTTTCAATTGGAGCGGGATGGCTAATTGTAAACTTATGCTTGCAAGAAAGAGACGCTTGCACTGGGATAACCTAGCCTTAATTTTTATCGTGTGTAAACCTACACGCTTCAATTTTGATTTGTAGTTTGACTAGATATAGGTAGGTACCTATGGGATTATTACCTGTGTGCTAGCAAAATGTGGATATACATTTTTGTCATTTCACCCCACCCCATTCTTTATCTCGTATAGTAAATTGGTTATTTATTAAATCAAATTCTGATCGATTTATTTAAAATCTTCCTATAACAACAAATTTTCTAGTAATGTTTGATAAAAATAAAATAGTTGTCATATTACGCGATATTTTCTCCGTTATTTTATTTTATTTTTATTTATTCAGATTTAGGATTACTAACAAAGTTAACACAGATACAATCACAGTTCTAAAGCTCACTTATAAGTAACCACGGCATTCAATTGGACAATTTTTGTAGAATTTATAATCATGAGTACGCGTTATTGAACCGCGCACCGCGTTTTCCCCTGTACCGAAAACTTAGTCTATGGGGCAACTTAATGTATAGAACAATTGCATTTATTATGGGGACATTATCATACGGGGAAGTGGTTTCATGCATCTTTATGGAAAAATGCTTGTAAATGTTAGTTTTAAAATCTCTTAGACTGAGACGCATTTGCCCCATTTTATGCATTTATCCCCACCGACCACCCCCACCCACATACCGCTTTGTGACCTTAGAGAAAACTAAATTAAGCAACATAAACTATTAGATTAGAGTGTAAGATCAACCATGGCCGTAAGTAAGGTAAGCCAGCCCCACCCGTTTCGTAGGACTGGTCTATCTATCTATGTCACTTACTTACCTATTTCAAGAGCTAACTTTCAAGTGCATTCGATATGTTTTATAAATGAAGCCGAAGTAGTACAAGTTTAATTACATACATACATAAATTCACGGTCATACCTTACGGGGTCAGATAGAAGCTTTTCCACAAAGTGGGTACTTAATTAGGAACTAGCTTTTGCCCGCGACTTGGTTCGCGGAGTAAAACAGAAATTAGGTTCCTTACAAATCATTACAACCCCATTTCACCCCCTAACTTAAGGGTACTGTTTTGAAAAATCATTTCTAATTTATACCCCTTTATCTTCTACACAGAGTGTAAGGGACAGCCTAGCAAATACTTAAACGGTGAAACTCAGACCATCAAACTGAAAAACTTTCACTATGGAGCCTAACTCAGGAAACGCGAAAAAAAATCTGCTTCCTGAGGTAGGCTGGTAGGCTCCATAGTGAAAGTTGTTCAGTTTGATGATCTGAGTTCACCGTTACAGTATTTGCTAGGCTGCACTTACACCCTGTATACAGGGTCCTTCTTAATATTCTGACGGTTTTAAGATGACATCAGACCATAAAACTGAACAACTTTTTCTAAGGGAACAACATCGAAATCGCGAAAAAAATATTGACTGGCACAGCTGAATTTTCACGCTTAGCGTAAATAACATATAACGTCACGAGGCCAGCTTATAGGCCGAGTCCGTGTGTACACGGCGACACATCAACCTATACAAAACCAACATAAGCTGGCCGCTCGTAGGTAGACTAATCTATAACGTCGCGCGGCCAGCTTATATTTGATTTGCGTAGCTTGATGTGTCGCCGTGTGTACATTGTCGACATTTACAGACAGCTTTCGCGAGCCTCGCTAAGATATACTTATTATTATGAAGAACTCACCTTTATGACATAGCAGAGTTTTAATGAGAAATTGGAATAACTTCTGCTCTAAATATTTTACCAAAAAAAAACAGAAGAAAGTTCAACTTTCTCGCCTGTGAGCCCGTTAGGATTCCACTTATAGACTAAAATGTTAATGATTATTGTAATTTATATTATTTAGATGAGTTTGATAAATAATAATCCTGCACTAAACACGTACCTACCTAGTTAGAATACGGGCAGAAATGAGATGGTTCGTAGGTACTCGTACTTGTAAAATGTTCTTAATATGGTGATGGTTTTTTAAGGGGATGATCAGACCATAAAACTTAACAACTTTCTCTAAGAAAAAAACATCAAAATTGCGAAAAAAAATCTGTTATTCGTAACATTTTGGTTGAGAAGGTTTGCAGGTTTTAATGAAAAAGGTTTTTTTTCGCGATGTCGATGTTATGTCTCTACCCTATGTATGGAATTGATCTGAGTTCTTGCCAAACGCTTTTCCGCCTATTCGATATTCTACGCATTACGGATTCCGCACAACTGACATTGAACACATTCTCTATTCCACGCAGTCTTCAATTTGACACAAACGCGTTTCTTCCTATTCGCGATTCTACACAATATTAATTCCACGCAACTGCCTTTCATCACATTCGCTATTCAACGCTTTGGTCGTCAGGTAAAAAAGTTTAAGAAAATCAGCCCAATAAGGCATTGAGAAGTACCAGGAGAGCAGAAGAGTACAAGAGATTAAACGTTAAAGGCTTCCGCACATTGCAGCGATTGTGATGAAAGGCAGTTGCGTGGAATTAATATTGTGTAGAATCGCGAATAGGAAGAAACGCGTTTGTGTCAAATTGAAGACTGCGTGGAATAGAGAATGTGTTCAATGTCAGTTGTGCGGAATCCATAATGCGTAGAATATCGAATAGGCGGAAAAGCGTTTGGCAAGAACTCAGATCAATTCATGTATGTAGGTATGTTATTTCATCGCAATCGGCTTATTCAATCCATTATGAGTACCTATTTAAGGTTTTCAAGTACCTACATGTATCAGTCAGTGCATGGTCTGCGGGTAAAAACTATTTACTGCCTACTAGTAATCTAATATTTCCAACGGTTATAGAATGGTAGTTGCTTCATGTTCTAGTCGCATGGAACCACGGTTCGATGGGATCAAATTAGACATCGTGTGTATACTGTGATTATGTGACATTTGGAACGGATTTATCATTCGCAATACGTCTCTATTGCGTTCATTTAATTAACTGACAATTAAAATCAAAGATCTCTTTTGTTTGTTATTGGAACTAATGCTCACGACTCGTGTCCATATTATCCCCGATATGAATAGCCAAGAAATTGAATGAGATTACAAAGAAAAGTATATGGATTGTGTTTAAAAAGGTATTGGAAAGAAAGTAGTGGCTACTTGATATGAACAGATAATATACTTCTATCATCTTCTATTTTGATAAAACTGTAACATAAGTGTGTCTGCACAATAAAGACATTACAAAAAAAGGTTTTGATATGGTATTTAGGTATCCCTGGCTCCAAATCACCGATATTTAGATCAGATTACTGGACCGATTAATTTTAAGGAAACCTTTTGTGTTTATGAGCTTATATGATTCGACTTAATAACTGGTATAATACACATACAGGGTCCTTATTAGTATGCTGACACTTTTTTAAGGGGTTGATCAAATCATCAAACTGAAAAATCTCTATGGGACCAACATCGAAATCGTGAAAAAAAATCTGCTGTCCCATACATTTGGCTCGAATAGGTTTGCAGTTTTGTATGTAACAGCTGTTTTTTTTTCGCAATTTGAATATTGGTAGAGAAAGTTGTTCATTTTGACGGTAAGATCATCTCCTTAAAAAAGTGTCAGCATATTAAGAAGGACCCTGTATATTTTATCTTGCTGCGATGAAGGAAGACGGATATAAAAGAATAAGGACGAACGATGAATCTAAGGTGACAAAACATCAAAGTCGTAACATGGTGCTGATGGTGCAACGTAATATTATACCAACCAAATGTTATACAACTTTACAAGCAGCAAGAACCTTTTGAAACATTATGGATAGCTACTAAATCAATCTAACTATCCGACCTTGCAACTACTAGCAAGGTCTAACATTCCAAAATTACGCAACAAACTTTTTTTTAATCAAAATTCGCTCAAGAAATCTGGGTCGTGTTCATCGCATAAACCTGTAGGGCTATTGTGTAAGCTTCCGATTATATCGTTTACAAAATCGATAACGTTTTATGACTGTACTAGCCAATTTTTAAATAATATTTTGTTTTTGTGATCATCGTGTTCATTATCTGAGATAAATTAACTAAATATTAAGAAGCAAAATCGCCAAGAACTGCCAAAACACCGTGTCGATTTGATACCGATTGAATCGGGTATAGTTACACAATAACCCCCCAGCTCTTTGCCGACTGTCCCACAAAACTCTTTCTCACACACACACAAACACAGATAGACCTTAATTTTGTTTAATTATGTGACTTTATGGATGTCGTTGTGTGTGTAAGATTATATTGTTCCATTGGTGGCGACACGAAGAAGTTGGATGTGTGATTTCTATCAACCAATCAATTATTGTTATATTTTAGTTGTAATTGTTACGTGTATATTGTTATTTATCCTTACCTTTGTTTAATAAATTATTATTCCCATTAAATACAAACAAATTACATGAACTCAGGACCCTAAATCCTTTTCAAGATAAATAAATATCCTGGACATCGTCACACAAAATTATGTAGTCACATTTAAAGTAAGTACCAGAAACTAGCCTGGACTTGTATTATACTGACTAGAGAACGATATAGAATACATCCATAGATACAAACATCCATGACTCGGGTACAAATATTCATATTCATCATACAAATATTTTTCTCTTACGGGATTCGAATCCGCGACCCTCGGCACAGCAGGCAGGTTCACTACAGACTGTGCTATCGGGCCGTCAAGAACTCAAAATGGTATAACCCACGCAAAACATTGTACCTATTAGAAATCTCTTGAAAATGGGATGGAGTATTGTAAGCTAGGAAGTTAGCTCTTGGTATAAATACAACATCGTTTTCTCAGCCGATAGGCATCCACTGCTGAGCATGCCTCCCCAAAGGATCGCCACATCATTCGGTCCTGCGCTGCCCTCATCCAACGGGTACCATCAAGGTCGTCGGTATACCTTGTGGGGACTCACTGCCTACCCACGCTGCCGGTATGCGGTCGTGACTCGAGAGCTCATCAGCCTCATCATCATCATCAGCCTATCATCGTCCACTGCTGGACATAGGCCTCTCCCAAGGCGCGCCACAAAACTCTGTCCTTGGCCTTCCTCATCCAGTCGCTCCCCGCTACTTTTTTTAGGTCGTCTGTCCAGCGAGCAGCAGGGCGTCCCACACTACGCCTACCAGTTCGCGGTCTCCACTCTAGAACTCTGACACCCCATCGGTTGTCAGTTCTTCGGCAGATATGACCAGCCCATTGCCACTTCAGCTTGCTAATTTTCTGAGCTATGTCAGCCACTTTAGTTCTGTGACGAATCACTTCATTTCTAATTTGATCCCTCAGAGAAACACCGAGCATAGCTCTCTCCATAGCTCGCTGAGCGACCTTGAATTGATGCCTCATCAGCCTCATCGGCCATCTATTCTGCGGGCAATGTGCCACGCCCATTGCCACTTTAGTTCATCAATTCTTCGGGCTATGTCGGCTGGTTCTTCTGCGAATCTCTTCATTTATGATTCAAGGAAACTCCGAGCATAGCCCTCTTCATTGCCCTTTGATTTGCAAACATGGATGGTAGCTGATTAATTCGTAACTTTAAATGAATAGTAATGTTTATGGAGAATCAATAAAACAATAGCTTGATCAGCATAGCTAAAAGATGTTGATCTATTGATTGAATATCAATCATTTAGACTTAGTAGGGTCAAAGTCAATCAACAACAGTTTATAACGAAATGGTTTTCAATAATTTCGTGCTTTGTTATTTTAATCTTGCATTTAGAAGAGAAGTGTTTTTAGATCGATGTTTTATTTTGTTTATAGTCTTTTTAAATTCAGATCATAGTATGATTCAGGTATTTAATATTCGATGGTGATTGTGCTAGTAAGTCACATTTGATAATATTATACAAAACAGACACTTTTTGAATAAAAAATGACCTGTTTGTAAATGTTATCTTTCGTCTTCGATCACATTCTAAGATTATGTCGGAGCTATGAGATTGCCACGGATTCGTGCAAAAAACAATTAAAATTATATTGTTTCTAATATCGCTTTTGGGTATGAAAGGTTAAAGAACAAAATAAAATATCAAAATTTGTTTAATCATCATTCTATCATGATTTTGAACGTGTGTCTCTCAAAAATCACACTCCAGGTCAGGTGTACCAGAAACCGACGAGCATGCATGAAGAGACTAATGAATATGGAGGAGGCGAAAGAAGTCTGTCAAGATCGTAGCAGGCGGCCGGCGTTCCGTTATCCCTGTCTACGCCAGTGGAAGACAGGCGTGAGAATATGTATGTACCTATGTACAAACGGCGATACATCAAGCTACGCAAAACCAATATAAGCTTGAGGAGCGACGTTATACATTATTCTACCAACGCGCGGTCAGCTTATTTCGGTTTTGCGTAGCTTGATGTGTCGCCGGTGTACCTACACTAAAACATAGTAGAGAATGAGCATTAAATAAAAATCTTCGTTTAAAATTCTTCCTTTCATCACATTGCGTCAAATGGTCAACAAAAAACCCGACACATCAAAGCTCGATAAAAATTAAAATGTCACCGTGTCGGCACTCGGCACCTATGGAAAACGCAGCAGCCTCTCGATTGACGCAACTGCGTTACGTACGATCTCGGATGACCGGAACACCGTGTGGACTGCGCTTGTGGGCCATGTGGGCCAACCTTATTATGTCATCGACCTCGAATCGGACCGGCGAAATTGTCGGCACAAGTGGTCAAGTGGTAAACTACATTTTTGTGCGGATATTTTTTCTTTTGGTTAAGTATATGATTTTGCAGTGTTTTGTGGTAATCAATTATTAATGATCCTTTTCGGACGAGTCGCGTGGCTGGAGGGTTCACGGGTTGCCACGTGGCCCGCCATTTTATGGTACCGCTGAAGTGTGTTTTTGTACATAAACAATCCTTGAGAGTTGAGATTACCGAACAATGCTATTTGCTATTTAAACTAGACATTAACAAAATCGAAACCAAGATGAACCCACAATTTCAAGATTAGAATAGAATCGTAGAGATTACGTATTGCATAAAATGTGACAATTTTGTCAGCGTTTTCTTTTCCGTGATTGGAACTAAAAGTTGTAGGTAGGTACTCTTATATTTTCTGTGCCTCGAAAATTAGAGAATCTATTCTTTTTCGTTCTGAAAGGTTTGCTCCCATAGTAAAAGTTGTTCTGTTTGATGGATATAGGTTTAAAGGTTAATTCTACTTTTCTTTACACTCTGCATAACAACACAAATACCAAATTTCATACTGAGCAACAGCAACATGGCTAGTGTTAATTGAATGTCAATAGAGGTCAATAGTACAGTTGGTAGAGTATTAAAATAAGCCAAACGCAGTGAAAGTTGACCCTTAACGCCATGCGTATTTGATAGCTTGACTATGACTATTATTGTCTACTTAACGGTACAGTCGCGAACACAAATGTTATGATTATTATTAGACGAAAGGCTAATAAGATAATTTTCTTGATGATGATCACACAAAACCATCAAAGGGATTTTGAATGATTTATTTGATTGTGAGGTCGAATCAGAAATCAAGAAATTCGTAGAAGACCCAGGGCACAGGCAGGGTAGCCGACGTGGCCCGAAGAATTGCTAAACTAATGCATAAATAGGGCGCATGCTCGCAGAACAGATAGAAGATGGGCCCAAGAGTTCTCGAGTGGCGACCGCGTAGCTGAAGGCGCAGCGTGGGTAGGCCTAGTGAGCCCCTACAAGGTGGACCAACGATACTGAAAAGAATGTACATACATACATAAGCTCACGCCATTGTCCCATGGGGGCAGGCAGAGACCACGGAACGCCACACGCTACGACTCTGACACACCTCTTTACCCTCATTCACATTCAGATATCGCTTCATGCACTTCCGTCGATTGAAGGTGCTACGCACTTGTCCTTTTCGGAAAAGATCATTGATTTGATCATGGTATGTTTTCTTCGGACGGCCTTTCCCAACAATTCCGCTCACCTTTGCTCACCTTGAAAAAAATGTTTTGGTTGATATTACCAAACTTTAGTGACTACCGAACTATTTTTTAGCACATAATCAAACATTTGGTTATAAATAGCTAAACAATTGTCTATTTATAGCTAAACTAAACATTTTTTTCAGTGGACCTGGTGAAGGTGGCGGGAATCCGTTGGATGAGGGCAGCGAAGGACTGGTCGAAAGAAGGAAGGGACGAATACTCGCAAAATAATATCGTTTACCTTTTGTACCCGAATGTACAAAGAACTCATTGATTGGACGTCATTACGTCATCGAAAGACAAACCGTCTTTGTCAATGATCTTTGCAATTATATTATAATGATTGCCCAATAAATGTTGGGAGTAGAATTTGGTTATCAGTTACATTCGGCTATAGTAGGTCATACGATTTAGCGTTTTGTACCTTTTGCCCCGCTCGTTGGCGTAGTGGAAGTTCGGTCGTAGTATCTTATTATTAATCTGTGGTTCGGTTTTGGAATCGATCACCGAAGTTAAGCAACGTCAGGTCCGGTCAGTCTTTGGATAAGTGACCGTTTAGTGGTATTTCATATCGAGTATCTCTGTGCTTCGGAAGGCACGATAAGCCATCCGGCATATTAGCCTTTTGACCGATGGCGGTAACTATTCGTTAAGCCAGGTCAGAGGCCTATTAGCGGCTTGAAAATTCTCTGACAGCAAGTTGACCACTCTTGCCTCCACCAATCCGCACTGGGTCCACGTGGCGGTGTATGGCCCACTCCCTCTCACCCTTATTCGTGAAAGGAGACCTTTATCCAGCAGTGGGATCATACAGGCTAAATCTTTTTCATTCACCTTTTGCATTCTTAGGCGGCTCGACATAACACGCCTTTTCAGTATGGTAAACCATATTTTTCTTGGTCTATGAGGAATTTCTGAATGTAAGTAAATATGCCTATTTTTTATTTTATGTGTAGGTACTATACATAATTTCACACACGACTGAATTCAGCAGGGTTGTCTAGAAACAATTATACATTTAGATAGCATGCAATGAACATTTATGGTTTTATGATGATTTTATCAATTATCATAGGCGTATTATGTTGCCTTACCTACTTGAAAGATTTTAGTAGATGCATTTTTATACAAAAAAACATTCCTTATATAATTATAATACTTAATTATAATTTTAAAGCTTTAAATCCTTTAAATAAGAAAAAACCAGCGCAGTTAAAACTTTAGAATGGAAATTAAAAAAAAAAGAAAATAATCAATTAAACGTAAAAACACGGCAAAATAATCTGTTCTCATAAACGATGAAGGTAATATAATTAAACCTGGAGGAGATTATAAACACCATCATAATGAAATGTGGAAAGAGATTAATAACCCCTAAATTCGAAAACGTCGTTCGAAAAACTTGGTCAACGAACCATTAAAATTTTTATTTGTTTTAAAAATTGGTTCCTGGGTGCTAAACGCGTACGGTAACTGGTTTATATAAAAAATCTTACAGAGCATTGCACTCAAATTGGTACAGCTTATATTACCTACGTGACGCAATGGAAAAAATACCCGAATTTTATTTCATATCAATTTAAGATTAAAAAGAGTAACAGGAACGCTTAAAATAAATATCATGTCATAACGATCTTTCTCGAGGAAAAGGATCAGTAAAATAAATTACTGACTAATCCATCGGTTCTCAACGTTTTTAGTGTAGCGACTTCGCGGCCCTTAGATGGCCGAAGAATTAAGAATCGCAAGAATAAGGACATAGCGTGATGGGATCCCCCTTTTTCTAAAATTTTATCAAATTAAACATCATATCTAAATGTTACGTAACAAAAAAGTTTTCAATTGCCACAAATGCTTGTTGTTGGGACTAAATAAATCTCTACTGAAACGTTGTTGGACCGCATTCGAATCACAACTTTTTACACATTCGGTAGCGCGCTAATAATTTGACAGCCGTTTGGATCGCTCAGACGTTTCAGGCTGTCAATCACATAGTAAATAAGACAAATTTAGCGCGATACGGAATCCAGCACGCTGTTCATCAATAGTAACAGGCTTGCAATTTGATTAAAACTGAAATTGAATAAGGATCGACCTTCGGTGTTTTAAATAAGCGCGATCGGGCATTCGCTGAGCTCGGCAGTTGAAAATGTCAAAATTACTATGGGCTCACCGATTATACTACTGAGCTCACCGAATGAGATTCATAAATCGCTCTCCTGGTCTCAATATTACTAGAAAGCCGCGCGATGGATGGATGGAAAAGGATGTTTGTGATTGTGACCCCTCTTACACCCACAGACACACAGGTTGAGAAACGATGGCTAATCCAATGTTTTTTTAGACGCATTTTAAACCGGGTGTTCACATAATTTTCATGTCAGCTAAGTCGGTAACATACAGTACAGCTATTTGTATTTGAGGTTTATTATTTCTGCAGATAGCATTGCGTGCATTTAATACATTTCTGTCATGTACGTTGAAAATTATACCTATGAATTTTCTACATTTTAAGGTCCAACTTGCCCTGGAGTTGAATATTTCGACTCCACTATTTGAATATTCGTTGTCGATGACATGTTACCTACATCATAATTTTAGGCCTTACTAGTCTAAAGTTTTCCACAAACATTTAGATAGGTAGGTTTAAGAGAATTTTATTCCGAGAGCGAAAATGCGCGCTGCATACAAACGTACTATGGTGATATTTTCAATACTAACCAATTAAAGTCAGTGAAATTTTGCAGGAACGATCTAGAAACAAATCTCTATGCTTGTATGGAGTCCGATTTTCGTTAAAGTATACAGTTTTAATTCTTGGATTAATTTAAGATTTGTATGGAAATCTTTGAGGCACTGTAACTTTAAAACTATACATTTTAACGAAAATCGGACTCCATACAAGCATAGAGATTTGTTTCTAGATTGTTTCTGCAAAATTTCATTGACTTTAATTGGTTAGTATTGAAAATATCACCATAGTACGTTTGTATGGAGCGTGCCAACGGTAATATACCCTTTACTTAACGTAATATCTAGGTGTGGGTGATTTATTTATTAATTTATTAACAGAGAATGACGATTAGATAAAAAACTGACGAATTATTTACAATTTTATAAATGATCAGATTGACCGGTGAATCGAATTTATCATGCTAATTATAGATTCAAAACATTTATTACGTACACTTTAGCAAGTCATTCGAATATAATGAAACTAATAAATAAGTCAAATCATCATCAGATAAGTGCCTCCGTGGTCTAATGGTTAAGAGCATTGGGCTCTTGACACGGAGGTCGTGGGTTCGATTCCCACGGGGGGCACCTAGTGAAATGTCACTTTGTGCGTTTTTCCCCAGTTGGTTAAGACATTGCAGGCTCAGTCACCTGATTGTCTGAAAAGAAAGATGATTCCGTGCTTCGGATGGCACGTTAAGCTGTTGGTCCCGGCTACTATCACTGGTGGTAGAAGTCGTTACATAAAAACCATGTCCGAGGCCGTAAGGCGGTTTGAATAAACTCTGACACCAGGGCTTGCAGCCCACTCGATAAGAAGAAGATCACATAAGTCCCACTATCCTTCCCACTGCAGGGCACAGATCTACCCTCTTGGAGTGTATGGGCGTCAGTCCACCTCGCGTGCCCAATGCGGATTGGTAGACTTCACATACGCATCAGAATTTATTCTTTTGCGTATGCAGGTTTCCTCAAGATGTTTTCAGCATTTCAGAGCAGTCAGTATTACGCATATTAAGTGCGTTCACACACGATGACGCACTGACGGAGCGGCAGATGTCAGTCCATACAACCACACCCGGTGCGTCAATGCGTCACCGTGTGTGCTTCTACGTGCGGTTTCATACAACTCCCTGCTTCACAAAAGACGGACTGACGGCTGCCGCTGCGTCAATGCGTCATCGTGTGTGAACGCACTAATGCAGTAAATGATTCTAATGTTTAATCTCATTCAAATTATTTGAATGAATGTTTTTCTCATGGTTTTATTAAATAGGTTAACGTACATTCTATTCGATTAACATTTCATGATTTCATCTCTAGTATTTTGTCATCGTGTGAAAATAATTGTGTGCTTCGAAAATAATAAGTATAAAGCTTGCGCAAATTGCAATTTCGTGACTTTTGACGTGACTGTGGAATGATTGACTACAATCCTACAATCTCAAAGGCCAAAAAAATATCAAACAGGTACAAAATATGCTTACGATCACGACTTTAGGGTGATTATAATGATGGATTCCTAGTCGAATTCGACTACGGTGATTGCTAATCTTTATAGAAAACACTGAGAGGAATTAAGCAGGATATTTTGAATGATAGGATGACTTTAACTGAAGTAAGAAAGATTATCGTCAAAAGAAACGCTGCGTAAGAAACTATACGCCAGTCATATAAAACACTGTAGGTCGCAATTGATTGCACGGAGCTGCATTTTTGGGATGTTGTTAGGATAAATACCAGCAGTATAAAACCAATTTTGCAGCTACGAAAGACCTGTGCTAACCGAGGGGTGCTCCAAAAACCTTGGATTTTTCGGTAATTTTTCAGTTTTTGACATATAACTTCTAAACGGTGCATCTTACATAAAAATTGAAACACTTCAAGTGTTGTATCTCAAGATCTACTTAACTTACAGAGCTGTTTTTAAATTCACATTATAGCTAATTTTATCTTCTTTAAAAACGTAGTGTCTAATTTTTATGTAAGATGCACCGTTTAGAAGTAATAAGTAAAAACCTGAAAAAAGTCCGAAAACTACGAGGTTTTTCGAGCACCACTCGGGTAGCACAGGGTTTTTAAAGCTGCAAAATTGGTTTTATACTGCTGGTATCTATCCTAACAACATCCCAAAAATGCAGCTCCGTGCAATCAATTGCGACCTAAGGCGATTTCTATGTCTGCCGTGACTGGCGTACTATCCCAGTAGGCGTTTTGCGAGCAGTGGCATTTTGCGAAGATAGCTTTGTAGAAAAGGTAGGTCGATTCCAAGTATCGAAACGTCCATTAGAATCGGTCAGGAGGGCGATTACGCAAATTTAAAACATCCTAGTTAAATCCTAATCCCATTTCAGTTCTAATCACATTGCAATCCAATTACTATTCAACTGTGCCCGCATCGCGCTAAACTCTATGCGGTCTTTCAAAACGGCTCTATAACGGCTGTCAAGAGCAGTACCGCGATTAGCGCAATACCAAATGCGTCACAACTTCACAAGTTATGGTTCGTAAGTGCCCTCACGGTTCTATCATCGAATATTTACCGCGATAAGCCCAGGTAAATTTTTAAGATTATATCTAGATTATATCCATCCTGTCACCGAACGATTGTATTTAAATGAAAATTCCTCATTGTATTAACGCATCCGATACAAAATTGTGGTTGAAAGAGAACAAAGAACATTAGGCAAATCAACAATCCCTGCTTGTTTGATATCTTTGTAGTCAGCCTAATGGAAATTACTGTATTTCATAACATGTTCGTATTTTGTATCTGATTACATTCCCGGTGTTTGAACCTTACTTTCAACAACTTGTTGAATGTTTGATGACAATTTAAGTAGGCTTTCTTTTGTACGTGAATGGAAACTAAAGGTTTTCATTATCATCATATCATAGGCAAGCCCTGGTGTCAGAGTTTATTCAAACCACCTTACGGCCTCTGACGTGGTTTATATTATGTAACGACTACAACCACCAGAGATAGTAGCCGGGACCAACGGCTTAACGTGCCATCTTCAGATGCTGTGCTTCAGCACGGAATCATCTTTCTTTTCAGACAATCAGGTGGATTCAGCTTGCAATGTCCTAACCAACTGGGGGAAAACGCACAAAGTGACATAGCCTTAGTGCGTTCACACACGATGACGCATTGACGAAGCGGCAGACGTCAGTCCGTCATTTGTGAAGCAAGGAGTTGTATGAATCCGCACGTAGAAGCACACACGGTGGCGCATTGACGCACCGGATGTGGTTCTATGGACTGACATCTGCCGCTCCGTCAGTGCGTCATCGTGTGTGAACGCACTTAGACATCAGCCTCTCTAACATAATTATCACCTACCTACTGGGGTAAAGGCCTATTCTCATGAGGATGAATGGGCATTCGTCCATTCGTATTTGTAGACTTACCATGCACATTTGAGTGTCTTATTCAGTGTGTGCGCGATTTTATGTTCCTAGTTAACTCGGTTTGGTGCGTTCGGTGCGTATACGCTTAGCATGTACCGTTAGCGATGAAATATTGAGGTCAATGTGCCACCTCAGTGCGCAAGAGCATGAGAATTTTAGAGAATCCTTTTCTAAATAGAGGAAAAATTTAGATTTTTGTTGCAACGCCTGCGGAGCCGTGAGAATTTGTAGTACTAGGCCATATATATGACAAAAAAGTTTAAGAGACCGACTACCGAGCCTATAGGAGAAGGTAAAGCCCGACCAGAAATATAAAAAACCTCGCCATGTTGCGGAAAATCATTGGAACTAATTTTTGTACCAGGAACACTAACATTAAATGTCGATTGCAGCGCCCCCAAACCAGGTTTTTTATATTTCTGGTCAGGCTTTACTATAGTGCTGCATTCAATCGTATTTTTTTATTGCTAAACAATGTAGGTACAAAATTCCCTAAAAACAAGAATGCCACATTGTAGTCATTGTTGATTTTAAATTAATGGAAACATCAGGGATTATTATGTTTTATGATTGTAAGTAGTTCTTTATAAAACAACAACAACAACTATTATTCAAAAATCTGTAATAAATAAATAAATATCTTGGACAGTGTCACAAAAATTTCGATAAATTGAAAATGTGTCAATGTGTCATCCTTTTTTTTTTTGGAAATGCAGCGCATTATAAGCTCGATTGTTTTCGCTGTAGGTATTTTTTCATTAAGGGTCGGCACTACCCTGATCGGGCCAAACAGGGTTCGGCGTTCCGACTTTTGAGGATAGTAAATAGCTATATTTTCGAAACAAAATTAATACCATCGCTTCTTTAAAAGATGAAGTACAAGATGAACAAAAAAAAATTCAGTAAAATTTTATAGTTACATCAGAAAGTAATCGAGAATTTCATGAAAAACTCTAGAATAGCACTGCCGCGTTCCGAGTCCTGTGATTTATTTAAACAAAATAAAACAACAAAATATATTTCAAATCAATGGCAAAGCATCAAAGAACACTTTAAACAAATCAGTTTTTCGATATGACTTCTAGTTTTTTTGCAATTTGTTACCAAAAATCACATATTTTTTTGGACGTTTTCTTCATACAAATTACTATGGGCCGTCAATCGTTCGAAATCATTGCGAATAGACCGGTGACCGGCAACACCCAACCCTGTCTTAGAAGATTAATGAACAGATCCATTTTGTACCCATTATTACTTATAAAAAACCGGGCAAGTGGGTGTTGGGCCACACGCAGTGTAAGGTTCCGTAGTTGCCCGTCACGATATGTGGACATTTTATAAATTGGTCGACTATTACTCGTTAATTTTTGTCCCCATTATTATAACAGAATAATTATAAGTTTATTATTATTGGAAGGTACTAGCAAACTTACGATTGATAATCTGTTATCATCATCATCATCGTCAGATATGTTATACAGGGTGAATTTGATATCATTAGCATCCTTTTAAACTAAGAGTCTACCCATCAAACTGAACAACTTTTAATATGGGAGCAAACCGATCGGAGCAATAAAAAAATGATGTTCCATAGTAAACTGCAGTGCCTACTCGATTCAAATGTATGCAACAGCAGATTTTTTTTGATCCGATCGGTTTGCTCCCGTAGTAAAAGTTGTTCAGTTTGATGGGTAGACTTTGAGTTTAAAAGGATGCTAATAATATCAATTTCACCCTGTATAACATATCTGACGATGATGATGATGATAACAGATTATCAATCGTAAGTTTGCTAGTACCTTCCAATAATAATAAACTTATAATTATTCTGTTATAATAATGGGGACAAAAATTAACGAGTAATAGTCGACCAATTTATAAAATGTCCACATATCGTGACGGGCAACTACGGAACCTTACACTGCGTGTGGCCCAACACCCACTTGCCCGGTTTTTTATAAGTAATAATGGGTACAAAATGGATGGGTACATAAGTATGGAATAAGAGTGAATTCTGTGCCGTAGCAGTGACTCAAACGATTGCCTTCAAAAGACATTTGCACGACAGAATTTTGGACAACACAAAGGTATTTCACAAAAGTTATTTTCCGGGCACTGTTTGGTAGTTTTTGGTTATTTTGGTAGTTTTGGTAATTAATGGTACCTAGTTTTTGGTTCTTTCAGTAACTTTTGGGAATTTTCGTAGTTTTTGGTTATTTTGTTAGATTTTCGTACTTTTTGGTAGATTATTGTTATTTCGGTAATTTTTCGTATTTTTTGGTAGTTTATGGTTATTTTGGTACTTTTTCGTACTTTTTGGTAGTTTATGGTTATTTGAGTACTTTTAATTTGTTTTGGTTCATTTCATTTCATTTATTTACCTTAAATTGTAGGTAGGTACATAAGTTTCAGATGGTAAGAACAGAGTATTAGTCACACTACAATATAATTTATAAACATAAAGAAAAAAAAACAGATTTAAACAATAGGTGCCAGACAATTACTACAACCTTTCACTACTTCAATCAAATTAAATGTCGCATCAAATCAGTATAATGTTCGATTAATTATTCCTTCTTCAGAAATCTCTTGTCGGGTAGGGCTTTAATGTCATGGTATTTTATTATACCTACACAAAAACAGCATTCGACTTTGTAGTTCTTTGCATCGATTCTAGTCGGTAATTTGGTACCAGTAGCTCATTTTTGCGAGTTAAATTTAGTCTTTTGCTACGGAATGGGGGTTTACTTGGGAATTTGTCGGAGTATCGTCTCATGATTTTGCACAGCTCGAAAATATACAAAGCTGTCACAGTGAGCAATTTAAAGTCGGTGAACAAGGATCGGCATGACACCATGTTGGACTGAATTCCGCTTACGATTCAAATGCACCTCTTTTGCAACACAAATATTTTATATTTTATGTCAACAGACTCACCCCGTAGCCAAGCCGTAAAGAACTCTTTTGTTTATTATGGTAGTTTTTGGTAATTTTCATACTTCTATCAAATAATAACAAAAAGTATAAAAATCTACCAAAATAACCAGAAACAACGAAAAACTACCAAAATCTACCAAAATATTCAAAAACTACGAATAATACTAAACTCTACCAAAAACTACCAATAGCACCAAAACCTACCAAAAGAACCAAAAACTACCAAAATCTACCACAAGAACCTAACTATTGACATTGTAATAATTATTTTCTTATCTTTAAAATACTTCTTGTTAATATTGCTGACATTGCTGTGCCCTTTCAGGGTTCATGTACCCACTTTAGCTACTAAGTAACACTTATGCTGCAACTGTACATGAATGCGAATAAATTAATATGAGAACCAAAAACTACCAAACAGTGCCCTTTGTAAGTAACATTTTAGTTTTTTAAATAACTTTGTGCAATTCTTTTGTGTGTTCTTTTGTCGCGCAATGTCCTGACAAAAGTGCACAGAACTTGTCGATAAAACTTATAAATTCCGAGAAATACGCGAAAAACTGAAAAAGTCACCTTTAGAGCCCCCCTTAGTCCCCCTTAGTCCTTCCTTGAACTCGCAAAATCGGGAGTTCCAACATCGAAATTCGTGTTCAGCAGGCAGGTCCGAATTAGTAAAAAAAACACAATGTTTTTGAAGGCAATCGCTCCAGATACTGCTGCAAAATTAACTTATTCCATACTAAAAAAATATCTGACGATGATGATGATGGTAAAAGATTACAAACCCTTAGTTTGCTAATACCAATAATATTAAACTTAGGCCCGATTCGACCAAAGGCGACTAAATTTAATTCTTAGATTAAGTTGCTTGTTAAACTGATTTTGCGTTTTGCCAACCCTAATCTAAATGAAATGTCAATGTACATAATTAAAAAAAATAAAATAAAAAGAAACCTAACAAATTAAAACTGTTTAACCTCACATTGCAATAAGTACGGATACAACGACCTCTTTCTTTAGGTGAATTATACATTCGTTCTTTTAGTACGGGGTGTGTAAGTAAACAACAAAAGTAAAATTGCTCCTTGTTTAGTTACTCTTCAATAAATCTAAGTTTGGTCGAATCCGGCCTTATAATAATAAAATAATTCTGTTAAAAGTTTTAGTTTGGTCTGTTATAATAATTTTAAGTTTTTTTAGGCCTTAGTAATACTGTACATATGGTTGGGACCCACCAGGTTTGATCTTTGATCAGTCACATTTTGGGTCCATCACGGTAGGTACCTACTGTTACTGTAAATGTCGATTTCGACCTACGGCCCTCAAATCCAGATGCTGCAGGTGCAGGAGTATTGCCACGTACGACCAAACATACAACATTAATTTAATGAGGTAAAATCTGCCTTCCGGGTAGTAGGTACCCTAAATTCGGTCGGACCTATGAACCTGCCAGGATAGGGTGCGGCCTACCAGACTTTTTAGGCCTTACTAATTGGCCTTTAGACCAACAGACTAGTCCGTCCTTTAATTCAACGAGGTAAAATGTTGTGTCACCAGGGTTCACTTTTTCCTTCACACCAGTAAACGTGCCATGCCAGCCAAGCTGCGCCGCGGCCGATCAAGTTTTTTGCAAGTAACTTATTGCCAAACTTTAGCTATAAAATTGATTTGTTCATTAATCTTATAAGATAGGGTTGAGTGTTGTCGGCCACCGGTCTTTTTCTTTTGACAGATATGTCAAACGGGCCGTAGGTAGTGCCGACCCTTAAGTAGATAAGTACCCTACCTACTTACTTATAACTTTTATTAGTTTTTGCAAGGATCGGAATTTATTTATGAAATAAGAAATTAGAAAGAAGAATAAAAAAATCTTTAATTTGCAATAAAAACGAATCAAACTGTCGTTAGCTTATATCAATGGCTAATGCGAAGGCAAAGACAAAAAAACTGTCGTTAAGATATTCACCTTTCGCCAAATTGTCAAAATGGCGGTTGGGGTCAACAAACTTTATAGAGTTCAGTTCGACCAGTTCCAAAAATTATTTTGAAATGTGATATTGAAATCATTCTTTTCTAAAGGCCATTGAACCTCTTTGTATGGGAGGCTGGCATAGTGATGACCATAAATTTTCAGGAATTTCAAAAACGTGGCGCACCCTGCAACCTATGTATATCGATAGAGGATCTATAGACGAACATAAAATGTCAAATAACATATAGTCCTAAAGTGCAACGTTTTCGAGATAATCCATGTTAAGGATCTTGTATAGATAAAAATCCTAACACATTTTCCTCCAATACCAATCTCCGTGGTCCAATGGTTATAAGACTTGGGATCTTGACACGGAGGTCGTAGGTTCGATTCCCATGGGGGACACCTAGTGATATGTCACTTTATGCGTTTTTCCCCAGTTGGTTAGGGTAATGCAGGCTGAATCACCTGATTGTCTGAAAAGAAAGATGATTCCGTGCTTCAGATGGCACGATAAGCCGTTGGTCCCAGTTACTATCTCTGGTGGTTATTATTCGTTATATAAAAACTACGTCAGAGGCCGTAAGGCGGTCTGAAAAAACTCTGACACCAGGGCTTGCCCACACGATAAGAAGAAGAAGATGTATGGAATAGAAAATGTTTTTGGTATAAACAAGTTCTATGACACCTTTCTGTAATACCCAGTATGAGAAATATACCGAGGTAGGTAGGTACTTATTGATGATAATTTATTTCGAAAAAAGTTCCTGTATTAATGGCAAACATTTATTTCATCTGTGCAGGTATACACGTACACACGGTGACACATCAACCTATACAAAACCAAAATAATAAGCTGGCCGCGCGACGACTCATACGTCATGCAACCTAAACCTACTCGCGGCCAGCTTATTTTGGTTATGAACAGCTTGATGTGTCGCCGTGTGTAAGTACAAATACGCCTCACGACGCGCTGCATACTTCGCGGTCAACTTATACTGGCAGTGTAAGAAGCAAAAAAAATTAAAAATAAATACTGGCAGTGTGTAGTGCGTCGTCGTGCAGGTTGTATTTGCTATTGTACCTCAACAGATGAAATAAATGTTTGTCTGGGCTATGTCCACATGGAATATATTTTAATCATGTGCTATGTCTATGTTTTTCTCAATTGCAATTACAATTTAATTGAAATAACAAAAAATCGAATGAGAACTTTTTTCGAAATAAAGTACCTACCGCTGTATTTTTTCACCAAAAAGAGAAAGGTGTAATAGAAAACGTTTATACCTAAGCACGGACTTGAAAAAAAGGCGGACGTAATGTGACACTAAAAAGATGTGAAGCATGAGCATGCAAGGTCCTACATATTCGTTTGTTCTACAAGGGACCTACACTCACACAGATGCACCAGTTCTAGGCTTAGGACCTACAACCCGCCACCATTTTGTACCGCGTCAGCACACACAAAAATAAATGGGTGCTTCACTCGTGATTAGACAAGATTACGTCAGGTTTTTTTTCAGGTCCGTTTACCTAGGTAGGTATCATAAACATCAACCAAGAAGGGGTGGTATCCCGCGGTGCGTCTGGAAGTTCGATGATAGTAGAAAGGGGAAGGCGGGATGAGCTCATGCAGCTCTGGTGCACACTCACCGAAGTACAATCTGTAGAAGACCGACAAGCAGGCTACTCTGCGGCGGTGGGCTAGGCTATGAAGCTTGGTTTCCACCAACCAGATTACTGTCGCCAATGAGCCTCTAGTTGATAATTAGCTGAGCCATCTCACATGTGGCAGCAATACTTCATACACGATCGGACCTGAGCTTTATGCAACATTAAGAGCTGTCCAGGAGTGAAGTACCTTGTTTAAGATGCCCAGCTTTTTGGCTGCACTTTGAGCCTTAGACTCGATGTCAGCGCCGAAGTTGAGTTTCGTAGTCAACCCATGCTCAGAAGCTCAAGACTGTCGGAAACAGGGACAGATTTATCTTCCCCGGAAAGTAGGAACCAGAATAAACGAACTCCTTTTGGCGTTGAACAGACAAGCCTGTGTTTTGGTGGCGTTGAAGTTGACTAGATTATTGTCACCCCATTGGGAGACAAGACTTAAAGTCAAGTTTGTCCGCTCCACCATGGCTTCCCTCTGCGAACGTATTTCATCCCCGCCCCAAGCGCCGGATAGATATCTCTCTGAGACAGTACAGTCATCTGCATACCCAATAATACCTGACACAAAGAGGTCAGTGATGTGTAGCAGGAAAAGTCTCGCAGAGAGAACAGACCCCTGAAGAACCCCAGCATCAATTGCCATGAGGTCTTCCGACCTCTGAGCAGCTGTCAATGACAACTCTAATCGACCGTTCACTCAAGAAATCAGATATCCAGCTGCAGAGATCAGCAGGGATGCCATAAGCAGGAAGCTTGCTCAGCAATCTAGCGTGCCATACCCTGACAAAGGCCTTCGAGATGTCAAATTACACAACTAGTGCTTCGCTGTGTTTCTCGATGGCCTCGCCCCACCAGTGCGTGACATACATCAATTATTAATTTAATTAAATAGACTATGTATTACTGTTTAAATAACCTTAGCGTAAGAATTTATATTGCAATAGTATTAAGTCTTGTTATGCTGTAGAGTTTCTGGCCGCATCTTCTCTACAGCGACAACACGTTCCGAAGCGGTGGTAACTTAAAAAAGAATTAACGTTTAATAAGTGTGCTTCAGGCTCCTATATTGAATAAATTATTTTGAGTTTGAGTTTGACATAAGAAGATCCCCAGTCGATCGCCCCCGGCGAAAGCCATATTGACGATCACTGTGTAGATCATTATCTTCTAGGTATGTCCGCAACTTACTGTTAAGTACTCTTTCCATGACTTTACAGAGAATGGAAGTGATGGCTATAGGTCGGTAGTTGCAGGGGTCGGAACGAATGCCCTTCTTGGGAATCGTTCTTGTTCTGAGAGAGAGGCGACACAGGCGTGTTAAAACAGGAGACAACTCAGGCGCATTATATCTCAGCACTCTTGCAGGTATTCCATCAGGACCTGGCCTCACATGCAGACTACGCAATGCTCTGCGGACCTCTTTCGTGTGTATTGTCATTTCCGGCATGTGTGGCTGTTTGGCACGAGCGTCCAGACGTGAATTGCTCCTAAACAGAGAAGCATATAAATTCGCTTTCTCAGTCAGTGACCCACCAGGTTTCTGCATGGGAGGCAAAGGGGGACGGTAGAAATTGGATTCGACCGATTTTGAAAGGGACCAGAACTGTTTACTACCAGAAGGGTAGGATGCCAGTCTGTGCAAAGACCGATACTGAGTGCTTGTCTGGATCTGATTTCAGCAGAAAGTCTAAACGATTGGGCGTATGGCCATCGACATCCGTTACCCGCGTTGCTTGATTCACCAGCTGGGTGATATCTAGCGATAACGCAAACTTACGCGTCTCTCTGCCAGCATGGTTAGTTTTCTGGAACAGGAGCAGCCACTCGCTGTGGTGGGCATTTAAGTCCCCCAGAAAAACAAGCTCCGCTCCGTCGAGATACGCTCCTCAGTTACCCTGATAGACCTCTTGGGCTCAACTGACTGATGGGAAACTCACTTGTAGACTGCGGGGACGCCCGATCCCCCCTGCAATGGCCACTGGGACCTCCCTTCCAGTCGCCAAGGCTGCAGTGGGGCAGCCTTTCACTCGTGGCGAGCGCACTACTTGGGCCCCCTACTAACTGCGGTACCGACCCACGACTGTCACCGTGCTTCGGATCCCGCTACCCTCCAGAATGAGTTTCCCGGTACAGTGTTGCTCAGAGGCCAAGACCGGTTCCGAACAGCACAGCTGATTTTCTCCCATTCCCCAATAGCACTGGCACTCCTGCACACCGACGGAATGCAGCAAGCTGCTTGGCGCAAGACTCCAGCAGGAGGGTGGGCGCAAGCCAGGCGGCTCCTTGCGGAGCCTAGTACCGCTGTGGGGGGATCGTTCGGCCGTCACCACAAACTTGGTAGTCTGTGGTGGCGGCGTTGTCCGGGGTGGAGGAGGTAGATCCTTAACCACCCCAAACGTCCACCACCTACGTCCCACTGCAGGGCACAGGCCTACCCTCATGGAGGGTGTATGTACGTTAGTCCACCACGCGTGCACAATGCGGTGCGGTAGACCTCATATACGCATCGGAATTTCTTTTTCATCGTATGCAGGTTTCCTCAAAATGTTTTCCTATGCCGTTTGAGAGCAGTTGGTGCTACGTAGGTACATAAGTCAGAAAAAACTCATTGGTACATGGCATATGTCATCCGTGCGGATTCAGACCTGGACCTCAAGATTGAATTCCATAGCTCTCTGCAACTCGCTACCGACGGAGCGTTGCGATTCTATTGATATATGATCAACCTAGCAAATACTGAAACGGTAAACTCAGACCATCAAACTGAACAACTTTCATTATGGAGCCTACCTCAGGAAAAGCAAGAAAAAAATCTGGTGTCCCATACATATTAGTCAGGTAGGTATAACAGTTTTGTATGGGACCGGTTTGCGTTCACCGTTTCAGTATTTGCTAGGCTGTCACTTACACCCTTACAAGTAGGTAGGTACAAGGTGTTACAAAAATACAAATAAACATTCAAGGGGGTGGTTTAGACCATCGTACTGAACAACTTTCACTATGGGACCAATATCGAAATCGGGAAAAAAAATTAATATATTGTATGAGATATCCGATTTTTTTTTTCGCGATTTCGATATTGGTCCCATAGTGAAAGTTGTTCAGTTTCATGGTCTAAACAACCCCCTTAAGAGTTTTAAGTATTTATTTTTACCCTGTATACACAACATCTTTAACATGCATTATCTCGAAAACGTTGCACTTTAGGACTATAGTTTATAGGACATTTTTTGTTCGTCTATACATACTCTATCGATATATATAGGTTTCAGGATGCGCCGCATTTTTGAAAAATTTCCGAAATTCCTGCAAAATTATGGTTACCACTATGCCAAAAAGTTCAAAGCCCTTTACATAATTTCTGATAAATTTTAGTGTCTCCAACCTACTTATAATCACAGTTGTATTCAAGAGAGAAGAAACTTTGTAATAAATACAGAACAGCTATTGCAGGACGCTTATTTTAATACCTACCTATTTAATTTTCTGCTCTAAAATAAACATACAATCAAAATAACGTGAATATATAGGGTCCTTCTTCGAAAAAACGAAGGACCAACATCGAAAACGCGAAAAAAAATCAGCTGTCCCATACATTTGGCTCGAGTAGGTTTGCAGTTTTGTATGGAGCAGCAGATTTTTTTCCGAGATTTTGATGTTGGTGCCATAGAGAAAGTTGTTCAGTTTGGTGGTCTGATCATCCCCTTACAAAAGTGTCAGCATATTAAGTTGGACCCTGTATAAAAATAAAACAATAATGCAGGTCGTTTAGTGCTTCGATTCTTTTATCTTATTGCAATAAAAATCTCTTCAAATTTATTTTTTGTCTTAGTGATGTCCGGTTCACAAGGCACCACTAGGCTAGTAGCCTTCTTAATTTTGCAGACACTTTTTAAGGGGATGGTTAGACCGTCAAACTGAACTACTTACCGGTAACACGTATGAATGTACCTGCTAGGCAATTTTTAAGTAATATTTTGTTTCTGTGATCATCATATTAACTGTTTGAAATTAATTAACCATATCGTTTTGATACCGACTGAATCGGGTACATAATAAGACCCCAGACATGGGTCAGGCAGGTAAAACTGCCAGTCACCAGACTGGTCATCCTATGCGCGCTCGTCCCGCGCGTCCCGCGCATCACCCGCGCTCTCCGCGATACGCACACGAGCGCTCTACGAGCACACATGCTTGAGGTTCGCTTCTTGTTCGCCAGGGTCATAGGAGACTGAACTGTTCTGGCATTCCTCATGTTCTCACTGATCCTCACTTCCCAATCCTCCGTTCAGTCCCAGCAACGCCCAATGCCGAGGTCCGTACTAATTAGGGGAGCTCATGGGTAGGTTGCTTAAGTTCCTTTATTGGTTCGGTTGACCAACCAGGTTGCTTCACCGTCACTGGTGTGGTCCGCATAGCAGTAGCTGCTGAGCAATACTGTAATTGGTCATTTCGAAAAAAATAATCACCAATCTCTCATGTTTAGTTTAGATACACACTCATACTCTAACACTCAGTTGCAGAAACGCTCATTAAAGTTAATCCTCCATTAAATTTCTTCCTGACACTTTTTCTCTTGTTAACGTAGTAAAAGCTAGCAAGAGATTTAATGGAGGATTTGAGTGTCAAAGATGTGTAGTGTGTCTGCAATCGATCTCTTCTGATAGTTGATCCAGTCCAACAAAAATAATATTATAAACAGAACTGTATCTGCAGAACACATTACGATGTGCAATAATTAATCCACGTGCTTGGAGTGGAGTCCGGCTGGCATAATGATGCGTTTGTAGGAAGTACAGTGTATGTACCTACATGCAAGTTGATAAATTGTAGCAGGTATTTTGTATTTACTTCCTGAGTTTATGTCTTCGAAAAAGAGTTTGTAAACGTTGATTTTCTATTGTTTGCTTAAAAGTTGTTGCTTTGCTTGTTTGTTTGATTTTTATCCAGGGGATATCCTTTAGATTTCCGATATTTCCTTTTAAAAGTTACATCTATTACATTGAAATGATCATAAAATGATCACGATGTATATCAAAGAGAATATTATAATCACTACGTTTTAATTTATATCGAAAATCTAATGTCAGTTTTTAGGGCGAGGACACATTGGAAAAAATAATACAAAATGGGTACCAGTCATCTAGACATCTTATAAAGAGGTCAAGGGTACCAGTGTCTGAAAAATAAAGAAACGAAAACAGCTACAAAATTAAACACGATGTTGAAAAATTTATACTAATCCTGAAAACCATTTGTGCAAAATCGATAACTGATCATGATCATGATCATCTTTTAATTTTGTTGATGTGTAACTTTTTGAACACTAGCATTTAAACACATTATTGTGGAATCTGAAATGAAAACACGATCATTATCAAGAATTACCTATTCTACCTCTACCTATATCTACATTTATATCATTTCAATCAACACCACCTGTGACACCACAGCTGCATCCCCAAATAAGGTTCTTCGAGCTATATTACTGTATTTACCATGAAGTACCTATATGCAGCACTAGATGTTGCCCGCGACTTCGTCCCATGGTTTCTGCGAAAAATCCTTTCAAAGGCCTTCCCAAAGATTAGCACAACGACCGGTAATGAGCTGCCCTCATGCAACTTGTTCCCACCGTCGCGTCGTCTTCACCAGGTCGACGGTCCACCGTGTGTGGAGGCGTACCCACGCTGCGTTATCCGGTACGCGGTCGCCACTCTTCGGCCCCATTGGTCATCGGTTCTGTGAGCAATGTGCCTAGCCTGTTGCCACTTTAGTTTAGACAATTATAGGGCTATATTCGCTACCCTCTGGTTCTTCTTCGGATCTCTTCATTTCTGATTCGATCTGATCCGAGATAGATTCCATTGCTCTTTGAGTGATTTTCTGCCTTTAGTGAGCGACAACCACGTCTCAGTTCGGTATGTAATCACTGGAAGTAAGTACCTCATGGCGTAACTGACTACTTTTCTCTTAAAGTAGTAGCTGTAGTCAAAATCGGCTTTGCGAATTCAGTCATACTTTCTAGATTCCGATTAAATTCAGAGTGTTACCTTGTTAGTGACACTACCGTAAGAGCTTTAACCAAAAAGCCTAACCAGTGACCCCAATAAAGATCATAGTCATGTGCCCCTTCGAATCGAACCGGTTATCGTGACCTACAGACATACAGACATAGTGTTACGTGTGCATTACGTTATGTTTGACTATGCGATGTCTATAGATGCCTGTGTTGCTTTGAAGATTCACCAGTGTTTGATGTTTGGTTATACTCATAGGATATGTTCACGACTGTATTCCCTGATGAGGTAGATAGATATTTAGGGTCGTTCTTAATATACTGACAGTTTTTAAGGGGATGATCAGACCATCAAACTTGACAAGTTTCTCTAAGGGACTAACGTGTAAATTGCGAAATAAATATCAGCTGTTCTTTTCAAAACTGCAATCCAATACTCGACCGGACTCTACCCATATGTATGGGGTAGGTTTTTTTTTCGTGATTTCAATGTTGGCCCCATAGAGAAAACTGTTAAGTTCATGGTCTGATCGTCCCCTAAAAAAACTGTCAGCATAAATTAAGTTGGACCCTATTGACAAGACCATCAAAGCTTGTAAATTGAAAACTTTTCAAATTGCAATGTTTTTCGGCTTCCAACTCGAAACCACTCAAAAATTTTAAGAATATTCAAAACCCAGATCCAACAACCTTCTTCTAGAGCCCATGGCGGTTAATGTTTAGTATCCTGCGCCACGAATTTAGGGAGGGGTAGAATGTGGGTGTCCCACCATTGCTGCCCCCAAAGAGTGGGAGGGTTGGGAACCGGAAGGGGGAGCAATAATGAAAAAAACATGCACCATGGTCAAGATATGGGAAAAATGTTTCCTATTACCAACCACCATAGCTTGCCTACAAACAAGGAGATTCCTTCCGCACAGGTATCAAGCAAAACTGGACCATGGTCGCGTACTTTCTTTCATAACTATCAAGAGACAATATTTTACATCTATCACAATATTACTCAATACTACGTAATACATAACGGAGAAAATAAAATGGCGGAAGGATTACAAAATGGCGGATGTAGGAAGATTATCGTTGCACCTTCGTTCTTAGAGATTCATTAACTCGTGTGATGTGTGTTTTAGTTGTTTATTTTTGCTGGTAAATATAGAAGTTAATAATAAATGCATGTGATTCCAGTCGTGTTTGTAATGTTCGCAGATAATGCAGTTTGTCAATATTAGAGAAATACCTGAACAAACGAGACCTAATGACATATTGACATTGTTAAGCAAAATGCAGTCAATGATCATTTTGTCGTGGCATTTGGAGAGGATCAAGTTCGTGATTAGGTATTTACTTATATGTATAGATACAAAATGCAAAATGTGTGTTAAATCTTAGCAATGTGTCCCGATTTACACAGCTACGATGTTTGTATCTATACAAGGTGTTACAAAACTACAAATAAACCTGTAAGGGGGTGGTGTAGACCATCAAACTGAACAACTTTCACTATGGGACCAATATTGAAATCGCGAAAAAAAAAAATTATGTTCTATACTCTACAAATCGACTAAAGCTAAAATATGTATGGGACATGAGATTTTTTTTTCGCGATTTCGATGTTGGTCCCATAGAGAAAGTTGTTCAGTTTGACGGTCTAAACAACCTCCTTAAGAGTTTTAAAAACTTATTGTTACTTATGAAACACCTTGTATATGTACCATTCTCAATGTGTGTAAAAATATATAATAACTTCCCAAAAAATATCCAAAATGAAAATAACCCTAATAAATTCAAACGTCAGTTAAAGGATTTGCTAATTAACAAAAGTTATTACTCGCTGCAAGAGTTTTTCCAGGAATCAAATTGAGAATCAAACCATTATCTGTAATGCATGTTTTTAGAAATAAATGCTTTTGTATTGTTTGAATGATTAATAAACTAGGTACTAAATACAATGAAATTGCAATGTTAAAATTTGTTATTTGCTGTGCCCTCACAGGGTTCATGTCAGGAACTTGTAAAATATTTTTAAGAACATCTTGTAAACCACATGAATAAGCAATAAATATTGATTGATTGATTGATGTATTCTATATCGTTTTCTAGTCATTATAATAAAAGTCCAGGCTAGTTTCTGGTACTTTAAATGTGATTCGATATTTTTTATATTTGCTAATCAGAATTGGCCAGAAAGCTAAATGTGAATCGGAAAATCACGTCGTCCATATTTGGAATGCAGTATAAGTAGTTTTTAACGTATGTAGTGGTGTTGCCAAAGTTTTAATTAAGATAAATGCAGATGTATTCTTATTGTTCCTCAATCATTTTCTTTTTCAGTTTTGTCTCTCGCTAAATAGACATTATTGCCGAATATTACGTTTTTATCGGGTACCTACGTCATTTTGGACAACCCTACTCAATCGTCAATCCGCATAGATTCACGAAGCATGTCACAATATTCACAATTCATTGCATTGAGCCAAACTGTTCGCTTACGGGCCAATGACTCTAGAACGTACTATATAAAATTATTCTATAGTGTAGCTTTAATTAGTTACGAGTACGATTATGTGGCCACAGTGGTACGATTAGGGTCTATTTTTGGGTGACAATGATCGCATAGGGTTTTTAAGTGGTAAAGTGAAACTGAGGCACTGGCTGAGGTTAAGGTCGCAGTATAGAAAAATCCGGCCTAGTCCCCATTTAATAGTTCCACTACAATATTAAAAGTACAACGAAATCTACCTATAAAAAAATTCTAGCAATTTCGTGATAGAAAATGCACACAAGGTCGTAGCAATGAGTATTTTCCAGGGGTAATCAGGTCCAGATTAGGGAGTTTCATTTAAACCTAGAGCGAGCGATGTTTTACACGATCTAAAACCTGGAGAGAGCGAAGCGAGCTCAAGATTTTTCTACAATACGTTTAGGTATTCTAAATACACTAAAAACCAGGAGCGGGCGAAGTGAGTATGAGTTTTTTCTATAATAAGTTAATTGCAAACACGATTTAAATCCTGGAGCGAGCGAAACAAGTTCGAGATTTTCCTGGAACGAGCGAAGCTAGCTCGAGATTTTATAAAGACTAGGTTGAAAACCTGGAGTGAGCGAAACGAAATCGTCCTAGATATTCTCCATCTAATATAAGCTTACTATAATGTCGACATACTGTATAATCTCTTCATTTATTAACATCGGTATAGATTTGCTAATATTAAATTGAGACCATAAAGCGTAACGCTGATTGGATCAACGTCACGCCATCGTGGTTGGCTGAGATCCAGATGTTTACATTCTACGGTGGCCGGTGGCAACATACGATACCTACCAAACAAAGATAGTGGTGTTTTATACTGCTTAGATCTAAGTAGTATACAGGGTGTTTCATAAGTAACAAGAAATATTTAAAACTCTTAAGGGGGTTGTTTAGACCGTCAAACTGAACGACTTTCTCTATGGGAGGACCAACATCGAAATCGCAAAAAAAAAAACTGATATCCCATACTTAGCTCTAGTCGATTTGTAGAGTATGGAACATCTATTTTTTTTTCCCGTTTTCGATATTGGTTCCATAGTGAAAGTTGTTCAGTTTGATGGTCTACACTACCCCCTTAAAGGTTTATTTGTATTTTTGTAACATCTTGTATAAGAAGGTTGTGAACATGGAGAGAAAATATCTAGTCGCTTTTAGGGTTGAACTAAACATGGCCGCACGCGATCGCACTTTTCCATCGCTCCATCCTTTTCTGTCACTCGGAACGTCATTTGCTAGAGCATTTAAGATAGACGGAACGCGATCGCCTGCAGCGTGCGGCCATGTGTAGTTCAACCCTTATTAGAACTCTGCCCGTGATTTCGTCCGCGTGGATTTCTGAAAACTTCAACACCCCGTTGTACTCCTTTAGGGGTGGATTTTCTAACAATCTTTTCTTAGTACACCCCTACAAGAATATGTATTCCAAATTTCATGTTTCTATATTCAGTGGTTTAGGAAGTTTATACGTATGTATAAATAATATGAATTAGAAGATATGTAGATACCTAGATAGAAGAAGATAGAATATAGTAAATAGGTATATTTTGTGACAATTATTAATTTTGTCTGGATGAGGAAGGCCAAGGACAGAGTTTTGTGGCGCGCCTTGGGAGAGGCCTATGTTCAGCAGTGGATGATGATAGGCTGATGATGATGATGATTATTAATTTTGGATGACAATCAGAAAACAATGTTTTCTACCTATATGTTTAATTTTACTAAAACTACCAATAAGTACGTTCGTAAGAAGTTGTAGCAAGTCTTGTACCCAGTAAGTACCTTGGATGGAATGAAAATTTAAATTAATAAATTAAAACTTCGATTTGACGTATTCTGCTCTTAAGAAAACTCTCAACCCAACTACTGATACATATACCGCGTCACTATGACGAACACTGAACTGAACTCTAGTGAAATTAACCTTGGTATTGTGGATTCCACTCACGCGCAGCAAACTGTCTGCCCTTGAAGACGCAACTTTTAAACGGCGGATATGTATGCTGGACTGCTGGTCTTGTGCAAATGTGTACTGGGCATTAGGGACCGGTGATGGAGTCTGTTGAAATGGGGGCCACGAGATACAATAGCGTTTATTATATTATTACGTGGACTGTATTGCTTCAAACAGTTTGGAATTCCTTTCGTTTTAGATGGGTAAAAGGTGTTCTTTATCACGAGAGAAGCAGCTTGAAACAGACTATTGGTAATGAGGTTTTAGGAAGTTTAATCGGCAATAATTTGTTATTTTATTCCGTAAATCAAGAAACTGACAGTAAAGATAAAAAACTTTATCTTGATCATATTCATGATCATTATCGATGAAATCTATAGGTTGAAATTGATATCATTAGCATCCGATAAGTCTGCCCATCGAACTGAACAACTTTTACTATGGGAGCAAACCGATCTGAGCAGTTCAGTTCGATTGGTAGACACTTAGTTTTATAGGATGCTAATGATGTAAATTTCAACATTTAGATTTCTTATTAGATTATGATCAAGATAAAGTTTTTTATCTAGATGCACTATATTAGGAAATTTTGACCTAATATACTGCACCAGCGTCGAAGAGCTGTTTCATTTGACGAGAAATAGACAGGGATATGCAGAGCAGAGGAACCAAAAGAAAAAGTGCACTCTGAAAAATTGTTCTGTCATTTTTTGAGCGATTACTGATCAAATAGTCCAGTCATTTTAGAGTTTCCTTGTATGGACACCCTAACAATAATTCATCTATCGCTGAAACTTTGCAGTGTGATAAAGTAAAGTATATAGATTACGGTTGAAAAATAATCTAGGACCGGAAAAAATTAAACCTAGATTATTTGTCAACTGTAATCTGTATACTTTACTTTATCACACTGTAAAGTTTCAGCGAAAGATGAATTATTGTTAGGGTCAAACCCTAAAATTATTGGACTAAAAGTGTTTAAAGTTAGTTTAGTGATACATATCAACCTGTGTATCACAATAATTTATTTGTGATGATTATGATTAAGATCGATGTTGCTAAAACCAGTTGAAAATTGACGTGCAAAGTCCAGAGTGATCAGACTGTGTCATTACTCAGGAATTTGCATCCATCTGATATTATGTTTCAAAAGAGTTGAGTTGGTACTAATGTTACGTGGCTTGCTGTCGTGTATGCATACGACATTACACCGGTTTCCTCTACTTTAATTCTGTCTCGTCTTCCTCCATTCCTCTTCCGCTCATTGAGTAATTATGTATAGAGCAGACAACGCGAACAAAATCTGTGCACCATGATCAGCAGTGTGGGGCGCGTGCTGGGAGCGTCAGGCTGCGACGAGCGCCTGGCACATGCTAAGTGGGTTAGAGCGCGTGCACCCTAACGCGTGTTACAAAACATTACTTCTCGGTAGCTTTTCTAGTTAACATAGTACCTCAATGCTTCCGCTTCATTTTTCCTTCTCGCATTGTATAAGAAAACTAAAGTTGAATCTGGAGTTCGGTCATTTTTTTGTGGATGTCGTTATATTTGTCTACTTTACAAAATGTAGTGTACCTTTAAAAAAATGGCAGAAAGCAAGAAATTTTGTTAAAAGCATATTTCTCACTCAGTACTAATTTAAAAGCATAGCAAAATAGCAAAGCAAGCCTTATTTATTTTGTAATTGTACTTTGTATATTTTGCTTTGTTTAAAAGAGTTCTTGGAGTGCGCTTTTTGAAAAGCGTAAAATCAGCAGTAGAAGATGAATGTATGAAGTTTGTGTATTCAGTCGTATAATATTTTGAATCTCAGGATTCAAAAATAACACTTTTCGCCGCATTTTTTCCCACAATGGAAACACCTTTCTACACGTGGTCGAGTCAAAAATGACATAAAAAAAGCTACCTAGGATGTGATTACTCGAATTTTATGATAAGCGCACATACTTTAAACTTTCTAGCTTAACACTCAGGTATCTAAATCATTATATACCTGAGTGTTTTTTAATTAAAAACAGCTATTGAAAGTCGAGTTTACAAAAAGTGGCATTACTTACAAGAAATTTCAATTGAATTGTACTTCGGTGAGTGTGCACAAGAGCTGCATGAGCTCATCCCGCCTTCCTCTTTCTACTATCGGACTTCCAGACGCACCGCGGGATACCACCCCTTCTTGGTTGATATCCCACGTATCCGCACTAAGCGCCTTTCTGATTCTTTTATAATGCGCACAGCCAAGGAGTGGAATGCCCTGCCTGCGTCAGTATTTCCGAGCGCTTACAACCCGAATAACTTTAAAGTAAGAGTGAATAGGTTTCTTCTGGGTAAGCTCGCTACATCTTCGACCCCATCTTTGTCCTCAAGACTAGATTGAGGTCAAGAGCAAACCCATTTTTTATTTAAAAAAACTTAGTTAATTACATTTAGCAGTCACAAACAGATCGGCAGATACACTTTCAACCGAGATGAAGTAAGTATTGGAATCAAAGGTATTTCCTATAAGACGCTAGCGTCTTGCTAATCCGGTACGTGACGAAAATCCAAACAATTTTATTTCCTTTACGAAATTGTTAGACTGATGCTAGATAAGTTTGTGTTAGGAATAACAATTGACTGCTACCTGTATTGAGATAGACTACATGCTAATACGATGTTTTCAAAATCATCGTGGATGCTCTGAGTTTTTGGAATATCTCTGACTACCCCCGCGGGAAATATAGTCGTGAGCATATACGTCTTTACACGTTTGCTTCACTTAAGATTCTTTCACCATCTGCAAACGCTGAAGAAGGAGATTTGATGCGAAGTCTACCAATTGGCACGCGTGGTGGACTAACGCCCATAAACCTTCCTCGAAGGCAGGCCTTTCAGTGGGATTGGAGAAGAAGACCGTAAAACTTAACAACTTTAATAGTTCAATTTTATGGGTAGAGTACGTGGTTTAAAGATTAACGATACTATCGTTACATTCTGTATAGTGATGTTGTGTTGTTTCAAATTAAATATTGAAAAATGCACGACTGTAAAGACGAGAACAGGTTGAAAGATTATGAAGGTATCAACAAGAGATCGTTTGGTAATTGGTATTGATGTTGTAGAGTTTCTAGCCGCATCTTCTCTACTAGTCCAATCATTTTAGAGTTTCCTTGAATGGACACCCTAAAAATAATTCATCTATCGCTGAAACATTGCAGTGTGATAAAGTAAAGTATACAGATTATGGTAGACAAATAATCTAGGACCGGAAAAATTAAAACCTAGATTGTCAACCGTAATCTGTATACTTTACTTTATCACACTGCAAAGTTTCAGCGATAATTGAATTATTGTTAGGGTCAAATCCTAAAATGATTGGACTATACAGCGACAACATTTGACATTTAATAAGTGGGCTTCAAGCTCTTATATTGAATACTAGATTGAATACAATTAAATAGATTATAATTTTTGACTTATAACTTTGACGACAGAGTGTCGAAAGCCAAAATGGCCCGATTGGTTCGCTGTTCTATTGGCAATCCCCGAACTGGAGTGCGATTTTTGAAACTCACACGTTCAAATTATCAGCAGTAGATATTGTCAAAATTACTATGGAGATATGCATCGTTCTCCTGTTGATTTGACTGAATGAGCAGTAGAAAGATGCATATCTCCATATATTTCCATTTCCACTTCGAATAAGATCTACTAACTTTTTGACAGTATCTTCAAGACTTCAACATACGAATGTTTTAATAATTATGTAAAACTTCTGTCAATACTCATAGATAGTTCTTTGCAATGTCGTATTTGAACTTTGTATATATACATAAATAGTTTTCACAATATTTATCTACGTGCATACTAGGCTACCTACAAATCTATAAGTAGGTATAACATATATTTTCAATCGACGCGACGTCAAACGCATGGTATGCAAAAACGTGACTTTTCTATAAGGTATTGCGTTAGTTACAAAGTCAACGAACTTAATTATAATTCAATGGAGTCCTGTCCTGTGACAATATTCTTATCACATTGTTTCAGTTGACAGGGAAAGCGAAAATTATATTAATTAATTTCAGAGAAGAAGTAAAATCATCACGTCATTGGGAAATTGAAGCACTCTCATTGGCTATTTTTTTCCTCGCTCAGCGCCTCGCTACCTCGCACATCTCTGGTGGAAACGCAGCCTAAGTAGGTAGGTACAACATTTATCTATTACTTAGTACCTAAGCATATTATTTTTCACCTCACAAGCTCGGAAAGATTCTGTTTATCATTCGAAATCTGAGTGCAAAAGTGCATTTTATCCGCTAGCGTGGAAAGAGTTTTTGAAATTCGAATCTGTTTATTCAATATTTTTCTATACCGCCAATTCACTGAAAATGCATGTCACTGGCCAAAACTTGCAAAAAAACTTTTTAAAATGTTGTTCTCTTTAGCAATTCACTTTTTTCCCTAGCTGTTGTGAGGTGAAAAGTTGTGTGTTTCGCTCGACTGCAAAGTTATTCTGCGTCTCGTACCTTTGAAACCTTCGCTATAAGCTCAGGATTCTATTATTTGAACCACTCGCTTCGCTCGTGGTTCAATCCTAGACTCCTTCGCTTGCTCAGGTTTCAATACAAGTACTCGCGCCAAAAAACAACTTTGCAGCCTAGCATAACAAATAACTATTACCTATTCCTTCTTTCAAGTAGGTACTCAAATTCAAAGTCTTCGAACCCAAAACAAATATTTTTGTCAAAATCTCTGATGTGCCTATCTAAATACCATTTTCTGTGGCTCGGAACAAGAAGCACGTATGTCCATATGATTACGTACAGACTTACGTACTTTTTGTACCAAGCCACAGTTATATTGATTTGAAAATTGCGTGATTGTTCAGAGTAATCGACTCACTACGATTTATGAAGCGGTTAGAACTCGTCATAAAGTTAAATTCAAGTATTTGTAAACTTTAATAAACTTATAAAGGAAACTGGGCAAAAATTTATGGTCACTGGTCCAAGAGCCCCCTATGGCATAGGTAGGGACAATTAGATTATACCGTACATGGTGTACAAAGGGCATCCAAATATTTTTCAGAAATAAAAGAATGAAATGAATGAATGAAATATACTTTATTTACACCAAAAACACAGATAACTACAGCATTAGCAAAAGATTGGTGCCGGACTAAAAAAAAAATTATGTATTAAACCCTCTTTCAAACGTATTGCCACTTAAGGGAGGGCTCTTAAACTACTGCTGTCCACTGTCCTTTGATTCTAAATCGAATGTAGAAGAAGAAGAAATGAAGAAAATATTTTTATTTGCATACGCAACAAAACATGACATAATTATTATATAGGGTCCTTCTTAATATGCTGACACTTTTTTAAGGGCATAATCAGACCGTCAAACTGAACAACTTTTTCTATGGCACAAACATCGAAGTCGCAGAAAAAAAATGCTCTTCCATACAAAACTGCAAACCTACTCAAGCCAAATGTACCTATGGGACAGCAGATTTTTTTTCGCGATTTCGATGTTGGTCCTATAGAGATAGTTGTTCAGTTTGATGGTCTGATCATCTCCTTAAAAAGTGTCAGAATATTAAGAAGAACCCTGTATAAATAAATTAAACTAAAAACATACAATTTAAAAATAACATAATTGACACTAGTGTGTGCCGCAACAGCAAACAGGGTTACGAACGACTCAGCATTATGCTGGCCTAAACGAGCTTAGCGCTGATTTTCTGTCGCACCCAAATACAAGAATTCGGTATGTCAAGTTTTTTTTGGTCTTCATTCATATATTTTTAAGGATAGAAGACATAATTTTAAGACACCTATTTCATTCTTATTGCGATTCATCGAGTTTATCAATATAAATTTAATTTTTAAATTATTTTGATCTGTAATCTCTAAGTGCAAAAATGGTGGAGAGAAAATAATTCGAACTCCATGGAGAAAAACTACCTACTGCTATATTAAAAAAAATTAAAACCTGCCTCCTCTTTCTAACTCTATGCTGGAAACCGTAGAAAGAGAAGGAACTAGAAGAAAGCACGTGTCTTGTCATATCACTCAGTAAGAGATGCACATAGCAAATTCGCTCTAGTTAAAAAAGGAGATCGCTACTTATTGCTGTCCTTTTCGACGTAGCCACTTTTTTGTTCTACGACGGCTGTCTGACTCCGGAGTCAGACATCTATTTTCATACAAATTGTATAGGATTTTATGACTATCGCTGTCTCATACGCGGTTACACTGATGTTACGTCTATTAGCGTAAGCGAAAAATACTTAGCCTATGCTGGAAACAGATACGGCAACATCAAATGTCAAATTCTGACATTGTGAATATATTTTTTTTCTTAATGGTCAGTTATTTTAAGTTGATTTTATGTTTTCCAAGGAGTTCACAGGTATGCCAGCGACGTCACAGGACGGACCGAAAAACGACGTTATTTTATTAAAAATATCTGTAATCCTTTCATTTAAAAATCTCTGACATAGAAAATATGATTATTGAGACAATTATCTCGAAACGGTTTTCGATTCAGGCCTCCAAAAAAAAACTTGACATGGTACCGAATTGTCACTTCTGAAACTCACACCCCCAAAATCGTGATGTAAGTATAATCTCCATAGTAATTATGACATTTTCACGGCTGATTAGAACGTATGACTCTCAAAAATACCGAACCAGACGAGCAGATAGATTACAAATAAATGTAAGACCTCAAGAATGCAATTTGAATTCAATTTAAAATTATGAGCTATAAGTGAGTTGATTATTAGGTCTTAAAATTACAATTCGTACGACTCTTAGAGTGTTGGACAATTATTATGAAAGCATGCCTTTTGAAGCCAATAGTTGAAAGTAAAAAAAATCCGTGGCTTGTTTATGAAATCTCAGGTCGGTTGGGTAAGGTTTGCCTTTTTACATTTTATTTTATTGCACACAAGTTAATTGTATTTACAAATTTAACATTTATATCTGAAGTATGTACGGATCTTTGCCTAAAAGAATTAAAAAAAATTTTTAAAAATAACGAACAACAAAATAAATTTAAAAAAATCTTGTTGCTCCAAACAGTTGTTCTCTAATAAAATTATATGAAGTGCTTATAAAAATTAAATACCGTAAAACGAGAACATAATGACAAAGTACTCACCAAAATTACAAATAAGCGTTTCACCTCCTTTTACTTTTGAACTGCAACACCTCACTTTTATTAAGAAATTATTTACTAAACTTAAAAGCACTTGACCATAAAAGACCTTTTAAAAAGTTAGCAAAAAGACGCGTGCAAATTTTCCGGCAGCTCGGAAATGGCGCGCGTGTGTCGACGTTTGAAAATGGAACGCTTTTCTTTTTTTTTAACGTCGGATACGCGCGCGGGACAACTCTACACTGCCATGACAGTTAGCGGTTGGCAGAGCGCTCTCTCTCGATGTAGTGTTACGAACCTTGAGACATGACACTAATTGTTTGCTTGCCTCAAGATTTTCATGGCAAGTGCAAATCAAATATTTGCAGAATAATCATTAGGTGTTACGTGGTTCTACTAAGTCGTTAAAGCGTTGACGCTAGAATGACGTGTATTCGCAGTTCCGTAAAAAATATATTTTATTGTCGGAACTATAAGTGCTAACTAAATATTTAAGATGTTAGAGTTACTAGTTCTCAAAATATCGAGTCATTAGCAGATGTCTCTTTAACTTTAGTGTTATAAATATTGTTAATCTCGCTTACGAAATATCCTCGAAACTACTAAGGGCGCTATTATTTCAGGTGTTTTAACGCTGTTAGTTTAATTTAGTCAAAAAAAACCATAATACAGATAAAAAGGAATACTAATAATAATATTATAATGGTCCTTTATAAAACAATGTTTATGATACAAAAGGATACTTTCGTTTTTATTTGGTTTTTCTGAATTTTATGTTTTGTTTATATTCGTTTTTTAAGATATTGATATGCTGAAAATATTATGTGTGCTGTACAGAGATGTGCAAAATAGTTTATAAAATGTATTTAAATACAAAATGCAAATACTTTATGAATTTTGTATTTCAAATGCAAAATACAAAATCGTTTTTCATTTTGTATTTAAAATACTAAATGCAAAATGCGTATTTCCAAAATACTTTTTTAAAATAAAAATACTTTTATAGTTTTTAACTTCCTTTATTTTATTTGTACGTTTTTGTTATTCAAATAAGTCATCATTTTAGCATTGATCAAAGTAAAGATTATGAGGTTAACTCACGTGATTCAAAAGGTATCATAATCATATGGAGAAATACCTTTCCCCCAACTTCTAAAGGGCGCCGTACCCGGACATTCGAACTTCGCAATTTCGTGAACGTTTCCGTTCCAATGTTAAGTCTGTTGCAGTGAAGTTCGGACCGAAACCGTCTCGATATATCGAAAATCGAAAGTCCGGGTACAGGGCCAGGTTACAACCAATTTATGCGCATTTGCCACTCTTCTTTACCTAACAGATTTTAATAAAATAATTTGTTCAACGACACTGTCACTCATCTTCCTTCTATGCGGTCTCATAATCATGCCACCATAAGAAAAAAGCCTTTCTACCGGAGCAGAGCTAGGCAGGTATTATATGTACCTATTTTAAGAAGACCATCTTTACTGTAGGGTATTTATTTAACGATTGCAGGCAGACATCATCATCCTTTAAATATTGAAGTGATTCCAGGTCAATAGTGGTGTTTACACTTGCATTATCACTAGCTAGTGAGGAATCTGAATCATCATGAAACATATGTAGTAGGATTCATTTTTATCTTTCGTGTGTGATTGGGATGCATTTCCTTTCGAAAAGGCAATGGGATCTAACCCTTACAGCCGTTTTCTTTATCATTTGTTTTATTGATGTTGACAAAACATATCAAAAAGTATTTTGCATTTTGCAAATACAAAATACATCGTAAAAGGTATTTCAAATAAAATACTAAATGCTTATCCAAAAAAAGTATTTAAATACAAAATGGAAATAGGCATTTTGTATTTTGAATTTTGCATTTTAAATACTGTTATTTTCAAAATGTCACATCTCTGGTGCTGTATTATATTTTTAACATCTCACGTAACCACACAATGCAATAAATGATTTGGATTATTCCTTTTTTTTAAATTAAATTACACGAAAATATTTATTTAGGTACGAACATGACCCAAGGCAATGAACGAATTGTACATTAAACACAATAAAACAGTTTTTCGATGAAATGTTGAGAATAATAATTACCTATATAAATTTCAAACAGTTATTGTATTGGTTCTGAACAGTTTTCTGGTTTTGTGTCACTAGTTTTTTATTATTTTTGATACTTGGTTTTTATACAGGGTGTTAGGGTAAATAGTTGCATTACTTTAAGGGGTGATTGTAACCATGATACTAAACATCTCTCCCAAAGAAACCTATAGGAAATCCGCCGAATTCACCAACCAACTTTCTCTATGGGACCAAAATCGAAATGGCAAAAAAAAAATCTGCTGTTGTTTTGTATGAAAAAGCAGATTTTTTTTTTTATTTTGATTTTGGAGTTCAACTGTTTGACGGTCTGGTCATGCCCTTCATAAAGTGTCAGCCGTTTAAGAAGGACCCTATATATGTATTTACTCAATACGCTTTTTGTCTTGTCTATGAAATTTAATATTGGAACAGCACGATTTTGTGTTGCAAAATATTATTTAGATTTATTTGCTTCCATGATTTTTTTAGTACGAATTGTGTAATCAATTCTACCACTATATAGCTCTACCAATACTGCCCGCTCTGACGTGACGTCACGAGAAATACGAAACCTTTCTCTGTCATAATTTAAGAATGCATGCGAGACAACAATATTCTAATACGCATTCCAATCCTACTTCGTAATTTTTTTTTTATTAATTCATAATCGTGGTACTGTTAAGAACTGACCTACTTTTTAATTTAATTATCTTATCGATTTAAACTTTATCCTAGAATAAAATATAGTATTGCAAATCTTAGTTTTCAATGCCTTAGCATTGAAATGTTTCTCATAGGAATGAGTAAAAAATAACTCAATAGATGGCACTTTAGTTTAACTGCTTATTATGTTAGTGTGTCAAAATGGTTATAACATAACATAAAATTCGTGTGGCAAGGTCATACGTTAACATAATATTATTCTCAGACATAAAACATATTATCTGTTGGATGACATAATAGTCTAATGCAACAAAAATGTTTAATGTTGCTAACGTCAGCAACTTTTATCCATTATTTTGTAAATTATTATCTACTAGGTCCGATCGGAGCAAAAAAAAAATCTGCTGTTGCATACATTTTAGTCGAGTAGGCATTGCAGTTCAGTATGGAACAGCAGATTTTTATTTTGCTCCAATCGGTTTGCTCCCCTAGTGAAAGTTGTTCAGTTTTATGGGTAGACTCTACACACACACCTGTATTCTTAGTTGTTTTCTTGACATTTCCTCACTCGAGTGGAGGAAGTATTTTGACATAATTTGTGTGAAAAAAATGTCAAAAACGTCCTCGACTCGAGTGAGGAAGCCTCAAGGAAACAACTTAGAATACGGGTGTTAGTTTAAAAGGATGCTAATGTTATCAATTTCACCCTGTATGTCTAGATAGTCGAAACTTCGAACGCGTCGAAAAAAATTGCAACCAGTCAAATGGAGACCAAAAAACAGGCGCATTCGCCATTTTTCTTTTAAATTTGCTTATAAGGTGATAATTATTATGACATAGTGAGGAAATTTTATGATACCTGCATCAATGTATCATAATATGTGATAATTAAATTATCAACGTAAAACAATTAGCAGATAATTCTACAAGCCGTGTGGCTCCGGTTCAGAATGTATAATGTTGGTGTCGTACGAGGCGACTAAGGGATAAAGGTTTTTATCCCTTATGTACTGTTTTTGTGGTTAGCTATCGAACACCACTTTCTATAACATTTCATCTTGATTAAAATACAGGGTGTAAAAATAAATGCGTTATACAGGATCATTCTTAATATGCTGACAATTTTTTAAGTGGGTGATAGGTTTAGGTTATTCCGGGTTTCAAAAAAAAAATATTCATACATTATGAAAGTCTCACAAAACCGTTTCCACGGTTTGTCTGTGAGATCAAGAGTCTCAGAACAATCATTTAGTAGACATTTTGCTTATTCTTAGTTTATTCATGGTATAACATTTTATACTACGGTTATTTGGCAGTGTAAGAGTCTAACCATCAAACTGAACAACTTTTACTATGGGAACAAACCGACCGGAGCAAAAAAAAATCTGCTGTTCCACATACTAAACTGCAATGCCTCCTCGACTCAAATGAATGCAACAGATATTTTTTTTTGTCCGCTCTGTTTCCTACTATAGTAAAAGATGTTCAGTTTTATGGGTAGACTCTTAGTTTGGAGATATCAAATTCACCCTGTGTCGTCAGATATGACGACACCGAAAGTGAACACGGTCGTGATGCTAGTATGTTAATTTCGTTACACGTTGTATAAGTAGGTATTTACACCGGTTTGTTGAATAACTTTGTTCATAATTCGGTTATTAACATTTTCTAGAGTAAAAGACATCAACGATTTCGCAAGAACAATTAAAAATGTTGACTGTATTTAACGCTGCCAAAAAAAAAGTAAAACAATAGCTTAGATTATCTAGATGGAACGTCGCCTCACAAATGGAAATCAAAAATTGTTCCAATTTTTGACAGATGTGTGCGTGACCGCTGCGTTCTACGCATGTTTAAACCTTTCAGTGTGTGAGTGTTTGGGTTACCAGCAGAATTCCATCTCCCTTAGAATCTGGGAAAATTTTAGTCATGTTTGGGAGTGGTGTCGAACCATTGATTCAAAGTGTCGAAAACCTAAGATTTTTATGTGTAGGTAAAGTGCTGCCATCTATACGTTTTTCTTCTTGTTCGCTACATTAGCAACCTATTGGAAAAGAGTCAAGAGTCAAGAGATCTCCATTTTGCGACACCAAAAAAACGCAAAATTCAAGGTGTTGAAGTGGTGTCGAACACCTTAATTTTTTATGTGTAAGTAAAGTGCTGCCATCTATACGTTTTTCTTCTTGTTCGCTACATTAGCAACCTATTGGAAAAGAGTCAAGAGTCAAGAGATCTCCATTTTGCGACACCAAAAAAACGCAAAATTCAAGGTGTTGAAGTGGTGTCGAACACTTAGATCAAAATTATTTTGATCTAAGGTCGAACACCTTAAATTTTTATGTGTAAGTAAAGTGCTGCCATCTATACGTTTTTCTTCTTGTTCGCTACATTAGCAACCTATTGGAAAACAATCGAGAAAAAGTCTGACCTTAGTATAGTACTCTGTGGTCTGACTAAGAAGCCTTCCTTCAAAGCCTTTTAGTTCTAAAGCCTTCCGATAGATGGCGGCAAGAGTTGATTGCTCACAGAGTTATTGTCTTAAAAAGTACGTACAAAAGTTCAATAAAGTATTGTTAGATGTCAGTATATTATGGGAAAAATTATTGTTTTTCTTACTTCCATTATTCAAATACCTACAGGGTGTAACAAATGACTCTTAGTAATATAAGGTCTAACAAAATTGAAACTATTTTAATGGGAGTATCAGACCATCAAACTGAACAACTTCTCTATGGGACCAGCATCGAAATCGCGAAAAAAAAAATCTGCTGTCCCATACAAAACTGATAGAAGTAGTTGTTCAGTTTGATGGTCTGATACTCCCCTTAAAATAGTTTTAGCTAATTTTGTTAGACCTTATATTTAATGGGGTGGTCTAGACCACCAAACTGAACAACTTTACTATGGAAACAACGTCGAAACAAAAATGTCCCATGTATTTGAGTCGAGAGTTACTGCAGGCTTGTATTTAAAAAAAAAATCTCGATTTTGCCTCCATAGTGAAAGTTGTTCAGTTTCATGGTCTATGGTATGGTGATAGTTATGTAACGGATCTAAGTTAACACCCTGTATATTCCTAACCTAATGCTATTTCCTGACTTGATGTTGCAATAACAACATAAAAACAGTAGTATTACCATCTAAAAAACACATTAAATTATAAAGTTTATTATAACCTACTACCTGTTATTAATAACCATATTCATACACGAGTTAGATATTGAAGGACAAATTTTTTGCAATACATGTAATGCGTTAAGTCACTAATCTCTTCCGTGTTGTAGGCCAACCATACATTACCATCACTTCTTCTTATCTTGTAGGCAAGCCCTGCATAGCTAGCATGCCGCAGTGATACAGCGCTATCACCAAGCTATCACTCCTTAGCTCTCTTTCTATTTGCGTGCGAACGAACGAGATAAAAGACGTGATACAGCCGTATCACGTGCAGCATACTACGAGTGCAGGTGTCAGAGTTTATTCAAACCGCCTTACGGCCTCTGACGTGGTTTTTATGTAACGACTACTACCACCAGAGATAGTAGCCGGGACCAACGGCTTAACCACCCATCCGAAACACGGAATCATCTTTCTTTTCAGACAATCAGGTGGATTCAGCCTGCAATGTCCTAACCAACTGGGGAAAAATGCACAAAGTGAAATATCACTAGGTGTCCCCCGTGGGAATCGAACCGACGACCTCCGTATCAAGAGCCCAATGCTCTTAACCATTAGTCCACGGAGGCAGTCCCTAAGGAGGAATTCCCATCACTGTAACTCCTCCTGTATCCCCGCTAGCCTTAGACAATTTATGTAGGGACCCGACCCGCCTTAGCTTTTCCTGCCAACGTGCAAGATCAAAAAATCTTACGCTTTTACATACAATTTCATACCTTGCGGAACAATAAATTCGAACTTATCAAGATTGGGGTTCACACGACACTGTTTTTCATGATTTTTAACATTAAAAATTAGAATCTAAAGTAATGGAATAAAGTCCAAAGTTGCGGATTTCATGCTACCTCGCCCCCCGAAAAAAGTGTCGGAAAAGTTTGTTAGTAGAATTCACGCGTAACTTGTCACAACTCACACCACAACTTTAAGACCGTGAATCTGAACCACTTCAAGGCTTTCTTATTTACTGCCCAAGGTGTGTCTACTGTTTTTCTCCACGACGGAGGCGGAAAGCGGCAACTTCGTATAGAGCGCAGAGGGACGAAAGTTGACGCTTTCCGTCCGGAGGGGAAAAAATAAAAAAACCGACCGGAAATCGTAGAACCAAAGTGAAATTGTAGTACCAAAGTGAAATTATGAAACCAATGTGTAATACCAAAGTGAAAAGACATTGCCCAATCCCGTATCGGATCCTTACAAAACTGGTAAATTTGAATTTGAATAGTAAAAAAATCCCACTGCAGAAATTTATATATTTATTATAGACAATTTCCATTTCATTGTGAAGTATGATTCCTAAAATTTTTGAAATAACTTCTGAAATTGAAGGGAAAAATATATAAAGCCATAATAAGACCTGTTGTCATGTACGTTTCAGAGTGTTGGGCCACAAAAGGGACGGATGAGAAACGACTGCATGCAGATGAGATGCGAATGTTGACATGGATGTGTGGTGTAACTAGAATGGACAGGATTAGGAATTAGTATATTAGAGGAAGTTTGAAAGTAGCACTTAATGACAGAAAAATTACAGGGTAATAGATTATCGTGGTACGGGCATGTGATGCGGAGAGACGAGTTTCATATTACGAGACGAGTGGATGGCTGTGGTAGGAGAGGAAGGCCGAAGAAAAGATTGATGGATTGTGTGAAGGATGATATGCGTAAGAAAGGAGTGAGTGCTGAAATGACGGCTAAGAGAGATGAATGGACGAGGATGATTATATTTCGCCGACCCCAGATAATGGGAAATGGGCAAGAGAATGATGATGATGGGAAGTATGATTCCTCCTGTGTTGTGTATAATTTTAGCTATCATACTCTTTGTATTAGTTCTTTGATTACACTCATTCGTTAGTTGCGCAACGATTTGAAACGAATACAGTTCGTCACGTGGGCAATGTCTTTATAGCACCAAAGTGAAATTGTAGTACCAAAGTGAAATTGTAGTACCAATGTGAAATTCTAGTACCAATGTAAAATTGCAGTAGGTACTAAAGTAGAAATATGATCAACTTAGGACCAGTAAAAAGAAAATTGCTCAATGGCAGGAAAAACAATTTTTCTTCCAACAAAACTGTGCAAAAAGCATAACCTTCGTATTTATAGCTTACGTAATAGTAATGGATGCTGATTGTCTGTCACCCTGCCCTCGCCTATTGTTTCATTAGTTCCATGAACTTGATGACTTATCACCTTTACTATGTTGTAATAAAAACCAACAAATAATATTTAGCGACTCAAGTAAACGTGTCTTAATGCTGAAACACAGAATACGAGAGAGTACTGCATACAGAATGGCTTAGGGTTGAACTACACCATGTAGCACAACATCGCATTTTTCCGTCGCTCCATCCTTTTCTGTCACTCAGGAACGTCATTTGCTAGAGCATAGAAGCACCCATTTCTTTTGTGTGCGTGCTGTCACGCGGTACATAATGGTGACGGGTTGTCGGACCTGCACCTAGAACTAGTGCATCTGTGTGAGTGTAGGTCCCTTGTAGAACAAACGAAAATGTAGGACCTTGCATGTTTCACATCTTTTCAGTGTTACATTACGTCCGTATTTTTTTCAGGTCCGTGCTTTGGTATGTATATTCTTATGCGCCCCATGAACTGAATTTATAATTGGCTAATCTTCAAAACATAGGACGTACGTATCATTTTTTTATTGGTCGTCATGCGTCAGAATTAACCTTGTCTTAAAGTTTGGCTAAAATTCGTAATAAGGTTTCAAATTTTTTTCTCTTATCATTAAGACGCTGTTATCCCGTCGAGGCCGTTTTTTGAACACGAACGAAAGTGTTTTAAACTGTGTTTTAAAGTCTGAAATTAAATTATGTCTAATTTAAGGATCGGGCGGATGGGCGACTGTTCTCAATTACACGATTAGATTAAGTTTACTAGATAGAAAAACATCCCAAAGTTACCCCTTTTTGTTATGTTTTTTCAATACTATGATTAAACTGCTGATATTTAACTTTTTATTCTTGTACTTAACTAAATACATTAAATATTTCTAGTGAACTCAGAAGAATTTTTAGCTTAGAAACTCCCATGAGCAAAGATATTGACGAAAAACACGTTTTTTTGCGATCCTGCTTTCAATTGGAGCCGGATGTAAACTTATCCTTGCAAGAAAGAGACGCTTGCACTGGGATAACCTAGCCTTAATGCATAAGGTAAAAGTACCCAGTATTTATTATAGTACCTGCGAAATCGATCATTGGTCGGTGCAGTAGATAGGACCAGTGCAACACTGAACCATTATTTCTAGATCTCACGTTGAGAAAGAAAACGCCAGCATCTACAGATGGAATAGACTTTTCATCTTCTTCTTATCGTGTGGGCGGCAAGCAATAACAGGACTTCCCAACCAGTGGGGCGCGCCCCCCTTGGGGGGCGTAGCGATATCGTTGGGGGGGTCACAATTGGTTTGCATTTTTATAAGAAAAATTCAGTTAACGACGTAAATTCCACTCATTAATTAATTTTGTTTATTAAGGGTATATTATTCGGAGCGCACTCCATACAAACGTACTATGGTGATATTTTCAATACTAACCAATTAAAGTCAATGAAATTTTGCAGAAACAATCTAGAAACAAATTTCTATGCTTGTATGGAAACGGATTTTCGTTAAAATGTATAGTTTTCAAGTTACAGTGCCTCAAAGATTTCCATACAAATCTTAAATTAATCCTAGCATTGAAACTGTATATTTTAACGAAAATCTGACTCCATACAAGCATAGAGATATGTTTCTAGATTGTTTCTGCAAAATTTCATTGACTTTAATTGGTTAGTATTGAAAATATCACCATAGTACGTTTGTATGCAGCGCGCATTTTCGCTCTCGGAATAATATTCTCGTAATTCAGTGGCTAATTCACCCATTCGGTCGTTCTTACCGAAGTGTTCAGGCTCGGTAGGTCTCAGATAGCAGAGTTCCACCCGCGCTTGTCGTTAAAATTTCGATAGGGGGGCATGTAAATATTACTTATCATAACAGAGGCGTGACGCAAAAAAGGTTGGGAAACCCTGCAATAGGCTGATGATAATTCCATTTATCATTTTTAAATACATAAATCCATGGCATAAAACGTAAAATAATGTGACCCACATTCAAGTAGGCTATGTATGGGTGATGGGAACAGTCAAATCGATCGCAGCGCCCGGGGTGGCAGAAATGTGTACTTTTGTCGGGCAAGCTGTGGCAAATCCACGCACTAACTCAACACGAAATCTCCAAAACTGTAAAGACTACAAACTTAAAATTTTGCATGGTAGTTTCTATTAGCATTTAGGTGCTCACTAAAATGTTTTTTTAAAATTTCATCTCCAAAGATGTGAAAACCGGGATAAACGTTTGTACGGAAATAGGCACTGCAAATGTCGTGGATTTTAGCAAATAGGTAGACATTTAAAAAAAAAATATCGACGATGTTGCTAATTTCTTTAGTTTTTACATTATTTTATTATAAACTTAAGGCCCTCTTATCCGAGTGCAAGCGTCTCTTTCTTGCAAGCATAAGTTTACAATTAGCCATCCCGCTCCAATTGAAAGCAGGATCGCAAAAAAACGTGTTTTTCATCAATATATTTGCTCATGGGTGTTACTAAGCTCCAAATTCTACGAAATTCACTAGAAATATTTGATGCATTTAGTTAAGTACAAGAATAAAAAGTTAATTATCAGCAGTTTAATCATTGTATTGAAAAAACAATAAAAAGGGGTAACTTTGGGATTTTTTTCTATCGAGTAAACTTAATCTAATCGTGTTATTGAGAACCATCGCCTATCCGCCAGATCCTTAAATAAGACATAATTTAATTTCAGACTTTAAAACACAGTTTAAAACACTTTCGTTCTTGTTCAAAAAACGGTCTCGACGGTATAACAGCGTCTTAACCGGTTTTCTTAATTATCTGAGATGTCATCAAAATACATTGAGATAATACCCTTCTTTCTTCTTTTCTACCTGTTACCCCTACGTGGGGTATAGGGCTCGGATAATAGCTCTCCACCGGTTGCGATCTTGGGCATCATTGTAAATATCCTCTGAATGAATCCTATGAATAAAGTATGTGGTTTAAAGGATAATGATACTTTTTCTTACACCCTGTGCAGTGATGATGAATATGTTCATTTGTCTCTACGTAGTTTAAAACACTTTCGTTCGTGTTCAAAAAACGGCCTCGACCTGATAATAGCGTACTCTAACATGTTACTTGAAATAATTCATGGTGGTTCGACACGCTAGGGGCGCTAGTGTCGTGCACATAGCCAATACAAAAACAACCATTTTGGACTGAGTTTCACGTAAAAGTAGGTATAGGTGTAGTAATTTATTTATTGTCTCCCATTAAAGCAGTGTAACACATTAAATAAGTGATTCACAAAATATCAATTTCTACCTCTAATTAATTGCCAGAACAATCACTTTACGAATGTCATTAGATAAAATAACTGGTTCTAAATGTTCCTAGTGAACAGCCAGTTCAAAATACCTAAATACCAAAATGCTACTTTAAGGAATCGTGGCCAATATGAAAAAGTGAGGATCCATAATCCTTAAAGCGATAGTCTTCGATCAGCGTGTGTTGCCAGTGATGACATATGGAACAGAGACGTGGTCGCTCACTCAAGGCCTCATAAAAAGGCTAAAAGTCACCCAAAAGGCAATGGAGAGGGCTATGCTCAGAGTTTCCTGCAAGATCGAATCATAAATGAAGAGATCCACAGAAGAACTAGAGTAGCTGACATAGCCCAAAGAACATTTTCTTAACTAAAGTGGCAGTCGGCGGGGCATATTCCTCGCAGAACATATGGCCGATTGGGGCCGAAAAGTTCTCGACGACCTGGTGAAGGCGGCAGGAACCCGTTGGATGAGGAAAGTGAAGGACCAGTCGTAATGGTGATCCTTGGGGGATGACTATGTCCAGCAGTGGATGTCCATCGTCTAAGATGATGATGATGAGGATCTATGGCCAACCTGGCAAGCCTGGAATGATCTCAGATACATTTTTGGCCAGATTTCATGCAAGCACATATCCAGACTTTTGGTTCGGGGGACGACAGCGACATTAATTTTCGGGGGTGAACAATGTGAAAGAAATACTAAGCTATACTTGATCAAAGATGATTCTATCTCTAGTGGTAGTAGACGTAATAGGTAGGCCTGTGCCCTGCAGTGGGACGTAATAGGCTGAAGATGACGATGATATTAAGAAGGATCCTGTTTACCCAAAAATCAGCACTTACAATCACCTCTATGAGCCAAACCAGAAAACGATTGACGTAGTCGCTTTCCGTGCAGACAGAATATGTTATACATAATGTAATCCGTTAGCTTATGTTGAAAGATTATATCTAAATATTTTTAGCGTTAAAAATAAATTGGTCTGATCGCTATCGGGCTTTTTACCCTTACCAATTTGCGCTTTTAACGTACCTGCAGAACCGGTCCCAAAATTGGACTTAGCTTTAGGTTTTTTAAAACCCGTTCTGAGATTAAAGTTTTTGGTTTTGTCTGATTATTATTTACTAACTAGTCATTACATACCTACAACATGGAATAGATGTTATTTATGTGAAATTTAGGTTTCTACAGGGTGAAAATCTTGCAATAAATTATATGATAAGATTATGAAATCGATATCATTAGCATCCTTTATAAACTAAGAGTCTACCCATCAAACTGAACAACTTTTACTATGAGAGCAAACCGATCGAGCAAAAAAATCTGCTGTTGGCGCTGTTGCATCCATTTGAGTCGAGCGGGCACTGCAGTTTAATATGGAACAGCTGATTTCTTTTGCTCCGATCGGTTTGCTCCCATCGTAAAAGTTGTTCAGTTTGATGGGTAGACTCTTAGTCTTAGTTTAAAAGGGTGCTAATGATATCAATTTCATCCTGTATCTTATCTTATCTTAACTATTATAAAACCGTAAAAATCGTGAGGAATAAAAAAGTTGCGGTTCACTTCATATAAACTCAAATAACAGTCGATAGCGCGATTTAAATGACGTGTGGCGCCATCTATTGACAAGTTTGTTTGTTCACGCATCACGCAAAAACTACTGAACCGCTTTTGATGAAACTTTTTTTGTTTGATAGCTTATGATCTGGCTTAAAATCTGGTATATATTATGCGGACGAAGTCGCGTGTTAACTCTAGTAACAATTCAAATGCTTTTACCTCGAAATATTTACACTCAAAGTAACTTTCCTACCTTATCTTCGTAGTCATCACAACTAAGGCTAAATCTTTGATTATTAAAAGAATGAACCGTTTGAAAGAATTTCTAGGACCGACAAACGTGTGAAATAGCCAATACAAACACGATACGTGCCTGACCAATAAAATAATGGTAAACAAATCATATCTATGAAATGCATAGACACATTACATTGAAGTCATATTTTGCCAAACTAAGGTTCAGTATCGTAAGAATTCAGAAATGAAGTGATACGTCAGAGAACTAAAGTGCTTTATTTCAACAACTTCAAGCAACTTTAGACCTATGGTTTCCTTAAAATTTTTGGTTTTTATGGTGATATACAATCGAATAAAAAAAAAAGTTAAATTAAATGTCCTATCTCTGAACCTATTAAGACTTTCTATTCTATTCTATTTTTAAAATATGGCTGCCATCTTGGTTTGTGATGATTTTGCCAATGTCGAGTTTTTGTAGCAAAAGTGCTTGACGTTGTACGGTTATGAAGATATTTTGGTGACTTCAAGGGTTGTTCTTACAAAAGAACACTATCTTGAGCCACCACTGGAGCCCCGCTGTCGAGCTGGGAGGGGGAAACCGACGAGCGACACGCGACACGCGACCACCCACTAGCAGATCGACAACGCGACACCTATTAAGACTTTATGATTTTTTAAAACGCCATTTTTTTTTTTTTTTTTTTTTTTATTAGGTACATTTATATTACCTACTACAATGTACTGTAAGAAAATAATTGAAAGACTTAAAATTAACTTAAGTGAACAAAACAAAAAAACGCCATTTTAATTTTCTCTATAATTGAGATTACGGTTTCTAAGAGCGTTTTTCTCCATACTTGACCCTTAAAAAAAACTCACCTGTAAGTCAAAATTGCGAGCATAGTATTTTTTCGTTTAGCTTCTCTTTAGATCTATAAAACATAATTATTTGAACTAGCAAGCTGAACAACTGACAACTGACAACCGATGGGGTGTCAGAGTTTTAGAGTGGAGACCGCGAACTGGCAGGCGTAGTGAGGGACGCCCTGCTGCCCGCTGGACAGACGACCTAAAAAAAGTAGCGGGGAGCGACTGGATGAGGAAGGCCAAGGACAGAGTTTTGTGGCGCGCCTTGGGCCTTTGTTCAGCAGTGGACGATGATAGGCTGGCTGAAGGTTCAGTGGCAAGGGTCTGATTGGGTTTGTTTTATATTAGGTCATCAGTTCTAACCGTCATCCTCGATAAACAGGGTAAATTGATCAGTGCGGATTCTTTAACCTTCTTTAAACCATTTATTCTACTTATCAAAATGATCAACTTCAAGCATGGAGCCGATATTGAAATCGCTAAAAAAATTGCTGTTCTATACAAAACTAAATACCTACTCAACCCAAATATGATTAGGGACAGCTATTGTTTTTCAAAAAAAATATTGCGGTGTTCTCTCCCTTCCCTTTTATTTTTTTTATTTTATATGGGCTTGCGCGTGACAAAATATATATATTTTTTTTATTTCTAAGTTGGTTCCATAGTGAAAGCTGCTCAGCGTGACGAGTATATACGGTTAAAGTATTGATATGCTGCTGAGTGGCCGTCACGGGATGCCCGGCAGATGCAAAACTTCAAATTCAAATTTCTAACTTCCGTCACACAATAAGGTTGCGGATCTGAATTTCAAAGCCCTCCCATAAGAAGTTTTCCTTCCATTTACCCTGTATTCGTCCCACTGTAGGGCAAGGATCTCCCGAAAGGATGCAAGCGAAGCGTGACAAAGATGGAAGAAACTATATAATACGATACGGTCTACGGAAGCCTAAAAAAGTGGAATTATCTTATGGAACATGACTTGGCTCTAGACAAGTAAACATTACCAATAATGCAAACATGTTGTGATAGCTATGACTCAATTCAGGCTAAACCTCGAATGATCAGAATCTGTCAGATGAATGGACACTTAGCTCGATAATGTATGTGAAGTGGTCATACGAGCACACATCAATAATCTGTGTTTGACACGAAGGTGTACTTATGCATGCATACATATACTCCCGACTATATTTCAGAGGTAGTCAGAGATATTCTGTAAGCTCAGAACATCCACGTTTCACTAGTAGTACCGAAACTTGGTCCAGTGTCACGGGTGGTGAGCACATCGCCACTAATTGACAATGGTTACAATACATTGCACCGAAATTGAAGCATGCAGGTTTCCTCACGATATTTTCCTTTACCTACCGAAAAACCAGGTGTAGTACCCATTCGTTAGTATTGCATTCGTCACAGAATCATCGCCAATATCCTATGGGGTCTTTTTCAGATCCACTTTGGGGTAGTTCATAAATTATGACTAAATAGAAAAACTTTTAAATTTAGAGATGAGTGCATCCATTGAAATCTTGATGGACCATGTCAATATCAAAGGGGTGCAATTGGTTTTTTCTTAAATTTCAATATAGTTCCAGAGGTAGATGTCGTTGGAAGATTTTGAAACACCTCTAAAAGCTTGTATAACCGTTAAAAATTTAATCAAAACTTGATAGATTTTTTTAGGAAAATTAAAAGCGCTACTAATTGCAATTTTTGATTCAAGTTGTTAATTATTTTGATACAGTCGACTCTATACGTTACCATATTATGTATACCAAAACTATTCTGTGACGTTACCTAGTACCTAGTTATAGTCGGGCTTTGAAACATTTACTTATTCTACAAAGTCAGTCAAGACTTAAAAATAGTTATGTATGACTTTTTATGTGTGACGATCCGTTATAGCACTAATTTTAGTGCTATTAATTACCATATAAACGAAGTATTTTTTAACACAGCAAAAAAAGGCAACATCCGGACTGGAAAATTCCAGTTTCTAAGAAGCTATTCTAGTAGTCACTATTTAACATTTTAGCGAGAAACTAGCAAATTTATTGTGACGACTTCTAAACCCGTCAATGACGAAAGACCACAAGTACCAAGGGGTCTTGGGAAATACGCGAAATCACAAAAAATTACAGACGCTCTTAGTTCTACGCAACAAGTCTCGTGAATTTAACTATTTTAAACTTTATTTTGTCGCTATAAGAGCTCTTTAGACGCCTTCTTACGTGAATCGTACAATAACTATGAACGTCATTAAGCCTTCCAACGTAATATGCACATTAATGATATGATGTTACAGCAGGTTTTAATGCAACACTCGTTGGTTACTATTGGAATGGAAGTCACTTTGAAGTCACGCTTTTTGGGATTTTAAAAGACTATTTATAGTTTAAAGTGGGATTAAATGGTACATTAGTATTCGACATAATGTTTGTATACATAATAAAATAATTTTAATATTAAATACTTATATACAACGTTATGTACCTAGTTAAGTGTTAAGATGCTGCTCTCGTGGTTTTCTGTCACGAATACATCAAAAACTTTGATTAGATTTTTGGTATTACCGTTTAACTGTTGGATTTGTTATGAGTTTTTTCCACGTTATAAGCACAATCCGACGATCTTTGAGATGCAATATACTCAAATAATCCAGTAATACATTTAGGGGTGGCCAGTCACAGTCAGCATATTGAAAGTTTCAAGCCCTTATGTGATTCTTCCCTATCGTTACAGGATGAAACGCTAGTATTTTACCCATAATAGACAACTGCAAAAACACCACTTTTGGGTGAACAGGGAAGTTTCATTCCGTGGATGTCGTCATATTTTAAACCGGAACCACAAGGCTGAAACTGAATTAAGTAAATAAGAAAATAACGAAGAAAATTATATCACGTTTACGTCAGCATACTTCAACCTTAAACTAGATTTAATATCAACCTTGTGAAAAAATTGCTATTAATTATTCGAACGACTATTGATCGAGAACCGATTATCATGGTAGTATTAATTGTCGAAGGCTAGGTAGCTTAGTTCCACCGTCGCGTGAGCACATCTCAAGTTCAGTGTTACATTGGCTGGCTTCGTAAATGAACGCCGAGTCGAACCGCACGTTGTCTAGGCGCGAATTTTAAATTAGGAGTGTTTTATTTTTTTATTTTATTAGTGCTGTGTTGTGTGCCAGTATTTTTAATAGGGGATTAATGACAGCTGTTAAATCAAGTGTTGTTTGTGAATCGATTTTGTGAATTTAGAGTGAGTTATTTTTTTATTACGTATTTTTAACTTTATTTTTTGTCATTTTTTGAGCGGATCCTGGACCTAGTAGATACTTGTATAGTATTTTGTCTTTGCTCGGCAGTGGATTGAAGGAAATCATTTTATTTTTACCCGACAGCGCCAGGAGGGTTATGTTTTTTTGTTCGTGGACCCCTAGTACGCACTGGAGCGCGATTTTTGAACATCATACGATCAACTCGGCAGTAGAAAAATGCATAATCTCCTTAGTAATTTTGACATTTTCTACTGCAGAGTTGATCGTATGATGTTCAAAAATCGCACTCCTGGTCCAGTGTGATGGAGTATGTCCCACTCCATATCTCCATCCTTATTCGTAAGGTCTCCTTTTTCAATCTGAGTTTCCTATAAATTAGACAACAATGTTTTTTCTCTGATTTACATTTTTTTCTTAATGTAGATCGTATTCTAACGAAAATATTTCCTAACAAAACATATCTAAATTAATAAAACCAAGGTCTTCTTGACACACCCAGTCGATGAAGTGACAAATATAGAAAAAAATATGTTTATTCATAAATAATTAACGATACGGCATTCAGTGCTATATGAGGTCAAAGGACCTTCGACCATCAGGTTTTATATTCATCTTGTTTATGGTTATCAAGTTCTCATATAATATGTATTTTATTTGTATCTTATACGACAGTCTATTACAGAAATTATGTTGTATAAAACATAATTCCAGCAATATAATTTCTATAACATTATACACCGCTATTATTTGATTACTAGAATTTTTTTAAGTGTGCAGTATTCACATAATGAAACTAAACAGCCTTCCCTAAACAATATGGGCTTGAAAAACGATAAAAATTGTTCAACCTTCCGCACAAAATGTGGTTCAATCAGCCGATCAATTTTCTGTGAGAGATCAAGAAAAAAAAAGTTTTTCGGCCTAGGTTCTTTATGGAGGGTGGTTAAGTTTCATTATCTGTATAACACTTGAAAATTTACCTGTGATTAAAAAATAGGGGTGGGAGTCGCGTTGTGGATCTGCTATTGGGTAGTCGCGTCGCTCGTCGATTGTTGTTTGCCCCCTCCCAGGTCTACAACGGGGCTCCAGTGGTGGCTCAAGATAGTGTTCTTTTCGAAAAACAATCCTTGAAGTCACCAAATACATAAATTACCGTACAACGCCAAGCACTTTTGCTACATAAACTAGACATTGGCAAAATCATCAAATAGGTACCCAAGATGGCAGCCATTTTTTTAAAAGTAGAATAGAATAGAAAATAGGGGTGTATCTTTGATAAATTATAGGTATGCTAATGTTGATAATTATAGGTAGGCATTCGAAGATAAGAACACGTCGAAAAAAAATTCAACTACGTAAGACCGCTAAACCCTATCCATAGACACGCACACAGAGATAAGTTGCATGACGCCTCACGCACTATAATTAATCAACACCTATAATTAATCAAAGGGGTCTATAAAGTATAATCAGCATTGGCAGCATGCTTCGTCCAAAAGGATGTACATTCAAAAATCCACGACAAGCTTCGTCACAAGAAAGTATACATAAAAATGCACAACACGTTTCGTCAGCAAAATTACATAAATACACATACAAAAAGGCCCTTTCGTCAGTAAACGTACCCGGTACAAAGGATCCCAATTTCCATCACACCAGCTGTGTTCCCGCGCTGGATGGCCAATGAAATCCTCTGCACCAGATACGACCCTGAGCGGACACCGTTGCCTTTGTTGTATAATAATAATAGCAATCAGTGGGAAGAGTATATTTACAACAATATAATTATAAACAAAGCGAACTACTTAAGAGAAACAAAAGAAAAAATCGATCAATATTGGTCAGCAATAATTAAGTAACATCAAAATCGCGAAATCCCATCTTTTAAAACACGCAGTGGTGCTTAGTTGCGTTTTGCCATCTATGGTTTTGCGTCCTAATCCCAACATGACGATTGTAAACCCGTGCTTGCCCAACAGGTTTAGTTAGTTTAGTTCATTTTTAAACATGTGTAGTTAGAACAGGTTGTTTGCAGGTAGGCAGGTAGACGTTTAACCAAGTTCAAGAAACTATTGACTTTAAGCAACAGGGCCGCTTTTAAAGCTTATCTCAAAACAACTTAATTTATTATTATATTGCTGGAAAAATGTCAAAATTTTAAGATGTACTTATAATTTTTTTTTTCATTTAGTTATCGGTTCTAGAGAAAAGGTTTTATAGTTTCTCATTTAATCCGTTTTTTCATATTTTTTACATCTAGTACTTTACCACCTTGAACAGGTGGTTTTACACTATATTTTTATCCTATTTGTTGGGCAAAATTCTCAATAAGAAAATAGCAGATATTAGGTAGGTGCTGGAAATTTTTTTAGTATAAATCGAATTCTCCCGCGACTTAGTTATCACAAATATTACTAGATATTTTTCTTCGTATAATATACGAATATAATATAAAATAATTTCTCATATTATGAGAAACAATTTTTTTTTTTCTAATCAAAAAGTTACTTATTAAATTCTATTCAACTATCGAGTATGTAGAAACAGTTTCCAGGTTTTTATTTATTTAATTACACCTTGTAGTAAGTATAGTATTTTTCATCATTTTTCGTCATGTTAAAATAAGAATACCTTATAATTAATTATTTTATAACAAGTCTATTATTATACAACATTGCAGGTATAAAAGACTAAGCATATAAATAGGTACCTAGATAAAATAGTTAATTAAATACTGGGCCATTAAGTTACGTCACTACGATTTAATTAATTACAGATTTATAGCTGTAGATAAGACCCGTTTGTAACAGTTTTATTAACCATAGACGTGTTAAAATATACCTACCAAAAACAAAATTGATTATTGAATTCTCATCCATCAGTCATCACCGTTTTTGACTACAAAGACAGCTTTTTTTGAAAATGGCAGTCAGATTACGCTAATTTAAAAAATCCAACTTCAATCCTAATCCAATTTCAGTTCTAATCACATTGCAATCCAACTACTATTAAACCGGGCTGAATTCCGTTTTGCGCTAATCTTGACTATGTGACGTCTGTGCGAACTGTCAAAACGGCTCTAACGGCTGTCAAATGAGTAGCGTAATAACGAATGTGTTAAACTTGTGGTTAGCATGCAGTCTAATCATGGTTCAGTTGCGATTACCAGGATAACAGGATATTTTTAAGTGTTTATGTGCTGTGTTTTCCCTGAGATATCGAAGACCATTTAACGCTCTTTCCCGTCACACAATCAGCATCTTCATCACATCCTATAACTTTATAAAATTACGATTTGTTCGAAATAAATTTCTTCCGTGTGTCGCCAGTGATGACATACGGAACTGAGACGTGGTGGCTCACCCAAGGCCTCATCAAAAAGCTGAAGGTCACCCAAAGGGCAACGAGAGGGCTATGCTTGGAGTTTCCCTTCGAGATCGAATCAGAAAGGAAGAGATTCGCAGAATAACCAGGGTAGCCGACATAGCCTAAAGAGTTGATAAACTAAAGTGGCAATGAGCGAGGTAAATTTCTTGCAGAACCTATGAACGATAGGTTCGAAGAGTGGTGACCACGTACTGGAAAGCGCAGCGTGGGTAGGTCCCACAAGGTGGACCGACGATCTGGTGAAGGCGGCGGGAACCTGGTGGATGAGGGCAGCGCAGGACCGGTCGTTGTGACGATCCTTGGGGGAGGCCATGTCCAGCATTGAACGTCTATCAGCTGAGATTATGATGATGAAGTGTGTGCTAAATATATGCCTCTCTTATCCTCAACAAAAACTCTAGCCAGAATCCAGCCAGGTCACATTTTTACAAGTTGAAGAATGAAGATTTCATTTCAATAAGTAATTATGAATTCTGTTTTTTTTAACTTATAAATATTAATGTTAAACAATCCTTCTTTGTATGCCGCATTTTGATAAAATAACTGGTAATCAATATACGAAACAGGCAGTACTGACACTCACGACAATGCTGTGATGGAAACGCAAGGTTGTGACCCAACCCACCGACCGAAATATGTAATCGTAATCAATCTGCTGTTTTCCATATACTTGTAGATAACTTTGTGTGTGTACAATTATGTTTTATGTAAATAAATGGTTTTGTATTTGTGTGGTGTAAGCCTATTTGTGATCGATTCGATTACAACTTTCTCAAACGTTGACTCTTTCGTATACGAATTAGAATGTGTGAATCGGGAACGCAAATATGCAAAAACGTGTAAAATAAAAACTAAAATTATGGTTCGTATCACTGACCTGTATTACCACTGGACTGGTTGTCCCTTTTAAATGACAACTTTTTTGTGTCGATTTGAAGCGCCACCTCCGTGTTTCCCAGTTTGTAAATATATGCAAATGACAGCCGTTTAGAATATGAGTTCCGTCGTTCCGTGGACACTCGTTACCTGGGAAACATGCAGGTGGTGCTTCAAATCGGCACAACAAATTTTCTGTCATTTATAAAGAACAAGCTAATCGTCTTTCGCAACCTACAGCACCAAAATGGCGATAATCAAATAGGCACGAGAAAAATTTGAAAACAGCCATTCTAGTGTTGTAACAAAAAAATCTCTATGGTTCGAACACGGACCTGAAAAAAAGACGGACGTAATGGTGACACTAAAAAGATGTGAAGCATACAAGGTCCTACATTTTCATTTGTTCTACAAGGGACCTACACTCACACAGATGCACTAGCTCTAGGCGCAGGTCCGACACCCGTCACCATTATGTACCGCGTGATAGCACGCACACAAAAGAAATGGGTGCTTCACTCGTGATTAGACGAGATTACGTCCGTCTTTTTTTCAGGTCCGTGGGTTCGAATGAATTGTTTGTTTCGCTACTGCTTTATTAATGTGTGTGCTCGGCTAACCAGTCTTTTACTACGACTAGTGCAATGACGCATTTAATCGCAATTTCTCAGTAAATTATTGGATCTTTAGTGAGAGAATGGAAAAATTTCACATTCTAAAGGGCCCAAGGTTCTGCTGGTTTGACGTCATCGGTATTCCCCTTACATTTGAGCTTGTCGGTGTGGAAGTAAAACTGGTTCGAAGCACAGAATAAATAATAATTAGTATTCGAAGCTGAACAACAAACCAATCAACAAAAACAAGTCTTAAATTAATACCGGATGACTTTTAAAAAGAATGAATGAAATAAACTTATTTTTATTCTTAATTTAAAAATAATATTCGGCTCAGATTTTTAATGCACCTTTTATTTTTATTTACGTTTATTTAATGTTCGTTAGTTTTAAGTTGAAGTATAACGTTTAATTTCCAAGTCACCCTGTATATTTTTATTATTAGATTAATAAGAATATCCTACAAATATTATATTTGTTAGGTACCTACTTTTTTGTTTACGATTATTTTTGTTCTTTTTCACAGTTGACGTATTAAGTTTTATTTCTGTCACCATACTATGTATTTTTATTTTTAGACTAGGTCTTTATTATGTGACCTTTGATTGAAAATAAAATTAAGCAGTTTTGATGGAAAGTTTTCAATAAATACCGAACTTAAAAAGTGAAAACTTATAGTAAAATGTTCTGTCTGGTATTCTGACATGGAATATTATACAGGGTGAGTTCAAGTAGTCGAGCGAAAATCTGGGAAATGAGGCTATTGTGGCACCTCTAGTACGACAAGTTTTATTGTAAGGTTACCAACAATAATCATTACAATTTTTTTTTCGAAAACCGTCATTTGAATTATCCGTTGTCAAGTAGCTATTTCAAGAATCATAATTGACCCTCAAATAATGCAGTCATTATGATTTTTTTTCTATACTTATTCCGGTACCACTCGTATGAAGTGAGGTTCAAGTATTTAAGGACCAGTAGATACAGAGACGTATTAGATTTTTAGCACCCCAAGAATTTAATCATTTGATAAGAAATTATCAATATAATAACGAGTATTTCTAAAAAAATTAAGAAAATATAGCATTATTCATAATTATTTTGATATTTCTTGATAGATTGTTTGATTGCAGACTGAAAATGTATAGTTTTTATAGCGAATTTCATTAATGTTAATGTTAAATGTTGTAGCTGTAATTAGCGATAAAATAAAATAATAATTGGGACCAGAGCGCTTTTGATATTTCTTGATAGATTGTTTGATTGCAGACTGAAAATGTATAGTTTTTATAGCGAATTTCATTAATGTTAATGTTAAATGTTGTAGCTGTAATTAGCGATAAAATAAAATAATAATTGGGCACCAGAGCGCCATAGAAATGGCAGCGTGATATAGCCCTATCCTTAGCTCTCTTTCTATTTGCGCGCGAACGAACGAGATAAAAGGTTATATCATTCGTGCAACAAGCTAGCTTCGCTGAAGTAGTTTATTGTGAAAATGTTTAGTTCCATTTACAAATAAAACAGCGCTACCATTTTCGAAAAGTTGGTTCACTTGATTCGATGGTGTAGCAGTGCTCTATACATATGTTCCTACCTACCTAATCAAGCCTCTACTCTTGTGACCCCAATTATTTAATAGGGCATCTGTAAAACGTCCCTATCGTACCTACTCATCTTGCGCCCCCTATAACTAGCGCCCTCCTGAAAACATATCTGCTAACACATTTTACTCTTAATTTTTGAAGTACCTACCGATATTTAATACCCAAATAGAAGTTCAGTATCGTATATCAAGCTTGGCCTTCCAGCCGATTCGCGTTGCAACATCGGTTTTTTTGTGAATCATTAAATATATTCGGCAATGCTTCGCTTCGTACATATCCTTGACACAACCCGATCAGTATTTAGGTGATTGTACATGTTATGAACACATGGCCTTTTAGGTGCTCTTTTTTTTTTGGTTAATTTAAGTTTTAACTACGGTTGAGAAGATTGATTGAGAGTATTAAGACGATACCAAGCCTCAGGTGCTACCGTCAAACATATTTTTTCAATTTCTTAACAATTATTCAAATAAATAAAAAAATAACAATGTAGTCATTGGTGGTTTTCGATTTATCGAAACATTTCGGACTGTTTTTTTATTTTTAATTTTTAGTTATTTTCAAGACATTTACTACAAATATTATAAAAACGAATCCGTAATGACCGATACATTGAAAATCAGAAATGATTTTAGAATTTATAGGAAACCGAGGTTTTTTTAAATTTAAAAAATGGGTTTGCTCTTGACCTCAATCCAGTCCTGAGGACAAAGATGGGATCGAAGATGTAGCGAGCTTACCTAGAAGAAGCCTATTCACTCTTACTTTAAAGTAAAGCCTGACCAGAAATATAAAAAACCTCGCCATGTTGCGGAAAATAATTGGAACTAATTTTTGTACTTGGAACACTTGCAGCGCCCCCAATCCAGGTTTTTTATTTTCCTGGTCAGGCTTTAATTCGGGTTGTAAGCGCTCGGAAATACCTACTGACGTAGGCAGGGCATTCCACTCCTTGGCTGTGCGCATTATAAAAGAATCAGAAAGGCGCTTAGTGCGGATTCGTGGGATATCAACCAAGAAGGGGTGGCATCCCGCGGTGGTAGTCCAGTGGCAAATAACCTTGCCTACCGTGCAGGAGGCGATGGTTCGATACTTCGATCCCCGTCCAGGCCGACTTATACCAATGAGTTTTTCTGAATTTTTGTACGATTTGTATCACCACTGGTTTATCGGCGAAATAAAACATCGTGAGAAAACCTGCATGCTTCAATTCCAAGGCATATAATAAGTGGCGACGGGCTAACTCCCCCACACTGAACAGAGTTTCGGTACTACTAGTAAAACGTGGATGTTCTGAGGTTTCAGAATATCTCTGACTACCCTTTCGAGAAATATAGTCGTGAGCATATGCTAAAAAATTTATAATTTGTTGAGAAATGAACAAAACAACTGTTGAGGGCAGCACTGGAGTCTCGGTGCCCCTTAATAAAACCGATTTTGTTCTTAAAATACGGCAGGTTTCTTAAAATTACTTTCATCTAAATCTATTCGGTCAGGTCATAATATCTCAAATATAAAAAGTGGCCCTTGCCTTGAATCTGAATGCCAAACCATTTCTATTCCATTATGGAATAAAGTTCTCAAGTTAAATTAAAATCTCATTATACTAAACTTGGACACAACTGGTACACGCACCCTTAAATCAACATTCAAGTGGCCGCGTTCTAAAAAAGTGTTTTGCATTTGTAATGACTAATGACTTGCAAAAGTTTTTTGGTTTTAAAATCTTAATACCGATTTGCGTCCACCGATCAAAATAAATTTTATTTTGATCTAAGCCACCAATTACTAACTTTTAATTAATCATGAATGTTCAAAAAATGTTCAAAATTTGAAGTCGACACGATAAGAAGAAGAATCATGAATGTGACCTTTTTACATACAAACATACCTACATATCAGGCCAGTTTCGGGGCAGGCAGAGAAAACAGATCGTCATACGGAGAGAAGAGATGGAATAGCCCTGCAGATGTGAAAAAAATAAGGAAAAAATTGCATTGGTGGCCGTTTGTTGCACATACCCAACAAAGAATCGAAATTTTTATTGCATCAAACTAATCTTGTTCACATTCGGAAAGATATTTTAAAATCTAACTTTAAATAAAGTATTCTTTGCGATGATCTTATCTCCCGATTTCGCGCCCTTTTTTAAAAGAACTGTAGCATATGTCAATACTGCAGTTTCCCGAATCCGCACACTTTTTTATTTCCCGAAAATTTTGAACTTCCGCCAGTTGATGTTTCACATGAAAAATCTTTGCAATTTTGCTGGTATTGTTAAATATTTTATAATTCTTCTTCCTTTCCTTTCTGATGGATGATCAGACCATGGAACTGAACAAATTTCTCTATGGTACCAAAATAAAAATAGAGAAAAAAAAACTTTTTCACACAAAATTGCAATCCTTCTCGACACAGAGGGATAGCAGATTTTTTTTGTGGTGTCAATGGTGGTCCCATAGAGAAAGTTGTTCAGTTTTATGGTCTGATCATCCCCTTAAAAATTGTCAGCATATCGAGATTTTTATACGATATCGAGAGTTAGGGTAAAAAGAAATTATTACTTTAAGGGGTGATTGTACCCATTATACTGAAAACTTTCCCTAAAGAACATATTATTTTTGGGCAATACGCAAAAAAATGGTTTGTCTTTTCATATAAACGTTCGATCAGCAGATAGCAGATAGTATGAAAAATCTAAAAAATTGTTTGCTAATTTCCTTTTGGTTTCACGTAGATGTTATGAATGACTACCCAAAAAGGTATCTTTGTGTGCTTATGTAATAATAAAAGACCACAGTATTACATTTCCTCAATATTATTAGAAAATGATACGCAATTAACTTAATCTTTTGTATGAAACTCTATACAAATGAATTGCTTTCGTAATCTAAGTACCTATGTAGGTAATGACCAATGATAGCGTATTATTATTCTGTTTATGTGTTTGTTTTGTTGATTATATACTTATTTACTCAAGGTTCTAGTACATATAAAAATACAGGGTGAAATTGATATTATTGGCATCCTTTTAAATTTAGAGTTTACCTATAAAATGAACAATTTATACTATGGGACCACTTTGAAATCGCGAATTACAAAATCAGCTGTTTCATATCCGTTCCTTCTTAATATGCTGACACTTTTTTAATGGGATGATCAGACCGTCGTTAAACTGAACAACTTTCTCTATGGCACCAACATCGAAATAACAAAAAAAAAATCAGCTGTCCCATACAAAACTGCAAACCTACTCGAGCTAAATGTATGGACAGCGATGTTCGTCCCATAGAGAAAGTTTTTCAGTTTGATGGTCTGATCATCCCCTTAAAAAGTGTCAACATATTAAGAACGACCCAGTATATTTTGGTCGAGCAGCTATTGACATGTTCTATGGAACAGCTGATCCTTTTTTCGCTTATTCAAAGTTGGTCCCATCCCATATTAAAAGTTGTTCAGTTTGATGGTCTGAACCTGAAACATTCTCCTAAGTACCTATATTTATAACTCAAACTCAAAAGTTACGAGTATCTCAAACGTACACTCGGCGACACAATACACAAAACCAACATATAAGATGGCCCCGCGACACTATTCGATAGTCTGCCTACGCGAGGCCAGCTTATTTTGGTTCAGTATAGCTTGATGTTTCGCCGTGTGTACGAAGGTACGTCAACATCATTTCCTACCACTCTAAGGTCATGGTCTCAACTGAACGTATGTTTCAAACATCTATAATTAAATTACTGATCTTTAACTTTACATAATAAGGCATATTTTACTCTGCAGTTATTTGACAGCTCATGTTTGAAGTTATTATTATGATAATTTGATAATTTACCAAACATTCAAAATGGCGGTTCTTTTTTTTTCGTCTTCCTTTTGTTTTTGCGCACTCACGCATGGTGTACTAATAAGGAGATATAAATACAGAAGGGCGGCTCCAAGCAACGAGCGAAACAGACACACACATAGACGCGCACGTATGGATACAAAATTAATAGATAGATAATACTAGCACAGTATAATATGGAGTATCTAGTACAACTTACAATACGGACACTCCCTGCCCCCCACCAATTTGAACCTCACCCCGGCTGAGATGAAGACGTGGCGGAAAATGTAGGAACTGTCGTTTTCCTGTCTCGCTCGCACTCACTCAGTATCGCACTCTTCTTGTCTCACCTACCTCTTGTAAATTTTCCCATTTGGATGAAATGACATGAGGCCTGTCACATACATACGGAATTACGATTCGGAATTGAAAACAGGTTTTTCGTAAGTATAAATTCCGTTTGCAAATCTGGACCTCCATACGAAAATTTGTTTTCATTCGGAATTCCGAATCGCAATTCCGTATGTGTGTGGCAGGTCTAAGACCTGTGTCCAAGGAGTGGTACAAACAAAAGGTGTGGGTAGTGGCGTTCCACCGACTTGTTTCGAGATCACCGAAAATGCCCGTCTTTGTGTGCGTGCGCCTGTTTCCCACGTTGCGTGGAGCAGTCCTTCTGTACCCGTCTTTTTTTGTGGTGTAAGTATTAAACACCGAATATTTTTATCATGTAATTAACTTACGTAATTAAGCGAAAAATTCGTAGCTACACATCTAATACTAATTTGAAATGTGGCACAAAGAATAATGTAAACAATGTGATGCAATTTTCATCGCTGAAATAAATCTGTTTCCCGAGGGGTATGCGGGCGAAGCCGCAGCGAAATGTGTCTCTTGTAAACAAACCAAATTACGTGCTACAAAAAGCTTACAAAAAATACCGTTGTACGTAACTCTTTAGTAATCTCTGTCTGGTAATACCAACATCAAAAGCGACGCGGACGTTTTGAGATTATTCAAAATTTTATGATTTCAATGTTTTCTGTATAATTATTAATTACCTATTTATTTAACGTTCATTGTTAAACTATTGTTAATTATCTTGCATGCCCTTAATGTGCAATGCTCTAATCAACAGGGTTCATGTACTCATACCTAATCATATTATAAGACCTTTAATACTGTACATGAAAGCAATAAATGGATTGAATTGAGATTTCAACAGTAGTAGTAAATACGTCAAAACTATTATCATCATCTCAGTCGATAGACGTCCACTGCTGGACAAGCCAAGGATTACCACAAGTAAAGACGGTAAGAGTATGACCCGGTCGAGGCCGCGCTCACTAGTTTATTGGACACAAACGAAACATGAAAAACAGAGATTATGCCTTATTTGCTAGGTTATCCCAGTGCAAGCGTCTCTTTCTTGCAAGCATAAGTTTACAATTAGCCATCCCGCTCCAATTGAAAGCAGGATCGCAAAAAAACGTGTTTTTCGTTAATATCTTTGCTCATGAGAGTTTCTAAGCTAAAAATTCTTCTGAGTTCACTAGAAATATTTAATGTATTTAGTTAAGTACAAGAATAAAAAGTTAAATATCAGCAGTATTGAAAAAACATAACAAAAAGAGATAACTTTGGGATGTTTTTCTATGTAGTAAACTTAATCTAATCGTGTAATTGAGAACAGTCGCCCATCCGCCCGATCCTTAAATAAGACATAATTTAATTTCAGACTTTAAAACACAGTTTAAAACACTTTCGTTCGTGTTCAAAAAACGGCCTCGACGGGATAACAGCGTCTTAAGGATCTGGCGGATAGGCGATTGCTCTTAATAACACGATTAGATTAAGTTTACTATATGGAAAAACATCCCAAAGTTACCCCTTTTTGTTATGTTTTTTTCAATATTATGAATAACTATTATAGTATAACTTTTTATTTATGTACTTCAATACATTAACTAAATATTTCTAGATAAATTAGCTGAAGTTGGAGCTTAGAAAAAGAAAAGATATTGATGAAAAATACGTTGTTTTGCAATCCTGCTTTCAATTGAAGCGGTGTATAACTAATCGCAAACTTATGCTTGCAAGAAAGAGACGCTTGCATTCAGATAACCTGGCCTTAAGTTAAGTGTGTTTTGCGAAAACAATAATAGGCAATAATATTTTGGGCTTTTATTTTTGATTTTAAGGGTAAATTATTCGGAGCGCGCTCCATACAAACGTACTATGGTGATATTTTCAATACTAACCAATTAAAGCCAATGAAATTTTGCAGAAACAATCTAAAAACAAATTTCTATGCTTGTATGGAATCAGATTTTCGATAAAACGTATAGTTTTCAAGTTACAGTGCCTCAAAGATTTCCATACAAATCTTAAATTAATCCTAGCATTGAAACTGTATATTTTAACGAAAATCTGACTCTATAGAAGCATAGAGATTTGTTTCTAAATTGTTTCTGCAAAATTTCATTGACTTTAATTGGTTAGTATTGAAAATATCACCATAGTACGTTTGTATGCAGCGCGCATTTTCGCTCTCGGAATAATATTCTCTTAAGACAATGTTACTAGAATATAATGTACATATACCTACACAAATCGTGACAGCCAAGTCGGTGCAATCTATAGTTTACTTTCAATTTCGTTGAAACATGCGCTAAATAATGGCAGACGTTGCATAAAACAAAGATGAAGGTTTCGGCACGTTCTGCCTTTAATTATTCATATTAATTAACAGTTTATTAAGATATTTGTGTTCTTTTAATCACTTAATGTTAATTAATTCTTAGATTTCGGAGAAATATCACGTTTTGTCTTCGATTACTGCATGTTTGGTGCCGATAATGTTAGGAAAATATTTTAAGATAAAGATTATTCATGTTTTGACAGTTCAGATAGATACCTTCGAAGTCTTCTCAATTTTGTTCTAGATCATCGTGGTATACATGGTGTAAGTAACAGCCTGGTAAATACTGAAACGGCGAATTTAGACCATTTAACTGAAAAACTTTCACTATGGACCACCCCACAGGAAACGTGAAAAAAAATTCGGCTGCTTCAAAAAAAAGCTCTACCTATTCGAATCAATTGTAAGAAACAGCGGATTTTTTTCACGTTTCCTGAGGGAGGCTCCATAGTGAAAGTTGTTCAGTTTGATGGTCTAAATTCACCGTTTCAGTATTTGCCTTGCCACTTCACCCTGTATACTTCCACGTCCCACTGCAAGGCACAGTTCTAGCTTCAAGGAACGTATGTACGTTAGTCCACCACGCGTGCCCAATGCGCATTGGAGACTTCACATACGCACCAGAATTTCTTCTTCAGCGAATGCAGGTTACCTCACAATGAATTGCTTGGTGGTATTGCATACCCAAATAAGTTGGAAAAAACATACATTTGAACTTTGACATAATTATGATCTGCCCTTGCCGTCCCGGTTCAAAATAGGTTCACATGATATTTTGTTCTCGATTTTATTGATTGAGATGATTGATGATCATGACGAGATGATTTTGATTTTATTTATTTTATTTTATTTTTGCAATTTTGGACACAAACAGCTAATAAAACCAATCTAATCTAATCGAATCTAATCTAATCTAATCTAATCTAATCTAATCTAATCTAATCTAATCTAAACTATTATAAAACTGTAACTGAAGTGTGTCTGTACATTGAAGATATTTACAAAAAAAAAGATTACGATATATTATGGTTTTTAGGCATAAAGTTATTATACCTTACAGGAATAGAGTCAGTGACATGAGTTGTCAAATGAAACAGTGTTTGGATGTTTTTTGGAGACTATTCGCAGGCAAAAATTCTAATACTGTCTATAATTCTGAGTCTAACGCAAAATCGTGGATAAATTAATGAAGTAGTGTCAGTATATTTCACAAAATTATCTACGATTTCACTTTAGATTCCCAATTATTAACGAAAACCGAATTGTAAAAATTGATTGGTGACTAAAAAAACGGTTCTATTGATTCGCGTCACGTATCTCTTTCTATTATACAGTGGTGCCGCTAGGTACATCTCGCTCTCTCAGCTGTATGTTCCTCTATTCCTACCTCTATGTTTTTAGGTATCCCTGACTCGAATACAACCTTTTTTAGAAATTTAGTCTGTCTGTTTGTTTGTGTGTTTGTTTGTTTGTTTATTTGTTTGTTTGTTTGTTCGCGCATCACGCAAAAACTGCTGAACCGATTTTGATGAAACTTTTTTTGTTTGATAGCTTATGATCTGACTTAAAATCTGGTAGGTATATAATTTGTGCGGGCGAAGTCGTGGGAAAACAATAGTATAATCTAAAACTAGTGTACAGATACCAGACCTGGAGGATATTTCATTATCAGTGCCCTAACTCCATCCAAACTCAGGTAGTGAGTTTGTCGCCACTTGTATTGGACATGGACAATGGAAACATGCAATTAACTAAATAACGCGTTATTGGCGCTCCATAAATATTAATATCTAGTTCGGTTTGATTTTAAACATAAAAATTTATAGATGCTACAATGATCTGTTATTGAAATTATCATAATCTGGTCAAGGTGTCCTAATTTTTATACGTATCTATTATTTAATAAAATTATTTACAATATTGGAACTGAGGTACAATTCGGTACAAACCTGCGGTATCTAACACACACGAGGACATATTATTTATATCTCCATAATAAATATAATACCTATCATAATTATGTCACTTATAGTTAACATGAGGAAGGTGGAATATGGGCCAAGGATTCATAGCAAAAACAATAATCCATCTATTTTTCGATAACGGAAAAACACCATGTTTTGTTGCATAGAATGTTTCTTGGAAAATGTTACATATACTTTATCTGCCTACCACTAGCACATAAGTTTATTAGGACAAATAAAACTAGAAGGCCTTACGGGACTACGAAATCGAAGACTAAAACGGCTACTCGATGTGTGGTTTTACCGTCGCGAGAATTCAGTAGGTACATCTTCTTAGGTAAGTATGGATTATTTCTGCAAAGCAATTCTTTATAATGCTGACGGTATTTTAGTTTGACTGAATGACTTTCTCTATGAGACCAGCAAAATATCAGCCGTCCCATACATTAGGGTCGAGTAAAAGAAAGAAAGAAAGAAAAAACTTTATTCACCATTAAAGGCACACACGAAAAGAGAAGGTTTGCAGGTTTTTATGGGACGGCTGATTTTCTTTCCGCGATTTCGATGTTTGTCCTATAGGGAAAGTTGTTCAGTTTGATGGTCTGATTATGCCCGTCAAAAATCATAAGCACTTCTAAGTACTTAACGAAATGAATAGAAGAAATTCATAAAATTACTTACCAATATAAGAGAGATGGTACACTACAGATGGTAAACAAATATATCAGGAAGCTGGAAAAGGTATATAAAATAGATATAGTTTATCCAAACAGGTCAGAAATCAGAGCATTCATTCCCAAAACAAAACACAAACTATATTTTCTACTGTGGTTATGAATAGAAACAATATAAATCAAAATACCAATGGAATATACGTTTGTTTCCTATGAATAATGGGACCGGGGTATAGTGCTGAAATTTATAGTCCATTCATAAGAACATAGTGGAAATTGTGCTATATTCGTAAAATAACATTATTCGTATTGTTAGCAATCCTAGGACCTATTCCTGTACAACGTTTTGAACCAATAAATTCAAATCTTCTTAAAGGTGTCGGAGTTTTTTCAGACCGCCTTACGGCCTCTGATGTGGTTTTTATGTAACGACTAATACCACCAGAGATAGTAGCCGGCACCAACGGCTTAAAGTGCCATCCGAAATACGAAATCACCTTTCTTTTCAGACAATAAGGTGATTCAGCCTGCAATGTCCTAACCAACTGGGGGAAAACGCACAAAGTGACGTATCACTAGGTGTCCCCCGTTGGAATCGAACCCACGACCTCCATGTCAAGAGCACTATGCTGTTAACCATTAGACTACGGAGGCAGTTATCATCTTACTTAATATTATATGCGAATGGCTCAATCACGCATAAACGGCTGAACCGAACCTATCGCTTTCTTAGGGGAAGTTGTCCAATATCATGGGTACAATAACCTCTTAAAGTAATGCTACTGTTTACCCTAAAACCCTAATTAGCAAAAGTAATATCATTAGGCAACATTTTAGCCAATCTAAAAGAATGGTCTGTGTAAAAATGCATCTTATTGTCTTCTATTCCGAGGTTGGATCTTTATTCCCGGGGTTAATATACACTGAACAAAGCTTTGACTACTTATATGACGACTGGTAACGCGTGTAATTCTACTAACAAACATTTCTGCCACTTTTTGCGGGGGGCGAGGTAACATAAAATCCGCCACTTTGGATTTTATTCCTCATAACTTTAGATTCTAATTTTGAATGTTAAAAATCATGAAAAGTAGTCTCGTGTGAACCCTGTCCTGTCCTGTCTCGTTTAGTGATTGATAAGGTATACAATTTAATGTAAATGCACATGATCAATTGATCTTATACCGTGGCAGAGGGGAAATGCTACCGCAAAGCGAGTCCTATAGTCAAAGGAACAAAGTAATTAACTAAGATAACTTATAAAAATAAAAATACGTAATTACATACAATAAAATTTGCGCAACGTTATCTAATAGGTACCACGGTCTGAATAACATAAGTAAATAAAGCAGGTCAAAACAGTTACGTTTATGGTCAAGAGGTAGCCAGTTTAATTAGTATAACATGTGAATTCGTTTCATTTACGATGTCTCTCAATTCAAGCTATTTTAACTCTAAAGGAGTCGTCATAAGAGTTACTTAAACGGACAAAACACCAGAAATTAGGCACGTAGACAGGCATAAATACGTTTCTCATGGGTAGTCCCTCAAATCAAGCAATTTTGTCACTTAACGAATTGCCATAAGAGTAATTTGAAGGATCTCAAATGGTGTAAAGACTAGGTATGTAATTAGGCACACATGCATTTGAAATAGAAGGATAATTATACCATCTTTGGAGTCTGGTAATCTTGAAGCTTGTCTTGTTTCGCTAAATGCAATGCTCTTTTTTGTTTGTTAAGAATTAACAGTCCCTATGATGCACAAACCTGGTCTTTGACATCAAAAGTCCAGCCTCCAAATCTAATCCAAATCTAATCTAATCAGAACCAAAGAGCGATGGAGCGCAGTATTTTAGGTGTTAAACTAACAGATCGCGGTAGAAAGAAACCATTGATGTAATAGAGGTGAAAACCAGACTGAATTGTTTGTAACATTCTTACAGACCAAATGGCATATGTTTACTTTTTTTTTCTTTTATTACCAAAGATACAATTTTAATGTAGTAAATTCGATATAAACACCACATAAACTACGAGGGTTTGTATGTGATGAGTGTAAACATTCTGCGATTATCGTTAGTACAACACGATTCCGGCTGTCCTCCAATACAACTGAAACCGCTATACTTAGCCTGTGGCGTATATTTTCTTTGCCTGTGGCCAGGTGCTCGCCGCAGCGTGACGCTCCCAGTGCCCACCCGCACTGCTGATCGTGGTGCACAGATTTTGTTTGCGTTGTCTGTTCTATACATAATTATTCAATGGCACACGGAATTGCGTTCCTGAACTGGCATAGGTCGACGTGGGGTGCAAGACAGCTCAGCTAAAGTAGGTCTGGCGCATTCATTAGGAGGGATGGGCCAAAACCGAAGACTGGGTTCCCCAGGACGGTTGCCAGCGTGGAAGTAGACCCAGAAAAAAGTGGAGAGATAGCTTGGATGCCTGTTTGGAGAGTTGGTCAGTAGTTGCATACAATAGAGAGGATTGGAGAGTAAAAGGGGAGAACTTTGCCCAGATGTGGGAAACTGAACTGGCTACGTGAAAAAAAGAATTACAGTCTTTGAGAGATTCGCAATTTCGCATGACGTCCTGTTCATATCATCACTGCAAATATTGAGAAAAAGCCCTTATATTTCTAAGTATCTATTCTTCGATCAATTAGTTTGTTCCGTTATTACAACCACTGAACTAACTAATAACCTACTCATTTACGCAACGATCATAAATTTAATGAATCAGTCGCCGTAAAACTAGATTCAATGTTGCAATTCCTTTACAACGAGTTCTCGAATGAAAATCGATCGAAATAAATCTTTGAATAAAATATTGTTGTTAATAGAATCAAACAATACTGTCGTCTCACATTCAAATGTACCTAATTTAAAGGATTTTTCAAAACAACAGACGATTTTGTACACAAAACACCAAGCCTTGGCATATACGAAACAAAAAACATGAAAAAAAATGTCCTGTGAAAAGAGGAGTTTGGTTTCTTACCTATGGAAGCCAGAATAGCGAAATGACAATTTGTTTTCAATGCAATATGATCCTTACTGCCTATACTTAAAGTTAGAGTATAAACAGTCAGCTTAGGAATGACACACACATATTATTTGTCAGTTAGAACTTCGTACTCTTTCAAGACTCTCGTTCAAAGTTTCCATGACATGCAAAATTTCGCGCATTTAATATTTCATGGAATTTTGTAATGAAGCAAGGCAAGTCATGTCTGTAACAGAACTTTGATATTTGCAAGTCATCGCCTGTAAATAGTGCTATTGGGTTACTTCAGCATAGCATATGCTCACGACTATATTCCCCGAGGGGGTAGTCAGAGATATTCTGAAACCTCAGAACATCCACGTTTCACCAGTAGTACCGAAACTCTGTCCAGTGTGACGGGGGGGTATTGGGTTACTTGTTTAGTCAATTTTTGCAAAAATGTGTTTGATGCACCTAACTCTATATCTGAGGCTATGGTCTCCCTATTAGGGGTCCTGAGCGTGAGTACAACAGTTTGTCATATATCTCTGTCTTTACACTTTAATCAAAAACTTCATAACGTTAATTCGTATAGCAATTAAAATGTGTAATATGAAAATACATAGCATTATTTGCCATAGAGCAATGAAAATCCATAATTTGAAAAACTATATAAGAAAATCCATAACTTTGAAAAACCCGTTTTTAGACCATGCAAAAAGCTTGTCTAAGCGAAGGAATCGCTAAGAAAAAATAACTGCTACAAATTGAACCCAATCTATATCTGAACATTATTGCGATAGATTTTCATTAACTTTTTCTTTGGAAATCCTTAAAAGTTACGTAATTATTTCTTTACTCAAAAAGTTGCCTTATCCAACTACCTAAATGTTACATTTTATCTGCAAACATACAATGCCTTGCCTCGTTATTCAAGTTAATATCTAACTAAATGATATAGGTAGTAGATTATACACTGAGGACAGGAAAGTAAGTCCACGCTTTCCTTCGCCTCGGACAACAATTATATGAGATCTGAGACCTTTCTTATTTATTGTCCGAGGATAGTATACAATTTTTCTCCTCGACGGAGGTGGAAAGCGACAACTTTGTTTAGCGCAGCGGGACGAAAACTTACGCTTTCCGTTCGGAGGGGAGAAAATTATATTCATTTGGGTTTGCCATTGTTCTTTTTGCAACATTAATTAACCTCCGTCGTAGGTCAAACACCTAGGTAAGGTATAATAAGGTACTGTGATTTTTTTACCAATTAATTGTTTTTGTTTTACAATTAGCATATCTCCTTGATGTTTTCATCTCACAATAATGTAACATCATCGAGAATAAACTTTCTTCTAGGACCAATAGTAATGACCTCTCAAACCAATAAGTTATTTCCGTCAGCTTAGAATTACAGTGTTAAGGGCGACCGGTGTGGCTAGTCACTCTTATTTGCTAATTGAAGGCCAAGATAAGACATCTGGAAATACCTAATTGCAGAATTAGGTAATCGGAATCTAAGTTAAGGTCCTTTCTGTCTGGCTTCGACTTTACAAGGCGTTGTGAAAGGAAAGCCGACTTTGGAGGTGGTTTGTAGTTTTGGAATTTGTTAGACTTGTCTTGACTTTGGCACTTGCAAATATACGTAATAAGATTTGTTCCCGTCCTTACTGTGGTAAGTACCATTCCGTTGCTTACCATGTCTAGCTCTTCCGAAGGAGATATTACAATTTAAGGGTATATTATTCGAAGCGCGCTCCATACAAACGTACTATGGTGATATTTTCAATACTAACCAATTAAAGGCAATGAAATTTTGCAGAAACAATCTAAAAACAAATTTCTATGCTTGTATGGAGTCAGATTTTCTTTACAATGTATAGTTTTCAAGTTACAGTGCCTCAAAGATTTCCATACAAATCTAAAATTAATCCTAGCATTGAAACTGTATATTTTAACGAAAATCTGACTCTATAAAAGCATAGAAATTTGTTTCTAGATTGTTTCTGCAAAATTTCATTGTCTTTAATTGGTTAGTATTGAAAATATCACCATAGTACGTTTGTATGCAGCGCGCATTTTCGCTCTCGGAATAATATTCTCTTAACAAAAATTCAAGTTTCATATTTAGTCAAGCTCGTCACAAGGATTCCTGAAACATTATACAACTGAAACCCGCCAAAAAATCCCACTTCCCTCTCATCATTACTCGTAGTGGGATTCTGTAGTCTATAGGGTGAAATTGATATAATTAGCATCCTTTGAAACTAAGAATCTACCCATCAAACTGAACAACTTTTACTATGGGAGCAAACCGATCGGAGCAATATAAAAATCTGCTGTTGCATACATTTGAGTCGAGTAGACGTTGCAGTTTATATATTTGCGTCGAGTAGGCCTGCAGATTTTTTTTGCAACGATCGGTTTTCTCCATTAGTAACAGTTGTTCAGTTTGATGGGGAGACTCTTAGTTTAAGGCGTCATCATCATCCCGGGACCACGACTCTCCATACTAATCGATGCGAACGAGCGGCGCGTCAGCCGTTTTCTTTGAAAAATTCGATGATTTTTATTAATTTCGAAAAAGTAAGAAAACCACATCATTCTATATTATGTTGTGAACAATATTGTAAATTTTCATTTTCTTGGTAAAACGAGGACCCAATTTCACCCAATTTCATGGTAAAACGAGGAGGTAGCCCCTTAAAAGGAGGCCAATGATCATCCTGTATTATTCGTAAGATAATATTACCGTTTACCTATACCTACTATACATTAGTAATCGACTGCGGAATATAAACACTTTATTGAATCTATATGGTAATGGACTATGAACTACGTAGAAGCGATATCAACAAGGATTCTGCTGGATAAACTTTGGGTGTCGGTTAACTGGGTGTCAGTACAAACTGATTTCTGAAGTAGATTCGTTTAGTTTTGAATTTATATTTAGGATTTGTTTTAAAGGTAAGGTACCTAAGTGGGAATTTTTAATCTTATCTCGAATCAAACGACGAATCTCGACAAAAAAACCGTTATTAAGTTACAAGTACCTATACTCCATTCAGGAATTAGAGCGACAAAATGTAAACAACAGTGATACCAGTGTAGAATATACCATCTCGAGATGGAAGAAAACTTATCTCTGCAATGATTAACAGTAAATTATCTATTCTACTCGCCAAGGATTACGACAAATGATATTTTAATTTTGTATGGAATATAATTAAAAAATACGCAAGTTATAATTTATTTTAGATTAAAAGAAAGCGTGACTGTAAATATTTCATTTCGTGGTCTGGCAACAAACAGATATTGGAGACCTTTGGTTCGTTTTAACATAGTTCTTAAAGAAAATGTTTTTTATTTTGTAAACGCATCTCTTGCTTGTTAATACCGCCCGTCTGAGTCCATACGCTATGCGCGGATGCTACGCATAGAACAAAAAGCCCACACAGACAGAGTAGCGGGCTACATAACATAATTTAAAAATTACATTCAAAATGTCACGATTGTTTTTGTTATTTATAGATAGACGATAAATCTTTAATGTCAACACAATTTATTAAATGCCGTGCCGACATAATTGTATTCTTAAAAAATGTACCAAAGGTTTCTGACAACGTAATGTCACTTTGACAGTGACGTTTCTTTGTTTACATTTTGTCGCTCTAATTCCTGAACGGAGTATAAACTAATCATAATGTAATTTCAATACCATGAAGCCTAAAAAGACCGATTTGTCCATAAAGTTATCCAAAATGTTTACAAGATAAGACCCCAACTCCAATGCAAGTTTTCTCGTTTTCATTGTACCTAATAAAATTAAATATTTTCCTCTAACAAAGGACAAGAAGGACGAATAGATATTGTTTGCAAATAATCGAGTTTCCGCATTCAGATTTCATGGTTATACTTGTTTATCTCATTTTACACTTTGTTGTACGTGTGAATAAGGTTAAAAGTTCATTTCTGTATATAATCAAAAGGTTTTGCGTGGGGTGTGCACGGTTGTTATTTTATTTGCTTGAATCAAAGTTATTATCTGATTTCAATCCGCGAGTTTCCAAGCAAATGCGCGCTGCATACAAACGTAGTCTGGTGATATTTTCAATACTATCAATCTTCATAATCTGACTTCATACGAACATAGAGATTAGTATCTAGATTGTTTCTGAAAAATTTCATTGACTTTAATTGGTAGTATTGAAAATATCACCAGACTACGTTTGTATGGAGCGCGCCAACCACAGACCATGTAAGGTCTGTGGCGCCAACGGTAATATACCCTTGACAACCTCTTTATCAAACGTAAAAACGTGTGCTTTGTATGAAATATTGTACTAAAATTTGAATAGTGACGTCATTGTTTTTCGTCGTCGTTTTGATATTTTTTTTTAGTTTATCCAATTACTTAAAAAATAGTATTCAAGCAACAGAATTATTGAAACAACTTTTTAAACGGTTTATTGATCTGAGCAGTTAAAACTAAAATATATTTGATGTAGTACTCCCCTTTTCGGAAATGGGTTGTTAATTGTTATGCTGCTCTCACAGACTTAAAAGAAGAACCAGACGGAATGTCATCTAATCATGAGTGAAGCACCCATTTCTTTTGTGGGCGTGCTGTCACGCGGTACATAAGGTGACGGGTTGTCGGACCTGCGCCTAGAGCTAGTGCATCTGTGTGAGTGTAGGTCCCTTGTAGAACAAACGAGATTGTATTACCTTGCATGCTTCACATCTTTTTAGTGCAATACTCGGTCCGTATTTTTTTCAGGTCCGTGGCTGCTCTAACTAAAATTTAGATGAATAAAAAAATAGTTTTGTAATTATTTAGTTATTTCCGACTCGTAAGTATTCGAACTTTACGTGTCATCATCATCACCTTCGTCCCACTGCAGGGCACAGGCCTACCCTCAGGAAGGGTGTATGGGCGTTAGTCCACCACGCGTGCCCAAAGCGGATTGGTTGACTTCACTTACGCATCGGAATTTCTTTATCAGCGTAAGCAGGTTTCCTCGCGATGTTTTCCTTCGCCGTTTGAGAGCGGTCGGTAGAATTAAATCAGAATTAAACATTTAATTCAATCCAGAACAATGTGGGTACCAGGTGGATTAAATAGCTTCAATCATTTTCTAGTTTCATAACGCTGGCAAATTATACTAACACCTGGTTTAATTAATGCAATTTAAATGCAATGATAATTACTAAATTGATTCCCTAGGTAAGTACATTCAAACCGAATGAGTATCATTGCATTTTAATAGATATCGCATGCAATCTTTGATAACTACTGTTAAATATTCAAGAAAAAAATTGCTAAAAAGGTAGGTATAGGATATACAATTTTATTTCTTCTTTGAGGAAAGTTGTTCAGTATCATGAATTCAATCATAATCTAATCACCCTTTAAATAAAGAGGAATGAAGTTGTGTCCTAATTTGAGTCTAGTAGCAGTTTTGTACGAAACAGCCGATTTTTTTATCTTTTCCAGGTGTTGGGTCCATAGTGAAAGTTTATCAGTTTGATGGTCTAAACCGACCCTATTTATTACTTATGTGATTTGTTACATCCTGTAGACGGGATGTTGGTACGGAATAGGGACGTACCCGATCTCAACTTTATCATAAATTTATTTAACAATTAATTTCACCATAAAATCGGAAAAACTTAAAACACTCTAAACAATTTTTAACTGCTATATAAGGTCTAACAAAATTAGCTGAAACTATTTTAAGGGGAGTATCAGACCATCAAACTGAACAACTTTCTCTATGGGACCAATATCAAAATCGCGAAAAAAAAATCAGCTGTTCCATACAAACCTACTCGACCTAAATGTATGGGATGGCAGATTTTTTTTTCGCGATTTCGATATTGGTCCCATAGAGAAAGTTGTTCAGTTTGATGGTCTGATCATCCTCTTAAAATAGTTTCACCTAATTTTGTTAGACCTTATATTTAAGTACAGAACTTTTTGGGGTTCCGTACCCTTAGGGTGAAAACGGGGCCCTATTCGTAAGCTTACGCTGTCCGTCCGTCCGTCTGTCCTACCTATGCTGTAACTTATGATTCTCGCTCTATCGTATTAAAACAGTAAATACATACATACATACATATGCTCACGCCTATGTCCCACTACTGGGGTAGGCAGAGACAATAGATCGCCACATGCTACGATTCTGACACACATCTTTCGCCTCCTCAACATTCATAAGTCTCTTCATACATGCTCGTCGGTTCCGGGTACATTTTATTTGGCCCTTCTTCAGTACGCATCCTATTTGGTCAGCGTACGTGCGCCTAGGGCGACCCCTTTCAACCATTCCATTCACACTTTCCTTGTAGATTTCATACGTCAGCCTACTTTGGCTCATTCTTTCCACATGGCCAAACCACCTCAACATTCCTTTTTCAATCCTTGTCACTACATCTTCTTTCAGACCTTAGTAGGTAATACAATATAATTATACCGTCAAACTTGATGAGATTATAGAAGAAACTCTAAAGCATAACAACAAATGATAAAAACCTGCCAAGTGTGAGTCGGTCTCGCGCTTTAGGTGCGGGAGAAAACACAACTTTTTTGTAAGTTAATATGTTGTATGGTGGTGTGGTAAGGAACCCAAGGTGCGCGAGTAGCCCAATTCGAACTTGACCGGTTTTATTTATGAACTACACATTCCTTTTATAAAACAAGTCATTGTTAAATTTTAATTAGGTAGTAAAATCCGCAGGGCTGTGGCAGGTTCCTCAGAGAGAGCCAAAATGATGGACGACCCACGACATCCCATGCACGGCTTCATTCCTGCGCCGCAAAGGTTGCCAAGCCGACGCAGCTTTATGAAGTGTGTCGACCCACTGAATACTGGCCCAGCGCAAGCGAGGTGTACTCTTTGGCGACAAAAAGTGTCCCTCCCAACTTCCCAACTCCATTTGTGCCGCCGTCTGAGAGCCTCCCGCCTGGACATGACTTGCATTGGGCGACCTGGAAGTCGTTGAACCGACTTCGAACCCAGGTCGGTCGCAGTAAGGACAACATGTTCAGGTGGGGATTCTCGGATCCGCAAAATGTGAGTTGCTTGTGAGGAGCTCCACAAACGATGGCCCATCTCACATCGTGCCCTGCGTGCCCTAACACCTGTACGCAGGAGGAGCTCATGACCGCTAGCGACGGTGCAGTATCGGTTGCCCACTTCTGGCAAGGTACTATTTAGCGACTTTGTTCAAAATTTGAAGTCGACACGATAAGAAGATTAGTAAAATCCTGAATTATGACGTTTTAAATGGCCGAGCCACTTTTTACACAGAATCTAGCTGCAGGTGAGCATGCTTACAAAGTAAAAAACAGTAGTACGTTGTAGGTGTAGGTATATAATGAAAACATGTAACTGGCAAAACAAGTTTTTTGCGTACTCATTAAGACAATAGTGTCAAGGGTAGGTGTCATCATTTTGTTACAAAGGTCAGTGTCGGTCGGCTTCCTTGTAAGATGTTTAATAACTTGCGGTTTAAAATGATTTATTGATGATGGGACAGTTATTAAGCTGTTGAGTTTTATGATTATTGTCTTTAGTTTGTTGTGTCGTTTTTATGTAAGTACCTACTTTTCATGACTTAGCGCTTACAGATGAAAAGAAAATGTGGGATAATGTGGTGTGGGGTGTGTAGTGGTGAATGGGGATGTGCGGTGGTGTGTGAAGTGTGGTAAATAACGGTAATGTGGTACTTTTCGTAAATAAAAGCCTTTAAAAGGTAAAGATTTGAAGCGTTAATCAATAATTATTAAATAACGCTCATAGGCATATACATTGATTGTATCTAATGACCCCTATCAAATTACTAGGTTTTTTTTCTGGAAATCACAACAACTGTACAAGCATATATTGTATAACATACATGAACGAACCGGGATTATAACCCAACCCTGGTTTAGCAGTCTGGCATGGTTACTATTACCATGGTGTCCTATCCCATTCAAATGAAATTTTAGTTAAAAAAATTGCAATATATGGCGTTATGGTATCGATTTGTAATTAATGTTTACGTAATAGTGTAAATTGTTACTAAAAATAGGTAAGTACCTACATGATCTGACTACAAAAAAAAATCTCATGAGCCTCGGAAAATCAAGCATTTTACTTTGCCCGAAGACTGCCCGCGTTACGGCAGTCGCGTTCCATTGCTTGACGTTGGGCATCTGTACTGTATAGTATTATACAGGGTCCAACTTAATATGCTGACACTTTTTTAAGGGGATGATCAGACCATCAAACTGAACAACTTTCTCTATAGGACCAACATCGAAATCGCGAAAAAAAAATCAGCTGTCCCATACATTTGGCTCGAGTAGGTTTGCAGTTTTGTATGGAGGGGCTGATTTTTTTTTTCGCGATTTCGATGTTGGTCTCATAGAGAAACTTGTTCAGTATGATGGTCTACTCTGATCATCACCTTAAAAAAGTGTCAGCATATTTAGAAGGACCCTATATAATCTGTGCTATTACACTAACCGGGTCGTCAAATTCAAGACGTAACCTACTATAAATTGAGGAAAAAGATATCAAGTGTTATACGCATTTTTGTATTTGTACCTGGTCTACACACCTTTTATGCCTTTCCTTAAAATGTCCATTAGTTTTGAAAGTTGACGATTTTCAAAGGTTAAAAATATTATTTCGACTCGATTTCAGTTCATACCATGAGTATTCACCGTAATTTACTACTGTAGTTACGTCACCAATTTTGTATTGAATTTCGTACAGCGCTCCTAGTGGTTACGTTGAGAACTAATTTCTGCCATACGAATTCGGTATGTCAAGTTTTTTTTTGGTGGGCTGAATCGAAAACCATTTCGAGATAATTGTCTCAATAATCATATTTTCTATGTCAGAGATTTTAAAATGAAAGGATTACAGATATTTTTAATAAAATAACGTCGTTTTTCGGTCCGTGCAGTGACGTCACTGGCATACCTCTGAACTCCTTGGTAAACATAAAATCAACTTAAAATAACCGGCCATTAAGAAAAAAAATACTTTCACAATGTCAGAATTTGACATTTGATGTTGCCGTATCTTTTTCCAGCATATAGTTAGAAAGAGGAGGCAGGTTTTAATTTTTTTAAATACAGCTGTATGTAGTTTTTCTCCATGGAGTTCGAATTATTTTCTCTCCACCATTTTTGCACTTGGAGATTACAGATCAAAATAATTTAAAAATTAAATTTATATTGATAAACTCGATGAATCGCAATAAGAATGAAATAGGTATCTTAAAATTATGTCTTCTGTCCGTAAAAAATATAAAAATGAAGACAAAAAAAAACTTGACATACCGAATTGGCGACGTAACTACAGTAGTAAAGTACAGAGAAAACTCATGGTAGGCCCTCAGATTTCGATACACGCAAGGGGTATATCGACCCGAATCTTGCTTCAATCGCCGATGATAATGCTATAAATTTTTGAGGAGTTCTATTGCACGTAATCAGATCTTCACCAAATTATAATGGTACCAACTCTGTAATGGGGCATCTTCTTCAAAACAGAATAAGAGTAATTCAAATCGGTCAAGAAATTCCGAAGTATCGGGGAACGTAAAAAAGAGGAATATTATATTGTGAACCTCCTTTTTTGAAGTCTGTTAAAAACCCGTCAATGTCGAATCTTACATAAATTACCGATGAGCAGGTTAAAATTAACTATTTACCTACATTTTTTAGGGCTTACATAAAGAATACAAAGTTATCCTTGACACAAAGTTCTTAATGGAACCTTGGTTTTGCGCATCCGTTTATTAAGAAGAAATTGCGAGGGTTAATCGATTTTTCTGACACGAAAATTGGGTTCGTAATATAGTAGTACCTACCTACGCAATTTATTGTACAAAATGAACCAGAGACATGTGCCAATTAGGGTTGTCAACCATAGTATAAGGATTGTTAAGTTGTATCGGAATTTATTTTGATTGTACAGGGTGTAACGGACAGCTCCCCGCAAACTTAAACGGTGAACTCAGACCATCAAACTGAACAACTTTCACTATGGAGCCTACCTAAGGAAACGCAAAAAAAATCAGCTGTCCCATACAAAACTGCCGTACCTACCCGACTCAAATGTATGGGATAGCTGATAATTTTTTGCGTTTCCTGAGGTAGGCTCCATAGTGAAAGTTGTTCAGTTTGATGGTCTGAGTTCACCGTTTCAGTTTGCGGAGGGATGTCCCTTACACCTGTATTTATATGCTTTAGATTTATTAGTATTTATGTGCTTTAGACTTATTTATATGAAGGGTCCAACTTAATTTTGCCAGTCCATCAAATTCGACAACTTTCTCTATGGGACCAAGTGCTGGGTCGAAATCGAAAAAATGATTAATCGATGGTTCAAACCACCACTAGCATGTTTTGATACTTTAAGCCCCACTTGCGTCAAAATGGGTTAGCAACAAACTCCAGGTTAATTTGGTAACCCATGATTTTTTGTATAGAAAAACAATTGAGAGAGCTGTTTTACCCAGAGTTAACTGGTAACCTAGGTTGACGCAAGTGGGGCTGAGTAGATTCACCTGAGATACTATTTTGATAGGTTACAATAACCACTATTATTACGTAAGATATAATACACAGATGTATAGCGAACTGAACTAATCCTTACTGACATTTTATTATTGTTGTACAAAAAACGTTTAATTAAAAACACGTTTTTTTAATTGAATTCGTTTTGGAAATTAAGCGGGTTTAGCATTAATTAAAATAAAATATAACCGATGTTTATAATGTTGATTAAAAAACAAATCTAATCATAAACAAAAAACAAATGACGCACGAACTTGTCAAAAATTGGCGCTTAAAATGACACGACTCAATGAAAATGTGAAATAGATTGTTTTTTTTTAACGAAATGATTTTTAGGAATTTTAGGTCACATAAGGTTGGCGCAATGTCGTCTTTCTCCTCTCTCTCAATGGTTTTCAAATACTTAGGCTGCCTTGCACAAAAAAGTATTTGGGCTTACAAATATGATGCTGTCACTGTCATTAGTATGAGCAGTGTGAGAGGCAGAGCGATCACTAAATACCTTTGAGCCTAAACACTTTTTGGTGCAAGCCAGCCTTGGTAAAATTAAAAGGATTTTTAAACATGCTTATAAAATATGCTTGAATGTTTTAAACATGCTTGGAACCAGTTTTAAAAATAGCATAACCCTGATGCAAGAATTTAATCTATTTTTAGAAAGTATCAAAAATATGACATTACGTCAAAGTCACCTCGAAACTGCTGCACCAGAAATTTAAATTATAGGCGAATTCTTTTTGGTGACATGTTTTTTGTCTTAATTTTGTGTCAAACGTAAAATTATTATTTGTGTTATCATCAACCTATACAAGGTGCTAAGGTACACCGTTCACAAGGGTGATTGTACCTACTCATGTTAAAAATAGCAAAAAAGAACTTCAACTTTTCATGCAAACGTTCGATCAGCTGATTGCATTTAGTATTGAGAGTTCGTAATTTTTATTTCTAATTTCATATATATATTTCTTACGGAAAGTTGTACAGTATCATGGGTACACCTCTGAAAGTATTGCAACTGTTTATCCAAACACCCTGTATACGTTCCACTGCATGGCACAGGCCTACTCTCAGAAGGTATATGCAAGGGTATATGGGTGCTAGTCCGCACGTGTGCCCAATGCGGATTGATAGACTGCACACATATAGGCCTCCGCACATTGCAGCGACATTATCGAGCGATTTTATCGAGCGATATTATCGACAGCGATATCGCGACACCTTACACACTGCAGCGATTCTGCGATTCGCGTCACGCATGCGCCCTTCACTGAATGTAGTCGAAAGAGATTGCGTCAGGTTGCGATAATATCGCGGCAGTGTGTGGGATCGAGCGCGTCCCCATACAAAACGTACTGAGAACAATTATCGCAAAATCGCAGCGATATTATCGCTCGATAATATCGCGGCAGTGTGTAGGATCGCGCGCGTCCCCATACAAAATGTACTGAGAACAATTACCGCAAAATCGCAGCGATAATATCGCTGCAATGTGCGGAAGCCTTTAAACTACGCATCTGAATTTCTTCTGTAGCGTATACAGGTTGCTTGGTTGGATTTTGTAATGATGAGATATTAGTAAAGTTGTGTAGTTCATGTTTTAGGACTGTTAGGGTTGAACAACACATGGCCGCACGCGATCGCACTTTTACGTCGCTCCATCCTTTTCCGTCACTCAGGAACGTCGTTTGCTAGAGCATATAAGATAATTATAAAATGAATCTATTGACCATAAGGAATTTCTCAGTATGTAAATATAACTATAATATAATTATAAATAACCGGTAGGTACATTGCAACCGGTTGTCTTTATTTTTACCACATTTGTAGTAAATTAAAAATGGCAACGAGGTCATATGGAAAGAAAAATCTAGTTTGTTTTACTACTGTTTTTAGTTTTCTCAATACTTTATTGCAAAGATGCTTACATTATACAGGATGTAAGTGTAGAAAGTTGCGTTTATACAGGGTGATTGTACTTATGATACTGAAAAACTTTCCCCAACGAACCTAAGGGAAATTCGGAAAATATCACCGAAAGGGCGGCCTCATACAAACGAGCGAAACACGAGCACGCACACATTTACAGGGTGAAATCGATATCATTAGCATCCTTTTAAACTAAGATCCTACCCATCAAACTGAACAACTTTTAGTATGGGAGCTAACCGATCATAGCAATAAAGAAAATCAGCTGTTGCATACTTTTGAGTCGAGTAGGCATTGCAGTTTAGCATGGAACAGCAGATTTTTTTTTGCTCCGATCTGTTTGCTCCCATAGTAAAAGTTGTTCCGTTTGATGGGTAGACTCTTAGCTTAAAAGGATGCTAATGATATCAATTTCACCCTGTTGCGCTCAGAGGTCGCGGCGGATCTATGCTCGCGCGGTGTGCGGGGGACGGGGCACCAGCAAAGTCGGTACCACGCACGTAGGTAACTCGGTACTTCTGAGACACGCTCCCCAGCCCCCGCTCACCGGCCTCACCGCGCACGATTGACCTGTCGCGACCACCGAGCGTAACCTTCTATTTTAATTATACTAGACAAGACCCGCCTCGAAATTGAAGCATGTAGGTTTCCTCACGATGTTTACCTACCTACCTACCTGACAGATTTAGAACGTAAAAACCGTTTTGGGTGTTAAGTGCTACCTTATATCACTAATAAAACTTGAAATATGCTATTCTTAGTAAATGAAACAAGTGCGAACGAACTGTTTACTTACGAATTAGTTGTGTAAACGTATGTACTTGTGTGTAAATAATTTTATTTGGTCACAGGATGTTTCATATCTGTTCGCAGAATTATTGTCAAGGTTGTGCTTAGATGTTTGACCAAGATTATAAACAGGTTAGATATAAAAATGTTAAAACTGGTTTTAGACTCAAATATGAATGAGAATATGGTGTAAGTGTGAATGGTTCGATGTGAACACCACCTCACTGTTCAGGGCTGCTGTCTCCAGGGTCTGAAAAGCCCTAATAATAGTAAACCTCTGATATGAGATGGCACCACAATAACAAGATGAATGAGCTACTTTATAGAGAAAAAATGATGTTTTAAAATATCATTTTTTTTTTATTTAATTGGGTAGGTACATAAAAAGAACAAGCGTCCAATCTGCACCACGCTTCTATTCTATTCTATTTTTAAAAAAATGGCTGCCATCTTTGGTTAATGATGATTTTGCCAATGTCGAGTTTTTATAGCAAAAGTGCTTGACGTTGTACGGTTATATTTGATATTTTGGTGACTTCAAGGGTTGTTCTTATAAAAGAACACTATCTTGAGCCACCACTGGAGCCCCGCTGTCGAGCTGGGAGGGGGCAACCAACAAACGTGACTGCCCTATAGCAGATCGACAACGCGACTCCTGCACCGCGCTTCGTCAAAATAGCTAAATGTCCGTATCAACAACATGCTTTCGTCAACAAAACCACCCTTTTAAATATTACTAGGGTGTTTTGTTACACCTTGTATAGAACTGTATCTGTCACATGAAAGTGGCTGTTCATGATAGCCCAAGACCTGACCTTAAATTTATGCACCTATAGGTGCATGTAGCTCTAAAGTAGAATTTTTAGCGTAATATTTATTTAAGGGTATATTACCGTTGGCACGCTCCATACTAACGTAGTCTGCTGATATTTTCAATACTATCCAATTAAAGTCAATGATTTTTTTCAGAAACAAACTAAAAACTAATCTCTATGTTTGTATGAAGTCAGATTTTCGTTAAAATGTATAGTTTTAAAGTTACAGTGCCTCAAAGATTTCCATACAAATCTTAAATTAATCCTAGAATTATAACTGTATATTTTACTTAATACAAGCATAGAGATTTGTTTCTAGATTGTTTCTGGAAAATTGCATTGACTTTAATTGTATAGCATTGACAATATCACCAGACTACGTTTGTATGGAGCGCGCCAACGGTAATATACCCTTAAGTGTTAGACAAACTCATCCATACATCTAGGAAACGTAATTTATTTGACAATAATTATTTACAAAGTTATTAGTCGAAGTCATCAGGAAACAATCAAGTCTAATTGACAATCAACGTTTAAAATTCATATTATTTTTGTTATTTTCCGTCTAACATTAAACTTTAAATGGATTCTGACGCCGACAGAACAAAACAAGTTTTTATACTCGCAATAAATAATGACGTAAATATGAGTTGTGATTTAAAAAAAAAACATCTAAAGCCAGCAACACACTGGATCGGCAATCGGTTAAAACACTAATGCTACTTTCACACGCTCTCTTGAGCTTAGTACTCAGTGAGTATATAGTGGTCACGACTATATTCCCTGAGGGGGTAGTCAGAGATATTCTGAAACCTCAGAACATCCACGTGTCACTAGTGATCGCACGCAACCGCGTTCCGTCTATCTTATATGCTCTAGCAAATGACGTTCCTGAGTGACAGAAAAGGATGGAGCGACGGAAAAATGTGATCGCGTGCGGCCATGCGTAGTTCAACCCTTATGTATGTATGTCGCATGTGATAACCATCTTCTAGTGGTACTACCGAAACTCTGTCCAGTGTGAAGGGGAGTGAGCCCGTCGCCACGTGTTAATGACAATAGGTACAATATGCCTCGAAATTGAAGCATGCAGGTTTCCTCGCGATGTTTTCCTTCACCGAAAAGCCAGTGGTAACACCAAATCGAAAAATTCCGAAAACTCATTGTTACGAGACGGCCTGGACGGGAATCGAACCATCGCCTCCTGCACGGCAGGCAAGGTTACTCGCCACTAAAGTAGTTGTTAGTATACTCACCTTCGCGTGTTGTTCGCGCGGTTCGCGTTTCAGCCTGCCACGAGGCTCCGCAATCCATCTCAGCTTTGTTCTTACTCAAAAACAGTCCTCGAGATTGGATAGATACTCCCTCAAACCACTTGACATTGGCGGAAATTCGGTGCTTACACACAAGCAAGAAGTCCATTAATTATAAATAAAAAAAAGAAAAGGTTTATGCACGTGTATAACACGGTTTAAAAATTAAATAAGACTATATTAGGTAATTGACCTACGATGATAAATCTTGTTTTTTACGCATTTTGATTAATCGATGACCAGTTCAAATTGAATTGTTGTGACGTCGCTCGATTTAAGCTATTTTCTAATCGTTAAATTTCCATACTGATTCAGTTATTATTTGCATCAAAATATTGGAATTTACATAAATTGCATAAAACGTTAAAAAAGATTAAAATATTTTAAAATACCTAATAGTAGCTTAATTTAGCACTTTACTAACATACTTAGGCCGGATTCGACCAAACTTAGATTTATAGAAGAGTAACTATAGGTACAAGGAACAATTTTGCTCTTTGTGTTTACTCCGAAATAACTTCATTTGTCTTCTACCATACTAACCCGTACTAAAAGAACGAATGTATAATCCACCTAAAGAAAGAAGTCGTTGTATCCGTACTTATTGCAATGTGATGTTATACAGTTTTAATTTGTTAGGTTTCTTTTTATTATTATTTTTTTAATTATGTGACATGGATATGTCATTAGTCTCGGTCTAGCTTTACACCATCAAAATTGGCCATGTAAAATGTATTCATAGATTAGGGTTGGTAAAACGCAAAATCAGTTTACTCTAGAGTAACCGGCAACTTAATCTAAGAATAAAATTTACTCGCGTTTGGTCGAATCGGGCCTTACATATTTAAATAAACAATTAAATTAATTAATGTATAACGCTCCACAATGTAACGACCATTAATATGTACAAGAAATGCTGTGAAAGCACGAGTCTTCCACAATATCTAAAATGTAGGCTAAGTTACATCTGGGGCCTATTTAATAGACGTACAATTATTATTGTAATTTACAATGAAAATTCAGAGTAAATTTCTGAGAATGTGAGGACAAATGTTTAGCGTCATTAATAACCAGCAATTTACCCAGAATTGTCATTGTACACTAAAATTATTGTCATGTTTATTAAATGTGGCCCTGGAGTGCGATTTTTGAATCTCATTCGGTGAGATCAGCAGTTGTAAATGTCAAAATTACTATGGAGATACGCATCTTTCTACTGCTGATTTGACTTCAAAAAATCGCACTCCTGAAGCATGATTTTTGAGAGTCAAATCAGCAGTAGAAAGATGATACATTTTTTGAGATTCAAAAATCGCACTCCAGAACATAATAATATTATTCTCTATAATCTGTCTGATTGTGTGTGCCTATCCTTACTTATGAATGTTTTCTGATATAAAAACCTGATAGTTATAAAATATCAGACTGGATGCAAAAAATACTAATGGATTTCAATGATTATGGCTTATAGATACGTCTTGAGTTTTTTGTTTGTGACCTTGGATCAAACATAGAGGGTTCAAAGGATGTAGCAAAATAATTCCCAAGTCTGTAACCCCTTACTGACTTGGGGATTTTTTTTCCATTCCATCCATTTTTCTAGGTACTAACTTAGCGCGCTATTATAAGTATCTGGGCAAACGGGCTTTGCTCGGTGTCTTTATCCTTCATTCCATCTAAGGTCGAAAATAAATTTCGAATAATTTATTTTCTGGTAATTTTTGAAATGTAATTTATTTATCCGAAAGATATATAAGGACATATCTTGGACGTTACTAAAAAGCTACTCTAAGCCTAAGTGAGAACATTTACGTTCCAAATCTCTGTTCCTGTAATTCAAAATTGCCTTAAAATTTCGTAGCTATTTGAATGGAGTAGGTATAAGATAGGTTTAATTCATAATTCAATAATTCAAAAAAAAATATTTCTCTTCTTTTTTTCCAACGACTTTAAATAGATTTAACAGATCCGCCATATTAATTTTAATATTTTCTCTTTTCCCAGAACCATGCCAGCCTACGACAATGAAGGGGCAACGATATCTATGGAAGATGTCCGCCCCCCGGAAGCCTCAAACATAAGTACGATAGAAGAAGAACTACAGGCCAGAAGAAACTTGCAGTTCAGGTCGCAGAAGTCGACAGTATCTTCTAGAAGACAGCAGGCCGTTTGCGTGAGAAGAGCACATAAGAAATATGGGCCTACGAAAAATCCTAACGTTATTTTGGATGGGCTTAACATGACAGTTCCTAAAGGCGCCATGTAAGTATATTCTTTTCCTCCTCTCCATTACCAGGCCTGTGTCACTCCGCGTGTAGGTATTAAAAACATACCTACAGGCGGCGGCCATTGCGCACGGGCCAATCTAGTAGGCTGCCGTAATAAACTCTTTCAATACGTATAACCACGTATAACTTATGATGAACGTCCAGTGAATTAGGGCCCATATTCCCTCAAAAAAAATTGGTATGTATGTAAATGAACACGTGCTCGGCTGGAACGCGAGCTAAATTAAATCATATTGTTTATCAGATTGAGTACATATTTCTTTGAAAACCATTGCGAAGTAAAGCTTCTGTAACGCTAGTTACTAATTATTATTCTGTGCCATTACTGGTGGTTGTCAGTAGGGCTATTGTGTAAGCTTCCGATTATATCGTTTACAAAATCGATAACGTTTTATGACTGTACTAGCCAATTTTTAAATAATATTTTGTTTCTGTGATCATCGTGTTCATTATCTGAGATAAATTAACTAAATATTAAGAAGCAAAATCGCCAAGAACTGCCAAAACACCGTGTCGATTTGATACCGATTGAATCGGGTATAGTTACACAATAACCCCCCAGATTTGTTTATCCCAAACGAAACAGCTCTTCGACGCTGGCGAAGCCTGTCCACTCTTTCAGGTTCGTGAGCCACGAAATTCGTGGCCTACCGACGCTTTTTTTCCCTTCTATTTCACCCATTATTTATAGTCTGGAACATTATAATAATAAGTTTATTCCGAGACCGCAAATGCGCGCTGCATACACACGTACTATGGTGATATTTTCAATATTAACCAATTGTCAATGATTTTTTTCAGAAACAATCTAGAAACGAATCTCTTTGCTTGTATGAAGTCAGATTTTCGTTAAAATATACTGTTTTAATTCTAGGATTAATTTAAGATTTGTATGGAAATCTTTGAGGCACTGTAACTTTAAAGCTATACATTTTAACGAAAATCGGACTCCATACAAGCATAGAGATTTGTATCTAGATTGTTTCTGCAAAATTTCATTGGCTTTAATTGGATAGTATTAAAAATATCACCATAGTACGTTTGTATGGAGCGCGCGAACGGTAATATACCCTTAAGGCACGGACCTGAAAAAAAGATGGAGGTAATGTCACACTAAAAAGATGTGAAGCATGCAAGGTCCTACAATTTCGTTTGTTCTACAAGGGACCTACACTCACACAGATGCACTAGCTCTAGGCGCAGGTCCTACAACCCGCCACCATTATGTACCGCGTGGCAGTTCGTCAGCACGCACAATATAAATGGGTGCTTCACTCGTGATTAGACGAGGTTATGTCCATCTTTTTTTTCATGTCCGTGTATTAAGGCTATGAAAAAGTTTGTTTTACGCATTATAAATTATGATCCCAAAAATTATTTGTTTCACCAAAATATGAGTGCCTTTAAAGTAAAATCGAAACCCTACTGAATCATAATATTAAAAGATGAAACCAAAAAATAAATGAAATGGATAAAGAAACTGAAATAAATTATTTTAATTAAGTATTTAAATTAAAAACTATACTTAGATATCTGTACGGATTTAATGATGTAAAAAGTTTTCGCTTTTTGTATGGAAACCGCTTCTTTAACCGGGTTAAAAAAAGGACAGGTTTTCAATTATTCTGTATATTTATAATAGTATATGAATCCAAAAAAAGAAAAGAATCATTTTATTTATACTAGTAAGTTTTACTGTAATAAAATAAACACAAAGTACAAGAGTCATTAGGAACTTTTTGCAACAAGAACACACTACGCACAAAAACTAAGATCATCCGCAGGTTAATCAACCTATCGCACCCAGGGATGGGCAATGAGGAAAAAAACATTCGGATTAGGTATTTGAATGAAATAATTTATTATTATGTCCATAAATTATTGTGTGAAATTATAAAAATTAAATTCTTATTCGATTTTTTATCGTTGGTAAATACCTATGCGATTCGTGTACTTAGAAGATTTAGTGCGTTCACACACGATGACTCGTTGACGCAGCGGCAGACGTCAGTCCGTCATTTGTGAAGCAAGGAGTTGTATGAAACCGCACGTAGAAGCAACACGGTGACGCACTGACGCACCGGGTGTGGTTCTATGGACTGACATCTGCCGCTACGTCAGTGCGTCATCGTGTGTGAACGATATTAGAATAATATTACAAATATTCCAAGTAGAATCAGAGATTTCAAAGCCAATGAATTATTTTATTATTTAAGCATTTCTCGCATTGACTTACAAACTAATGAACGCGCCGTTCGGTCTAATACAAATTTCTCGAATAAAGTGTCCCAGAATAACATACATACCTAAACGTAATTACGCGTCAGTAAAAATACCTAAACAAACTATTTTTAATTTTGATTGCGTAGTTTTTAAAAATTCTTACAGCACCAGCACGACATTATAAAAGTACGCGTAGTTGGTCGATCAAAGACTGGCGCGTAATTGTTACTCTTAATGCGTTTTGTTCCTCATTTGGTTCGGAAACTTTTGAGCGCGGACCCTAAGTCCAGTTAGTTGGTAAGTCAATGTTTTCTTGTCTTCCTTATTCAATAATGCATTGTCATGCTTATTGGCACATAATCTTCACGACGGGACAGCATCGCAGCAGGTCAAACTCATTGAGATGTCATCGACTCAACAGAAATATATTTTAACCAGTACTATACTAATACTCTGTGGCATAACATGACGGATAATTTTAATAAAACAATATTTATGATTGATTTTGTGACATCATTCGTCGACTTGTAAACTCCATGGTACCTAACTTAAAAAAACATAACGTACCTACTTACCATGGATTTAAACAAGATTTAAACCAATAGATACAAATCCTCCTTACTAGCATTGAAACACGAAAATTGTCCATGGCGGTCGGTAATGTTCGTCGTTATTTCGTACTTCTTTCGTTCATGCCTTTCTGACTTTACGTTTGTCCCTGTCTATCAATTTTTGTCATTGAGTATAGCCCTGTGCCTGTGCGGTCAGAGGCCTATTAAGGCGGCTTGAAAATGTTCACCACTAACTTGCCTCCACCAACCCGCACTGGGCCCGCATGGTAGAGTATGGCCCGCTCCCTCTCACCCTTATTCGTGAGAGGAGGCCTTTGCCCTGCAGTGGGATTCTAGAGGCTTAACTTACTTATAGCCCTGTGCATCCTCTGTGCCTGTGCTCTGCAGTGGAATGTGTGATGATGAATGATGATAATGAATAGCACAGTTCCATTTACAAATAAAAGAGTCTTTGAAAGAACAGCCAATTATAAAATAACGCATACAGTAGCATCGATTGAAACAATAAAAATTATTGTGTATCGAGATAGGCAGACGTTTAATTACCACGTGGCACGTGTGAAAGATTGCTTCTGTGTTGTAATAAACCTGTAATGAAAATAATGTTGTTATTCTACCAGTCAATTGTTTAGATACATTAATACCATCCATTATGTAACGTTCATTCTTCTTCTTATCGTGAGGGCAAGCCCTGGTGTCAGAGTTTTTTCAGACCGCCTTACGGCCTCTGACATGGTTTTTATGTAACGACTACTACCACCAGAGATAGTAAGCCGGGACCAACGGCTTAACGTGCCATCCGAAGCACGGAATCGTTTTTCTTTTCAGACAATCAGGTGATTCAGCCTGCAATGTCCTAACCAACTGGGGAAGTGACATATCACTAGGTGTCCTCCGTGGGAATCGAACCCACGACCTCCGTGTCAAGAGCCCAATGTTCTTAACCATTAGAACACGGAGGCAGTTTGTCTCTACTTTGTATACAGAGTGTAACAAAACACCGTAGTAGTACTTACGGGGGTGCTTCAGACCTCAGATCAAAGTAAAATTAATGGATAGGCCTAAAGCGCGTTAAGACGCTGCTGTTATCCGGTCGAGGCCGTTTTTTGAACACGAACGAAAGTGTTTTAAACTTTGTTTTAAAGTCTGAAAACTAATTATGTCTTATTTAAGGATCTGGCTGGATTAAGTTTAATAGATAGAAAAAAATCCCAAAGTTACCTCTTTTTGTTATGTTTTTTCAATACTATGATTAAACTGCTCATATTTAACTTTTTATTCTTGTACTTAACTAAATACATTAAATACAGATTAAATATTTCTTGTGAACTCCGTAGAATTTTGAGCTTTGAAACACCCATGAGCAAAGATATTGATGAAAAACACGTTTTTTTGCGATCCTGCTTTCAATTGGAGCGGGATGGCTAATTGCAAACTTATGCTTGCAAGAAAGAGACGCTTGCACTAGGGCACTTGGTCCGTACAAACCAGCGCCATTATCTGTCAAATCTAGGGCAGTTGCATACACATTTGAAGTATACCATTCATTTGTTTTGCCTCATTTTTCTGGTTTGAAATGTTCGCGTAAGGCCTATCCATTAATTTAACTTTGATCTAAGCTTCAGACCTTCGATCAACAATATACAACTAGATAACGGGTCGCATACAAAATCAAAGAGAAATTCTTTCCTCGTGAATATACAACACTTTTTGTTAACGAACCGAGAAAACAGTCCGAATACATTATCATTTCGACCTCAAAGCAACCATAATTCCTAGTAATTTAAAAAAGGAACACTGCGGCATTGCGAGACGTGCTTACGATGGCTTTGTTCGAACGCAACGAATTCAAAATAAGACCTCACTCCAATAGTTAGGCGTTATTTGCCGGGACATGTTTTGAGCGCTGACGCGTTATCTAGTTGGATATTGTTGATCTAAGCTTCAGACCATCAAACTGAACAAGTTTCACTATGGAGCCAACATCGAGAAAAAATATAATAAAAACCGGTCAAATGCGAGTCGGGCTGCTTGCGCACCGAGGGTTCCGTACCGCACCAACACACAAAACATTAACATACAATTTTTTTTTTTTTTTTTTATAAATCTGGATAAACCGTAGAAAGAGAATCAACTAGAAAAGGCATTAAAATAATAATAGTCACGAAAACGAGACAGCCTTATACGCTAATTACACAGAGTGAACGCGACAAAATCCATGTCGTTTGTCCCTTTCTGCGTATGCGATATTTTTGTTTGCCACAGTTGAAATTGCATACCAAATCATGCAACTGTGGCAGACAAAGGCACGATTTCTCATACATTTTTGTCATATCTCTGTCCCTTTCGAGTATACGCTGTCAGGAAATCTATAGAATACTCAACCTACGGGATAAACATATACCTTCCCCATCCTCTTCATTGATTGTGATCACTCAACCATAAAATAAAATTGTTTTCCCCGGGAAATTTAGCTCGAGACCGACTCACACTTGGCCGGTTTTTATTATTTGTTGTTATACTGTAGATATTGCTCTATAATTCGTTTTTACGATAGAGCGAGAAGAAAAAACGTTGATAAAAACTAGTTTCTTGTATGAGGACCCAGCTTAATTTTTAACTTTTTGACAATTTTATTATATGTTTGAAAATCCGCCGTTACGATTGAACGACATTTGGATAAAACACTGACATAATATACTCTAGCGATAGATAAGCTCGTTCAAACAAACAACATGTCACAAAAAGCAACACAGAATGACACATTGCGGTCTGTCATTTCCATAGTGACGAAGAGAACTTGGGAACATCAACGCGGTGCGGGCACTGCATTCAAGTGGAACGTGTTGCTTCTATGAAAGGGCCTGTCTATCGCTAGAGTGTAAGTCAATGGGATAAAATGACAATTATTTTTAACTTCCAGATACGGTCTCCTTGGTGCATCAGGATGTGGCAAGACTACTCTCCTCTCCTGCATCGTAGGGAGACGGAGGCTGAACGCTGGAGAAATCTGGGTGCTGGGCGGGAGGCCTGGAAGCCCTGGCAGTGGCGTCCCTGGACCTAGGATCGGGTATATGCCTCAGGTAAGTTTTTGCTGAGAAAATGAGTACAATCATGAGTACAATCACCCACCTAACACCCTGTGTAGTGGTTACATCACATTAATTATTTTAAAGTGTTAATGATGATCTTGAGGCCATTATGTTTGCAAACTATTATTTTGATTGTAGTCATCATCATCATCAGCCTATATAAGATTAAATTTAATTAGTTGGCGAAACTTGAGAAACACATTTGGTATCTGTTACTATACAGGGTCCAACTTAATATGCTGACACTTTTTTAAGGGGATGATCATACCATCAAACTGAAAAACTTTCTCTATGGGACCAACATCGAAATCGCGAAAAAAAATCTGCTGTCCCATACATTTGGCTCGAGTAGGTTTGCAGTTTTGTATGGAGGGGCAGATTTTTTTTTCGCGATTTCGTTGTTGGTGCCATAGAGAAAGTTGTTCAGTTTGATGGTCTGATCATCCCCTTAAAAAAGTGTCAGCATATTAAGAAGGACCCTATATACAATTGCATGGTAATGAAATGATCCAAGAAAACATCCAAAAACGGTTTCATTTGACAACTCATGTCACTGTCTCTATTCCTGTAAGGTATATAATAACTTAATGGTCTGTAATGTCTTACCCACACGTGCCCAATGCGGATTGGTAGACTTCCTTCACATACGCATCGGAATTTATTCTTCAGCGTATGCAGGTTTCCTCACGATGTTTCCCTTCACCGTTTGAGAGTAGTCGGTTGGCTTTAATATACAACATATCCAAACAAATAAAATGTAGAATAAACTAGGCACATAATATTATTGGTTTGTACAGGACTTTATAGGATAACTATTATATCCAAACGACAACTATACATAATTCGGTATGTCAAGTTTTTTTTTGTCTTCATTTTTATATTTTTTACGGACAGAAGACATAATTTTAAGATACCTATTTCATTCTTATTGCGATTCATCGAGTTTATCAATATAAATTTAATTTTTAATTATTTTGATCTGTAATCTCTAAGTGCAAAAATGGTGGAGAGAAAATAATTCGAACTCCATGGAGAAAAACTACATACAGCTGTATTTAAAAAAATTAAAACCTGCCCCCTCTTTCTAACTCTATGCTGGAAAAAGATACGGCAACATCAAATGTCAAATTCTGACATTGTGAAAGTATTTTTTTTTCTTAATTGCCGGTTATTTTAAGTTGATTTTATGTTTACCAAGGAGTTCAGAGGTATGCCAGTGACGTCACTGCACGGACCGAAAAACGACGTTATTTTATTAAAAATATCTGTAATCCTTTCATTTTTAAATCTCTGACATAGAAAATATGATTATTGAGACAATTATCTCGAAATGGTTTTCAATTCAGCCCTCCAAAAAAAAACTTGACATACCGAATTAATATTTCTTTTAACTATATTCAAAACATCCCAATTCTTCTAGAGATTCATTATCTATTTACTACGCCTTGTCACACAAATTTAATTAAGCCTAAATACAGACCTACTTTGTCTAAAGGTGGAACATTAGGCAGGATGAGTGTCAGAGCGTCTCCGTCGCCCTAACCGCTAACTATCCTTATCTACTCCACGCAATGTACACTTGACAGTAATAACTGGTGCACTTTATTGGCCAGTCAAATTATGATCTGATCTGGAACTAATTAGGAATCGATTTCATTAGGAACTTGGTGTGTTATTTTAGAACTAAATCTCTCATAGAATTAGAGAAAAATAAAAATTCGGCTACTACCCGAAATTTGCAATTAAGAATGTCTAAAAACGTACATTCATGAGGATATGCCTACACACTTCAAAAGTAAATTACTTACGGAAGAGAGCTTCTCAATCACGAGGCGGCGCGGTTCGATTCCTGGCCTGTACCACTTACTTCTACGGAATTTATGTACGATGGCTCGGCCGTGAAGGAAAACATCGTGAGGAAACCTGCATACCCGAATAAATAGAAAATACCATAAGTTTGGAGGTATGTGATATGATGTGATATGGGTGAGCTTGGGGCGAAAAAATAGACCAGCAATGGTCGCGGTCGCAGTATGTGCTATAACGAACCTAGCTTGCAATAGCCCAGTCAACAATAATAATAACAGGCCAAGCTCTATATGTATAGGTAGAAATAGCGTGAACAAAAAGTACGCCCCCGTCATTTAGTTTTATATATCACTAGTGTTTTCCCGCGACTTCGTCCGCACAAATTATATACCAGATTTTAAGTCAGATCATAAGCTATCAAACAAAAAAAGTTTCATCAAAATCGGTTCAGTAGTTTTTGCGTGATGCGCGAACAAACAAACAAACAAATAAACAAACAAACACACAAACAAACAGACAAACAGACAGACAACATTTCTAAAAAAGGTTGATTTCGAGTCAGGGATACCTAAAAACCATATCGTAATCTTTTTTTTTGTAAATATCTTTAATGTACAGACACACTTCAGTTACAGTTTTATAATAGTTATTAAGAAGATAACAGTTATCCCGTTTCCCACTGCTTTTTCTCTCTTTGTATTTTTGTAATACCTAATCAGTGACAATTTTATTCTTAAAGTTTGTCGAATGATTTTAATTTCACCGTGTATGAGTACTTTTTAAATTGTAGATATTATAATTATTTCCCGAGTTAAAAGCATCAAGGCAAGTAACTTTCGTGTCTCGTCACATTAATTTACTCCAGGAAGGAAAAAAATGTAAGTGCAAGAAAAAGCTTGACAATTTAAATGCTCTTACGTACTTTCATTACAAAAGAATTATGTACCTACTTAGGTATTCCGTACGTAGTAACCTTGTGAACATGTTTCTGTATGGGATTTGACATTTTGTGTCTACTTTTATAACTTTTACGTCCTGTTTCAAATGACGCCCTGACAAGTTTAAATCAATTAGTAATGGACAGTGGCGGATTTGCAGTCTTGGCCGCCCTAGGCCCCAGACCATAATAGTAAGTACCAGCCTCTCCTTTTCTTAGCGCCCATCATATAGACTAAATAATGAATATACTTTATTGCCAACTTTAATCGAAATCGATTCAGTTTAAATAATGTGCGCTAGCCTTTAGAATATTTAGGTACTTTGAATTATTTCTTGGTAACATATCAGTGAATTTTTTCTCACGATTGGCGGCCCCTAATATCTGGCCACCCTGGGCCCGGGCCTACAGGGCCTTGGGGCAAATCCGCCACTAGTAATGGATGACGCATTGAATGACGTATAGGCAACAGGTATAGTTAAGTCAACGATGCGTATAAAATTCCTTGAGACTGGTTTTACTTATATCCTTTTTTAATATGGTGCGTACCTTTCTACATATACAGGGTTAAACTTAATATGCTAACGGTTGGATGATTAGACCAGCAATCTGAACAACATTCTGTATATAGAATTGTCTTGAACTGTCGAGTAGAATTGCAGTTTTGTATGGAAGCAACAGCTGATTTTTGTCACGGTTTCGACTTCGCTCCTATATAGAATTTTGTTTCATTTAATGGTCCGATAATCCCCTTAAAAATCGTCAGCATTTATTAAGAAGGACCCTATAACATATGCTCACGACTATATTCCCCGAGGGGGTAGTCAGAGATATTCTGAAATCTCAGAACATCCACGTTTCATCAGTAGTACCGAAACTCTGTCCAGTGTGACGGGGGGTGAGCCCGTCGCCACTTTAACAGTGGGTACAATACATGCCTCGAAATTGAAGCATGCAGGTTTCCTCACGATGTTTTCCTTCAACGAAAAGCCAGTGGTGTTACAAATCGTACATAAATTCCGAAAAACTCATTGGTACGAGTCGGCTTGGACGGGGATCGAACCATCGCCTCCTGCACGACAGGCAAGGTTACTCGCCACTGGACCACCACGGCTATAGGTAGATACAAACATCTACGACTTAGGTACCTCTTGTGGGATTCAAACCCGCGCCCCTTTGGCACTGCAGGCAGCAGGTTCACTACCGACTGAGCTATCTAGGTCATAGCATAATCATCAAAGTCATCATTTGTAATTATAAAGCTGACTGTACTCTAAATAAACAGAATAATAAATTAACAATCCAAATTGTTTTAAAGATTAATGGGCCACTATCGCGGTTTTGGCCCAAATTATTCCAGACGCTTTGCTAGGCTCCTGTATTACGTGTTTTATAGGCTATTAATTGTTTACGAAGGCAATTAAGCTTGTCACAAACTTCCCGGTCGGTTTTGGCAAGGAAGCCGCGAAGCCTGGTTTGTGATGTACTTATTAGTTTGTGGGATAAAGGTCGTTTTCCTATAGTACCCTATGTCAGGTTGGTAAGGACAAAGGGTACACGTTTGACACTCGGAGCTTTGTAACTTCAGTAACATTATTTATTACATCGTTAGGCCTCGTATCCACTAGGCAGCATTCGGTATGTCAAGTTTTTTTTTGGGGGGCTGAATCGAAAACCCTTTCGAGATAATTGTCTGAATAATCATATTTTCTATGTCAGAGATTTTAAAATGAAAGGATTACAGATATTTTTAATAAAATAATGTCGTTTTTCGGTCCACGAGTGACGTCACTCGCTGCCCCTGCAAACTCCTTGGTAAACATAAAATCAACTTAAAATAATCGGCCATTAAGAAAAAAAAAATACATTTACAATGTCAGAATTTGACATTTGATGATGCCGTATCTGTTTCCAGCATAGAGTTAGAAAGAGGAGGCAGGTTTTCATTTTTTTTTAATATTGCAGTAGGTCGTTTTTCTCCATGGAGTTCGAATTATTTTTTCTCCGCCATTTTTGCACTTTGAGATAACAGATCAAAATAATTTAAAAATTATATTTATATTGATAAACTCGATGAATCGCAAATGAAGACCAAAAAAAACTTGACATACCGAATTGACGATGCTCAACATGTTCGGCAACGTTGCAAAACAACGCGCGACGTTGCTTCTTTAGCAAAAAGAATAAACATTGAAAGGAGCAACGCCGCGCGTTCTTTTGCAAGTTGTTGCGTTGTTGAGCGTGACGTGTTGCGCGTCAATTGTTGACTAGTAGATACGAGGCTTTAGACGTCGTCAGTCCGTCATTATGTGAAACAAGGAGTTGTATGAAACCGCACTTATAAGCACAAACGGTGACGGATTGACGCACCGTGTGTGCTTCTACATATGCGGTTTCATACAATGCCTTGCTTCACAAATGATGGACTGACGTCTACCGCTCCGTCAATGCGTCATTGTGTGTGAAAGCTCTTATGGATACGTATACAAGTTGTAACAAAACACCGTAGGTACTAATTTGAAGGGTTGGTTTAGACCATTAATAGTAGATTACACACCGAGGACAGGAAAGTAAGAAAGGTCTAAGATCTCATGTAATTGTTGACCGAGGTGCAGCCGAGGTCAACCAAACATGTGATCTGAGGCTTTCTTATTTACTGTCCGAGGTATACTATTATACTATTTTTCTTCTCGACGGAGGTGGAAAGCGACAACTTCGTTTAGCGCAGCGGGACGAGAATTGACGCTTTCCGTCCGGAGGGAAGAAAACTATATAACTTTTAACAAGGAGACAACGTCGAAAGAAAAAAAAACATTGTGAGTAAAACTGCAGACGCTGAAGAAGAAATTCTGATGCGTGTGTGAAGTCCATCAATCCGCATTGGGCACGCGTGGTGGACTACGCCCAAACACCTCACTTAGGCTAGGCTTGTCCTGCAGTGGGACGTAGGTTTATAGGCTTATAAGTAGGTTGCCTATCATTGGAATGGAAAATTACCAGCGCGTCATATTAATATGGAATTTGATCTCATTAATTATTATACATACCTACTAGATTTATATTGGCCGTATTGTGATTAATACTGTGATCTAGCAATTATGTATTTATAAACGTGGACACCTGATACATCATTCCTCCGAGGTAATGATAAATATTTCTGCAACTACCAACTGGATGTAGACCATAAAGTTATTATACCTTACAGGAATAGAGGCAGTGACATGAGTTGTCAAATGGAACAGTTTTTGGATGTTTTTTGGAGGCAAAAATTCTAATACTGTCTATAATTCTGAGTCTAACGTAAAATCGTGGATAAATTAATGAAGTAGTGTCAGTATATTTCACAAAATTATCTACGATTTCACTTTAGATTCCCAATTATTCACGAAAACCGAATTGAAAAAATTGATTAGTGACTAAAAAACGGTTCTATTGATTCGCGTCACGTATCTCTTTCTATTATACAGTGGTGCCGCTAGGTACATCTCGCTCTCTCAGCTGTATGTTCCTCTATTCCTACCTCTATATGTAGACAGGAAGTACACTTGTTTTGTTGGCTTTTGTTTGTTTGTTTTTGTTTGTTGGAAACCACCAATCCTTCAATCTTTTAAAATTATTTTTATAGAAAAGAGGCTACATATTGGTTTAACGAGCCTTCAGTGCTGCTCTCAATATAGTATAAGAGATAAGTGTACTTTTTGCAACCATCAGCTGATTCCGTGTTTATGGGATGTAGAGCATCTCTGTACTGGGGATGGACCACGTCTGCCTGCATAACTTCTGACCGGTACAAATTGTACTACCGGTACTTGGTTGATTTGACAAAGCTCTTACATACATTGAAGGCATTAGTACCTATTTAAGGCTAGGTTATCCCAGTGCAGGCGTCTCTTTCTGGGCAAGCATAAGTTTACAATTAGCCATCCCGCTCCAATTGAAAGCAGGATCGCAAAAAAACGTGTTTCGCGTCAATATCTTTGCTCATGGGAGTTTCTAAGCTAAAACTTCTCCTGAGTTCACTAGAAATATTTAATGTATTTAGTTAAGTACAAGAATAAAAAGTTAAATATCAGCAGTTTAATCATAGTATTGAAAAAACATAACAAAAAGGGGTAACTTTGGGATGTTTTTCTATCTAGTAAACTTAATCTAATCGTGTAATTGAGAACAGTCGCCCATCCGCCCGATTCTTAAATAAGACATAATTTAATTTCAGACTTTAAAACACAGTTTAAAACACTTACGTTCGTGTTCAAAAAACGGCCTCGACGGGATAACAGCGCCTGTTGTACCAATATTTATCGTCTATCTAAACAATAATGTGAGAATCTAGAAGGAAACCTTCTATTGTTTCAGTTGAAACACGAAGTTTTGAAATACAAAAAGTACATTCGTTTTTATTTGTAACGTTTCCTTTTCATTCATTGCTCTAAGATTAAGTTCCTTCGGTCGTTAGCCTCCTTTATACAGGTTGCTCCACATTTTTTGCTGGTGCAGCAATAAATCTTTTTTTTCTACACTCCTTAATTTTGTGGAGATCCATTTTAGTTAATGTTTTGTTCTCATTTCTAAATAGCTTTCTTCCTGCCTGTGAAACAGTTGTCTTTCTTCAGAAAATGTTCTATAAATTGTAAATGAAAAGTGATTTGAAGAATGGCGGATATGCCTGTGTTTTTGGTCTGGTGGAAATGAGTGACATTGGTATCGATTCGGTATTGCCACGACTTAACTTAACTAAATTTATTCGTGTCATTTTCTAACATTCGACTAAGAAAAGAGACAGAAAACCAACAACTGACTTTAGTGCTGTCAAAGTGACGCTATACGCCCAAAAACGACTTAAATAAGATGGCGTGCATTATGATGCCATCTTATTTTGGGCGTGTAGCGTCACTTTGACAGCACTAAAGTCAGTTCTTGGTTTTCTGTCTCTTTTCTTAGTCGAATGTTAGAAAATGACAGGAATACATTTAGTTAAGTTAAGTCGTGGCAATACCAAATCGATACCATTATCAGTTCAACTATACCAAAGACGTTCCGTTGCGACCAAAAAATACCTCGGTGATCGTATTCGTTGAAAATAACTGCCATGGTTGCATTTTGCTACTGCCTTCTTCTACTAGTAATTTCTACCAAATTTAGAAGCCAAACTTCGAAAGTGAACGGTTTTTAAAAATTCCTAAATTTTTTCTGTTAATTAATTATGACCCGACACTAGTACGGGTTTTGGTTTTCGTAATTAAATGACTGGGTCCAAATTCGCTTTCCTCCTTTGTTATAAAAAATACTTTAAAGAAATAAGGATTAAATAAGTTTGTAAAGTAATTTTGACTGGATGGAGAATTTTTAATTTTTGTCCACGGCCTTTTATTTATTTATTTTATTTATTTATTTATTTCCAAAAATAGGTCGTTACATTAACATTTTTTTCACATCCTTAAACCTAACACACCTTTCCTTTACGCTTCATGTTTTTATTATGAAAATGATTGTTATTTTGTTAAGTTTAAAGGATAGTAAAACATACATCCAATCATCCAAATAGAGGATTACGAAACATAACCTTCCTTTTCCTTCTAAAACGTCGGATGCGGCAAATAACAGTCATATTCATCATGTTGACTATCGGTTAAGTAAATTATGCACGCGGAACAATATATTGTACCTATGACACTGGCTATAATAGTAGAGATTTGATCACTGAAGCGTAGAAGACGTAGTACGTAACCGCGCACTTTAACTTGTGTTTTTGCAAATAAAGAACAATGGGCAATTTATGTGGACCTTGGGCCCAGCACTGTAGCACTTTCTTACCTACCTTCAAATAAAGTCCTAAACAATATGCATATCATCTGCTCACGACTATATTCCCCGAGGGTGGTCAGAGATATTCTGAAACCTCAGAACATCTACGTTTCACTAATAGTATCGAAACTCTGTCCAGTGTGACGGGGGGTAGGCCCGTCGACACTTCTAATGGACAGTGGGTACAATACATGCCTCGAAATTGAAGCATGCAGGTTTCCTCACGATGTTTTCCTTCACCAAAAAGCCAGTGGTGCTACAAATCGTACATGAATACCGAAAAACTAATTGGTACAAGTCTGCCTGGACGGGGATTGAACCAACGCCTCCTGCTCGGCAGGCAAGGTTACTCGCCACCGTAGAAACACGGTTCTAAACAATGCTAACATTTCTTATATGACAACATAAATGTAAGGCGTTAAATAACAAAGTTACAGCAGTAGGTGTACAAATTTAATAAATTACGAATTAAGTTATTTTCCAAACCTGCGTAAACAACCACTGACACTGACATTTGACGTCACACACGCCGGGTCAACGCCACGAAAAAAACCTGACTTTTTTAATGCCATTTCGAAGTGGAAGTTTACGTTCTACGTCACAAGAAGTAACGTGTCAGATACAAAAGACATATCTCATCCGGATATGATTGTCTTATTTTATTATTATATCATTATTGGTATTGTTACAATAAAATTATGGGCATAATAGAGGTCACATACCGAAGAAATACAACGTATCGAATTATGGGACCTTGAGTTAGGATGAGATGGATATATTATGTAATCTGCTATGTATTTCGATGGCTCTATACTGGGCCATTTTTGAACAGCTTCCGCAATTTTCAGGGGTGGTTCAGACCATCAAACTGAACAAGCTTGACTGAAAATCTGGAAAGTGATATCAGAATTGTTCATTGCTACTATCGATTGGGCTTCCCAAATCAAAATGTAGCTCTGACTCTGAGACTAGCTTATAATGAGAATATATTTTTATTTTTTTAAATTAATCTACAATCTGACTATCTCAGAGTTGGACGCTTTGCGCTCGTATGACTTTTTGCTGACGTATTATTACGTCAGAACCTCAGTCGCAGAATAAAGGCTTCCGCACATTGCAACGACATTATCGAGCGATTTTATCGAGCGATATTATCGACAGCGATATCGCGACACCTTACACACTGCAGCGATTCCGCGATTCGCGTCACGCATGCGCCCCACCACTGAATGTAGTCGAAAGACTTGCGATAATATTGCGGCAGTGTGTGGGATCGAGCTTCGATCAAAATAAAATGAATGGATAGGCCTTAAGCGAACATTTCAAACCAGAAAAATGAGGCAAAACAAATGAAATTTTTACTTGTCACTTGTATGAAAGTGCCCTAGATTTGACAGATAATGGCGCTAGTTTGTATGTACCAAGTGCACCAGTAGTTTGCTTCAACTTACCGCGCTTTAGGCCTATCCATTCATTTTATTTTGATCGAAGGGATCGAGCACGTCCCCATACAAAATGTACTGAGAACAATTATCGCAAAATCGCAGCGATATTATCGCTCGATAATATCGCGGCAATGTAGGATCGCGTGCGTCCCCATACAAAATGTACTGAGAACAATTATCGCAAAATCGCAGAGACAATATCGCTCGATATTATCGCTGCAAAGAGCGGAGGCCTTAAATCTGCCCTATCGCCTACATTGGGAGCAGGGAGTGTCCGTACAGCGTAGTGTTCGGCTATTCGATTACTAGTAGTTATAATTGTCTAGCCACCGATAGAGTTCATCAATTTAAAACCAGAAATGTAAAAATAATGAGTCAGCCTAATTAAATCTTTAAAGTATTATACGAAACCATAAACTTCCGTCTCAAAGTCATGTATTTCTCGAAACCTTTGGTTTTGTCAATAATTTGATGACGTCAAAAATGACTGTGATTATTTTCTCGGTACTTCATTTACATAGACTTTGATTCGACTAGTTTTTAAGACGGAAATTTTTACGTCAATTTGATCTTTATTTCTGAATTTGGCTTTGGTTTAAATTCCATTTTAATAAGTAGGTATGAATCCATCTTAAAGCTTCCTTGAATTCGTTATTGCCCATTAATATTTTACTTTATAATAGCGTAGCGCGAAAAAAGCACATAAACATTTATTTTTCGAGAGCAAACTTACATTTTCAGTTGAAGTATCGACCGTGATGTAGATCGATGTATTTGTTTCTAATGCAAAGTTATGTTGGTTCTTCATTAGTTTGTACGGAACCCTGAGGGCGCGAATTCAACTCTCACTTTGGGTGTCACATTTGTAGGAGGTGACTTAATTTTTAAAGGTTTAAATGACGGATACAGTGTAATTAGAGAAAAATGTGGACTGAAAGAGGATATAGTGACAAGGATTGAAAAGGGAATGCTGAGATGGTTTGGTCATGTGGAAAGGATGAGTGATAGTAGAATGACTTATGAAATATATAAAGCAAGTGTGAATGGAAAAGTCGAAAGGGGTCGCCCTAGACGTACGTATGCAGACCAAATTGGCAGCATACTTAAGAAGGGCCAGATCAAATGTACCGACGAGCGTGTATGAAACGACTTATGACTGTGGAAGAGGCAAAAGAGGTATGTCAGGATCGTAGCCGATGGCGATCAATTGTCTCTGCCTACCCCAATGGGACACAGGCGTGAGTATATGTATGTATGTATGTAATGACGGATAGCCTATCAACTTACATACAATTTAAACTATTTCTAAATTCACCCACTTACAAAGTTTCAAAACCATGTAAAATTTCCATTCTATCAATATTCATTGCAATCGGTAACAAATATCATGAATCTACAATTAGGGATTGAACAAGGGTTGATTTCGTACCTTCGGGTATAGAATAAATATTAGTTCTACTCTACCGTACTTCGGGCACATGAGTAAATACCCACAGTTAGACTCAATGGCGCTTGTGGACAACCTATGGGAGACGAGCGCGTCACGTGATCATTTTGTACGCCCCTGGCCCCACAAACAAAGCTTTCAGGAGCGCATAAAATGATCATGTCATGCGCTTGCCCAATGTCCGCCATAGATTGTCAACTAGTGCGATTATATCGAAGCTCTCTCTGTGGGGTATTTACTCATGTGTTTCGGGTTTAAGTGAGTCTTCAGTCTTATTATACAGAGATTTGTTCACTTTGTCAAACTGTTTTCTAGACAATATTTCTCTCGAGCAATTGTAAATTTCTTTAGTTCGATTTACGGATAAAAGTTAGTTAGTACCTACCTATCGATTTAGCATATACAAAAATTGTCACATCTGCATCAGATATATCATTACATAGAATATATTCACGACTGCATTACTCGGTGGGTAGTTGGGTAGTCTTTATGGTATGTCTTCTGGTGCATTTAAATAATGCATTCAAAGATACATCATGATTGGTGCATGCATTCCATCGCATTTAGACAAAAGTGTCTCAAAGGGTCCTCTACATGTATTATATAAGTGCGTTCACACACGATGACGCATTGACGGAGCGGCAGACGTCAGTCCATAGAACAACACCCGGTGAGTCAATGCGTCACCATGTGTGCTTCTACGTGCAGTTTCATACAACTCCTTGCTTCACAAATGACGGACTGACGTCTCCCGCTCCGTCAATTCGTCATCGTTTGTTAACGCACTTAGTATAATAATTATGTTATGTTTTCATATAATTGTCGGACCAGCATTTTCTGACCAACATCGAATCGAAATCGCGAAAAAAAAGTCACCTGTTCCATACAAAACTGCAAACCTACTCAAGCCAAATGTATGGGACAGCTGATTTTTTTTTCGCGATTTCGATGTTGGTCCCATAGAGAAAGTTGTTCAGTTTGATGGTCTGGACATCCCCTTTAAAAAGTGTCAGCATATTAAGAAGGACCCTGTATTCGTTTTATTTTTGAAATATTACACACCAAATCTGTGTGCAAACTAAGTAAAATTGTAGTTATGATAAAGACCATTTTAACAAGACCCCTCTTTTACAGGAAATCGCCTTGTTCGGCGAGTTCTCAATAAGAGAGACGATGATATACTTCGGCTGGATAGCTGGCATGACGACCAGGGAGGTGGACGAGAGAGTAGACTTTCTGATTACTCTTCTTCAGCTGCCCAACCATACCAGGTGAGACCTAACAATATTATACAGGGTGTTAGAGGTAAACAGTCGGGGTGATTGTACCCATGACACTGAACAACTTTTCCATAGAAACCTATAGGAAATTGGAAACAAAAAAAAATTGGCTTTTCATACAAACTTTCGGTCAGCTGATTGCATTTAGTATGGAAAGTCAAAAATATTTTTTGCGAATTTCTTATAGATATCTTAGGGAAAGTTGATCAGTATCAAGGGTACAATCACCCCTTAATTAAAGTAATGGAACTGTTTAATAACACCCTACATTTACAAGCATTTATCTGCTACTTCGTCCGCACGGGTTACCGTAATCTTAGTGAGATAAAGTCCAGCATGGGTAGCATGCCACCGTGAAACAGCGGTATTCGCTTCGCTCCCTTTCTATTTGCGCGCGAACGAACGAGATAAAAGACGTGATACAGCCGTATCACGTGTGGCATGCTACCTATGCAGAGCTTTCAAACATAAAAATTTTCATCAAAATCGGTCCAGTACCTTTGATTCGCGAACAAACAAACAAATAGATAAACAGACAGACAAAAATTTGTTGATTTGGAACCATCAATTCGAGAGATGGGCAGAGGACGGGCATAACATCGAATACAAGACTGAAATGAATAGCATAAGTAAATGACATAGTCTCTTTGATTAATTATATGTCAAGATAGAACCTCACGCTTCTAACGTACTAAAACAAACGGGACAACTTTCTTATGTTGGTGTGCGTGTGGTGTCATACAATTTATCTCTGTGTACTGTGATAGGGTTTATCAGCCTAGACTTGGGTGATTCTTTTTTTGACGCTTTCGTAGTTTCGACTGTCTATCTTTATTTACGTATAACTTATCAAAGAGTATTCTAAACAAATCATAATATTATAACAATAAATGTATTCAGAATCATTGATAGAAATAACAACCTTTTCCATAGATATAAAGTTATAACATTTTGTTCAGTGCCACCTTAACATAGAGATTAAAGGCTTTACAGGAAGCCCATTCATGTTGTATATCTTTACAAAAAAGGGTGTAGGTACAACAATAAATGCACCAGGAAACCATTTAGCCTTCAGCTCTTCATATAACCTTTATACTCGAGTCATAAGCATCAAAATAGGTTAATACACGGGACTTCTTCTATTGTAAAGGTTCAACAATAGACCAAGAGTCCGTTTATTTGTGTCTTTGCGGTAATAACTCAATTTTGTGAAAAGGGATACTCGGGGGTTGTTTTGGCTACAATAGAGGGAAATTACATTTATGTATCGTTTTGATATGTTTGCAAGTAAAACTGTTTATTTACATATCATTGTGGTTGCAGAGGTGTCAATTTCATACAAAACTTTGTCGTAGAACACTCGTAGACTGTATTAATAAAAAATCTAAATTTCGCGTATCAAATAATATTTACAATTTATAATTTTACGAAGATATCAAGCTTTGAAATTATTCATACAAAATGTCAAAGCCTTATATCTTCGTAATTATATTATAAATTGTAAATGTTATTTGATACGCGCAATCTAGATTTCCTAAGCTATTTTTCCATTTATATAAAACATTACTTTTATTAATACCGTCTACGAGTTTTCTACGACAAAGTTTTGCATGGACGGAAATATACAGGACAGGAACAGAGTCGATAAAGTTTTTAGGGGTGGTTCAGACCATCAAACGTTCATTTTGAGTTGAGTTTTCAGTTCAGAAGAACTTTAACTATGGAATGAAACTTTAAAATAAAATAAAAATCTACTGGTCTGGCATTGCAGTTTGTTTAGTATGGAACAGCTTTTTTTTCGTGATATCTCGTTTGCTCCCATAGAAAAAGTTGTTTAGATGATTGTCTGAACCACCCCTAAAAATTTGCGACACATTTTAATGTCACCATGTTATAACAACATGACTTTTAGATATTTAAAAGGCCCTAAAATGTTTTTGTACACAAATTATGCATTTATATAAATAAACTTTTTTTCTTACATAATGTTTATGGACTTGTAGAAGATTTAGGGCCTGTTTCACCACTTCTGGGTAAGTTCTTGTTAGCTTATCCGACAGATAGTTTGACATATTTTGTATGAAATTATGTCTAAATATCTGTCGGATAAGGTAACAAGAACTTAAGACGCGGTAAGAACCCGTAATAATGATAAACTTTAGCTTAACAAGAACTTATTCAGAAGTGGTGAAACAGGCCCTTATTGAAATAAAAATCTATAAGTACAGGCAGATAAATGTTTCCCGGCATAGGGCATAGGATATAAATTGAAATAACACCAAATATTTCTTGGAGTTGTTGCCAAGCTGTACCTTACACCCTGTATACAATTACAGCTTTAAAAAAAGATTTGCGAATTTGAGAACATAAAAGCTGTCGCCAAAACTTAGATTTATAATTTTTGGTATCAAGGATTTTCATCATTTTACTCCGTTCTCAGGTGAAAAGTAAGCTATTTAATACAAGCTTCAACATAAACCGCATTTCCATGAAAAATGAGAGGCCAAGAGTAGAGTAATCAATCAACCCGCTTCTTTGTTGTTAAGGCGCCTATTGCAGTTACACTAGGGCAACACTTTGAAATATCGTTCATTTCTTTCTATTTTATATTTTATTTATGCTTACTCCCAGAAGGCGTAGTCAGAGAAACTTTAAATATGCCATATTCAGTACAACTACATTTTACTAAGGGTTGGTCCAGGTATTTCTGCGTCGAATCAATGGAGTCTGATTAATAAATAAATAAATCACTTCTTTAAAAAAAAAAAATTAGTTTCGTGGTCAAGTCAGAACTGAAAAAGAATCGTCGAACACGGTCAAAAATGTGGAAATTATCGCGTATAGTTGGAAGAATTAGGATGATGAGTGATCCTGGAAATTCAATTCAATTCAATTCAATTAAACTTTATTGCACACCAAAACAGAACATACATTCATATCTTACAACGAATTCAAAAATAAGGCTAAATTTAATAGCAAAATGTTAAAAGAAAATTACAACCGCGACAACAAGCGATTGAAAAACTCTTTCATGCAAAACAGATGTTTGTATGACACGTCGTCATGATTTGTATGTGAATACGAGGTTTTTACGTAACTTTTCTTATTTGTGCCTCTCGCTATAATCGTAATTTTTTAAACACTTTCATTCAGCTATTTTTAATTTTAGGTACATTTAAAAATGTATAATTCACTTTGGTGTTTAAATATCAAACAATTATTAAAAAAGTAATAAAACATATTTTCATCATCCCTATTGAAAACATTATGTTGTAGTCGGTTAAAATTTTATTGAGTTTGGTAAATATTTTATCACGTAGGCTGAATGGTATTAAGACGCTGTTGTCCCGTCGAGGCCGTTTTTTGAACACGAACGAAAGTGTTTTAAACCGTGTTTTAAAGTCTGAAATTAAATTATGTCTTATTTAAGGATCGGGCGGATGGGCGACTGTTCTCAATTACACGATTAGATTAAGTTTACTAGATAGAAAAACATCCCAAAGTTACCCCTTTTTGTTATGTTTTTTCAATACTATGATTAAACTGCTGATATTTGACTTTTTATTCTTGTACTTAACTAAATACATTAAATATTTCTAGTGAACTCAGACGAATTTTTAGCTTAGAAACTCCCATGAGCAAAGATATTGACAAAAAACAAGTTTTTTTGCGATCCTGCTTTCAATTGGAGCGGGATGGCTAATTGTAAACTTATGCTTGCAAGAAAGAGACGCTTGCACTGGGATAACCTAGCCGTAATTAATAGTTGTGGTGTTACTCACAGAACATTGTAAGAGGGGGTTAGAAATGCATAGTAGCGCTTTTGCTTCGGAGTCGCTGTCGCCACTTGTCTTCCCGCTCACGCAGCTACAATTACTCATGCCCTCTCGCTCGCACCACGCCGCGCGCCTTACGGTGTTATGCAAATAATTGCATAACCTGTGGCGACACGTTCCATGCCTACTTTGCACTTCTAACCCCTTATAATGTTCTGTGGTGTTACTGCTATATGCGCCTTAATGCGGTCAGGTTTAGCTTATTTTGTGACTTAAATTTATTGAAGTTTGAAGGGTATTTTTTTGTTAGGCACGTTCACTTTTAATGAAGAGCTTGAGGCGATTACGTGACAGTTTTGGGACCTGAAATGCGATCGTGATAAGTCCCTCATGGCTTTTTAATAACAGATCAGAGCGGATTACTTTTTGGAAAATAAATGCTTAGAGATTGGTGCTTTTGGTAAATTTAAGATACGTGTTTTGTTTTGTAACTGAAAAATAATGTTCACGAGACTTGTTTGCAGGTATTGTTCCGCAATTTTAGGCTGTCTTGTTTAAGGTATACAATTGTATTAAAATGCACTTGATCAGTTGATCTTATACCTTGGAAGAGGTGATTGCTAACGCGAATCTGGTCCATAGTTAATTGGTCTAAGAGTACCACATAAACAAGCGACACTTACCAGCCTCATCGTAACTTTCCTCATCAGCTTATCATAGTCCACTGCTGAACATAGCCCTCTCCCAAATCATGCCACAAAAGTCTATCCTGGGCCTTTCTCATTCCTCATCCAATTACTGGTCTTAGATTACCACATAAACAAGCGACATTACCAGCCTCATTGTAACTTTCCTCATCAGCCTATCATAGTCCACTGCTGAACATTGGCCTCTCCCAAAGCATGCCACAAAAGTCTATCCTCGGCCTTTCTCATTCCTCATCCAGTTACTCCCGGTGTCTCAGGTCGTATGTCCAGTAGACCAGACGAACGGAAAAGCGTCATCGTTACAACTGACTTATAAAACCTTCTTTTGTTTACAGACAAGTCAAGAACCTGTCCGGTGGTCAACAAAGGCGAGTTTCCCTTGCCGCTGCGTTGCTTCACGACCCGGAGCTGCTTATCCTGGATGAACCGACGGTTGGAGTCGATCCTGTGTTGAGACAGAGGTAATTATTTGAAAATTTAAGATTAGTCATTATTCATAATTTTCAGCCCGTATCTACCCAATGCAGGGCATGTAGGAGTCGAAGTCTGAAGTCGTGTTTAGACGCTTTGGGAAGCGAAGAGAAAACACCCTAGGGTCGAGTGTGTGTGATATTTAAGTTTGTTTTTATACTGTTATATTACAATACTCTAGATTAAGGTATTTATAATATGGGCCTGTTAATTAAGTTTGTATTGTTGCTTGATATAAAATGTATATAGTAGATTACACACCGAGGACAGGAAAGTAATAAAGGTCTCAGATCTCATTTAATTGTTAACCGGTCAACAATTATTACTGTCCGAGGTTAGTAATATACTATTTTTCTCCTCGACCGAGGTGGAAAGCAGCAACTTCGTTTAGCGCAGCGGGACGAAAGTTGACGCTTTCCGTCCGGAGGGGAGAAAAATAAATAAATAGGCCTCCTCCCTATTTTGCCATCCTCGGTCCTGTGCCAGTCGCATCCAGGTCTTGCCGATACTTTGCCAGATGTCGTCGACCTACCTGGCTGCCGGACGACCCACTCATATTTTGCCTAATCTCGGCCACCACTTTGTTAAGGTTTTGCTCCACCTGCCATCATTCCGTCTGCTACGTGTCCTGCCCACTGAAAATATTATGAATAAACTGTCGGTAGAAACTAAAATAAATGATTGTTATGTCCCACACATAATTAAACGAGATACAATGAAGATATACAAGGAGTGAACTTAAATGCATAACATATTTAAGGGGGTGCTTCTATCAAACTGAAAAGCGTTATATATGGAAATAAAATATAAATCGCGGAAAAGAACCTGCTGTCCCACTTTAGGAAGCAAGTTTGCAGTTTTGTAAATAAATTATTACGTGTAGTATCCCATTGCTGGGAAAGGACCTCTTTCCCACAGGGTAAGAGTGAGAAGCCTCCACCATAACCCACCATACTCAAACACAATGTGGGCATTGGTCAATGCGTTCGTTACACTAAAATTGAGCCACCTAAATAACTATACTGCATTGCAAATAAGGACGACGAGATTTTCCGATTCATATTTAGCTTTCTGGCCAATTCTGACAAGCAAATATAATCTATTTATCAGAAAGTAGTATCCGACATATCTTGGACGTTACTTAAGCTGTTCTAAGAATAATTGAGAGTAATTTAAGTGTTTCAAAGAAGGATGTCCACTTTTTACCTGTCAAATAACCTCTTTTTTTTTCGATATAACTTTTATTCCTCATTACCAAATTAAATTAAATTACTACCATTGTAAATGGAATTAACCTTTAGTTTTTCTATATCAATATTTATTGTATACATCAACCACATAGTACTGTAATTACTTCAACTAAATCAAAGAAAAATTTACAAGTAAACGAATGTATGCTAAAGGGTCGTTCTTGTTTCTGTAATTAAAATAGCCTTACATTTCGCTGCCATTTGGAATGGAGTATAGATACCGTTTGAAGCTATGTTGCTAATAAAAACCGGTCAAGTGTGAGTCGTGCTCGCACACCGAAGGTTCCGTGTTTTCTCCGGTTTTTAACCCCCGACGCAAAAAGAGGGGTGTTATGAGTTTGACGCCTATGTCGGTCTGTCTGTCTGTCTGTCTGTCGGTCTGTCTGTCTGTGGCATCGTAGCTCCCAAACGGGTGGACCGATTTCGATGCGGTTTTTTCAAGTAGAAAGCTAATTTTTGCGAGAGTGTTCTTAGCTTTTTTTCATGAAAATCGGTTCAGCAGTTTTTAATATTTGTTGTTGGACAGCGTAGGCTTATAAATAGATCCCGTTTTCACCCTTTGGGTACGGAACCCTAAAAGCTACTTAAAATGCGTAGTTCAAGCTACAGCAGGTACAATCTTGGTACAAGACCAATAGTGTACACCTAATGATTATGTAAACTGTGTCGAAAACAACCGAATAACGAACATAATAGGCCGAATTACATCACAAATGACCGTTGTTTGCGCCAGATCACTTGGATTGTGTCCAAATTGGAGATTAAGACCACTTTGTTTCTATCTACTTAAATATAGGCTTTTCACGCTTTTGTTCTGGTGCCTTGGGGAAGAAAATGTATAAGTTATGGCATGAGTTTATCAAAGTTGGTATTGTAGAGGCCTAAAATTGTTTTTTCAACACTATACACTTAGATAAAGTAGATGTCTAGACTGAGCCTCACGCTTTTAACGCATAAAACAAAAGTGGGCAACTTTCTTAGGTTGGTGTGCGTGAGGCGTTATACAACTTATCTCTGTGTGCGTGTATAGCGACACGGTTTCCGATCCCAGCGGCCGATGCGACTGACGCGTGGTTCTGTCAAGTTTTCATAGTAATTATCGGCCGTCGGCTTACATAGTAATTATATTACTAAAAACATGACAGAACCACGCGTCAGTCGCATCGGCCGCTGGGATCGGAAGTGAACCTTAAGAATTGGGTGATTTTACTCCACGCGTTCGTAGCTTCGACTGTCTATTCTATTCTATTTTTATTTAATGGCGTTTCCTTGTTAGATTTCGCCAGTGTCAAGTAGTTTGAGGGAGTGTCTATCCAATCTCGAGGATTGTTTTTGAGTAAGAACAACTGAGAAGGATTTTGGAGCCTCGTGGCAGGCTGAGACGCGAACCGCGCGAACACCACGCGAGAGACAAGTGTTCGAGGCAAATCCTGCAACGTGGCTCTCTTCAACTGTCTATCTTGCTTGACATTTATTATGATATTACTTATATCAAAGAATGTAAGCGATAAAATCTTAGAATGAATCTTTGAATTTGGAGATAGCAGAGTCCCGAATATTGTTACAAATTGAAGATTGCTAGAAAACTAAAAGGCTGGACTGGTCATATTCGCTGGTAAGAACTGATGGGAAGCGTTAGACGATGGCCTGTAATTTTATCGTTAAGCCCTAAGGTCTCATACCAAATGTTCATAAAAGTACTTTGTCCACAGCATCTGGGACCATCTGGTGGAGATAACGAAAGGAGGAAGGACAACCGTCATAATCACGACCCATTACATCGATGAGACTAAGCAGGCTAATATCGTGAGTTTATTTTGAATTCTACAGGGTGCTAGGATCAGAATCATTAACCTTTAAACCACAGACTCTACCCATCAAACCGAACAACTTTTACTGTGGGACCTATCAGTGCAAAAAAAAGTCAGCTGTCCCAATTGTCCCATACTAAACTGCAATACCTACTCGACGCAATCGTATGGAAAAGCAGATTTTTTTTTTGTTCTGGAGTGCAATTTTTGAATCTCATTCACTGAATTCAGCAGTTGAAAATGACAAAATTACTACGGAGACATACATCTTTCTACTGCCGATTTAACTTCAAATCATACTTCAGGAGTGAGATTTTTGATAGTCAAATTAGCAGTAAAAAGACGCATATCTCCACAGTAATTTTGACATTTTCAACTGCTGAGCTCACCGAATGAGATTCAAAAATCGCACTCCTGATCGTTTTGATGCCATAGTAAAAGTTGTTCAGTTTGATGGGTAGAGTGTGTAGTTTAAAGGTTAATGGTAATTTTCCTTACACCCTGTATTGTTGAATATTTATGGTTTATTTTGGTATTTTTATAGTCGAAAGGCCTTATCACCACTAACGACAATCGGCTCGAACTGTACCTATGCTTAAATGATGTTACAGTTATGTTTCTGAATGGATTAAGAGATAAATATTATACCTCTCGTAACCCAGCTTTAACAAAACAATAGATTAACAATGGGTTCACTAATATCGCGTCAGTGTTCAAGCGATAAAACGTTAAAAAAAATTATATGCTAGACCAGAAATCGTAGACCAAAATGGGATACCGCCAGTGCATAAATGATTTCTATTTCTTGTAAAAACTCAACTATACTTTATTCCAAATAAGGACGAAGAGATTTTTCGATTCCTATTTAGCTTTCTGACGAATCCTGATTATCAAATATAGCTTATTTATCAAAAAGATGTACTATTCGAAAAAAGTGGGATTTACCCTTGGATTTACTAAAGCTGTTCTAATAATAAGTGAGAGAAAGTGTTTCAAATCTCTGATTCTGTAATTCAAAATACCCTTTAAATTTCGTTGCTTTTGGAATGGAGAATAGTTACTTTTAACATGCAATTAAGTTATTTGCAAAAAATAGTGATTACACAAATAGGCCAGTCAATTCTTCAAGCTGCAACAATTAAACCTAACACAAATTGATGGCAATCCGACCAAATTGACAAGCTTTATTGCAACTGGGATAAAGGTCTTATTAAATAGCAATTACGCCTACACTGAATGAACTAAATGCTTTTTTTTAAACACGCACTAAAACCCCCTAAGTGTTTGTTTGACCTTTAAATTCGCCCATCCAACAACAATGCAATCTTGGATTGGATAAGGACCGTCAAGACATAATCATTACATTAATAATGAATGTCAAGACATATTATTAGCTAATTTAGTTGTTGTTGTGTCACTTGTTTGAAGCTGTTTCGTGCATTCTGAAATGAGTATACGGAAAAAATATCTGTGTAAACCCTAATTTGTTGGTATAATATTGTAGATTTTAGTTAAATCTACCAGAATTCGAATTTACACCATTAAATATAAACTTACACAAGTTTGGAGAAGCCACTGCAGCATTGTTCCACAGCTCGCTCTCACTTGCTGCAGGGATGTCATTGATGTATTCTTCTTCTTATTGTGTCTTTCTTTTTCTTACAAAAAAATTTTTAGTTTACAAAATAAAAGTGTTTCAACCGATTTTTTTCCCGTGTAGGCTTGTGCCGATGTACCGCAGCTATTGACAATTAAAATCTTTTTCGTTTTAGATCGGCCTCATGCGTGGAGGAAGATTCCTTGCGGAAGAGTCACCGACGGAGCTCATCAGGCGCTACCAGGCCGACAGTCTAGAGAGCGTGTTTCTGAAGCTGTCAGTTCTTCAAAACATGGGCAAACGGAGACGGTCAAGCATCTTGGCTGATATCGTGGAAAAAGTGGAACTGCCGTCCATTCCTGTAAGTTGTATGACTTGTACATTGGTTTTCCATAGATTTAATTGTAAAAACCAAGCAAAAGAAGGGTCAAGCAAGCAAGCATTTTGGTCAATTAGGATTGCAGTATTATATTATTATGGAACAGCTTTATAGCTGATTTTGTTTTCGCTATTTTGACCTTGGTCCCTTACAGAAAATTGTTCAGTTGTGATTGTCTGAGCATCCCCTTAAAGAACTACTAAGATTGTATCGAGCTACTTAGATTATTCCAGGATTAATCCTGTATGGGATTTCAGAATATTAAGTTGGTTCATGTTTTTCAATTACCGAATTTCTCTTTTATCCAGGACCCAACAGGAATTGACCTAGAAGAAGCAGAACTAGGCGAAATCTCCGGTGAATTCGGAGACAACGTGTCCATGAGCAGCAAGGGACGTGTAGTTGTTACCCCTGAGCTCAAAGCCCCAGTTGAGGCTTTACCCCCTGAAGAAGAGCCCCCAGAAGGCTGCCTGGAGAGAATCAAGCCCATGAAGTGGCATCACATGAAAGCGCTGATTTGGAAGAATTTCTTCAGTCTTTTTAGGAATATCAGGTTAGTCTTTTTAGGCCCGTGTTTGTGGTCCAGGCCTGGAAATCCTTGGTTCATCATCATTGCCTAATATACGGTCTACCACAAGGCTTACCTTCTCACGCTAAAAAGGTTGAGGTGAGCTGATATACTCTGAACAGTACCTAGGTCAGGCCTGTGCCATACTCTGACCTCCTGAAGTCAAAGTGGCCGCGCCACAACGCAACACACCCCCAGCGGTTGGAATGATTGGTTATTTTATTTGTCCTCGTTTTCCATTGGATCAGGTGCAGAATGGAACTATGGCATAATGCGTTACATCGCTTAACGTCTCATTCGCAAAATGTCACACTCACGGAACACTAATTTCTTTTATAAATTAATACCTAGAACCAATACAGGGTGTACAATTTATTACGTTACATATCTTAAGGGGTGCTTCAGACCATCAAACTGAGGAGCCAAGATGAAGTTTACACCTTGTATAGTTTTACTGTTTTATTTGTCCTCGCTTTTCCATCGGGTCAGGCGTAGAATGGCACTTTTTAGCTAAATGTCACATTCTCAAAACGTCACAACACAAAATTTAAAACTCATTTCAAAAACATTACATTTTATGTATAACATATAATATAACCTACATCCACAAAGTGGCCCTAAGGTTATTTACATCTTCATATTCAATAACTTTGATTGCTAACGTATTAGCACCTCATAAATCAAATACACTACTTACAATAAAACAAATAATAGTTCAACTACTAGAAACCAGAATGCCTAAGCGAGTTAATCTAGTAGCAATTTATTTAACTTCAACTTGCTAATAGGGTTGTACAGTATTGATTGTAAATAAACTTTTAATGTTTGTCACACTTTTAAGGCCTCCGCACATTGCAGCGATTTTATCGAGCGATATTATCGACAGCGTTATCGCGACACCTAACACACTGCAGCGATTCCGCGATTCGCGTCACGCATGCGCCCATCACAAAATGTAGTCGAAAGAGATTGCGTCAGGTTGCGATAATATCGCGGCAGTGTGTGGGATCGAGCGCGTCCCCATACAAAATGTACTGAGAACAGTTATCGCAAAATCGCAGCGATATTATCGCTCGATAAAATCGCTGCAATGTGCGGAAGCCTTCAAGAGAATTTTATTCCGAGAGCGAAAATGCGCGCTGCATTCAAACGTACTAAGGTAATATTTTCAATTCTAACCAATTAAAGTCAATGAAATTTTGCAGGAACGATCTAGAAACAAATCTCTATGCTTGTATGAAGTCAGATTTTCGTTTTTTAAATATACAGTTTTAATTCTAGGTTTAATTTAAGATTTGTATGGAAATATTTGAGGCAATGTAACTTTAAAACTATACATTTTAACGAAAATCTGACTCCATACAAGCATAGAGATTTGTTTCTAGATTGTTTATGCAAAATTTCATTGACTTTAATTGGTTAGTATTGAAAATATCACCATAGTAATTTTGTATGGAGCGCGCCAACGGTAATATACCCTTAACAGTGTGACAACGAAAATAGAATGTAGTATGAGAGTAGATGACCTAATCAAAATCATCATCAGCCCAGGATTATACAGGGTGTTAGTGTTAGGGTAGATGGTTGCGTTATTTTAATAATCAAAATTATAATAATCATTTATTTTCAGACAACTTACATAGTCCATTTGTTAGTAACACAATTAAATTTACACTAAAAAACTTACAGACTATGTTAGTAAATAGTTTAATGGGTACCTAATTGTACTCATAATACTGAAGAACATATCACGGGGAACTAGCCAAAAAAAATTCGCATGAGAATTTCTTCTTTCTTCTTTGAGTTCTATTCTATTCTATTCAGTGTATTTGTAAAATTCAGTGTATCTATAAAATGTGAAACTGATATCATTAGCATCCTTATAAACTAAGAGTCTACCCATCAAACTGAACAACTTTTACTATAAGAGCAATCCGATTGGAACAAAAAAAAAAACAGCTCTTGCATACATTTGAGTCGATTAGGCATTGAAGTTTAGTATGGAACAGCAGATTTCTTTTTTTTGCTCCGTTTTGCTCCCATAGTAAAAATTTTTCTGTTTGATGGGTAGAGTACCTATGTGGTTTAAAATTTAATGATACTTTTCGTTACACCCTGTATATTGTACTAATTAGGAAATTAGACCTGTCTCAATGCAATTAAATCATAATTCCTGGTAGATAATTATTATGATTACTTATTGACATTAATTAAAAAAAATACAAATACAAATACAAAAATCAATTTTTACAATTTTTTTTTTAAATTCCTGGTAGATAATTATTATTATTACTTATTGACATTAATTAGATCATCCTTTTTACAAACCGCAAGTTTCTGACTACTGCAAAAAGGATTATCTAAACTATTATAAAACTGTAACTGAACTGTGTCTGTACATTGAAGATATTTACAAAAAAAAGATTACGATATGGTTTTTAGGTATCCCTGACTCGAAATCAACCTTTTTTAGAAATTTTGTCTGTCTGTTTGTCTGTTTGTTTGTGTGTTTGTTTGTTTGTTTGTTTGTTTGTTTGTTTGATCGCGCATCACGCAAAAACTACTGAACCGATTTTGATGAAACTTTTTTTGTTTGATAGCTTATGATCTGACTTAAAATCTGGTATATAATTTGTGCGGACGAAGTCGCGGGAAAACACTAGTTGTACATAAAATCCCGCATGTATGCATTATAACTCCCTGCAGAAGTTTGCGATGAAATTGAGATAAAAACTTTAGTTTTAACATTTTCACAATGTTCTATTTAATGGAGTGAGAAAAAAAGTTAAAATTGTTAAATTGAAGCACTGTGCTCTCATTTAAAATCCAGGATTTAAATTTAAACTCTAGTGGGCTTGGGCAAAATTAAAAAAACTAGGAACTCAAATGCGAAGTGTTCTCGCCTAAAGTGGGTTCGTACCTTCCTAGGTAACGAAATTAATGCAATCTAATAGAACCGTTATCACAGTTTATTTTATAAGTACTTACTCCCGATATAAGTAGTAAGTAAGTAAGTTATAGCCTGTAGAAGCCCACTGCAGGGCAAAGGCCTCCTCTCACGAATAAGGGTGAGAGGGAGCGGGCCATACTCCACCACGCGGGCCCAGTGTGTGTTGGTGGAGGCAAGTTAGTGGTCACCTTGCTGTCAGAGAATTTTCAAGCCGCCAATAGGCCTCTGACCTGGCTTAACGAATAGTTACTACGCCATCTGACGGAACTATCCGAGACCAACTGCTTAACGTGCCTTCCGAAGCACGGAAACGCTCGAGATGAAATACCACTAAACGGTCACCCATCCAAAGACTGACCGGACCTGACGTTGCTTTACTTCGGTGATCGTTTCCAATACCGAAGCTCCACTACGCCAACGAGCGCTTCACATATAAGTACACAGAGTGTAAATTACTTTAAGGGGTGATTGTACCCATATACCTACTGTTCAATTTTTTCCTTCTTTATTTAATTTTTCCTTAAGAAACCTGTTAGTACTGTAGCCGGAGGACTTTTTAATTACCAAAAACATTACCGATTGCCGTTTAGAAATTGTTGTAAGGTACTAAATGACTTATATAAAAACCGAAGTCTTACAGACCAACCCGACGTAGAAATAAAAATTAATAAAATATTCAAATTTCGATATTACGTATACTTGGGTTTTCTACACTGCCATGTTCTTCACCTTACGTAATAGTAAAACTGTCTAAAGTTGCCATACAAAGCTATAAGACCAGATGAAAAAGTCAACTTTGATTGGTCTTATAGCTTTGTATGGCAACTTTAGATTACTATATAGGAAATTCGCAAAAGAATTGTCTATGATTTATTAAGCAACTTGTAAAGACATTAATGTAAATATAAATGCAGCAACCCTAATTTTAAAGCTCGGATAACAGTCATATGCTATGATATAGAACGAAACGTACCCGCCCAAAGGGTACCCTTTTGAGAAAGTTAATTATAAAGGCCTAATAGATGAACAAACTTCAACGTTATCAACCCGTATTATACCAATCACAATTTGTACCACTTCTGTACTATGATTGGAATTTGTAAAGATTACTAAAACTTTTGAGATCGATTTGCAATGTATCAAGGAAAGATACGATTGCTAAAGTTGATCTGAGACCTATCTCCATGAGCGTTATCACATGAGTATTAAGTAAGTAGGCTAAATGAAATGCTAATAAATTAATTATAATTATAAAAAAGAATATAAAAAAAAAATATCCCACAGAGTGAAAGCAGTTTATAGGTCTACCAGAATGTAATAAACATGGCAGTGTAGAACTGTCTTCTGTGTAGTCAAAGTAGGCCCTTTACAAACTGCGTCTTTTTTCAGCGATACAAACGCGCGTTTGCCAATCGCGTGACTGCATCTCTTTACTAGCAACTCTTAGCAATTAAGGTGGTTGCAGAGTTGTCAATTTCATACAAAACTTTGTCGTAGAACACTCGTAGACGGTATTAATAAAAGTAATGTTTTATATATGGAAAAATAGCTTAGAAAATCTAGATTGCTCGTATCAAATAATATTTTCAATTTATAAATAATTACGAAGATATCAAGCTATTATTCATACAAAATTTCAAAGCCTTATATCTATCATACTTAGCGTTTGAATCGATTCAAACGTATGATTGTAGCGATGCACACTCACGTTTGTATCGATGCATACGCGCGTGTGCATTGCGATAATGGCTGTCGACGAATAACTAATCAAACATTACGAACGTTTTGCGTCGTCGCCGGATGGTGTTCGCATTGATGCTGCTTCGCGACTGAATCGATGCGGAAGCGCTGCAAAAAGTAGCAGTGTGTAAAAGTCCCTAATCCAATTACCCCAGTGTTTAAAAATTGATTTCCTTAATTGCCATCAGATTCTGGTACACCTATATGCTTTACAGCACCAACTGGTGTACCCAGACTGGTCGCATTTATTGTGGTCTAGATTGTGGTCTACACGTATAAGTCCAATCATTTTAGGGTTTGACCCTAACAATAATTCATCTATCGCTGAAACTTTGCAGTGTGATAAAGTTAAGTATAAAGATTACGGATTACAAATAATCTAGGTTGTTTTTTTTCCGGTCCCAGATTATTTGTAATCCGTAATCTGTATACTTTACTTTATCACACTACAAAGTTTCAGCGATACATGAATTATTGTTAGGGTGTCCATACAAGGAAACTCTAAAATGATAGGACTATATGTAATCGCGGACACAGCTAATGAATAATTTTACTAACTTAAACCCCTTTTTTCCAGCCTCGTCGCCTTCATCCTCGGCCTGCCCATCTCCCAAATGATCTTCTTCTGCCTTGCCATCGGTCACTACCCAGTCGGCCTGCCCATAGCGGTAGTCAACTATGAGCTTGGCCCGAACAACACAATGGGACCATGTTTGTACGACAAGAACGCTTGCCCCCAAGACCCTGAGACCTATGAATGGAACCTGACTAGATTCAGCTGCCAGTATTTGGATTATTTGGCTAAGAGGCAGGATAATTTGGTAAGTTTTTTCTGGTTAAAAGATCAATTATACAGGAACCTTCTTAGTATGCTGACACTTTTTGAAGGGGATGATCAGACCGTCAAACTGAACATTTTTCTCTATGAGATCAACATCTAAATCGCGAAAAAAAAATCAGCTGTCCCATACATTTAATAGGGTTGCAGTTTTGTATGGAGAAACCGATTTTTTTTTCGCGATTTCGATGTTGATGCCATAGAGAAAGTTGTTCAGTTTAACGGTCTGATCATCTCCTTAAAAAAGTGTTAGCATATTAAGAAGGTCCCTGTAGATTATAATAACATTCTTCAATTTATAATTATTAAAAGCGTATAAAAAGTCCAGTACCATTACACTAAGCCAAAGAACGTCCGTCCGTCCGTCCTAATTTTAAGGGGCTACCTGCCGGTTTTGGGTAACTTTGAAACCATTTGATTCATTAACTATGGCACTGTTTGAGCTGAAAAATCAACTTGACCATCTACAGGATATGAGAAGTGATGTGGTTTTTCTAGAAATCGATTTTAATGAATAAAACCGAAGAAAAAGGGACTCTAAAGTCACCCCTTTTTTTCCAGTTGTAACCATTTTACTCTTACATTTTGAATCGGAAGAAAATGAAAATTTACAATATTGTTCACAATACAATTTAGAATGATGTGGTTTTCTTACTTTTTAGAAATTAATAAAAAATCATCTAATTTTTCAAAGAAAACAGATAAATTCAGACCGGAGCCACGCGCTCGTTCGCACCGATTGGTATGGAGAGTCGTGGTTCAGGGCAGATACGCCTTAAGGGGTTGTAAATTGTAATGTATCTTCTGGTGACCGTGTTGGTTATTGTCTTTGTTTTTTGTTTTTACTTTATCGTAAAAACTGTCAAACTGACACTCAGCTGCAGAAACGCTCATAAGAGTTAATCCTTCAATAAGTCTCTTGTTAGCTTTTACTACTTCAAGAAGAAAAATTGACAGCAAGAGATTTAATGGAGGATTAACTTTAATGAGCGTTTCTGCGACTGAGTGTTAGTGTAGTTACTACACAGAGAACGAAGTTTTTAATCTATTGCGTCTTAATTTTTCAATCTTTAGTTTGATTCGAAATAGCACAACATGGCTGTAACATGTTTATGATCAATAATAGTTGAAATTATTTCTTCAATTTTACATACTTTCAACAGATAAACTACCCAACGAGAGAAGCAGCGATGGCTGAAGCACAGAGAGGCAAAGCTCGTGCCGTCCTTATCTTCCCTGCGAACTTCTCCGTAAGCTTGCAAGAGAGGATGAGAGACCCAAGACACGCTGACGACTACACTGTAATCAACTCTGAAGTACAAGTTCATATGGACGATACAGGTTAGTTTTTATATGGTTTAAGGCGTATCCGCCCGGGACCATGATTTTTCATACTAATTGATGTGAACGTGAGCATGGGACCGGTCAGAATTTAGCCGTATTTTTTGAGAAAAAAAAGGGGTAACTTTAGATTTATTTTTCTTCAGTTTTAATAATTAAAAAGATTTCGAGAAATACCAAATCACTTCTCATGTCCTGTAGCTTATTCAGTTTGGTTTTCTGCTTAAAAAGTATCATAGTTAATGTATAAAATTATACTCAGTAATTTATTGAAAATAATAATTCGCTAATGTCTACACAAAACAAGCAGTCAGACAAGCTTCGTCAATCATATTATAATTTTACAGCCGGTTATCAGCAACATGCTTCGTCAAAACCTTAAATAAACAGTTAGAGATCCGCAACATGATTCGTCAACTTACCAAACTATAATCCACCTCACGCTTCGTCATGTATAAAATGGTTACAAAGTTACCCAATTTCACGGTAAAACTGGGCGGTAGTCCCGAATGCGCTTTGACAAACTCTATCTTATCATATTTATGTTATGTTATTATGTTATCATCATCAAGCACGTATCCAGACTTTTGGTTAGGGGGACATTCATTTTCGGGGGCGAGTTTCATAGAAAAACTATCTAAAAGACATAGCTGTAATCACTGTTCTAAAGGGAACGTAATAAAAATTATGTGTAGTCGTCTTCTTAACTATTATCTTATCTTATCTTAACTATTATCTTAACTATTATAAAACCGTAAAATCATGAGTAATAAAAAAGTAGTGGTTCAATTCATATAAACTCAAATAACACTCGATAGCGCGATTTAAATGACGTGCAGCGCCATCTATTGACAAAATTAATAGTTTGTTTGTTTGCGCATCACGCAAAAACTACTGAACCGATTTTGATGAAACTTTTTTTGTTTGATAGCTTATGATCTGACTTAAAATCTGGTACCTATATAATTTGTGCGGACGAAGTCGCGGGAAAACAATAGTTCTTAATAATTATGCTGACGGGTATGTTAAAATGTATAGTTTTAAAAGTTACAGTGCCTCAAAGATTTCAATACAAATCTTAAATTAACCCTAGAATTGAAACTGTATACTTTAACGAAAATCTGACACCATACAATCATAGTGATTTTTTTATAGATTATTTCTGCAAAATGTCATTGATTTTAATTGGTTAGTATTGCAAATATATACAGAATTCGTTTGTATGGAGCGCGCACTATTGCTTTTGAAACGGTCGAGGCCGTTTTTTTAACACGAACGAAAGTGTTTTAAACTGTGTTTTAAAGTGTGAAAACCAATTATGTCTTATTTAAGGATCTGGCTGATAGGCGACCGTACTCAATTACACAAATAGATTAAGTTTAATAGATAGAAAAAAAAAACCAAAGTTACCCCTTTTTGTTATGTTTTTTCAAAACTATGATTAAACTGCTGATATTTTACTTTTTATTCTTGTACTTAACTAAGTAAATACATTAAATATTTCTAGTGAACTCCGTAGAATTTTGAGCTTAGAAATACCCATGAGCAAAGATATTGATGAAAAACACGTTTTTTTGCAATCCTGCTTACAATTGGAGCGGGATGGCTAATTGCAAACTTATGCTTGCTAGAAAGAGACGCTTGCACTTGGATAACCTGGCCTTAGGGAATGATCAGTCTATCAAACAGTAATTATAATACTCTGTGATCAAACTGAACAATATTTCTAAAACCGTCAGCATATTTAGAAGGACCCTGTTTTCCCCTTTCCTATATTATGGAAGGTTTCAAGATGAAATAATGTCTACAGTGGTGATAGTTGGGCTATATTCGCCCACAAAATACACTGCATAAGAAACCCTTATATTTTAGTCGCCTTGTTCGGCACCCACGGGAGGAATTGGGGTTCCATTCTAAACAAGATTTTACACTTTATGTAAAACGCAACCTGAATGTAAAGACAAATTCGCACCATTATCCGTTTAGAAAAATAAAATAGCACAACAATTTTGGACTCTATTACAATGAACCTAGCGCTAAAAATGTCACCTAACAATTCAGTTTAAGGGTGCAATATATTTTACGCCCTGCAATGGGTCAGTAGAGTTCGATCGAAACAAGACTTCAGTCAAAACCGAAACCGAATTTCGGTCGGATTTTCGAATGGTGTAAGACGTTAAGCCACACACAGAGAATAGGAAGAAGTTTCGTCATCTAACTCCTTAAAGTTTGAAAATTTTCCGAAAATATTCTTTTTACACTACACTTCGCACGTATACAGGGTGTAACAAAACACCCTAGTAATATTTAAGGGGGAGCTTCAGACCATCAAACTATGGCGCCACCTTCGAAATCTCGAAAAAAAACTACCATACCTACTATCTATCGATAGTAAACTGCAATACCTACTCGACTCAAACGTATGAAGCAGCAGATTTCTTTTTTCGTTGACAGGTTTGCTCCCATAGTAAAAGTTGTTCAGTTTGATGGGTAGAATATGTGGTTTATACTACGAATAAGAGAATAAATATGGAAGAGTAACTCCAAACAAAATCGGAATCATTTTTGGCACCCCATGAAAAATGACATTTTGTATGAGTTTTGGCGGCGAGTTACAATTTTTAAAGAACAAATTTAGAACGCGTTACAATATTTTTGGTGCCACTTTTTGAGCTTCATTTATACTTCTATACATTCTCTTATTCGTAGGGTTTATAGGTTAATTATACTTTTCCCTACACCCTGTACACGTCCCAATGCAGGGCACAGGCCTGTGCTTTGCATTAGGAAGTATACGTATACCCTCAGTGAGAGTGTATGGGCATTGGTAGAGGGTATACCTACGTAGGTAGAAAGAAATATAAATATCATTTTTATTTTAGTTTTCGGTGACCGAATCAGTAACTTCTGCGATACTCTAGTCAATTGTTACCCAAGACGTTGTAACACGGACCCAGGGTCCCGCGTGACAAATACGGGTCCTTTGGGTAACAAACGGGTCCCTAACTAATAGCCGGTGCTATGTCAGGTAGGTAAATAGGTACTCAAGTTTAGGTTTGGGTTTTGCGGTCAATTTGAACTGTACATGTTATAACTACCACTTTATAACGGATGTTAAAAAAAATCTTTTTAAAAGTTTTCAAAGTTAAAAAAATTCGGGCACCTTCATTTGTGAAGATGAGATTTTTTACCTTCTGACGCGACGGTAGAATACAATTTACTTTAAAAAGCTATCTCGGGGTATTATTTTGAAATTTTAATCTGACTTCTATTAATGCGTCGGGACTCGGATTTCTTTTCTTCATCCGAAAAGATTCAGCAACAATTGGATGGAATAGTGCCTGCCAATAAAAACGACGGGGCTAACAAATATACAGACAACATAATATCTAGTTGTTGTTTAATAGATATTGACGTATGCCAAATTTCATGGCTTTATAATTCTGTCGATTTCGTGAGGAGTGTGAGTTTTGGCCTATAAGATACTGTTAACGGAAGTTCATTTGTTTTATTTAACCTGAAAATCTTTTGTAAAGAACGAACTGAATAATATTAGTCGTAACTTTTCAAAAATCTAAGAGATTTTCATTAGACAACGATTTAATATTTTATGAGCTACACTGACAATGTGACATAAAAATGTCGGGTCGGTTTCATAAAAAAGTTTTATGGACCATATGCGGTACGACCACAGTAAAAATTAATTCAAAGAAATCTCATTTAGATGCAGAACGACGACCATACAGAAAATAACGCTCACATACATACATACATACATATTCTCACGCCTGTCTCCCACTGGGGTAGGCAGAAACAACGGAACGCCACTTGCTACGATCCTGACAAACCTCCCTAGCTTCCTCCACATTCATTAGTCCTTTCATGCATGCTCGTCGGTTTCGGGTAGATCTGACCTGGCCCTTCTTAAGCACGTCGCCAATTTGGTCCGAATATGTACGTCTAGGCCGTCCCCTTCCAACATTTCCACTTACGCTTGCCTCATAGGTTGCACTCGTCAATCTGCACTCATCCATTCTTTCCATATGACCAAACCATCTCAACATACCTTTCTCTATCTTTGTCACTACATCCTCACACGCTCACATTGTTCTGAATAGTCTACAAATTACTTTTTTTTCAGGCGTAGGCCTGTAACCACTGTAACTCCTGTAAACCAGGATCATCAGCGGTGACCACTCACAACACTTAGGGCGGGACAGTAGCTAAAAATATAATTATACAGGGTTTAAGGAAAAGTATCATTAACCTTTAAACCACATGTTCTACCCATCAAACTGAACAACTTTTACTAAGGGAGCAAACCTGTGGGTAGTTCTTCGTTCCGGCATTCTCCGTGTAATTTTCGTGGCGAATTTGATTTTTAAGATTTTTAGATAAATAAGGTCACAATATGAAAGTAGCTAACAATACAAGTCAATTCATCTATTGCGCACTTAGAAATGACTGTTACTTTCAGTAGAATTCAATTTTCAAATTTTTGGTGCCACGAAAATTACTAAGCCGTCCACGAAAATTATGCATACATTTTGCATTGTGTTTTTATGTCTTGGAGGCCTTTGCCCTGCAGTGGGCTATAACTTACTTATTTACTTAATTATTTTAATGTCTAAACAGCAAAATTTTGTGAATAAATTATTTATATTACAATGGCTAAACCTGCCAAGCTAGCTTTTTCACTATTTAGTAAAGTTCCTGGATTGATTGTACAGTGTAAACATAAAAAATAAAGTGTGTTAAGAGGTAATAAGTTTCACCTAAGTTGACAGATTTTTTGTGAATGTAATCGTACCTACATTTCTATAAAAATTTGCATTTGCTGAGACGAAACCTAGCGACACTGTGTTAAATCCTTTCTTACTCACACATGTCACCTTTCACACAAAGTAGTTACCTACGAATTCAATTTTCTATCTCTTTTGTTGGGAGGGAACTGACAATCATGTACGAGACTAGATGGAGAACTGGCCCTGAAGATCTGGGATCGGCTTTGACCTGACCGACATGGGCCCTCCTAGTACTAACTAATAGGTTGCCGTAAATCTGTCTAAGTAGATCAAGGATAGCACTTTAGAGGTAAAACGAAGTAGCAATGGACTTGTGGTTTTAAAGGTGCCTGTGAATGGAGTGAAGACCTATTTATTAAGTGGATATTCGTCATAAGATGGTGGGTGTGACAATAATTTGTCGTTAAAATGAAGGGGCGTCCCGATTTTAGTAATGATGCCCTGTAACGTTACAGTCAAAAGAAATCCCACTAAAATTAGGACTTTTTGTCATCGATGACGCCTGAGAAAGTCCATAAAGCTCTTCGCTCTTCTGCGAAACTGGATGGTCCCGAGGTGTCCATTGGAGCCTGGTATGTTAAGGAAGAGCAAAACTTAATGGAGAGGAATACTATGTTTTGTTGTCTTCAAAGGCAAGGCTTTTTTGCAAACGAATCAAAATATCATTAACAATTTCGGTAAAACCTGCTAATGTCTCGCATGTCCTAAATTTTACTAGTCGTTCTCCTGATCCAAAAAGACCTACAACATGAGGACACACTGCTTCAACTATCAGTGTCACCTGAACAAAGGCTCGTCATTACTAATATAAGGTACTTTTTTTGGGTTCTGAATCTATAATGGTAAAAAGGATAGGTACTTTATGGCGTTGTCATTTTCTACTCGAGATTACAACATAGTGCCCGCACCGCCGTGAAGCAATGAGTTCGTTACGCACCCATCGCGAGCTCGCTACGCCGCAACGCGGTGAGTACGTTGACCGATCATCTCGTTCGCAGCACGTTCGTAAATCACCAGTATGATAATTATAGCCGTAAAGCCAGATTTCCTCAAAGCTCTATCTTGTTCATGAAGTTTGTTCAGAAGATTGAGTAATCCTCCGTTTTCATAAACGACATCTCGCGTCCCTGGCATGTTACGATATCTGTCTTCGCAGACTCTGCGCTGCCCCTTGCTTCTCCGCTAGAACTTGTGTACCTATTCTTGTTTCCAAGCCGCCGCCAGGTTACAAAAATGGAGAGTAAAATCAGAGGAAAAAATGTAGCTGGGTTCTTTCGGAGCTGATAGGGAGGGAGGTCAGGATATTCGGTCGTATAATCCTTATAGTACCTGCCTCTAATGGTTAAGAGCATAAGGCTCTTGACACGGAGGTCGTGGGTTCGATTCCCACGGGGAACACCTATCGTTTTTCCCCAGTTAGTTAGGACATTGTAGGCTGACTCCACCTAATTGTCTAAAAAGAAAGATGATACCGTGCTTCAGATGGCATGTTAATCCGTTGGTACTGGCTACTATCTCTGGTGGTAGTAGTCGTTACATAAAAACCGCGCCAGAGGCTGTAAGGCACTTTGAATAAACTCTGACACCAGGGCTTGCCCACACGATAAGAAGAAGAACCTTTTAGTGGTAGCCGTAATCTCTTTACCTGGATACGATCAAATACCTATGTGTGAAGTTAGATCGCGCTATGGCATACCGATCTCACATCCATCGCGTTCAAATTCACCATTAGAATTTTTCAATTTTTAATTCAACATTTTTCATCATCGCCTCAGCTGAAAGACGAGCTGGACATTAGCCTCCCCCAAAAATTGCCACAACGACCGGTCCTGCGCTGTCCTCATCCAATGGGTTTCCACAACCTTCACCACCCGGTGACCAACGAACTCGTCACCTTATTCATGCAACGCCTTCTGGTACGCGATCAACACTCTAGAACTTTTCATCCCCATCGGTGCTCTATTCTACGATTAAGCCCATTGTAACTTGAGTTTAGCAATTCTTCGGATTTTGTCAGCTACCTTGGTTCTTCTGCGATTCTCTGACCTCTGAGTATCTCATATCGTATAGTAAGCCACCACGTCACCACGTCTCAGTTCCGTATGTCATCACTGGCAGAATACACTGATCAGTCCTCTTGAGATGCTGCATTATTTAGGATTAGAAGATAATATGTAGCTGAATGCTGTCCAGCTGCCCAATTCGACGCTTGACCTCAGTCTCCAAATTTGACTTATCTAACTGCATAATATTGTTAACTATCTTCTTTAAACTAAGTTTGTCTGGAAGAAATAGCTTATTAGTAGTCAGACCGCATTATTTTGTGCCTCTTGTATTTTCTCTCCGTATTTTTTCTGCTTATGTTTTTGTGTGAATAAATTATATTTTATTTGATTTGAAAGTTGGTTCCTGGTGTATTAGTTGTTAACAAACTCAAGCACAGATTTTCCGATCTTAACAGGAGAGTAGGTAGAACATGGACAGGACATGATCCTCGTCTAGTCAATGTTCATTTTCAAACCATCGCTCATCAAAGGCTTTCTCATAGTCCACGAATGCTGAAGCCTTTTTGGAATCCAGCTTGTTCGGGAAGCTGATTCTTATGCCATCGTTTATCATTCGTTTGGTAGTATTAGCAAGCTGAAGTTGGAATGGGCTGGTTATAATTATTATCTATAATGTCAATGAACTGATGATGGGGGAATGAAAATGAATTGGAGAGTCATGATAAGAGAATGGAGACCATGCACGGGTTACCATAGTATATAGTAGGACGCCGCCCTACCGCCCACTACTTGGACTGAAGATCTGAGACAGATAGCAGGCAGAGACTGAGTGAGGATGGTCATAGATAATTATTTTCTATCACACCGTTAGGGAACCAGCTTTGTTTTTACCCGTAAGACCACCACATATTCCACCACTGTAACTCTGTAAACCAGGATCAACAGCGGCGACCACTCATAACACTAGACACTGATGACTCTTTAGCTGGCGACCCGCAATTAATTTAGCTACAGAAGTAGGAAAAATAAGTATCGGACTTCCCTGCATTACAAACAGGAAACATCAATAACAAAATCATGGCTATTATTAAGCCAGCTCCAGAGAAAATTTTATGGCAGAGTTGAAGGCCCTTTCGCAATAGCACCAATGAAACACCATTATAAAACCAAAAGAAGAAAAGTAAAAGGACGAAAGCGGGAAATGGACGTTCGGGGAAAAGGACGTAACTGACCTGATCCATATATGACCTAGTTTGCTTTCAAATATATTATATAAGTATGGCAAAAACATCTGAACGCACCGAAGCCGAAGTAATCCCTAATTGCATCAAGATCCATGTAATAAGGGACACCAGCAAACGATTTTATTGAGTCAAGCATGGTCTGGCAGTCGCCGTGCCAAAGTTCACATTCCCATTGAATATGATGGGCGGTCTGTTCTAAATCGGGTTCTGGGACATGGCTGTTCACATGTCTGAACGTCCAAAGGGTTCAATTGCCTATGTGCTAAATAATAGGAAGGTCAATAGGTATGCATCGGGTCACCTTTATGTGTACCTTTACTTTAAAAATATAAGAGCTTTCCCTTAAAGCTTTGGGGGTGGTTGGGGATCTACCTCCTAGCGGTCCACCCCGGGCAACGCCACCACAGACTACCAAGTTTGTGGTGACGGCTGAATGATCCCCCACAGCGGTGGTAGGCTCCGCAAGGAGCCGCCTGGTTTGCGCCCACCCTCCTGCTGGAGTCTGACACCAAGCAGCTTGCAGCGTTCCGTCGGTGTGCAGGAGTGCCAGTGCTATTGCGGAATGGGAGAAAGTCATTTGCGCTGTTTGGAACCGGTCTTGGCCTCTGAGCAACGCTGTACCTGGAAACTCATTCTGGAGGGTAGCGGGATCTGAAGAACGGTGACATTCGTTGGCCGACCGAAGTTAGTAGGGGGCCCAAGTAGTGCGTTAGCCACGTGTGAAAGGCTGCCCCACACAAATAGCGAAAAATCCCGCAAAGCCCCACCGTGCCAGTTGGCGACTGGAAGGGAGGGCCCGGTGGCCTTTGCGGGGGGGTTCGGGCGTCCCCGCAGTCGCCAAGTGAGTTTCCCATCAGTCAGTCGAGCCCAAGAGGTCCATCAGGGTATCTGAGGAGCGTCTTGACTTTCTTTCCACGTCTCCACCATTCACTACAAAATTATGAATCGAAACACTCATTTGCACTCAAATATCGATCCGGTCCACCACCACCTTGAGACTGAAAGGCCACATCTATTCTTTTTAACGAGACGCAGATAGCAACCCCGTCTGATACTGCGCACCTCAACTACCCAGGATACTCGTTGGATCATAAGTTCAAGAAGCGAAAATCCATGTCGATCTGCTCTCCTCCTGATGACAGCCCTATGGGCACGAGGCGAGTCCGGCTATACGGATCGGCAGATTGGGATGAGATGCGAGACATATTTGCGTCGTGATTCGGCAGGGAATGGAATATTATATTCCATTCTCCGACATCGCACTCGGTCACAAAGCCCAACGATGGTACAATGCGGATTGTGCTCGCGCTGAGGCTCGAAAGGAATCCGCCTACCAAGCATGGGTCCAAGCTCGCGACCTCAAAGTTAGAGCACGAAGGGTCCGCGCGAAGAAGTGGGCCTTTAAAGGCCTCCGCTCATTGCAGCAATTTTATCGAGCAATAATATCGCTGCGATTTTGCGATAATTGTTTCCAGTACATTTTGTATAGGAACGCGCGCGATCCTACACACTGCCGCGATATTATCGAGCGATAATATCGCTGCGATTTGGCGATAATTGTTCTCAGTACATTTTGTATGTACCACCACACTGCCGCGATATTATCGCAAATCGCAACTCTTTCAACTACATTCATTGGTGGGGCGCATGCGTGACGCGAATCGCGGAATCGCTGCAGTGTGTAAGGTGTCGCGATATCGCTGTCGATAATATCGCTCGATAAAATCGCTCGATAATATCGCTGCAATGCGCGGAGGCCTCAATTCTGCCGCCAAGTCCTGCAAATGGGTGATCCGGAAGGCTCGATTCGATCATGTCAGTCACATTGGAGCCAGACTGGCAATTTACCCCTTGTGGTAGTAAACAGTTCTGGTCGCTTTCAAAATCGGTCTAAATCAATTTCTGCCGTCCCACTTTGCCTCCCATGTAGAAACATGATGGGTCGCTGGCTCACTCCGCAACTGAGGAAGAGAATTTATGTGCTTTTATGTTTGCGAGCATTTCACGTCTGGAAGCTGGTGCCAAACAGCCACCAACCATCCCACGTTGTGATTCTTCGATGCCGGATCACAATACATACACGAAAGAGGTCCGCAGAGCATTGCGTAGTCTGGATGTGAATAAGGCAAGTGGTCCTGATGGCATACCTGCAAGAGTGCTGTGATATTGTGCGCCTGACTTGTCTCCTGTTTTAACACGCCTGTATTGCCTCTCTCTCAGAACAAGAACGGTGCCAAAATCCTGGAAGCTTGCGAATGTGCAACCGGTTCCCAAGAAGGGCAGTCATGCCGACCCCTGCAACTACCGACCTATAATAGCCATCACTTCCATTCTCTGTAAAGTCATGGAAAGAGTTCTTAACAGTAACCACTTATATGCCCTCGGTCATTAAAAACTCCCCAAAAAAATATGTTATTTGTGACCACCATCTTGAAAAATCTAGTCAATCTTGACCAGCTCCAGCTGTTCCAGCGGCACACACACTTAGAGTCGAAAAAACGACGAAAACAACCATTAAAATGGTTGAAGCACTTCCAATGTTGATAAAAATTTGCAGATAATATTCTTTATTTTCGTAATCCACTTAGTTCATTCCAAAATATCAAGTGGTGTCATATTACGATAAGTCTAAACAATTAGGACGGAAAACATGAGTCACAAACGGCTTCGGCTTCAAATAAAAATGATTATTTATAAATAAGAACAAAAGACTCACGTATGTTTTGGTTTTCGGCATCCAGAATGGTTTATTTATCCATAGACATGATTTAGCACTGCCACTTTAAACAAATAAACACAATAAATCACTTCACAAAACACCCACTTGAAACATGAAACCGACCGATACTTGAAACGCGCGGATTCAAACTGATATTCCGACAAAACTATCGAACAGGGGGTCTGAACTTCTATAAAAGACGTCGGGGTAATTTTGTAAGTTAGAGATAGAAATATAGAGCTTATGGATTATTCTGTAGGTAAAACAAGGACAGATAAATATAAAAGAGCAGGGCTGTTGGGGAACAGATATACCCCGGGCAAACAACGGTCCTTTTTTTCCGGTATGAAAATATGCCCGGTGCACAAAAGGAAGTCAAGGTCAAAAAACCGGTCAGATGAGTGGGTAAGTTGCTGACATACCTAGAAGATAATGATCTACTCAGTGATCGTCAATATGGCTTTTGCCGGGGGCACTCGAGTGGGGATCTTCTTGTGTATGTCACGCATTGCAGGGGCGAGGCCATCGAGAAACACGGTTTATCACTAGCTGTGTCACTTGACATCTCGAAGGCCTTTGACAGAGTATGGCACGTAGTTTGCTGAGCAAGCTTCCGCTTAAGCAGGAGCTTATGGCATCCCCGCTGATCTCAGCAGCTGGATATCTGATTTCTTGAGTGAACGGTCGATTAGAGTTGTCATTGACAGCTGCTCTTCTGACCTCATGGCAATTGATGCTGGGGTTCCTCAGGGGTCTGTTCTCTCTGCGACACTTTTCCTGCTACACATCAATGACCTCCTTGTGTCAGGTAGTGTTGGGTATGCAGATGACAGTACTGTCACAGGGAGATATCTATCCGGCGTTGGGGCCAGCGGGGATGAAATACGTTCGTAGAACGTGACTTAAAGTCAAACTTGACTTGTCTTGTCTCGCAGTGACGTGACAATAATCTAGTCAACTTCAATGCCACCAAAACTCAGGCTTGTCTGTTCACCGCCAAAAGGAGCGTTTAATCGGACTCCTACTTTCTGGGGTACATCTGTCTCTCTTTCCGACAGTCTTGAGCTTCTGGGCATGAGGTTGACTACGAAACTCAACTTTGGCGCTGATATCGAGTCTAAGGCTCAAACTGCAGCCAAAAAGCTGGGCATCTTAAACAAGGTGAAGCGGTACTTCACTCCTGGACAGCTCTTAATGATGTATAAAGCTCAGGTCCGATCGTGTATGGAGTATTGCTGCCACATGACTGTGGGATGGCTCAGCTAAGAATCAATTAGACGCTCTCGACTCGGTTGAACGCAGAGCCAGGAGGCTCATTGGTGACAGTAAGCTGGTAGAAACCAAGCTTCATAGCCTAGCCCACCGCCGCAGAGTAGCCTGCTTGTCGGTCTTCTACAGATTGTACATCGGCGAGTGTGCACAAGAGCTGCATGTTGAGCTCATCCCGCCGTCTCCTTTCTACTATCGGACTTCCAGATACCGCGGGATACCACCCCTTCTTGGTTTATATCCCACGTATACGCACTAAGCTAAGATTCAGCGGATCAAAATGCGCTATGATGATTACTCTTACTACTCCGTCATCAAATAAACTTTTCTTTAGTCATTCAGTTAGTCACGGAACTCTTTTATAAGACAAGTATGATAAGTAAAATGCCATGTCAGTTTGATAATCATTATGGTACTTTGAAGAGACAGATTTCAATTTTAAACTACCATTTCGACAAATAAAGCATAATAGACATTTAAACAATCGATCAATTACCCAAATTCACAAAGAAATTCTATATTTCATGATTAAATTCACTCAAAACAGGTGGGTAATAATTTTCGTGGAATGAATAGTAAGTTTCGTGGACAGCATTCCACGAAAATTACGCCACGCAAATTACGATTTTTGACTTATTTTACAATTTACTCCTAATTTATCATTTAATTTCAAAGGATCAATACCTTAGGAAAATCTCGCCTATATTAGCACTTCTAAAAGTTAACAATAATAAAAAACAATGCATCCTTTCTATTTAATACAGTGTCCACGAAACTTACCTAAATAGGTGAATAAAAAGTTGATTCCGGAGATAAGCTTTTATATCTTAATACACATTGTATATAGCCTCAAATTGCACTAAATATTGAATTGTGGGATAGATTTCCGTGTCTGTTAAAACAATAAACTTACTAATAGGTTGTAATTTGTATACATACGAAGCGTTTAAATCTGCGCTCCCAGAAATCATGAAATCGTGTGACCAACACATATTGGCTTCTAAATTTTAAACAATCTTTTAAACCTACAAATAGAAATAAGAAATGAATAAAATAACTCTTGACAATTATTTTGATATGCAAAACTTATATGTAACACAATAAACTAAAAAGTTATATGCGATTGTTTTACGCGAGAGGAGCGTGGGACACTCGAAGAATAGCCAAATTCACCCCGTTTTCAGTGTTCGGACGAAGTTTTAAGTTATTAGTTTTATTTATTTTGATGAAATAATTAGTGTTCCAGATAGATTAATAAATGATGAAACGTATAAAATTTGTTTGAATGCTGTATCTTTCATATCTTAGGATTTATAGCCGTGTGACCACCATTTTCGAGGTTTCAAATAATGACCCCTGTCAGAACAAAAAAAAACAGCTATTTCATACGTTTTAGTCGAGTAGACAGCAGTTTTTTTTGTTCTGATTATGTTTGTAGTAAAAGTTGTTCAGTGTTATGAGTAGAATAATGTAGTTTAAAGGTTAATGATACCTATCACCCTGTATATTTCGATCTTCATTCGATTGAAAGTAACTATCTCTTAAAATATGCATAATAATCAGCCTACATCAAACCAAACTACTGCAGAACATAGACATGCATAGACCTCCTTTTCATTGCGCCACTATCACGGCCCTGTGCCTATCTGATCCATATCACATCCGCAACCCTTACAATGTCATCAGACCAACGCATCGGCAGTCTTCCTTCCTTCCCTTGACCACCATTCCGACTGAACGAATCCACCGACCGACTTGGATTCTAGCCAAGTTTCCCATTGTTAGAAATGTATTTTGCTAACCAAAGTTAAGAGAATATTATTCCGAGAGCGAAAATGCGCGCTGCATACAAACGTACTATGGTGATATTTTCAATACTAACCAATTTAAGTCAATGAAATTTTGCAGAAACAATCTAGAAACAAATTTCTATGCTTCTATAGAGTCAGATTTTCGTTAAAATATACAGTTCCAATGCTAGGATTAAATTAAGATTTGTATGGAAATCTTTGAGGCACTGTAATTTGAAAACTATACTTTTTAACGAAAATATGACTCCATACAAGCATTGAAATTTGTTTCTAGATTGTTTCTGCAAAATTTCATTGACTTTAATTGGTTAGTATTGAAAATATCACCATAGTACGTTTGTATGGAGCGCGCTCTGAATAATATACCCTTAAGTTTAATCTTTTGTGCGAACCTACTATTTTATGCAATTAATAATATGCCAACAATATGTACGATGAACTCGATTTTAATGAAAATATGAGTCTACCAAATTGAAGTCCTTTATCCAAATGAAAATAGGCAAAGTCCACAAGGCTTTTTTTAAATTCGTCCAAATTTGCATCTAAATTAGATCCATGCCAACGGGTGTACCAATCAAAATGATCGGATCTCTGATGATTTTTTTTCGGACTTCATTTTATTTTCGACATTAATCCTAAGTGGTTAAGGTTTATTTTGAAGAGTTCAAAGGTCGGATTAGTAGGGTCCTGTTGGGAATTAATTTGGTATAATTTCTTCTTTGTATACAGTCGATTCTTACTTGACTCGAATGTATAAACACCCGTAATTATACTGTTATTAGATTGATCAGTAGGTCCATCCATGTATGTACCCGGGTGAGTTTTTAGATCACTGGTGTTTCAGTAATGGTTCAGAATATTAAATTAAACGTTTTTAGGTAGTAATACAATTACAGAATTCGGAAAAGTGTAAATAGAAAAAGATGTGGACTTTTATTTTTTTATTATTGATGAGTTTGCTCTTGACCTCTATCTAGTCCTCAGGATAGGGCAGGACTTAATGAGGATATAGTGACAAGGATTGAAAATGGAATGCTGAAATGGTTTGGTCATGTGGAAACTAGTGTGGAAAGGATGAGTGATAGATAATAGACAGTGTGAGTCGAACAGTCGAAAACGGTCGCCCTAGATGTTTGCGGACCAAATTGGCAGCCTACGAGTACTTAAGAAGGGCCAGATCAAATGTATCCGAAATCGACGAGCGTGTGTGAAACGACTTATAACTGTGGAAGAGGCAAAAGAAGTGTGTTAGGATCGTAGCCTATGGCGATCAGTTGTCTCTGCCTACCCCAATGGGACACAGGCGTGAGTATATGTATGTATCTATAAATGAAAAGAAAATTATATGTATCTATGTATAAATTTAATGTTCCATCTTCGAACTTGAAGCATGTAGGATTTTTCACGATCTTTCAGAGAAAAGCCAGTGGCGTACAAGGTACCATACAGGATCCTTTATAATGCTGACACTTTTGTTAAGGGGATGATCAGACGGTCAAACTGAACAACTTTCTCTAAGACACCAACATCGAAATCGCGAAAAAAAGGATCAGCTATCCCATACATTGTTTTGTGTGGAACACCTGATTTTTTTCGCGATTTGTGAGGACCCTGTATAAAGCTATTGCGAAGTGTTAACCCTAGGTACTTATAGCACTCTGTGGTAGTACTCTGTGATATTATGAACCTTATTCAATTTCAGTTCAAAACGTTTGCAAGTACCTACGTAAAGTTAACTATAAATTAAACATTAAACTATTAAACATTCATTTTAATGGTACCCAAAATTTATACGAGCTGTCGTCGTAAATATTACAAAATCAATTCCAGTAAAATCTAGCTCACTAGGGGACCTAAGTTAAATCTATTTACGTAGGTTGTTAAAGTTAGGCAGCCTAGCCTATTAAACGTCCTTATCAATTATGCCTAATTTTATTGACAAGTATTTACGTAATCAATGTAAATAAAAATTTGTGTTATGATTCCTATCCCCATTTCTTCTCGGTGGCTATACAATATAGAAGGTGTTACAAAAATACAAATAAACATTTAAACATTTAGACCATCAAACTGAACAACTTTCACAATGGGACCAATATCGAAATCGCGAAAAAAAAAATTGATGTTTGATTTTTGTTTTCGCGATTTCGTTGTTGGTCCCATAGTGAAAGTTGTTCAGTTTGATGGTCTAAACAACCCCCTTAAGAGTTTCAAATATTTATTTTTACTTATGTAACACCCTGTATTGTATACCTAACGTCCGGCGATAAAAAGTAAGTTTCATATGCAGTGTTTTTGTTTTTAAAAAGATATACAACGCGTCTCCAAACTCTTTTCCCGAATATCGTACAGTAATATTTGTATAAAATCCCTAAATGTGACCTCTGCTAATAAATATAATAGATAATAAATATAGATAATAAACGTGAACAAACGCCCCCGAGTTAGGTTTTTTGCCTTAAGCCAGTGAGATCCTACAAGGAGAAGCACAGGGTGTACCGGACCATAGTCACTGCTATTTCCACCCTCTTCTTCTTCGGGTTCCTCTCCATTTCTGGAGGTTGGCAGTCGGCTCTGAATATCCCTTTCTATCTCTCGCCAATCGAAACAGCTCTTCGACGCAGGTGAAGCCGTCTACGCTCAAGTTCGCGAGCCATGACATTCGTGACCTACCGCTAGGTACTTCTTTTGCTGTTTACATTGCCCATTATTATAGTCTGGAGCAGCTGATATAGACAATTCCTCGAGATATGACCAAGATTTGCTCTTTAGATGGTGTGCAAAATCACGGGACTTCTTAACTAATTGTAAAACTTCCACATATTGGTGACTCGTCCTGAGTTACCCTCTGTATAGTTTTCTTGCCTCTCATGCCTATTTCACACGCTCCTAATGTGAATTTTAATGAACACCCATAAATGAGTTTTGATGACACGTTTACGCTCATCAAGCGTACCTTAATTTGATTGGTTGAATCTCACAGGGTTTTATGACGACATAAAAAAGTTCAAACGCTAGATCTTGGCTCTAATATATTAAATTCTGGTTTGTTTTAGTGTTTGTTTTACGATGTTCTCAGGTAGATTGGATTCAATATTATAAAGGTTTTTAAAACTATTTGAACTAGCAAAAGCGCTCAATCTCAAGCATGTTCTAAAAAATGTACAATACTTTTCGTAAAAATGTTATTTTCCGATAGATTGTTTTCAAATCCCTAGACAGGTGTTTAAGCAAACTTGTATCACAAACACTCCACCTACGTAGTAGTTTCAGCAATATTTTTAGTTAGACGCGAATATATTCGTCGATCGTTGGCGTAGTGTAGCTGTATCGGAAATTGGATGGCAAACGGTCGGTTTTTGGATGGCAGCAGAAGGCACGCAAGTCAGTTGATCCGGGATAGTGCTGCTGTTAGATTGTGGTGTAACTATTTTTTGAGTGAGAGACCTATTGAAGTCTGAAAATACTCTGACAGCAAGTTCTGTTGGTGTAACTATTTGTTAAGCAACAGGTATCTTGAGGTCTGGAAATACTCTAACAGCAAGATGACTTGCCTGCACCAATCCGCAAAAAAAACACATCATCTTTTAGTCGTCTCGTACGACCCCCACGTGTTTCAGGAACCTACGGTGGTTCCTAACTGCAGTTGGGATTAGTAGGGAACAATAAAAGTGGTGTTCACAAAAGACCAGCGATGGACGCAGTGGCACAGGAGCAAAACTTCTACATATAAGCATATGCTCACGACTATATTCCCAGAGGGGAAATTCCGAAAGGCCGTACATAAATTTCAAAAAACTCATTGGTACAAGTCAGCCGGGACGGGGATCGAACCATCAGCAGGCAAGGTTACTCGCCACTGGACCACCACGGCTTAATAATGTAATAATAAGGAAAGTTAATTAATGGTTAATCAAAATGGTCCCTGCTGATTCGAGATTTATTAACCATTTGCTTACGTAGAAAATTGCTGTGATCAGTCCCTTGTACAGGGTGTTGATGGTGAATAATATTTTACAAAAGGAGGAGGTCAATTATTATTCGTCTGTTTCTTATTTGTATGCGGCTATTTTCAACAGATTTGGATGATTATTTTTGTTTCAAAGGGGCTATCACCGAGCTGGTCCCATTTTAATTGGGTGAAGATCTAGTGAAACACTGCGGTTACAGAAAACGGAATTCTTAAAAAGATGACTTCAAATTCAGTGGCGTAGACCGATTTTGTCGCTCCCTTATCATACTACATAAACATTAATGGAGGAATCGAAAAATTTTTCACATCTATTCGGGATGTGATCCGACATCTTTCGGATTATCCATGCAAATATATCAATTTAGAGCACGACTTTTCTCCTCAATAGTCCAATAATTTTAGAGCGCTTACAGACCAGCGACAGTTGATTTGCGACAGCTCGCGACAGCGGTCGCCGCTGCGACCGTCTGTCGCAAGCTGTCGCCGACAGTCGCGCGACCCTCCGCGACCCTCCGCGACCCTCCGCGACCGATGACAACGCGCCGTCATTTGTATAGTCTGAGAGCGCAAGACCACAAACTACCACACCGCACTCAACCCCCCCCTCCTCGACCCCCCACTTGACCTCCCCTCGACCCCCCACTCCACTCCCCACTCGACCCCCGACTCGACGCCCCACTCACCCCCCTCGACCCCCCACTCGATCCCCCCTCTCGACCCCCACTCGACCCCCCACTCGACCCCCACTCACACCCCGCTGGCGGACACCCTGGTCCTGGTTTCAGAGTTAGTTTTATCGGAGACCCTTATAAAAGTAATTGTGTCATTTTAATTACTCAATTACTGTAATTGAATTAACAATTACTTGAGTAATTCAGTATGTACCTATATCAGACGATTATGAAGATGATGATGATGATGATAATGATGATGATGATGATGATATCAGACTTGTCTTTAGTTTGCTGGCTTGTTATTGGTAACAATAACAATAAACTTGTAACCGCCGTTATACAATAAATATTAAACCTCTCAAGAACAACATCTGACTCTCAGACTATAAATGACGATGACGTAACGGTCGCCGAGGGTCACGGAGGGTCGCGCGGCGTCGCGCGACGTCGCGCGACCCTCGGCGACAGCTTGCGACAGACGGTCGCGGAGGGTCGTGCGACGGTCGCGCGACGTCGCACGACCGTCGCCGACTGTCGGCGACCGCTGTCGCAAACTGTCGTAAACAAACTGTCGCTGGTCTGTAAGAGCCCTTAGGGTTTGACCCTAACAATAATTAATCTATCGCTGAAACTTTGCAGTGTGATAAAGTCAAGTATACAGATTACGGTTGACAAATAATCTTGGACCGGAAAAAATTTAACCTAGATTATTTGTCAACCGTAATCTGTATACTTTACTTTATCACACTGCAAATTTTCTGCGATAGATTAATTATTGTTGGGGTGTCCATACAAGGAAACTCTAAAATGACTGGACTACAATACGAAGCGTCAGATGCGTATGTAAAGTCTACCAATCAGTATTGAACACGAATGGTGGACTAATGCCCATATACCATCCTTGAGGATGAACCTGTGCTCTGCATCAGTGGAACGTATACACCGTGGAACTTATATTAATTATTTTAGAAAAGCGAAAGTGGGGAAGGTGCTTTGTCTTCAGCAGTAAAATAAAAACGTTTTCTTTTTCCACAGACAAGCAAGTGGAGTGGATGTTGAACCGTGACCTCCAGTTGTCCTTCATGGAGGCCTCCGAGCATTTGGCTGTACTCTGCCAGCTGCCCAAGAGGATACTCTCCATACCCGTCTACGTAAGTAGAATTTATTAATCGATTACGGCACAGGACCACCTGGATACAAAAAAAATTCATCTTGATTGCAGACTTTGACGATGAAGCTGAAGACACAAACATACACACACAGAAACACACACCCGAAAAAATAATAACTATCGTGTTTTGAGCCTAAGAATAATACAGAAAAGTTTATGAACAACAACATATATTTTTTCTGGATTAAAACAATGACTATTTCATGCCTTAAGACTCAACCAAAAACTGGTCGATTTGAAAGATCTTGGCCTTAAACGATTGAAATGCGTCTCTTGTTCGAATTAGTTTCACCCTGTAACTGTTACCTTTTGATTCGGCGATATTTTCCGAGCTCGTGGCAATCAGTCAGGGTAAATAAACTCGACCTTTGTTCCACCTCACCCCCGTTTTAACTGACCCCATCACAATAAACGTGTTTCCACCTTTTTCCACATTTACAGTTCATTTGTTTTTAAATTTTACGAATGCGTAACCTTGCTGGTGTTACGATTTGAGTTTATCATATTTGGTTATGATGCCATAATCGATGTAATAATGTTCGTTTTCTTTACAGTTCCACGAACCAATTTATGGATTGGACGTCCCAAACTTTACTGATTTTGCTGGTCCTGGAATTATTCTAACGTAAGTACCTACCTATTTATTTAAGCCGGCACCCTATACTTCGTTCAGGAATTGGAGCGATAAAATGTAAACAAAGAAACGTCACTGTCAAAGTGACATTACGTGGTCAGAAACCTTTGGTACATTTTTTAAGAAAACGATTAAGTCGGCACGACATTTAATAAATTGCGTTGGCATTAAAAATTTATCGTCTATCTATAAATAATAAAAATCATCGTGACAATTTGAATGAAATTTTTAAATTATGTTATGTAGCCCGCTACTCTGTCTGTGTGGGCTTTTCGTGCTATGCGTAGCATCCGCGCATAGCGTACGGACTCAGACGAAGGTATTAAACAATCAAGAGATGCGTTTACAAAATAAAACATCTTTTTCTTTAAGAACTTTGTTAAAACGAACCAAAGGTCACAAATATCTGATTGTTGCCAGACCACGAAATAAAATATTTACAGTCACGCTTTCTTTTTATCTAAAATAAATTATAGCTTGCGTATTTTTTAATTATATTCCATACAAAATTAACATATCATTTGTCGTAATCCTTGGCGAGTAGAGTTGATAATTTACTGTTACTCATTCCGGAGATAAGTTTTCTTCCATCTCGAGATGGTATTTTCTACACTGGTATCACTGTTGTTTACATTTTGTCGCTCTAATTCCTGAATGGAGTATAGGAGTCAGGAATTCTAAGTATAGAAGTATAGTCATATGAAACATTTGCTCAAAATTAGATTTACTATTTTTTTCTTTTACGTCGCCCTTATAGCTTCATCTAAAATACCTGTACTATAATCACATTCATCTTCGTTATTTCTGTAATATTGTATTATTATATTTTGTTTTCAGTATAATATTCTTCTTGGCTGTGGCGTTGACTTCCGGAGCTATGTTAGCTGAAAGGAATGAGGGTATTTTGGAGAGATCTCTGGTTTCTGGTATTACCGGTAAGTCAATTTCTTCTTCCACTTTTAAGGCTTCCGCACATTGCAGCGATATTATCAAGCGATATTATCGACAGCGATATCGCGACACCTTACACACTGCAGCGATTCCGCGATTCGCGTCACGCATGCGCCCTTCACAGAATGTGAAATGAAAAGAGATTACGTCAGGTTGCGATAATATCGCGGCAGTGTGTGGGATCGAGCGCGTCCCCATACAAAATGTGCTGAGAACAATTATCGCAAAATCACAGCGATATTATCGCTCGATAATATCGCGGCAGTGTGTAGGATCGCGCGCGTCTTCATACAAAATGTACTGAGAACAATTATCGCAAAATCGCTGCAATGAGCGGAGGCCTTTATTCTTTTGTTGTTTTGAACCCAACTGATGTAATCCAAAAAAGAGGTTAATGTTTTTTAAATAAGTTTAATATTATGGTACTTTAAAGAAAAACCGATTTTCTTCATTCCAAATAAAGGCGAAAAAATTTCCGATTCCTATTTAGCTCTCTGGGCAATTCAGATTAGCAAAAATTTATTTATAATAAAGATATACTACACCGACATATCGTTACTAAAGTTGTTCAAAGATTATATGAGAGCAAGTGGTCCAAATCTCTATTTCTGTAATTAAAATAGCCTTAAAATTTATTAGTGTAGCTAGAATTATTGTTAATTGTTAAGCATAAGCATATGCTCACGACTATATTCCCCGAGGGGGTAGTCAGAGATCTTCTGAAACCTCAGAACATCCACGTTTCACCAGTAGTACCGAAACTCTGTCGAATCGTCATGGACGGGGATCGAACCATCGCCTCCTGCATGGCAGGCAAGGCTACTCGCCACTGGACCACCACGGCTTTTTTAATTAAATGTTAATTGTTAACCATGTTGATATGCATAGTGTAGTATTAAAGCAATGTAAAAAGTTGCACTACTTTAAGGGTGATTTTAATCATGATACTGAACAACTTTCCCCAAGAAACCAAAGGGAAATTCGCAAATAATATATTCACCTTTTCATACCAAAAATTTAGTATGGCAAGTTCAAATTTTCCTACTGTATCATGAGTATCCCTTCAAAGCACCCTGTAGTTATACATGGTGTAAGGAAAAGTATCATTAACCTATAAACCACATAATCTATCCATCGAATTGAACAACTTCTAAATATGTCAGAACAAAAAAAAATCGACTGTCTCTCATACATTTGAATCGAGTAGGCAGGACAGGTCGACAGGTTTGTTCCCATAGTAAAAGTTGTTCAGTTTGATGGGTAGGTTAATGATACTTTTCCTTTCACCCTGTATGTATACCGAACCATTTTTTCCGTGTTCGTAGAAAAATAGTTTGTGATTGACAAACAGATATCGAAGCCCCCCAGGACGCTTCCAGGACGCTTTCGCTTTTCCAATTTTCGCACCGAACACTAAAAGGCATAAAAGAAAGGCAACAGGCTAACTGAAACTAGTTTCGTTTAACTTTCCGTCCATTCGAGGTTCAATTTCCGTAACCTATCATTTAAGTAGCAATAGGCTTACAGACAAATCCTTCAATCCACTTCTTTGAAAGTTAGTTAGTAGTCTTGCCTAACTATCGATAATTTGACTATCGATTGTAACAATATCGATAGTTCTGTCGATACTATTAGGTACTTTAAGACAAATTGATACTATCGACGCTATCGTTAGGATTGAGGATCTCAACGAGGAACGGTTTCGATTTAGTACCGATACAATCGATAGTATTGATACTATTTCATCTCAATACTATCGATAGCATCGAAATACTATCGACAGTGTTGATACTATTGCATCTCAATACTATTGATAGTGTATATTCTTTTAATTTAAAGCAATACTATCGGCAGTATCTATACTATTGCATCTCAATACTATTGATACAGTAAATTGTTTTAAAGCAGTACTATCGACTGTATCTATCCTATTGCACCTCAATACTATTGATAGTATAAATTGTTTTAAATCAATATTATCGACAGTATCTATACTATTGCATCTCAATACTATTGATAGTAGTAATTGTTTTAAAGCAATACTATCGACAGTATCTAGGTATACTATTGCATCTCAATACTATTGATAGTATATATTTTTTTAAAGCAATACTATTGACAGTGTCGATACTAATGCATATCAATACTAACGATAGCATCAATTGTTTCAAAGCTATAATATCGAACTATCGATAATTAGATGCATATCGATATTGTTAAAATTTTTCTAAGTCACGATAGTATTGATAGACTATAGATAGTTTCACTACTGTTAGACAACACTAATAGTTAGTTTGGAAAAGCTTTTGAACCCGTGTTAGGGTTTATACACACAAGACACAGAACGATACCTTTTCATACAGCGCCTGCGACTTCGTACAAGCATACCACTGACTTTAAATACTCATAACCATTGATTGAATGAACCGATTGCGATGAAATAAAAAATAAATGTTACTTCAAACTAAATCCTACGCTTCTCGTAAAATCCCATTTATATTAGTTTAGTAATTTTTAAGTGATTCGTACACAAACAAACAGACAAACAGGTAGTTGCCCCCTAGATCTGGTCTATTCTGCCTCTTGTGGGTCACGCCCTTGAATGTATGGTCCTTCAGGATAAATTGCTCTGCGACGTGTGAAAGCTCCCAAACGTGCTATTCCGGTGCCGGAAAGTGTTAAAAGAAACTTAAGCAACGAAATTCGCAACTACTCCCGAGTGAAAATCTTCGTTTTGAAACGGACCGCAAGTGTGCTTAAGCCCTAAACCTTACCTTTCAAAGTTCTATCTAAGGCGGTACGGCATTAGCTCTTTAGGGCTCTATATAAACTTATTTACAGCTCCCGAGGCGTTTGGCAAAAATATATCCTTGTTAAGCTTTAATATGATTTAGTTCTGATATCTGAATTTATCACAAACTTCTTAATATTGTTGTACGTTTTTACATTTAAGTTACGTGTGACTAGGGGTGCCAGTAGATTTTATGTTATTATTCATACAAACTAGCTATTGCCCGCGAATCCTTTTGCGTTGACCTTAAAAGTATCCTATGTGTTAATTCAAAACATATTCTAAATATTATGAATGCCAAATTTCATCCAAATTTAGCCGTTTATGCGTGATTGAACATCCACCTGACAAACATCTAAACAACCAAACTCTGACGTTTATAATATTAGTGTTTTTTTTAAATGTCCCTGAAAATAAACTTAATGGTAAGAACGAACCAATAATGGTAAATAAATACTTTTTAATTTAATTTAAATTAATTTAAAAACCTAAAGAAATTTGACAATGATTAATTGATTCACGTCATGTCAATTGCGTGAATTTTTTGATTCACAGCATGCATGTTTTTGCTGTGAATTAAAAAGCTGGTATTTGTTTGTATCTAATTGTAATTATATGCTGGAATCTAGGATACAAAGAATAGGTCAAACAAAATTTGCTGAAACTCTCTTAAGGGGACGATCAGTCCATCAAACTGAACCACTTTCTCTATGGGACCAATGACGAAATCGCGAAAAGAATGTTTGCTGTTCCACACAAAATTGTAAGGACCCTATAGGTAATAGGTAATAGGTAATGTATGGGACAGAAGTATTTTTTTCGCGATTTTGATATTGGTTCCACAGAGAACGTTAAAATAGTTTCAGCTAACTTTGTTAGACCTTATAGACCATAATTTGTATATCCAATTAAGTATGCAATCTGGCAGCCCTATACTATGAGTTTTTAAAAGTGTTGACATTTCATAGGCACACACGACTTATGTAGTTTATTTTCATTTGCTATGAAAGTTACAATGACAAATAATGTTTAAGAAGTTTATTCTAAATCAGGACTTTCTTTTACTTGCTAACAGCTTGTAAAAATTATAGTAATTCATATTTATGTTTCTCATAAACACAACTTATACAAGGTGTAGGTAACAAATCACACCAGTAATATTTAAGGGGGTAGCTTAGACCATCAAACGAACAGACACTCAGTTGCAGAAATGCTCATTAGAGTTAATACTCCATTATATCTCTTGCTAGCTTTTACTTCGTCAACAAGATAATAAGTGACAGCAAGAGATTTAGTGGAGGAGAAACTTTAATGAGCGTTTCTGCAACTGAGTGTAACTGTGATTAATTGATTATAGACACTTCAACAAAAAAATCTGCTGTCTTTTTTTCGTGATTTTGATGTTGGCTTCTTAGTTAAAGTTGTTCAGTTTGATGGTCAAAACTAAAGGAGTGGTTTAAATATTACTAGGGCGTTTTGCTACACCCTGAATAAGTAAAGCTAGTGAACTACATTGAGGTATTAGGGTTGAACTACACATGGCCGCACGCGATCGCATTTTTCCGTCGCTCCATACTTTTCTGTCACCCAGGAACGTCATTTTCTAGAGCATATAAGATAGACGGAACGGAACAGCACGGAACAGCACGCCGCGTGCGATCGCGTTCCGTCTATCTTATATGCTCTAGCAAATGACGTTCCTGAGTGACAGAAAAGGATGGAGCGACGGAAAAATGCGATCGCGTGCGGCCATGTGTAGTTCAACCCTTAGTACTACCTATACCGGGTGTAAGTAAAAGTATTATAACTCTTAAACCACACACTTTACCCATCAAACTGAACAACTTTTACTATAGGATCAAACCTGTCAGAACGAAAAAAAAATCTGCTGTCCCATACAAAACTGCAATACCTACTTAATTCAAACGTATGAGACAGTAGATATTTTTTTTGTTCTGACAGGTTTGCTCGCATAGTGAAAGTTGTTCAGTTTGATGGGTAGAGTATGTGGTTTAAAGGTTAATGATACTTTTCCTTACACCCTGTATAGTAGAGGTGACACTGCTCACTTCATTAGCTACGCTGTCCTATTACAATCTATAAATCGCTACTCTCTTTCACCAGCGCTCCTACCCGCATGTGGCACATGACGCTTGTTTACCGTTTCGCCTCTAGTACGTAGTAAATAACAGCTCAATCAATCATCATCAGATATACGTCCCACTGCAGGGCACAGCGGCCTACCCTCAGGGAGTGTGTATGGGCGTTAGTCCACCACGCGTGCCTAATGTGGATTGGTAGACTTCACATCATCATCGTCATCACAGCCTATATACGTCCCACTGCAGTGCACAGGCCTTTTCGCAGGTAGTGTGTATGGGTGTTCTCACCGATCCCCGCTATGCAATCCGCCGCGTAGCCCCAGCAACGTCCTATGCCGAGGTTCGTACCCCTCTGAGTGCCCCTAGGTCGGTTGCTTAGTTCATTCATTTGGATCGGTAGACCCTTCGTGGTCCCTCCAATAGCCCGCAGTAAAAAGCAGTAACTGCTCCCTGAGCAATGCTGTACTAGTTTATAAAAAATGTATGGGTGTTGGATCTACCACGCGAGCCTAATGTGGATTGGCAGACTTTACATACGCATCAGAATTTCTTCTTCAGCGTATGCAGGTTTCCTCTCGATGTTTTCCTTCACCGTTTGGGAGCAGTCGGTATTACGTACATAAGATAGAAAAACTCACTAGAACCTGGACGTCAAGATTCATTTTCCATAGCTTTCCGCAATGCGTCACCAACACTCTCTCAATAGCTTAAGCTCAATGGTGAACTAATATTAATTTGTTTATTTTTCTTACGAACAGGTACGGAGATTCTATTCTCGCACGTCACAGTTCAGATGCTGGTAATGGTCATCCAGTCAGGAGTGGTCCTGACAATCGGCTTTGTCTTCTTCAACTTGACAATCATTGGGCCGCTGGGTTGGGTTGTCATCCTGACCCTTATTACAGGCCTTTGCGGCATGACATTTGGTAAGACTGCATTTTTTATTTTTTTTTCAAAAAACAAACTCAGACATTTTCTAAAGCCTGCTTTCTCTGTTAGTATAATATATAATATACTAACAGAGAAACGAAACGTTTTACGAATATTCAATTCGTAAAACGTTCAAAGGGGAGGCCTTTGCCCAGCAGTGGAATGAAATAGGCTAATAAAAAAATAAAATAAAACGTCAAAACGCAAAACAGTTTTATTTTTTTATTTACGACATCAATTATGCATAATGTTCAATGCGCAGAATTTTCTATACGTAGTATGTTCGTTGCACAGAATGTTCGATACGTAACCACAAGTTTAGCTTTAGCGTGAAATTATGATAATCCTAGATGATTGTTAAGGTGGTTGGAGAGCTGTCAATTTCATACAAAACGTTGTCGTATAACACTCGTAGACGGTGTTAATAAAAGTAATGTTTTATATATGGAAAAATTGCTTAGAAAATCTAGTTTCCGCGAATCAAATAATATTTACAATTTGTAATATAATTACGAAGATATAAGGGTTTGAAATTTTGTATGAATAATTTCAAAGCGTGATATCTTCGTAATAATATTATAAATTGTAAATATTATTTGATTCGCGGAAACTAGATTTTCTAAGCTATTTTTCCATATATAAAACATTACTTTTATTAATACCGTCTACGAGTGTTGTACGACAACGTTTTGTATGGACGGAAACCACCTTAAGATACGCTGTTAAGACGCGTTACTTGTTCCCAGTGGGTAAAACAAAAATACTTTTATTTGAAACTGCAACTTTGTTCAAAACAAAATTTAATTACCCCTATTTAAAAGGATAGCAGGGTATTTAAAAGTTTAGTCGAGTTTATTTTACTTTTTAACCCTCAATTAAAAGCTCTTAAAAATCCCAGTACATTTATCTCATGGAGTTCATTTGCACTCCTTGAATTAATAATCAGGTTAGTATTTAGCAGAAAATATTATAAAAAAATACTATTCTATCATTTCCTACAAAAAACCACATTGTTTCTGAAAAATTTCATTGACTTTTGGTTAGTATTGAAATTCTTCGTTTGTATTGAGCGCACAGCAAAAACTATCCTCTCAAAGGGTCATTGCTTACGATCTTATGCTAATCTCATAAGGTAGCATTCCGATCCTAGCGACCGCGACAGGTGACCGCGACGCGCAACAGCGACCCAATAATTTACCTATATGAAGCACTTACTAACAGAGAGTCGCGCGACCGAATTCATACAGAGCAGTGGGTTGCGGTGGCCGATCGCGGTCGTTAGGATCGGAATGCTACCTTAAGGCTGCTTTCCCACTAGAGATGTGCGAGGTAGCGAGGCGGTGAGCGAGGAAAAAATCAGCCAATGAGAGTGCTTCAATTTACCAATGACGTGATCGAGCGAGCGCGCTATTGGCGGATTGTTTCCTTGCTCACCGCCTCGCTACCTCGCACATCTCTGGTGGAAACACAGCCTTACGGAAGCTTCAAACACATCGTAGGCGATGACGCCCAAAAGGAACATTTTAATATGGAACACATTTATGTTCTATGGAGTACAATTGCACTCCACGGGCATATTCCAAAAGGCGGTTAAAGCGCTTTACACGTCTGGGTGTTCAAATGAAACGCGTGTGTAGGTCGAGTGCCAATTAGCGGGCTTTCGAAACTGAACTGAAACGGGGGCCGTTTTATATTTCAGCAGCAACATTTCTCGTCTCAACTTTGTGTGGACGCGAGTGCGTGAAACAAAAATATTCCTATTTGTTGAGGCTCGTGTTGAAATAGAAACTAAATTCGGGAAAAAGTTTTAATTGTTCGTTCTACGTTTGTTATATTTTTTAGAACATAAACAGTTACAGTATGCAAAGTGTAAACTGAAATACGATACGCCCACAACTTTTACTGTGGCACCAACTTTGAAAACGTGACAAAAAGTCTAGCTATTTTTTATTTATACATTTAGGTCGAGCAGCTATTGCCATTTTCTATGGAACTAAAAAACTTCATACCTACTTGACTCAAATGAATGTGTCCGTTTTCGTAATTTCATAGTTGTTCAGTTTGATGGTCTGAAGTTATGTAACGAATTTAAGTTTACAACAAACTAGTTTTCAACGTTTTTTCTTCACTTCACTTGACCGTTTTTTTTTACTAGCCTATTTCATCCCACTGCTGGGCAAAGTCCTTAATCCTTCAACCATCTCTGTCCTGGGCATGCTCTGGCCACGCGTCATCGAAAGCATCTAGATCGTCCCGCCACCTCTTCCTAGGACAACCTGGACGCCGACGACAGTTTTCTGGGATCGAGGGCGTTACAATTCTTGCCCACCTTCCTGATGCATCCGACAGACATGGCCGGCCCAATCCCACTTTAATCTGGCGGTTTTTTCCCCCATATTTATTTGTATTTACTTACAGGATTCGTGGTGTCGTGCATCTGTGACACTGAGAGGACAGCCACCTACTTGGCTCTTGGATCATTCTTGCCCATGATCATGCTGTGTGGAATCATCTGGCCTGTTGAAGGTAATTATTATCTTATTTCCTTTAAGAATGAACTTTCACTCCTTTTTAGAGACAAATGAAAATATTCATCATCACTGCCTATACAGGGTGTAAGAAAAAGTATCATTATCCTTTAAACCACATACTCTATTCATAGGATTCATTCAGACGATATTTACAATGATGCCTGTTAGGGATATTTATGCAAGCAGTCCAGTTTTACGGTATAGCTCATAAGTTTACAAAATGTTTGTTATGTCTTTGTTTTTATTCCATTCTGCTATATACTTTATTTTTAAATATTTACACTCCTAGCGTATAACATTTTTGATGATTTTTAGTTTTACGATTGTTAAATATTATGTTATCCTTTCTTTTTCAAAGGGGGGGATACTGTTAGGGATATTTATGCAAGCAGTGTAGTTTTATATAGTCACGTCTCGCACGTCTCTCACGTAGCTTAATAAGTAATGACGCATGTATTTATAGCACGTACTTATTACTATATAAACTACACTGCCCCTAATAAAGACGTTCCATTTCTACAACTACTTTGCTGGCGTATTATTATTCACCTCTCCGAGGCTCCTGATCCTGTCGGCATATAGCGCCCCACCAACATTAAAAATGCCCAAGGTAAAATGCCCAAGATCGCAACCGGTGGAGAGCTATTATCCGAGCCTATACCCTACGTAGGGGTAACAGGTAGAAAAGAAGAAAGAAGAGTATTTTCTCAATGTATTTTGATTATTTGACTTCTCAGATAATTAAGAAAACCGGTTAAGACGTAATAGTAGGTGGAAATACCTCGGAGGCATCTTTTATTTTTCATTTTACGACTAGATTTATACCATTTACCGAAACTAAAGTCATACCTCAGTATTTTTGGATAGTTCATCTAGTGAAATCATCAACTGAATACACGATTGGAATTACTTCACTCGATAGAAAATCGTCACAAAGATGACGTATTTTCATACATTTTTAAACATTTTTCACGGTTTAGAAGAACTTAAAATAGTTTCCGATTGTTGGTATTTATACTCACATATTCACCATTAGTTTAACTAGTGAAATCATAAATAAAATCTAGAAAAAGTACTTTGGTTAGTTGTTTTTAATCGAAAATACGGCTCACGCACACACTTTTTGGAGCGCTCGGCAATCGCGTTTCTCATAGAAAATATTCGTCAGGACCTATGGCCCCTTAAATGCTAATCGGAAAACATCAGCCCCTCAATGCATGAGTAACTTAGCAGTAATGCGTTCAACCAAACACATCCGCTAATTTGACGGATAGAATAACAAAGGGAATTCACGAAAGACATCTCGAATGTATCTCCGTAGCTTTTGTTGCTAAAATTGAACGTTGCTCTAAACTTTACTCGACTTTGAAGTTAAATTAAATTACAATTTCTCATGTTACTCGACTCGGTTGGAGGGTAACAAGCCAAAACAATAAGTCCGGCTCAAAAGTGGACAGAGTAAAGCTCTACAGATCTATTGTGATTTGTTTTGGGGTAATAAAGGGTAAAGATGGCACAATGCTGTTGGTTATTGATAATACCGTTATTGGGATTACACACGATGATGCATTGACGGAGCGGCAGACGTCAGTCCGTCATTTTAAATACCGGTATTTTTGAGAACCTGTGTCATTGGCTTGTACACCCTGAGGGTAGGCCTGTGCCTTGCAGTGGGACGTATACAGGGTGTTTCATAAGTAACAATAAATATTTAAAACTCTTAAGGGGGTTGTTTAGACCGTCAAACTGAACAACTTTCTCTATAGGACCAACATCGAAATCGCGAAAAAAATAAATTATATCCCATACATATTTTGGCTCTAGTCGATTTGTAGAGTATGGAACATCAATTTTTTTTTCGTGATTTCGATATTGGTCCCATAGTGAAAGTTGTTTAGTTTGATGGTCTACACCACCCCCTTAAAGGTTTATTTGTATTTTTGTAACACCTTGTGTAGGCTGTGATGATAATGATAATTAGATTTAGCATAATACCGTACCAGAATACATCTTACCTGTAATATTGATACCGGTACCGGACGAAGTACGTGTACTATTACTTTCTAATCAGTATCGGTATTTAATCGGTATCTTGTCTGAAATAAATGATAGAATTTGTATCTAAATGTTAACACTAATGCTGATCCTCACCGACCAGGCCCTAAGTGTGGGATCACAGCTTAAAACTTTATAGTAGATTACACACCGAGGACAGGAAAATAAGAAAGGTGTCAGATCTCATGTAATTGTTGACCGAGGTGAAGCCGATGTCAACAAACATGTGATCTGAGGCTTTGTTATTTACTGTCCGAGGTTAGTATACTATTTTTCTCCTTGACGGAGGTGGAAAGCGACAACTTCGTTAAGCGCAGCGGGACGAAAATTGACGCTTTCCGTCCGGAGGGGAGAAAAATGTATTATCTATCCAATGTCCTATGTCATCATCATTCCCTTGCCCATTTCCCATTATCTGGGGTCGGCGCAATATGTCATCCTCTTCCATTCATCTCTCCTAGCCGTCACTTCAGCAGTCACTCCTTTCTTACACATATCATCCTTCACACAATTCATCCATCTTTTCTTCGGCCTTCCTCTTCTACCACAGCCATCCACATTCATACTTAACACTCGTCTGGTAACATGACACTCGTCTCTTCGCATCACATGCCCGTACCACGATAATCTATTACCCTGTAATTTTTCTGTCATAGGTGCTACTTTCAAACTTCCTCTAATATACTCATTCCTTATCTTGTCCATTCTAGTTACACCACACATCCATCTCAACATTCGCATCTCAGCTGCATGTAGTCGTTTCTCATCCGTCCCTTTTGTGGCCCAACACTCTGAACCGTACATGACAACAGGTCTTACTATGGTTTTGTATATTTTGCCCTTCAATTTGAGGGGGATTCGGGGATCGCAGATCATGACCAATTAATCAATCAGACCAATGTCCTATGTATAGCTAGTCTAATGTTGTTAATCATAAAGTGTACTGAAAACTTTTATCACACATTGGTCCAGTAAATATTTTATATTTTATAGATCCAAACTAGGACGTAGCTTCGTTTTGTATGGAGTGCCTGAGTGCGTTCACACACGATGACGCATTGACGGAGCGGCAGACGTCAGTCCGTCATTTGTGAAGCAAGAAGTTGTATGAAACCGCACGTAGAAGCACGCACGGTGACGCATTGACGCACCCTGTGTGTTTCTATGGACTGACGTCTGCCGCTCCGTCAGTACGTCATCGTGTGTGAACGCACTTTTCAGGAATATCCTCAAACTCCAACTTCCGAAATTCTCAGTATCATTTATCTAACCATCCCTTTTCTCTCTCCAGGTATGCACACTGTCCTCCAATGGATCAGCTACGTCTTGCCTCTAACGAAATCAACAGAGTCCCTCCGTTCCATGTTGCAGCGAGGCTGGTCCATAAATGTGCCCACCGTCTACTCAGGGTTCATATCCACTGGCGCCTGGATAGCAATCTATTTGACAGCCAGTATATTACTGATTAAGTTTAAGAAAGGATGATTTTTTTGGTTTCTGTGATTTGATGTTTTTATGATTGAGTCTTCTGTTGGTTGTAGAGATGTGAATTGTGTTTACAGCCTATACATGTAATGAGGGGTGATTTAGAAATTGTAGCAGGGAATTAAACTATATATTTCGAATTAATTATCACATTTTTTTTTGTATTTTACAATATTCTATTCCAACTCTGCAGAAAAAATATTTATGCAAGACCAACTATTTGTGATTGCCTCTACAACATTATTTAATGTACCTTAACAGGGTGTAAACTAAAATGTTTTACTTAATTAGGGGGTGGGGGCATTATAGCTACAAGAAAACATTCTTAGGAGACTAACCCTTACTTTTGGAGTATTTTCCTTCTGCATTCACAGATTTGACAAAAATGTGGTCATCGAGAAAAACTGTTTTCACAAAACTTTTTTTTCATCCAATTCGATGAACATAAGTTTCTATGGGATCAACCGAGGTGGAGGTATTAGAACTCGCAGAAAACGCAAAATTAAATGCCCATACATTTAGCCCCACTTGCGCAAACCTGGGTTAGCAATAAACTCCAGGTTAAGTTGGTAACCCATGACTTTTTGTATAGAAAAACAACTGAGAGAGCTATTTTATCCGGAGTGGTTGGCGCAAGTGGGGCTTAGTAGGGTAAACAGTTTTCATATTTTCAAGGGTGGTTCAGATTTTCAAACTGAACAACTTTTACTATTGGAGCATAACTGAAAATTGAAATCGCAAAAAAAAGCTGTTCCAAACTAAACTGCAATGCCTACATCAAAGAACGGATTTTTTTGTAGATATAATGCTTCTGGTAGCTGCCCTTTGAGCCCTTTTCAACTTTCCACCCTGATATGTAATTTTACACCTTGCATATTGCAAGTTACATAGGCATTACACTTATTATAATGGTTTTGAATGCTTGTTGTTTTAAATGTATCTTCCTTTCTTAATTACGAGGTATTAGATTCTAGTGAATATATTATTTAATTTAGCGTAATAGGGTGGGGTAACTTTATTAGTTTGCGGAGTAGTATGATTGTTATTGTGTTTTTTATTTCGGTGTTTTATATTTATTTTTATAAGTAAAACTTATTTTTTATTTTAAATTCCATCACAAGTTTATTTTTACATTGTTTATTTTCTGTTATGTACTTTTCTTCATGATCACTGAATTGGTTTCATTTTATTCATTTTATTGGTTTAAATGGGCATTCAATATTTTATTGTAAATAGTAGTTTGTATACTAGTTTAAATAGGTCAATATGATGTATTTACAAGAAAAAAATCACATTCGTACAAATAATGTAAAACAATAATTGTGATTTGCTCAATCTTCAAACATTGTGATAGTATTATTTAAGGTTTTTTTATAAATAAAACTTTTAATAACGAACTTTTGGATAATGTTTTATTTTGTTCACAGTTAATTTCATTAATGAAAAAAAAGAAAAAAATGTGTTCCTATTATTCATTACCTAGTTAGATTATTTCGTGATAAGTTCGATTCATCGAAGCAATCGTTTTTATTTCAGTTTAGTTCAGTTAATAACTTGTTTAGGTACCTACATTAAAGCCCTGCAAAACAAATAAAGTACTTTACTAAAGGGCGAAATAGTGAAATACCAACATAAAAAATATAATATTATAAATAATATTGACAAATTAAGTAACGGGCTCCGGAAGACTTGATTTGATACGAAATAGCACAACATGGCTGTAATGTAACATGTTTAAAATCAAAAATATTTGAAATAACCCGAACAGTTCCAAAAGCTAGAAATTAAATAAACTGTAGTTACAGAAAAATTTTTTTTCCATCATACAGCATGATTTTGAAATTTAATAAAATTTTATTAAATAACTAATGTTTTCTCGCGACTTCGTCCGCACAAATTATATACCAGATTTTAAGTCAGATCATAAGCTATCAAACAAAAAAGTTTCATCAAAATTGGTTCAGTAGTTTTTGCGTGATGCGCGAACAAACAAACAAACAAACAAACACACAAACAAACAGACAGACAAAATTTCTAAAAAAGGTTGATTTCGAGTCAGAGATGGGTGGTTCTATTCTTGGTGGAATTTTCAACGGCTCTTCGTATTTCGTATATATTTTTTAAATATTATCACTTTATTTCGCAACCAAGCCTGAACACCTAACTTTTTCTATTATGGCAATGAAAATAAGCTCGATTCTAAAACATTTTAATACAAAAACCATACTTTGAAGAGCCAATTTCTCAGTCTCCTGACATGTCTCTTGTACAAAACAAAAGCTTTGATGCTTAATAATAACCCAGTTTTAGAAATAAAATAGATTTTTGCACTGAAATAGAAAGCCTTAATAAATGAACTTTTAACGTATTTGTGTAATTTTGTTACCTAGTGTGAAATTTAATTAAAAATACTGCATTATATTTTGTCTCTTTGCTTTTACATCAGTCTCCTGCTACATCAGAACTTTATGAAATTATCAAAGTGTGCGTAATCTAGTTCGTTTGTGTTCTGTTGAAATGAACGATCGAAGTGTAGTTAGCTCATGGTCGTTTGCCTACGTCTCGCTCGCGGATCGTGCAGTCGTTGCGGCGAGTTGTTTGAGTGAGATTGGGTCGCGGTCGGTCAGCTCCTCAGTATCCTGCACGTAAGTATGACAAAAACAGTAATTACCAGCTATTTTCTACCTGTTAAATCTAGTAACATATTGAAGTCCTTGTATAGATTTGCTTTGATATAATATTGAAATGGTGTATAGACTTTGATAATAACCAATAACTAAAATATTCTCAGTATCCTGTCCTCAGTCTTCTGCCAATTTGATGGGCAGGAGACTGAGATTGAACCAGGATACTGAGACTTAGTGTTAATTTTGGAAATGGTTATCTATTTAATACTTAATTTCTTTACTAATTAGCGGCTAATTAGCTTCTGTACATGAACGTCTGAGAGTCTGATGATGCAGGAGAACAACACCGTGGGGAAGTCTGTGAAGGCACATAGCTAGGAGACCGTGTTTGAGCTCTTTTGATAGCTTTTGGTGAGTAGCTTCTGTACATTAACGTCTGAGGGTCTGATGATGCAGCAGAATACCATCGTGGGGAACTCTGTGAAGGCACACAGCTAGGAGACCGTGTTTGAGCTCTTTTGATAGCTTTTGTTGAGTAGTTTATGTACATTAACGTCTGAGGGTCTGATGACGCAGCCGAATACCATGGTGGGGAACTCTGTGAAGGCACACAGCTAGGAGACCGTGTTTGGGCTCTTTTGATAGCGTTTAATGAGTAGCTTATGTACACGAACGTCTGAGGGTCTGGTGATGCAGCAGAAAAACATCGTGGGGAGCTCTGCAAAGACACATATCTCATAGACCGTGTTTGGGCTCTTTTGATAGCATTTGGTGAGTAGCTTCTATACATGAACGTCTGAGGGTCTGGTGATGCAGCAGAAAAACATCGTTGGGAGCTCTGCGAAGACACATAGCTCATAGACCGTGTTTGGGCTCTTTTGATAGCATTTGGTGAGTAGCTTCTGCTCATGAACGTCTGAGGGTCTGATGACGCAGATGAATACCATCGTGGGGAACTCTGTGAAGGCACATAGCTAGGAGACAGTGTTTGGGCTCTTTTGATAGCGTTTAATGAGTAGCTTATATACATGAACGTCTGAGGGTCTGGTGATGCAGCATAAAAACATCGTGGGGAGCTCTGCGAAGGCACATAGCCGTGTTTGGGCTCTTTTGATAGCATTTGGTGAGTAGCTTCTGCTCATGAACGTCTGAGGGTCTGATGACGCAAAAGAATACCATCGTGGGGAACTCTGTGAAGGCACATAGCTAGGAGACAGTGCTTGGGCTCTTTTGATAGCGTTTAATAAGTAGCTTATGTACATGAACGTCTGAGGGTCTGGTGATGCAGCATAAAACATCGTGGGGAGCTCTGCGAAGGCACATAGCTAGAAGACCGTGTTTGGGCTCTTTTGATAGCATTTGGACTCACCAAATTCTGAACTGCTGAGGGTCTGGTGATGGAGAAGAACAACATCGTCGGAATTTATGTAACTTGACTCGTGTACCTACTCACACCCAACTTTATGTGTGATACTGGACATTCTATGTTGCATGTGTAATACCTCTGCCTATTAATACTCAATAATAATTAATAATATTACTTAAAAAGCTGTGAAATGGTTATGGAAGAGTTTCGAGTATTATGTTTATGTTTTTTTTTGCGTGAGTTTTATATTCTATTCTATTTGAAATGATTGTTCATTACGTGAAAATGTTAATTATGTAGTATCTAAGTAATTTGATTACAATAAACATTGGTTTACTATGACTTATTATTTGAAATCTCAGTACCCTGTTCCCAGCATCAGTCTCCTGGACACTAATATTTTTTAAAAGGCAATAATAATCACATAGTTAGTTTTTTTGACTGGCCCGTTTTAGATCAATATCTAATAGAAACAATGTAAGCTATAGTTCAAACTACTTCTTTTGCCTAAAATGCAAATAAAAGTCCGTGCCGGAATTGACATGGTTTTCGTCCTTTCTAAATAGAACCACCCAGATACCTAAAAACCATATCGTATTCTTTCTTTGTATTTAATATCTTCAATGTACAGACACACTTCAGTTACAGTTTTATAATAGTTTAGATATTATACTCACCGGTTTTACGATGATAATACATAGGTACGCTTTAAAATAAAATAGATCCAGTAGTTTTTGCGTGATGCTCGAACAAACTAACAAACAGAAAAAAAACGGTGGTTGGAGTTACGGATAAACCATAGTTTTTTTTAAAGGTATATTTCTTCAATGTAACGATATATTTCTCATACAGTTTTATAATTGTGTAGAATTAGACATTTTCATTCAGAACTAAAGGTAGGCTAGGCTTTCTATATAAGATGGACCGACGACCTTGTGAAGGCCTTGGCGGCGGGAACTCGTTGGATGAGGGCAGTGCGAGGACCGGTCGTTTTGGCCATCCTTGTGGGACGCCTATGTCCAGCAGCGGACGTCCAACGTCTGAGATGATGATGATGATGATTTGATGATCGATTTATTCTCGTTTGTTAATTCCTCTACCCTTAGGTTGTGTGGGAAAAAAATCACTATTTAGCGATAAGACCGCCTTATTTGTACCTACTTGTAATTCTTTATATTTACTCAAATGTATGTTCTGTTTTGGTGTGCAATAAAGTATAATTGATTGATTGATTTAAAACTAAAGTTGTTATTGCCTCTGCCACTGAGCATTACTCTACGGGCGTTCCAACTTGCAGCCAAAAACAGAGGCGTATGTGTCAGTCAGGCGCAGATTGCACCGGGCTGCGTTGTTGTGGTAGTACTGCTCTGCTACCCTCGCGTGCGGGTTCACTGACACCTGCAATTATAAATATCATCATCATCACCTGACATGCTTCCAACCTTTATGGGACCAACAATGAAATAGCGGAAAAATAATCGGCTGTTTCATACAATTTGGCCGAGTAGCTAATAGCTATGAACATTTTCTATGGAGCATCAGATTGTTTAAGCGATTTCGTATTTGGTTTAATAGTGAAAGTTGATCAGTTTGTTGGTGATTGTTATCGAAGCACCCTGTTTGAAATATAACGCAATAAATGTAATACCCTGTATTGTATCCACTGTCCATTATGAGTGGCGAAGGACTCACTCTATACAGAGTTTTCAGAATATCTCCGACTACCTCCTCGGAGAATATAGTCGTGAGCATATTCTATGCGTCATCATCGTCATGGGCCTCTATATTGTTTCCACTGCTGGGAAACAGGCCCTAGTCCACGACGCGTGCCCAATACAGATGCGGAAATTCTGCTTTTCCATACAAAACTGCAATCCTACTCAAACCAAATGTGTGGGTGGGACAGGAGATTTTTCTTTCTTTCAGCTGAGTTCGGTGACTGATCGACTGATGAATGACCAACTAACAGACAACGCTCAGCCTAAACCATGAAGAAAGAAACATGAAATTTGGAATACATAGGTACATATTCTACTCTATACAGGGTGTTTCATAAGTAAGAATAAATTTTTAAAACTCTTAACGGGGTTGTTTAGACCGTCAAACTGAACAACTTTCTCTATGGGACCAATATCGAAATCGCGAAAAAAAAAAATTGATATCCCATACATATTTTAGCTCTAGTCTATTTGTAGAGTATGGAACATCAATTTTGTTTTTCGCGATTTCGATATTGGTCCCATAGTGAAAGTTGTTCAGTTTGATGGTCTACACCACCCCCTTAAAGGTTTATTTGTATTTTTGTAACACCTTGTATACAGAATAGAGCACTAATTAGCACTAAGAAAGTATTTTTCGCCACCAATCCCTCAAGGGCTCCAAATGGGTATGAAAGTTTTCCGAAATCCACGCAAACGAAGTAGCGTTTATTGATACATAATACTGCAGTCGACTAAAGGCATCTCATTAGTTAAATGCCAATTTACCTTAACTGACGTAATACAAAACCATAAAGGTATTATACCAGGAATAGAGGAACTGACAGCTGAGTGAGCAAGATGTAACTAGCGGCACCCTTAGATCAAAATAAAATGCGGCACCACTGTAGAAAAGAAGAATAGAAAGAGATACGTGACGCGAGGCAATAGAACCGTTTTTTAGTCACTTATTAATTTTTACAATTCGGTTTCCGTGATTTAATTGCGAATCTAAAGTGAATCGTAGATAATTTTATGAAATATACTGACACTACTTCATTAATTTATCCACAATTTCACGTTAGACTCAGAATTATAGACAGAATTCGAATTTTTGCCTGCGAATAGCTTAGATCAAAATAAAATGAATGGATAGGCGCGAATAGTCTCCAAAAAACATCCAAAAACGGTTTCATTTGACAACTCATGTTTGTTGCTCTATTCCTGTAAGGTATAATACCTTTATGATACAAACTAGCCTCACGAAATGGCGGCAACTAGAGACCCGTACACTAATTGTAAACCTAATTAAATTGCTGTGAAACTCATTTGAAATTCCTTAACACGTAAGATAGTTTGAACGTAGTAGGGTAGCGACGCAAAATTGGCGAGGGCGAAACATTTGAACGTAAAATGTTTAGTATAACGTGCTTATTGTTGTACAGGGTGTAAACTAAAATGCGTTACATTTACATACTATTACTTAAGAGAATATTATTCCGAGAGCGAAAATGCGCGCTGCATACAAACGTACTATGGTGATATTTTCAATACTAAACAATTAAAATCAATGAAATTTTGCAGAAACTATCTAGAAACAAATCTCTATGCTTCTATGGAGTCAGATTTTCGTTAAAATATACAGTTTCGATGCTAGGATTAATTTAAGATTTGTATGGAAATTTTTGAGGCACTGTAACTTGAAAACTATACATTTTAACGAAAATCTGACTCCATACAAGCATATGAATTTGTTTCTAGATTGTTTTTGCAAAATTTCATTGATTTTAATTGGTTAGTATTGAAAATATCACCATAGTACGTTTGTATGGAGCGCGCTCCGAATAATATACCCTTAAAGGGTGGTGTGCTTCAGACCATAAAATTAAACGCTTATTTACCGTTTTACTCGAATTGCCATACTCTCACTTCAATGTGATATCAAAAATTACATAAGCGTCCTTGACTTCAGGAATTTCCAAAGTCAGAGTCTTTCGTCAGTAAGAGTGGAGGATAGAAACGCGATCTACCAAGGTCTCCTCGAGATACGTAACCGTTCGTTGAAGCATAGTTTTTCTTAAAGTTGTGGCACATATGGAGGTGCTACTTGGGAATGTTCCTCCATTGAAAAGGGAAGATCTTCTACCAGGCTTAGTGTGAAGTCTGGGGACCGGCCGTGGTCCAACAGTTCCTAGTTGGACCTTGTATATATATCGAATCTCTGTGATTATTTCTCTTGCACGATTTATGTCTCGCATTCGATTGTGAACCTTATTTGTAGTAGGTTACGAGTTACGTATTTACGGTGAACGTTGTCTTTGTATGGAGCATTTTTCTGAGAGCGACGGTATCGCCATCTGTTAGCTTCTTTTGCTATAACTTGTGGGTGTTGACATCTATGGCAAGTCCCCACACACGTATTTGTCTTTTGCTATTCTAAACATCGTGAAAAAAAGGAACAAAGGACCTTAAACCACGATTGTTGCAAATTGTTTGACTAGACCTTACTGGAGGAACCTTGAGATTATGATTGAGAATACAGATTTTGAGGATGAGTTGAGGAAAGCCTGAGTCGAGGAAGCTTTTGAGGAAGCGACTTAGGATAAGGTATGTTTTGCTACTGTACTTTTGGACCGTTGTTTATCGAAAGATGTTTAGTTTGATGGTCTGAAGTACGCTGTTGGCTGTAAAGGTATTATTTTATACAATGTGGCAAATAAATTATTTCAATTTCTATCCTCCCGTGTAAAAAATTGTTTACCTTGAACGTATAGTCTCCAGGCAGGACATCAGTTACGTCCACCCACTGACAGTCTAAGTTGTACTGGTACACGTCTGAGCAGTTTACGGAGACACCTGAAAAAAAAAATCGTTTGAGTTCTTTGCGGCTTGGACTTGACACTCAATTTATTAGTTGTGCCATGTAGTGCCCGGCTTCGAATAGTACTGTGGGGACTTGCCATAGATGTCAACACCCACAAGTTATAGCAAAGAAGCTAACAGATGTCGATACCGTCGCGCTCAGAAATATGCTCCATACAAAGACAACGTTCACCGTAAATACGTAACTCGTAACCTACTACAAATAAGCAGCATTTGTCTCTGTAAACAGTTCTTTCATTCAATGGTTGTCTGGAAGAAATCGCTTTTAGTGATAAGACCGCCCTTTGTACCCTTCTTATTCTTGTTTTAAATTGTATTTTTTTCTATTCTTGGTGTGCAAATAAAGAATATTTATCTTATCTTATCTTATCTTATAAGGTTCACAATCGAATGCGAGACATAAATCGCGCAAGAGAATAACGACAATAATCACAGAGATTCGATATATATACAAGGTCCAACTAAGAACTGTTGGACCACGGCCGGTCCCCAGGCTTCACACTAAGCCTGGTGGAAGATCTTCCCTTTTCAATGGAGGAACATTCCCAAGTACCACCTCCATAGTACCAACACAATTGGGTCTTGTAGGAGGCGACTAGAGCGCTGATAGCCCATACGTACAACCATTTTGTACGTACATCAATTCCTGATGTTGTGTTGTCATTTACCAGCTCGGCAATATGCTCCATACAAAGACAACGTTCACCGTAAATACGTAACTCGTAACCTACTACAAATAAGCAGCATTTGTCTCTGTAAACAGTTCTTTCATTCAATGGTTGTCTGGAAGAAATCGCTTTTAGTGATAAGACCGCCCTTTGTACCCTTCTTATTCTTGTTTTAAATTGTATTTTTTTCTATTCTTGGTGTGCAAATAAAGAATATTTATCTTATCTTATCTTATCTTATAAGGTTCACAATCGAATGCGAGACATAAATCGCGCAAGAGAATAACGACAATAATCACAGAGATTCGATATATATACAAGGTCCAACTAAGAACTGTTGGACCACGGCCGGTCCCCAGGCTTCACACTAAGCCTGGTGGAAGATCTTCCCTTTTCAATGGAGGAACATTCCCAAGTACCACCTCCATAGTACCAACACAATTGGGTCTTGTAGGAGGCGACTAGAGCGCTGATAGCCCATACGTACAACCATTTTGTACGTACATCAATTCCTGATGTTGTGTTGTCATTTACCAGCTCGGCAATATGCTCCATACAAAGACAACGTTCACCGTAAATACGTAACTCGTAACCTACTACAAATAAGCAGCATTTGTCTCTGTAAACAGTTCTTTCATTCAATGGTTGTCTGGAAGAAATCGCTTTTAGTGATAAGACCGCCCTTTGTACCCTTCTTATTCTTGTTTTAAATTGTATTTTTTTCTATTCTTGGTGTGCAAATAAAGAATATTTATCTTATCTTATCTTATCTTATAAGGTTCACAATCGAATGCGAGACATAAATCGCGCAAGAGAATAACGACAATAATCACAGAGATTCGATATATATACAAGGTCCAACTAAGAACTGTTGGACCACTGCCGGTCCCCAGGCTTCACACTAAGCCTGGTGGAAGATCTTCCCTTTTCAATGGAGGAACATTCCCAAGTACCACCTCCATAGTACCAACACAATTGGGTCTTGTAGGAGGCGACTAGAGCGCTGATAGCCCATACGTACAACCATTTTGTACGTACATCAATTCCTGATGTTGTGTTGTCATTTACCAGCTCGGCAGTGAAGGTAAATATCGTAAGAAAACCTGCATTCCCGAGAATGAATATAAAATACCACACGTTCAGAGGTATGCGTAAAATATGAGTGAGCTTGGGGCGAACACAAAGGACCAACGATGGTTTCAGTGGTACATAACGACCTTTGCTTGCAATAGCCCAACCATAAGCCATCAAGAGGATCAAGAGGCGACTAATTTCTTCAGGCGTCTCACACATTTTTAACGCCCAAATCGTGTGGCTGCCGGTTATAGCCACTGCATCTGAAACCACCTCTGATCGTATCGGTCTCCCGTTCCATCAGATATAGGAGGGTAAGGTCGAGAGAGTACATCTGTGTTTGTCTCGTCCACTTACGCACTTCACGGGCTTTACGAGTATTAAGTGCCAGTTGTACCATTGATAGTACTACTGGCACCACCTAGTGCCAACTGTACCATTTATGGTACTTCCCGATTGTACTTCTCGTCCGGAAGAAAACTATCCTATCCACCTAACTGCTATTCTATAAAGATTCGCAGTCAGCGTTGGTCGAAATCTACTCGAAAACCGTAAAATGTATAATGGCCTAGACACAGTTTTGACCCTGTTTAATAAAAGTTTTGTGGCAACCATTTGATATGGGTTTTATCATTGTAAACTAATTAGGTATAATTGTTCAGATTATTTACTAAACGAACGAAATTAATTTGTGCTTGAATAAAAAGGTTCCTAAGTGTAGGCAAGTAAAATTTAAAGGCAAAAGTCTTACTGCTGTCTGAAATAAACCTTCGGCAGGAATTTTAAAAAGTCACGTACAACAAATTCTGGTGAAATATAACACAACCTTTTTACCCTTATCAGTTTCGAGCGTAAGGCCTTTCACTTTCAACGTGAAATATTAAAATAGTAGGACGCGACTGAAATACAGTGTTACCATGAGTACTGAACGAATATCGTATGAAAAACCGGATAACACGAGCAGAGCCCCGGATCTACGATTTTCCGAGCCGGAGCAAGAGCTTGACTTTGGTGCCACTCCCCTTTAAGCGCGTAGCAAGAATTGGTGGAGAAGAAGAAAAGGTCATTCATTACAATACCTACAATTTAAAATGTGAGGCGAGGGATGCGAATTATAAATTTTACTTCAATACAAGGTGTTACAAAAATACAAATAAACCTTTAAGGGGGTGGTGTAGAGCATCAAACTGAACAACTTTCACTATGGGACCAATATCGAAATATCGAAAAAAAAAATATGTTCTATACTCTACAAATCGACTAGAGCTAAAATATGTATGGGATATAAAATTATTTTTTTCGCGATTTCGATGTTGGTCCCATAGAGAAAGTTGTTCAGTTTGACGGTCTGAACAACCCCCTTATGAGTTTTAAAAATTTATTGTTACTTATGAAACACCTTGTATAGGTACCGATGTTGTAGGTAACCAAAACTACAACGAAATTGTAAGAGTTCCAGTTTTTGGCATTAACGAGGGAATTGGCAACCCTAAAATCACTCTCTAGGGATACTGTTTCTTATTAGTAGTTTCTTGAGCGATTCTTCTTTAATCTTCACTGAATGGATTCGGTCGGTGTGTGGCTATTTTGGACTGACCATCGATTTATTTTTATAGAGGTTGCTCAAAGTATCAATTCTATACGAACGAAGTGACTTGGAAAATTTTCAGGGGTATGAAGTTCGAACTCGTTCTAACAATTTTTATTAGAAAGTAATTTGGTCTATCTATCTATAACGTCACGCCTCTTTCCCATTGGGGTAGGCAGAGACCAGAGCGCGCCATCTACTACGATCCTTACATACATCTTTTGCCTCATTCACATCCATTCATCTCTTCATACATGCCCGTCGGTTTCGAGTACTCCGCACCTCCCCTTTTTGTAGGACCCAACTGATTTGATCAGAATACGTCCTACGAGGGCGCCTTCTGCCGACACTTCCACTCATTTTAGCTCCATATATCTCTTTCGTACATCTGCTATCACTCATCCTCTCCACATGACCAAACCAACGAAGCATACCCTTCTCTATTCTTGTCACAAAGTTCCAAAAATATCTGCAATATGGAACTGCAGATACTAAACCAAACTTCTAATTTGTATGGTGATGGTCCCGAATGACCGGTTATCTACAAGGTGTAACCCCGAGTAATATTGAAAGGGTTGGGTTTGGGTGTACAACTAAATGCATTACAATATTAAACTACACGCTGCAGACCATCAAACTGAACAACTTTCGCTGTGGAGACAAGGCAGCATTTTTTTTTAAATAGCTCTGCTTAGTCGAGCCGGTATGCTGCAGTTTTGTAATTAGTAATGTGATGAACAGCTGATTTTTGAAGGTTTTTCAGATTCAAAGTCTTAACCATCCTTTTAAATATAAAAGCTTGTACCCTGTATAAAGACACATTTTATACCAAATAAGCCTGACCAGGAAAATCAAAAACCTGGTTTGGGGGCGCTGCAATCGACTGTCACCTTTAATGTTAGTGTTTCAAGTACAAAAATTAGTTCCAATGATTTTCCGCAACATGGCGAGGTTTTTTATATTTCTGGTCAGGCTTTAAATACAAACATATCTCACTTACCCTAATTAAATGTACTTATGGAACAATTGATTATTTTTCAGATGGTAATTATTTTCTGGTAATACAGCACGTACCTTGATCGCCATAATTCTTGCAGCTATACTTCTTGTCTACCCCCGGGAGGCAGGTGTTGTCTTCAAGACAGAAGGACGCCTTGTGACCCTCAGCAACTCTTCGTCCTGTTCCATCCAGCACGTCAAATGTAGCAAACACTTCCATGCTGTGGTAATGCCTGGGGAGTACAAAGAAATTATATAACGTTACCTATTACGCCTGCCACACCGTTCGGAATTACGGAGCGGAGGCATCAAATTATATACAAAATTATTTACGAAAAATAATTTCGTAGGTGGACCAAGATGGCCACAGAATGGTTGTGGAACCCAGACGGTTGCCGACGTCGAGAAAGACCCAAGAGAAGATGGAGTGACGACTTGAATACCTTCCTGAACGGTTGACCTGATTTCGCATTGCATAGGGAAGATTGGAGGAAAAGAGGGGAGGCCTTTGCCCAGCAGTGGGACACAAAATAGGCTATAAAAAATTAAAAAAATTCGTATGTATGTAGTGGCCTTTACAGCCTTATCAATAGGGATGAAGACCACTATGATGTGTCTGTATATACAGAGTGTTTCATAAGTAACAATAAATATTTAAAACTCTTAAGGGGGTTGTTTAGACCGTCAAACTGAACAGCTTTCTCTATGGGACCAACATCGAAATCGCAAAAAAAAAAATTGATAGCCCATACATATTTTAGCTCTAGTCGATTTTGTAGCATGAATTTTTTTTTTCGCGATTTCGATATTGGTCCCATAGTGAAAGTTGTTCAGTTTGATGGTCTACATCACCCCCTTAAAGGTTTATTTGTATTTTTGTAACACCTTGTATAATATACAGGGTGTAAACTTGTTTGTTCTTCATACTTAAGGCTTCAGGCCATCAAACGGAACAACTTCCACTACGGGATCAACAGAGAATGAATGAAAAAAAAACATTCAATCAAATCGCCCCACAGTATAATCCAACAGGCTATAGTTTAATTTCTATGTATGTCAAATAATGTTTAGGCTGTAGGGCTCGTTTTCATCGCAACATTTTTACAATAGGTTAAGGCCAGGTTATCCAAGTGCAAGCGTCTCTTTCTTGCACGCCGCATATCGCCTATCAGCCAGATAGATCATTGGTTTATCATAAGACATTTTCATAAGACATCATTGGTTTTCAGACTTTAAAACACAGTTTAAAACACTTTCGTTCGTGTTCAAAAAACGGCCTCGACCGGATAACAGCGTCTTAATTCCCTCTTGGGAACACCTACCTACTTTGACCTAAATTAATGGAAAGTGCTAAGGAGTGATTAATGCAAAATATTGTCCAAAGCACTTAGTCCTAGCAGAATTCAATAGCGCAAATACATAACGAAAATCTTTGCGATAATCTGAAATTATTTTCGTGGAGGTGAAGAAAACCGATGGAACGAATTTAGTTCTACCACAAAGTACTATATACTAGTTCTACTTACTGATAAAGTGACAGCTTTTTTATGAAGTTTGACAATCTTTTATTATACTTACATCCTCCCACTGCTGGCCAATACTCGTACCATTTATTATGGTTATCCTAAAAAAAAAAAAAATCGCATCCGAGAGCGTCGGTGGTGCGTTGCGGAGACGTGTGGATACTCAATCATGAAGGTTCTGGTTCGAATCCGCACGGACGACATGCCATGTACCAATGAGTTTTTCTAACTTATGTACGTAATACCGAATGATCTTAAATGGTAAAGAAAAACTTCGTGAGGAAACCTTGTATACGCAGAAGAAAAAATACTGATGCGTATGTGAAGTCCACCAACCCGCATTGGGCACGCGTGGTGAATTGATGCCCATACATGGTGTATGAGCACCCTGAAGGTCTGTGCCCAGGAGTGGAATTCTCTGAGCGCAAATATCGGTTGAAACATCGGCGAGCTGTCAATTTGGTATGCGTTGTGTCAAGGTCGCTCCACATTCGCAGTGCGAATCGCGCGTGAACTCTTCCTGGCTCCACATTCGCAGTGTTATCACTACGCAGCTTTCGCGCGTTCGCAGGCTCTTTTACGCGGGCCAAAAACCAACAAATAGTGGAAACTAGGCGCGATCCCGCAAAAAATATGCGAATCGGCTCCACATTCACGTTTTCGTGCGCGAACGCGTGAATGTGGAGCGGCCATCAAACTTAATATAACTTAATATGAAATCTTCGACGATCTGAAGGATGCAAGAATGATATTCATCATCATCATCATCAGCCTATATACGTCCCACTGCAGGGCACAGGCCTACCCTCTACGAGGGTGTTTGGGCGTTAGTCCACCAGGCGTGCCCAATGCGGATTGGTAGACTTCACATGCATCAGAATTTCTTCTTCTGCATATGCAGGTTTCCTCACGATGTTTTCCTTCACCGTTTGAGAGCAGTCGGTAATACGTACATAAGTTAGAAAAACTCATTGGTACATGGCATGTCGTCTGTGTGGATTCGAACCGGGACCTCATGATTGAGAGTCCATACCTCTCCGCAACGCGCCACCGAGCTCTACGAGAAGGATGCTACCTTAGATAATTGCACTCCTGTAGTGAGACGTACATAGTATCACTAGAAAGACGACGTAGTGAAGGCTGACCTACGTAAGCTTCAAGGCAGCTACTGGTGACATTTTGCAGCAGGATCGAGAAAAGTGGCGCTCTCTTGTTTCGGAGGTTGGGTCGTTGAGCCAGCGGAATTAGTTAGAGTATCAGGATGGAATGTAGTGACTTTTCGGACTCACATATGACAAAGATGCCACTGCCACAGGTGCTTGGGGAGGTAAGGCCTGAACTCTTCGTTGCCGATGTTCAGTGAGGATGCTGTGAAGCGAAGTAATCGACGTGTCTCGTACTGCCAGGCGGGGTTGGTGCGTTGAATCTGGTGATGAGATTAGAGTATACATTTTAAGACACATACGAAGACTATGTTAAAATCAAGACCCAATTTTCATCATTATCATCATCACAGCGTATACAGGTTGTTATAAAAGTAAAAATAAACATTTAAAACTGTTAAGGGGGTTGTTTAGACCATCAAACTGAACAGCTTTCACTATGGGACCAACATCGAAATAACGAAAAAAAAATCTCGTATCCCATACATTTAGCTCGAGTCGATTTGTAGTTTAGTATGGAACATTTTTTTTTTTCGCGATTTCGATGATGGTCCTATAGTGAAAGTTGTTCAGTTTGATGGTCTTAACCACCCCCTTAAATGTTTATTTGTATTTTTTTACACCTTGTATAAGGTTTAACAAAATTAGCTAAGTAAACTATTTTAAGGGGATGATCAGACCATTAAACTGAACAACTTTCACTATGGGACCAACATCGAAATCGATTAGGTATTGCAGTTTAGTATGGGACAGCAGATTTTTTTTGTTCTGTTTGTTCATAGTAAAAGTTGTTCAATTTGATTGGTGGAGTATGTGGTTTAAAGGTTAATGATACTTTTCCTAACACCCTGTTTAAGCGGGTACCTATGTGCCCACCACACATTCTCACCACTGTAACTCGTGCAAACCAGGATCAACAGCGGCGACTATTCACAACACTATATAGACAATGAAGTCCAGCGGGCCCGGGGACTATAATCTATAGCGGAACCCGCAACGAATTTAATCAAAGAAGATATTAATATGAGTAGGAAAAACCAATATCCGAATTCCCATCATTGCTTCCCTCCATGCAGTCAGATCTTTTTAGGCAAAACAAGCAAGTAATGAAGTAGACTATTCAACAATTTAAAGGTTTTAGACTTTTGTAGCTGATCAGCTTAGCTGGCAGTAATTTTGTATTTAAGTTAAGGCCCACCATTTATTATACTGTTTAAGTATCTGGGCTTGAATTATCAATTTATCATCATTCCAAGCTTGCTAGATGTCTTCAGTTTCGTTTAATTTTTTATTTGAGTTCTTCAGATTTATGATAACCTTAAATTACATTAAAGATATGCCTAATTAACATTTTTCTTGAAACACTTTAAGTTTAGTTTTAGTTTGTAATTTTAGGCATAGCATATGCTCACGGCTATATTCCCTGAGGGGGTAGTCAGAGATATTCTGAAACCTCAGAACATCCACGTTTCACCAGCAGTACCGAAACTCTGTCCAGTGTGACGGGGGGTGAGCCAATCGCCAATTAGTGCGTTCACACACGATGACGCACTGACGGAGCGGCAGATGTCAGTCCATAGAACCACACCCGGTGCGTCAATGCGTCACCGTGTGTGCTTCTACGTGCGATTTCATACAACTCCTTGCTTCACAAATGACGGACTGACGTTTGCTGCTCCGTCAGTGCGTCATTTTGTGTGAGCGCACTTATAATGGACAGTGGGTACAATACATGCCTCGAAATTTGTAATTTAAGAGTTTTGATTTATTAAGGTCCTTTCAGTTCTTTAACTGGTTTAGTTATGTACTTAACATTTCAGGGTTACGCGTCAAGTAATGACTCTTTACCTACCTCATAAGCAGTCTTGCTCAAGCAGTTCTCCTCCATAGCACACTGAAGTTGGAACATTGGGGCATCCTGGAGATGCGCAGTTCGCTCTATGACTGCAGAATCTAATGCTAAATCTGCGAGACGCTGGGTGCAGACTACGCCTGCTACATAGCCTGGGAATCCATCAGACAGAAGAAAGTTAGTCGATCTAAATGGTAAAGAAACCTAGGTAATGTTAAAAAGATTCATGTACAATTGTACAGTCAATATGAGATGTCCAGATAGAAATTTAAAAAGTAATAAATTATTATGACGACCCGGTTGGTGTGATGGTTACCACGCCGGACTGACAAACCAGGGTCCTGGGTTCGAATCCCGGTTCGGTCATGGATGTTATATGTGTGTGCCGTTGTTGTATGGTTCCCATAACAAAAAGCCTGAGTCTTACTTGGGATCATTACAATGTATTTGCGTGTGAGCGTTATTTATTTATTTATTAATAATTCACAAGCCTCAAAAATAAGATGTTAAATAAGATAATGTGAATAAGATGTGTGATAAGAAGAGAGGATAAAGCTTGTAAAAACTTTAAAAGGTGTCAGCATATTAAGAAGGACCCTGTATATACTTTGAGACACTTTGGGAATCCTCTGTGCTTTGGGTACACTGAAAGAAATTCGCTCCAACTAAGAAGTATTATCTCTTCGTTAGCATCAAATTAATTGAAAGACTGTTATTAAAAAGAAAACATTAATTTAATTAATAAGCAAGTAAGTTATAGCCTATAGAATCCCACTGCAGGGCAAAGGCCTCCTCTGAAGAATAAGGGTGTGAGGGAGTGGGCCATACTCCACCACGCGGGCCCAGTGCGTGTTGGTAGAGGCAAGGTAGTGGTCAACTTGCTGTCAGATAATTTTCAAGCCGCCTCAATAGGCGTCTGGCCTGGCTTAACGAATAGTTACAACGCCATCTGACGGAAATATCCGAGACCAACTGCTTAACGTGCCTTCTGAAGCACGGAAACGCTCGAGATGAAATACCACTAAACGGTCACCCATCCAAAGACTGACCGGACCTGACGTTGCTTAATTTCGGTGAATTTAATTAATAATAATATAAAATTAATTATTATAATAAATAGATATTGTTTACTAAAAAGAAAAGATGGCATTTGTAACAGCAAGCCGAGTTCGTGTAACAAACAGATTTTGCGTTTTATCGCATTTCATCTCGAGCGTTTCCGTACTCTTTTTTCCGTTTCCGTTTCCGTTTCCGTTCTCGACATAAGTTGAGAGACCGAGATCAAGACTAATGAAATGTCAATGTCACATAATAAAAAAAAAAAAAAAAAAAACCTAACAAATTAAAACTATATAACCTCACATTGCAATAAGTACGGATACAAGGACCTCTTTCTTTAGGTGGATTATACATTCGTTCTTTTAGTACGGGTTAGTATGGTACGAGTAGAAGACAAATGAAGTTATTTCGGAGTAAACACCAAGAGTAAAATTGTTGACAGGCTCATATGGATTCATGATGTATGATTATCCTAAACAAGATCTTGGTTGAAGTAAACATTTTTTTTGTACAGAACCCTAAAAATATCATGTTGAGATAGTCGATACGATTACGATAACCTAAGTATGCTAAGTACCTACTTAGACAACTCAACACTTTTCAAGCTTAGATTTTCAAGTACGTTTTCAAGTAAGATTAGTCACATTAAGGTGGTCTTTATCAGAAACGGTATAGGTTTATAATTCATTGTCTAACCCCTTATCAATTAAATACAATCAAAACGGAATTAGAGAATTAACTTCCTTAATAAATTATTTAAAGGTAGATCCGATACAACAATGGGGTATTGTTCACAATTGTGCTCTTTAGATGAAATAAAACCACACTTGGGCTTTCGTGGATTTACGCTGATTATGAACTTTATACCTTTCAATGTGATAATAGGTATACAAATAGGACATGTATGGAGAAATATGGAGGAGGCTTATGTACGAAGACGGACTTATCAAGGGCTGTGATGGATGGATGGATGGACATATAGGAGGTCAAAGATCTTCAGATAACTAAATATAATTCGTTACAGTATGCATCGATAACTAATAAAATTGCATTGTTAAAAATCTTGATCCCCTACAGATTTTTACCCCTACGAATGTTTTTTTCTATTTATAATCGGCACCGAAGGTTGATTATCACATAGATGTACACACGGCGACACATCAAACTACGCAAAACCAATATAAGCTGGCCGCGCAAATTATTTTGGTTTTGCGTAGCATGATGTGTCGCCTACTTTTTTTCGATTATCATTTTTGTCACTTGTTTTGATTTGCGAAAGCATAAAGATGACAAAAATAATGTTCGAACACTTGATAGCTAGTTACGACACGAAAATTTAAATAAAATTATTGAGTGGATAAGAAAATAGAGGAGAAGAGACGCAGAGGAAGATCCAAACAGAGTAATCTACCACAGATGAAAGAAAAATTTGATTTCTAAACACTAACCAGCTTCTCCAGGACAAACAACATCACCATACTGCTGATGCTTGCAAGCGAAGATGTTAGTTTCATTCCCCTCACACTGGACTCCACCGAGGACGACCTTCGAGCTTCCGAAGAAGTCTGTCTGGAGAGCCTGTTCAGCAAACCCAAGGGCCAAATGGCGACAGAAGACTGAAGCTTCGTAAAGTGTCCAGCCGTCTGGACAAATGCTGCCCCAGACGTTGTTGTGGTAGATCTGAAATTATTGTAGGATTAATAAACGGCATAAGTATTTAAGGGTATATTTTTCGGAGCGCGCTCCATACAAAAGTACTATGGTGATATTTTCAATACTAACCAATTAAAGTAAGTGAAATTTAGCAGAAACAATCTAGAAACAAATCTCTATGCTTGTATGGAGTCAGATTTTCGTGAAAATATACCGTTTTAATGCTGGGATTAATTTAAGATTTGTATGGAAATCTTTGAGGCACTGTAACTTTAAAAATATACATTTTAACGAAAATCTGACTCTATACAAGCATAGAAATTTGTTTCAAGATTGATTCTTAAAATTTTCATCGAGTTTAATTGGTTAATATTGTAAATATCACCATAGTACGTTTGTATGGAGCGCGCTCCGAATTATATCCTCTTAAGTGGACAGGCCTCCAAGGTAGACCGACGACCTGGTGAAAGCGGCGGGAATCCGTTAGTTGAGGGCAGCGCAGGACAGGTCATTGTGGCGATCCTTGGGGGAGGCCTATGTCCAGCAGTGGACGTCCATCGGCTGAGATGATGATGGTGATTAGTATTTTAGCGGAAGTCCCTTTCAAAGACGATACCTGGAGTTAGCTTAGTGATAGTGCTTTCCGATTACTTGTCAACCGTTTGAATGGAGGGAAGTCTGCTATTTGACTTTTCTACTCATCGTAGCTTTCGATTGAATTCGATGAAGGTTGCAAGCCAGATTAGAGGCTCATTAAAGCTACTTTCGTTGGGATTTAGCTATAGGTATAGTCAAATATTATTTAATTTAACTACTTTTTCCATAAATTATATTATATTACTTTATTTCATAATATATTCGCCATGGTCAATTTAATGGAATTTTATCCCAAGAAACAATAATCATCTCAAATCATCTCATCTCAAATCTTCAATTAGAATAATCAACTATGAATGTCGAATCATTTAACAGCCTGACTGATTTCATACATTTTAACGAACTCAAGTTCAACGCTGATTTAAAGATACGTCTCTATTTATAATGCACTAGTTTCTGCCTGCGATTTTGTTCGCGTGGAATCAATGGATGTCGTCTTTTCAGAGGCTAGTTGAATTCCGAAACAAAAATCATAAATCGGACTTGGACCATAGGCTTTCGAACAGGGAAAATCTTCAGACGCGGTGGTAGACTCAACAAATTACGTCAAAAAGCTATCTATGTGATATTACTTTGAATAAAACAAAATTGAGTTTTGACTGCACCAGTAAGCCATGAGTTTTCACCTTACTTTACTACTGTAGTTACGTCACCAATTGTGTATTGAATTTCGTACAGTGCCCCTAGTGGTTACGTTGAGAACTAATTTCTGTCATACGAATTGGCGACGTAACTATACAGTAGTAAAATACAGTGAAAACTCATGGTAGACCCTCAGAAATTGGTACAACAGTTTTTTTGTGATACTCAAACGAATAGAAAGACAGAAAAATATACAACTTCTGAACAGTTTTATGATAGTAGTAATATATGTATCACAGTTTATAAGAGGCTGTAGGAACGTCATAATAAAGTTCAAAGTCACACTCACCAAAATAAAATGAATGGATAGGCCTAAAGCGTGGTAAGTTGAAGCAAACTACTGGTGCACTTGGTCCATACAAACTAGCGCTATTATCTGTCAAATCTAGGGCACTTGCATACAAATTTGAAGTAAACCTTTCATTTGTTTTGCCTCATTTTTCTGGTTTGAAATGTTAGCGTAAGGCCTATCCATTCATTTTAACACACACCAAACACCTAATACCTTATAACATCACCAAAAATCTTACGAATAAATTATTTCATTCATTCATTCTAAGCATCTCACCTCAACTCTGCCTTCGCTACTACTCCTCCCACCAACGAGCCTCAAACTGGCACTATTAAGCTCCAGCACTTCACGTAACCTCTTCGCTTTCTTCTTCTTCAGCAAGTTCTCAACAACAGCTTTGCCCTTAGACTTATCATGGCATCTGACACCTGCTGCCTCTGTGACGTCACAGTCTGAGGATCCCCAGCCGGAGAAGATGCATTGGGATATTGAAGGCTCATCTCCTTCGCAGACTACATCGTCCATCCAGTATTTTTCTGTATAAATAATTATTATTACATAGCAGTTTCAAATATTATTGAAGTACAACCTAACAACGTTCGTGTGTGAAACTGTATAACAGTATTGTAACATCTCTTTATGTACCACAACGATGGCAAAAACTAACACAACAAAAAATATTTCTCAATTGAAGCACACAAAAAAATTTCAACGATTGTAACTGAAATTGAAAATGGCCCTTCCCACCGTCTTTATTAAGAGCAGTCCTGCAATGGAACTGAACGTATATTAGGATTAGGGCTTAGTCAGATAGATAGAATTATTGTATTTTTTTTATTGTAACGTTTTCAAATTTTCCTACTCCGGGTGAAATTGATATCTTTAGCATCCTTTTAAACTAAAAGTCTACCTATCGAACTGAACAACTTTTAATATGGGAGCAAACCAATCGTAGCAAAAAAAAAATCAGCTGTCCCATACTAAACTGCACCCGCTGCCGCTACCTACACGACCGGTTTTGCTCCGATTGAATGAATGAATGAATGAAATGAATGAAATATACTTTATTTACACCAAAAACACAGGTGGTTGGTTTGCTCCCATAGTAAAAATTGTTCAGTTTGATGGGTAGACTCTTAGTTTAAAAGGATGATAATGATATCAATTTCACCCTGTCTGTATAAGAAGTAACCAACAAACATTATAAAATAAATAAACTTTATTGAGATACTAAGATTATTCAATTCAGTGTAGCCCTGATTTTTTTTTGTATTTATAAAATTTGTTTGGATATAGAGCAAAGGACGAAAAGCGTTATCAAATCTATACTATGTAGGTAATACGTCTAAATAGTAAAGCATAAGCATAAGCATATGCTCACGACTATATTCCCCGAGGGGGTAGTCAGAGATATTCTGAAACCTCAGAACATCCACGTTTCACCAGTAGTACCGAAACTCTGTCCAGTGTGACAGGGGGTGAGCCGGGGGTGTGAGAATAGTAAAGAAATATAAATTTAAGCAATAACAACTTACTAAGTGATTCTCCAAATTGACTACCATGAGTAGCGACACCACTTCTATCGAAGTATCTACAGACGACCTCCGCAGCTGCATTGTCCCAAGAGTCATCACAAACAGCACCCCAACGACCAGCGTGATAAATATAAACGTTTCCTGAAATCAAACATGGCATCTCTTCATTTCTCTTTAAAAGTTCAATACTGGCAGACAGCCAGAAAAGCTTTCAGACAGAACAAAGTGGCTTTGAATGGGAAAGCGGATCGTCTTATGCACAGGTAGTACAATATTTGCGAAGAGCATTGAAGTCTTAAATGGTTTCGAATATTTAATGCAACGGTATCTAAATATGTCGCTTTTTATAATAGCTTTTGTCCACGGTTTCACTCAAGTAGAATTCTACTAATTTGACATGATTTCTAAAAAAAAAAACATCGTATGTCTGCCTCCACGTCATTATAAGCAATCGTAATTAAAACTTGTAGATTGGCTCTCAAAATCAAATTATCTTTATTCCAAAGTGGCTTTATTGCTCTCCGATAAGAACGTGGAAGTGACACAAACAAGCATAAGCATACGCATAAATGCTCACGACTATATTCCCCGAGGGAGTAGTCAGAGATATTCTGAAACCTCAGAACATCCACGTTTCACCAGTAGTACCGAAACTCTGTCCAGTGTGACTGGGGGTGAGCCCATCGCCACTTATAATGGACAGTGGGTACAATACATGCTTCGAAAATGAAGCATGCAGGTTTCCTCACGATGTTTTCCTTCACCGAAAAGCCAGTGGTGTTACAAATCGTACATAACTTCCGAAAAACTCATTGGTACGAGTCGACGGGGATCGAACCACCGCCTCCTGCACGGCAGGCAAGGTTACTCGCCACTGGACCACCACGGCTTTTTTTGACACAAACAAAATGTAAGAAAACATTTCACGTATACAAATGTTCGTTACTATTATTGTGAAAAAAGGTTTATGCTAATTTAGAGATCAATATCAAACTCTACTGAATCATTATGTCTTATTAACATTTAACCGAAGAGTCTTAATTACCTTCAAATTTATTACGTCCACCTATGAGTCTAATTCTTCCTTCTAAATTCTTTTGCTTATTCAATAACTTCTGTATGAATGATGCTCTTGCGGCTCTTTCTTTTTCATTCAAGTCTTTACTTAAAACACCAACTGTCCTTATTAAGAGGAACACTAACACAATTATAAGGTTTAATTCAAACTTAAATTGCACCATTTTCCGTTCGATCTTATTAAACTCCCTTGTCACTTACAATCACAACGCAAGAAATGTATTAATAATCACAGTTATTTCTTAATATATTTAATTATGTAATACAATTCATAATGCTATACTAAATGTCATCCCTGAGGTATTCCCCTTTTAATTAAATTTGTTCTAGTCAGAACACTTTAAATTTACCGAAACTGACACAAACCGCTGCATTTACAATGTCGATGCTATTCACAATTAATATCAGCTAAATTTTAAAACAATTATATTGGTATTCCTGTGTAGTATGAAATCAAAAGCTTGTGATAAAACTATTAACAACAATGTTGGTACCATAACGTTCAAGAATCAACTGGCGTTAAATGTTGGAATAATTGTCCCAGACACTTGGCATACTAGTTCAATGTCAAGATGCATGTTGATGAGCTAACCATTAATGGTGTCATTAAATATTTTTAAGGAGAAGTTTCTGTCGCGCAATCAAATTAGTTCTTTTAGAAGTCGAGAACGAGTTTTTAGAAGTTCGAAGTTTAGAAGAATAAAAAAGAGATAAATGCTCTTTCTAAAGGTATAATTTTATTATTGATAATAAAAAAAAATGCTAAACATGTTATGGTTTAATACATATATTCATATTAAGCAAATATTAAAAGACAATAGGTACCCTCCGGGAATATAGAGGTGAGAGTATGATTAATGCTGTAAAATACAAAATGATAAAAAACCTAATATTGTATTATTATAATGTGCTTATTCTAATCACGAACAAAGTGGGCTGTGGATTAGTGACCGATCAATTGAAACAATATTGCACTAGACATAACATGCCTGATAATAACGATGAAGAATGATTAGTCTTGGGCAACAGCTAAAATAGAATTAGGCGTAGGTATATAAAACACAAGGTAAAAATGAAAATGAAAAACAACATTACACAAAAGAAAACATTTGTTAAAGAGATTACAAATAAACAAGAACGTGGAAACATATCTGACATCAAGGATAATCAAATCAAAAATGACAAAGCAGCCAAATTGAGAGCGTGCTGGCATGGCTTGATTACACTCTAATTCGTACAGGAAGACTGGTGGTATGAATTTTATGTCCATGTAACAAATACGAAAATGGGTTAATCTTTGAGTCGTCGGTTTTAACCTGATTAGAGACTATGTATAACGATATCGTTATAGGCTTAAGTAATTTTCCCTTGCTTCCTGATTTGAATTTGCAATTTATGTAATTTTTCCACCACGTATTGATATTATAATTACGTCCTTCCATAATACATTTGTTGTTAGGTTTCCATCGCCAAAACAGAACTTATAGTTTTTCTTCAGTCCTTCTTCGTTTGTTTTTTATATTTACACTTATATAGTTGCAGAAACGGTCATTATACGAGTATCTTTAATGACTTGAATTAATGAATGAGTTAATCCTCAATTAAATCTCTTGCTAGCTTTTACTATGTCAACAAGACAAAAAGTGACAGCAAGAGATTTAATGGAGGATTAACTCTAATTAATTATTCAAAGTACATAAATGTACACAAAGGGCGAAAATATTGCTGAAAGTAATAAAATGACATTGTTTAGTCTTTAAATAAATAAGATAAATAATGATGGTTTATTTTTGGTACACAAACAGAGGTAGGTAATACAAGATAAAAAATAACATTAAAAATAAAAGCACCTATTGTATTCTTTTGTTATTTTAATACTGAAATTGTGATATTTCCCCAGAGTATTTACAAACAAGTTTGCTTTGGTGGCAGGTGGCTAGCCTTTCGCCTACACAAACATTGAATAAAATACCTCTTAATCGCCTCGTACGATAGGGTGGAATAAAAACCATAAACTTAAATAGTAATATTAAGTTTATGATAAAAACCGACATTGGACCAATAATGCCTAATTACGTCTTAGTAAAGGTGTACGCACATTTATCAGAGGCGAACGAGCCGAAGGAGGCGAAAGAATCGAATTTTAGAATTGGTTGTATGAAATTCTATGACACCTCGCACACTTATCCGCGGCGAATCGGACGAATCGTCGGAATAATTAAAAGGAAATTCGTTTCGTTCGCCTCCTTCGGCTTCTTTCCCGCGGATATGCGGTCACCCTAAAGAATTACAACCACAATTTAATTAAAAAGGAATCAATGTAGCGCTAAATTCTAAATACTTTAACTTTGCCTTAATTAAAGACAACACAATGTTTCGTTTGACCTGAATTCGGTCTGATTGAATTGTTTGTTACTCTTCACTCTTCGATACACAAAGTCTTATTAAACAGGCCGTTATCGCATTTATTCGGTTCTGATAAGATTGTTGGTTAGGGACTTCGTACGAGGAGCTAATTGTAGAGCGAGTTTATTTTACGTCAGCTTTGCTTTGGGGGTTTGATTGTTTTCAATTCTTCTGTTGTTAGGGGAAAAAGTTGAGGATGCATGCATCTGGAGAGGTGGACCAGGATGGCTGTAGAATGGGTTCCACAAGTTGGATGCCGACGTCGGGGAAGGGTCAACTGGCACTCCTGTACACCGACGGAACGCAGCAAGCTGCTTGGCGCCAGACTCCGGCAGGAGAGTGGTCGCGAGCCAGGCTGCTCCTTGCGGAGCCTACCAGACCGCTGCGGGGGATCGTTCAGCGGCCACGACAAACTTGGTAGCTTGTGATGCCGTTGCCGGGGTAAACCGCTAGGAGGTAGATCCCCAACCATCCCAAAAGAAAATTTGAATTGAATTGTCCTATAAGCTATGTTTTGTGGGCAAATGCTGCCCTAAAGAATACTGCACAAACTGCAAAGTACGTAATTAATACGTGTCATTTTGCTAATATCATTAAACTTTCCACAATATTAAACCTTGCCACCACTACAACTGCAAAAAACATAGTTGGTAGTTATAGAAAATTTTCTGATCGCCCCGAAATGGAATTATGGTCGTGAGGTGATTAGTCATTCAATTAACACACAGTGTTGTTTATGTATGTAGTTATAGACCATAATCGTAGGATAACCTGTTTTTAAACACACTTGCTCATAAAATGGCTCTAATTTCACCGCAATTAGGCACATAATGACACCTGTAATCAAACTGTGACTTTTTCATGACTATTATTCACTAGTGAGTTATAGGGTTTTCATAACTATTATTCACAAGTGAGTTAAAGATTTTTTTTATTGTTTCGATACAAAAAAGATCGTGTTTAATAGTACAGAACGAACTTTTTAGCGTCTCTTTCTTGCAAGCATAAGTTTACAATTAGCCATCCCGCTCCAATTGAAAGCAGGATCGCAAAAAAACGTGTTTTTCGACAATATCTTTGCTCATGGGAGTTTCTAAGCTAAAACTTCTCCTGAGTTCACTAGAAATATTTAATGTATTTAGTTAAGTACAAGAATAAAAAGTTAAATATCAGCAGTTTAATCATAGTATTGAAAAAACATAACAAAAAGGGGTAACTTTAGGATTTTTTTCTATCTAGTAAACTTAATCTAATCGTGTAATTGAGAACAGTCGCCCATCCGCCCGATTCCTAAATAAGACATAATTTAATTTCAGACTTTAAAACAAAGTTTAAAACACTTTCGTTCTTGTTCAAAAAACGGCCTCGACGGTATAACAGCGTCTTAAGAGAGTCTCAATGGCACCTCAGCGGTAATCACAAAAATTACACACTTGTACGATAATGTACTATAATCGGCGTTATGTAGAGCTATTACAACATTGCCCTTCCTTCTGGCGCAGTTGGGTCAAAAGAAAAGCATTAAACTAAAGTATTACACCCACTTTCATCCTAAATCCCTTATAATACCAAAATGTACTATTTCCCAGACAACCAAGGCCATCTTTTAGGATTAATACGGGGTGATACAAGCTTCCGGATTCCAATAAAACCGTCTCATTCTATAGGCTGTGACAGAATTTATAGGATCACCGGGAGTTTTATAGTCTTTTATACAACCATCTTAACTTGAGCTCTATGTTTACACACGTTTCAGAATACAGGAGGTTAGGTTATATTGGTCATCTTACCTGTGAGATCTAGCAATGTTTACGGAGAGGTTTACGTTTAGTATTATTTTATGTGGTACAAAACAATTTGTAGCTTGCTTTTATTTTTAAGGGTGATATTCGATAATATTTACGGTTTGGATAGAAATATTTTTTTGACTTAGTTATGAAAAGAGAGTAAAATAAAAATGCTTCGATTAAGCTGAAAGATTAGCGGAAGAGCCTGTTATTTCGGTGTCAGTCTCAAGCCGTAATATATGAAACTTAGTAATAGGTATAGGGTAAAATACTTTAGATCAGTAGCATTAATGGATACTCTGGATAGGCTACGATAAAATTAATGGAATGGATAATCGGCCTAAAGTGCGTTAAGTTGAAGCATACTACTAGGGCACTTGGTCCATACAAACTCAAATTTAGGGCAGTTGCATACAAATTTGAAGTATACGATTGTTTTGCCTCATTTTCTGGTTTGAAATGTTCGTGTACAAATTTGAGTTTGTATGGACCAAGTGCCCTAGTAGTATGCTTCAACTTAACGCACTTTAGGCCGATTAATTTTACTTTGATCTAGGGTAAAATACAAAGAAAATTCACGATATAACGGTAAAATTATTATGATACTACTTTTTTGGCCGCACCTCCGTCTGCGTGGGCCTTGAAAAAGTATTTTATGCGTTAATCCAGAAATCCAGAAATCCAGAACTTACCTATTCTATCTGTGTGCCAAATTTCATCCAAATCCGTTATAATAATCCAAAGGATATAATTCGTAGCGCGCTCCATACAATCGAAGTCTTTTTATATTTTCAATACTAAGAAATTAAAGTAGCATAGCATAGCATAGCATAGCATTTATGCTCGCGACTATATTCCCCGAGGTGGTAGTCAGAGATATTCTGAAACCTCAGAACATCCACGTTTCACCAGTAGTACCGAAAACTCTGTCCAGTGTGACAGGCGGTTAGCCCATCGCCCAATTAAAAAATGAATTATTTAAAGATTTTCATACAAATCTTAAATAAATCCTAGCATTGAAACTGTATATTTTATCTGAAAATCTGACTCCTCTCCGGGCGTTGCGAGGAGACACGTTTTTCCTTCACTAGGTCAGTATTGAAAATATAACCAGACTTCGTTTTTATGGAGCGCGCTCCGAATTATAATCTCCTTCAGCTGTTTATACGTGATTGTAACCTTGTGTAGTGTAGTGATGTTAAATTTCACATTGTATAATACAGGGTCCTCTTAATATGCTGACGCTTTTTTAAGTGGATATTCAGACCATCAAACTGAACAACTTTCTCTATGGGACCAACATCGAAATCGCGAAAAAAATATCAAGTGTTCCATACATTTGGCTCGAGTAGGATTGCAGTTTTGTATGGAAGAGCTGATTTTTTTTCACGATTTCCATGTTATGTTGGATGTTGGTTGGTGTGATTTGGATGTTGGTCCCACAGAGAAAGTTCAGTTTGACGGTCTGATCATCCTCTTCAAAACGTGACAGCATATTAAGTTGGACCCTATATTAGTACATACACCTAAACTTTCACATTTACAATAATGGTGATCTAATAATGCAATGCAATATTTATGCATTGACCCGAGCTTCAAATAATAATTGTGAAATGTGATTTTGTAAACTTGTAAAGAACTGCTAAACGAAACCAAAAATCTTACAAAATATAAATGATTAGGCTTATTAAAACTCGCGGTGGCTGCAAGCTTTACCTACCCTTTTATAATTAAAACTACCGTATACTGATGTCACAGACTATTTTGTCTTGAAAGCGTTTTTTTGTGTTCTATCAATACCTATCAATAGAAGCGCTCGTTGGCGTAGTGGAGCTTCGGTATTGGAAACGATCACCGAAGTTAAGCAACGTCAGGTCCGGTCAGTCTTTGGATGGGTGACCGTTTAGTGGTATTTCATCTCGAGCGTTTTCGTACTTCACAAGGCACGTTAAGCAGTTGGTCTCGGATAGTTCCGTCAGATGGCGTTGTAACTATTCGTTAAGCCAAGTCAGAGGCCTATTGGCGGCTTGAAAATTCTCTGACAGCAAGGTGACCACTAACTTGCCTCCACCAACACGCACTGGGCCCGCGTGGTGGAGGCCTTTGCCCTGCAGTGGGATTCTACAGGCTATAACTTACTTTTATCAATACCTGTGAAAAGATTTTTTTTAAAGCCTGGTTTGTAAATTATTCTACTCTGCTGTCTATTAATGGGATTGATACTCTAGTTCAACAGTCATAAAGATCAACATTTAAAATATAATTATGCCAATTATAAGTTCTCCCTTTTTTCTTCTTATTTAAAAAAATAAAGAATACAAACATGGAGTAAGAGGAGATGGCATATCGGCTTGTTTCTATAGAAAATTATGTCGCCGACAAAGGGGGTGAGGGACGGGCGAGGGGAGACAAAAAGCTTAGGGGAGCGTGTCATTTCTCTATGGTCGCAGTACAAACTAGTGCACAATTGGTGGCTACAGTGCAACTTTGTTACACCATCTCTACCAAGGGGAGCGTGTAATTTCTCTATGAATACAAAGTACTGCTAATTATTTTATTCTATTTCATAAAATTAATAACCTAACACCTACACAGATAATAATAGGGTAGACGTACCAGTTAATGACCCTCTTCGCTCTAATCTAACCTTACACAGTAATTAATCAAGAAGAAGGGTGTCGCATGAAAGATGGTTCATTTTCTTTGCAAACTCGTGTCATTTGACTTTGACTAACTCCTGACATGAACTTGAGACGGGTGTTTAATAGGTCATTATTGAGATAAATAGGAAAGTTTGTGTTCCAACATCATGAGCCTTCAATAATGCGTACCAATGCTAGAATAGTGGGGCTATTGTGTGAGTTTCATATTATATCGTTTACAAGATCGGTAATGTATTATGACTGTAGGCACAACCCGGACACTGCCTACAAAAAACTGAAATTGACCAGACGGAGTTTAGGAATGCAATAACTTTAGCTGCGTGCGGTACATGACTTTTTCGCAAATTAAACGAATTGGCAGCTGTCTATTCAAAAAGAGTTTTTTTTTAGCGTGTCAATTGTGGTGTCAGTCTAGGCTACAGGCAACCGCCGAGGTAACCAGAGGGCAATAGTGGTAAAAAGATGGTGGGAGGCAGGGAGTGTCCATACTGTATGTTATAATTACGGTACGGTTAATTACTCTATGGTAGTAATATATACTAGGAATAAACTATGACGAAATAGTGTGTAAACAACGATATTATTTTGTAATTGTAATAATAGAATGTCATTGATATTAACTATTTTGTGTTTGTGGTGAGAAGAATAAAGATTTTGTATTTTAGTTTTTTTTTGTATATTTTTTGGTTCTGTGACAATCATATCCATTGTCTGATTAAAATTAAGTAACTTAATATTTGGAAGCAGAATCTGAACTGAAGCAAGAACTGAAAAAACGGTGTTATTTTCAGTTCTTTGTTTTTTGGCAGTTCCTAGCGATTTGCTTCTTCTTCTATCGACATTATCTTCTTAATACTTAGGTAATTAATTTCAGATAATGGATATGATGATCACAGAAACTAAACACTATGCTCGGTGTTTCTCTGAGGGATCACATCAGAAATGAAGTGATTCGTCACAGAACTAAAGTGGCTGACATAGCTCAGAAAATTAGCAAGCTGAAGTGGCAAAGGGCTGGTCATATCTGCCGAAGAACTGACAACCGATGGGGTGTCAGAGTTCTAGAGTGGAGACCGCGAACTGGTTGGCGTAGTGTGGGACGCCCTGCTGCCCGCTGGACAGACGACCTAAAAAAAGTAGCGGGGTCCGACTGGATGAGGAAGGCCGAGGACAGAGTTTTGTGGCGCGCCTTGGGAGAGGCCTATGTTCAGCAGTGGACGATGATAGGCTGATGATGATGATGATGATCACAGAAACCAAATATTGCTTAAAATTAATGAGTACAATCATAATACGTTGACAATTTTGTAGTAAAAGGAAACTTACACAATACCCCTACTTTTCCTCACAAATATGGGTGAAAAGTTCTTTAGGTCAAACATTTTTTGTGGCAGTGGCAAGATTGGGTTCCATAATATTCCATATAATATGCAATCAGAATAAGTATTTCAAGCCGTTTCAACAATAATTTTGTTTGTGTTTTAAAAGGATAGGCGGGCTCTCGAAGAAATTGGGAGATTAGGTCACTTTTCCGACATCCAACATTAGGATAATACCCATAATGAATTTTTGCTAGAAATTTATACCAGCCTATCCTCTAATTATGTTCTATCGTGGGAGCTTTCTGTTATGATTTTGCACTGACATATTTCACTTGTCTGTGATTTATGAGACAAATCAGAATAATGGTGCATTTGCTTATCCATTATCCACCCAGGACCTTCTAATTTGTATTTCTAAAAGCCACCTGTGATCTATCTCAGTCGAGCGCAAAGCTTTTACCTTTGTCAGTTACCTACTGTTTGTCTTGTATTGTTCTGTTGAAATAAACGGCTTATATCTATCTAACATATTATGAGAATTGTGTAGCTGACAATCATCATTAGCAGACTGCAATACCCGACCTTTAATCCACGGACTCTACCCATCAAACAGAAAAACTTTTACTATGGGAGCAAAACGATCAGAGCAAACATAAAATCTGCTGTTCCATACGATTGCGTCGAGTAGGTATTGCAGTTTAGTATGGGACAGCTGACTTCTTTTTTGTCGCTGACAGGTTTGCTCCTATAGTAAAAGTTGTTCAGTTTGTTCTAGTATATAGGGTCCTACTTAATATGCTGACACTTTTTTAAGAGGATGATCAGACCGTCAAACTGAATAACTTTCTTTATGGGACCAACATCGCAATCGCAAAAAAATCTGCTCTTCCATACAAAACTGCAAACCTACTCGAGCCAAATGTATGGGACAGCTGGTTTTTTTATCGCGATTTCGATGTTGGTCTCATAGAAAAAGTTGTTAAGTTTGATGATCTGAACATGCCATTAAAAAAGTGTCAGCATATTACGAGGTACCCTGTATGGTTTAAAGGTTATGATACTTTTCCTAACACCCTGTACAGCCATTTTCGGTCGCCGAATCATCAAGTAGTTACAACTTGTCGCAGTTTCGTAACTAATTCAGAAGTTAACAGCCCTCTGAAGCAAGGACGGACCGACGACGGACTGACAGCGTGGCTTCTGAATAAATAAATAAATAAAATAATAATAATAATAATATAAATGTGCTCACAGGCACATACATTGTAATGATCCCAAACTAAGCACTAAAGGCTTTTATTATGGAAACCATACAACAACGGCACGAACAATTATAACATCCATGACCGAACCGAGATTCGAACCCAGGACCCTGGTTTGGCAGTCCGGCGTGGTAACCATTACACCATCCGGGCCGTCGTGAATAGGGTCCCGTTTTCACCCGTTGGGTACAAAACGAGTACCTATTCCAAAGACAGACTAAAGCTTGAAAACCGGAACCTTGGATCTCGGCTAAGTGAGCAAACCCCGACCTTTGACGTCCCTAAACCTCCCTATTGTCATCAAAAGCCTTTGATGATCCGATTTCAGTATGTCACACAACGTAATGAAACTCTTTGTTTGCCGTATTTCCACTGAAAAAGAGAGTATTTTTTTGACAAACTTATATTTGCGGTCGGGAAACTCTAAATTGGTACGATAAGTTGTTTATTGCTTGGAAAAAAGGTAATAAATCGCTAGGTGTTGGGGTTTATTGCAGGCAATCAAAGTGAGGAAAGTTTTGTTTTTGTGCGTTGTGACATACGGTGGGATAGATTAGCTAACTGCCGACTTATTCATTCTGCAGGGTAAATAGTAAATTAAAAGTAAAGGTAGGTAATAATACTTTTCCTTACACCGTGTAGAGAGTGTGACATGCTTACTTTACTTACCCGAGCAGCAGGGCTAGCATGCCATCCACGACAAAGGGTTTAAACGAGAAAATCGTCATGCGCGCTCTCTCTGGCGTACGTAAATAGTAAGGATGGAGGCACATCTCGATTTTTATCGTTTACTCGGGGGTGGCATGCGAGGCCTACTGGAATTGGCGTGTACCTAGGTACTGCATGCCTTATGTACAGTCAACATGAAAAGTAAATGATAAAGAAAGTAACTTTCAAAATGATTACTATGTTGTTAAGTTCATTTTAAAGTTGAATTAACTCTCTTTCATGTGACATCTATTATACAAGGTGTTACAAAACTAGAAATAAACATTTAAGGGGGTGGTGTAGTGTAGACCATCAAACTGAACAACTTTCACTATGGGACCAATATTTCGTATTGGTCCATAGTACCTACATAGTGCATCACGATAAAAAAAAATTGTGTTCTATACTCTACAAATCTACAAGAGCTAAAATATGTATGGGATTTAAAATTATTTTTTTCGCGATTTCGATGTTGGTTCCATAGAGAAAGTTGTTCAGTTTGACGGTCTAAACAACCCCCTTATGAGTTTCAAAAATTTATTATTACTTATGAAACACCCTGTATAACGTAGGTACAATAATATGAGATTAATTTCATTACAAATTTTGCTAAAATTAAATAAATAAATAAATTTATTCATTGACTTTTACTGCTAATTGAGTTTTTTCTAATGTAATATCTCCCAAAACGTGAAAAGAAACAAGGTGAAGAATCCTTCATAAACAATAAAACATTGCACAAGGTTTAGTAGACAAAGTTTCACGTAGGTAGGTATGTCATCTTTCACTGAATCCTTTCCATCTATTCTTTGGACTCTTTCTCTTCATGCAACCATCCAATTTTTTTTTAATATTATATCAAACTAGTGTTTTCCCGAAACTTCGTCCGCACAAATTATATACCAGATTTTAAGTCAGATCATAAGCTATCAAACAAAAAAAGTTTCATCAAAATCGGTTCAGTAGTTTTTGCGTGATGTGCGAACAAACAAACAAACTAACAATTTTGTCAATAGATGGCACTGCACGTCATTTAAATCGCGCTATCGACTGTTATTTGATTTTATATGAAGCATAAGCATATGCTCACGACTATATTCCCCGAGGGGGTAGTCAGAGATATTCTGAAACCTCAGAACATCCACGTTTCACCAGTAGTACCGAAACGCTGTCCAGTGTGACGGGGGGTGAGCCCGTCGCCACTTATAATGGACAGTTAGTGGGTACAATACAGGCCAGGCCAGGTCCAGTGGCGAGTAACCTTGCCTGCCGTGCAGGAGGCGATGGTTCGATCCCCGTCCAGGCCGGCTCGAACCAATGAATTTTTTCGGAATTTATGTACGATTTGTAACACCACTGGCTTTTTGGTGAAGGAAAACATCGTGAGGAAACCTGCATGCTTCAATTTCGATGCATGTATTGTACCCACTGTCCATTATATTAAGTGGCGACGGGCTCACCCCCTGTCACAATGGACAGAGTTTTCGGTACTACTGGTGAAACGTGGATGTTCTGAGGTTTCAGAATATCTCTGAGAATATCTCGGGGAATATAGTCGTTAGCATTATGCTTATGCTCAAATAATACGTGTTCACCATCTGCAAGAGCCATGTGTCGAAATGACACATCAAAGCCGGATCACTGAGTCGGAATTCCAATCTGACCACTTGCATTGACGATACGCAATTCAAACTAAAGCAACTGGAAAATTTTGTAAATAGTTTCGTTGAACTAATACTACCTACACAGAAATAATGTACCTACATAGTGCATACCATACCTTATTGGATATCGTACTTTGCCTACCCAAAATGAGCACCTATACAAGGTGTTCCATCCACCCATCCATCCATCACAGCCCTTGATCAGTCCGTCTTCGGACATAGGCCTCCTCCATATTTCTGCATGACGTCCTGTTCCTCACCCTCTGCATCCAGTTGGGACCCGCGTGTCTCCTAATATCATTAACCCATCTTTCTGGTGGGCGGCCTCTACCACGCGTGGTTCCTCTGGGCCTCCACTCCAGTGTTCTTCTGGTCCAACGCTCAGTATCCTTACGTGCAACGTGCACAAGGTGTTACAAAAATACAAATAAACATTTAAGGGGGTGGTTTAGACCATCAAACTGAACAACTTTCACTATGGGACCAACATCGAAAACGCGAAAAAAAAAATTTATGTTCTATTATACTCTACAAATCGACTAGAGCTAAAATATGTATGGGATATGAAATTATTTTTTTCGCGATTTCGATGTTGGTCCCATAGAGAAAGTTGTTCAGTTTGACGGTCTTAACAACCCCCTTAAGAGTTTCAAAAATTTATTGTTACTTATGAAACACCTTGTATAATACTCATAAGGTTTAGGTTTGGGTCTTTCTGAATCTATAATGTATAATACATTTGTTTATAAAAACAGCTTTGTAGGTAGTAATGAAAGATTGTCTAAGTAATTAAAAGGATATGCCTGCGAGCGTGCTTTGGAGCTTTGTATGGAAATCTTTGAGACACTGAACTTTAAAAGACTAGAAATCGACTCGAGCTAAATGTCTGGGATTGCAGATTTTCGCGATTTCGATGGTGGTCCCTAGTGAAAGTTGTTCAGTTTGGTAGTCTAAACAACCTCCTTAAAAGTTTTAAGGGTATATTATTCGGAGCACGCTCCATAGAAACGTACTATGGTGATATTTTCAATACTAACCAATTAAAGTCAATGAAATTTTTGCAGAAACAATCTAGAAACAAATTTCTATGCTTGTATGGAGTCAGATTTTTGTTAAAATGAGTATTCAAGTTACAGTGCCTCAAAGATTTCCATACAAATCTTAAATTAATCGTAGCATTGAAACTATACATTTTAACGAAAATCTGACTCCATAGAAGCATAGAGATTTGTTTTTAAACTGTTTCTGCAAAATTTCATTGACTTTAATTGGTTAGTATTGAAAATATCACCATAGTACGTTTGTATGCAACGCGCATTTTCGCTCTCAGAATAAAATTCTCTTAAACGTTTATTTTTACTTCTTTAACACCTAGTATTACACCCCTTGCACGAAATATATCTACCAAACCGACAAAAGGAAAAAAAGTGTTTTATTTTTCAGAAATATCGCAGGTTCTGCAAATGTAATCAAATTTTCACAGAATCCATAACCAATAAAACATCAATCTACCTATGTGGAACAGGCTCATAGGACTTTAGATTTTCGATTATATCGCGACCGTTTCCGTCCGAACTTCATTTTAATAGAGTTGACGTTGGAATGAAAACTTGCATATCCAATTGCGATGTTCGAGTGTCCGGGTAGACCCCCAGGATTCATTCCAATTAGTTTTTGGTCGATTCGAATACGAAACACGAGTCATTTTCGAAATGGTCATACCTATATTGCGGTTCTAAAAATACTTCGATTAAAAACAGCACACGTTTGTGGGGTTCAGCGAAATGTCAACGTGTCAAATACCTACGTACAAAAATTGTTAGGTTTAGCGAAAAATTCTTGGTCAATTTTGACGGCCCGATAGCACAGTCTGTAGTGAACCTGCCTGCTGTGCCGAGGGTCGTGGGTTCGAATCCCGTAAGGGACAAATATTTATATGGTGAATATGAATATTTGTACCCGAGTCATGGATGTTTGTATCTAAATATGTATTCTATATCGTTGTCTAGTTATCATAATACAAGTCCAGGCTAGATTCTGGAACTTTAAATGTGACTAGATAATTTGAGTGACCATGTCCAAGATATTTAATGGAAGGTTTCAAATCTAGCCAACAATAATCGTGCCTGTCTAGCAAGTATCTAGACTAGTCTGGAGACGTATCGTATAAGAAAATTAAAGGTTAAAAGCCGAAGAGAATTTTCATTTTTAATTTTCGACATTGATGATCACCCAAAATATCTTAACTTCATTCCAAATAAGGACGATGAGATGTTCCGATTCCTATTTAGCTGTCTGGCCAATTCTGATATGCAAATATATTTTATTTATCAGAAAGATGTACTATCCGATACATCTTGGACGTTACTAAAGCTGTTCTAAGAATAATTGAGAGTAAGGGCCTGTTTCACCACTTCTGGGTAAGTTCTTGTTAGCTTATCCGACAGATAGTTTGACATATATTGTATGAAATTATGTCAAAATATGTGTCGGATAAGCTAACAAGAACTTATTCAGAAGTTGTGAAACAGGCCCTAAGTGTTTCAAATCTCTGTTTCTGTAATTAAAAATAGATTTAAATTGCTATTTGGAATGGAGTATAATAGGTATGTAAGGTAAATTTGAGAGTGGCAGAATCTAACCCAGACTTGTATCATGACTATGACATATCTTAGACACTTAGCTGTCCCTTCATACAAATAGAAAAACTGACAAGAAGAGGTAAGCATACATTTGCAGAAATGAGTGCGAAGGAAACAAGGATATACCATTGCCTACATTTACTGCAAGCAAGACGTGGACTCTTTCTTGTACTGTGATTATGATTACTAGACTACATAGACTTAAACTCTAGCGATAGACTTGCCCTTGCATAGAAGCAACATGTTCCACTTGAATGAGGTGTACGCACCTGATTGATGTTCCCGAGTTCACTTCGTCACTATGGCAGTGACAGACCGCAATGTGTCATTTTGTGTTGTTTTGTGTGACATGTTATTTGTTTGAACGAGCTTGTCTATCGCTAGAGTAATATGTCTATGCTAGACTACGATATTGTTATACTGTGTTTATGATTACTCGACAACGATATAGATACAAATATCCATGACTCGGCTTCAAATATTCCTCATACAAAATATTTGCCCCTTACGGGATTTGAACCCGCGACCTTTGACACAGCAGGTGCACCACTGAACCTGCTGATTGAGCTATCGAGCAGTCGAAAGTGTCATCATTGTTGGGTATTTGAATAAAACGTTTTATGTGTTTACCTTCAGTGTCACACTCTGGGAATAAATCAGTTATTAAACCACACCGCCGGTCTGTCATTACGTCGCTACCTAACAGCGACGAGGAAATTTAGGTTTTCGACGATAATTATACCTTATTTTCGCGAAATACGCGTGTGCAGTGCGAGTTAGTGTACAATGCCGTTCGGTAAAATCGATCCGTTCGATTTAGCGTCGCGCAAGTGGTCTATTTACGTGGATCGCGTCAAGCAGTTCATAGAGTTAAACGAAATAAAAGAATCTTTGCACGTGACAACTCTTATAACGGTAGTAGGCGAAGCAACCTATGATTTAATGTGCCGGACAAACCGAAAAGTAAATCGTTTGACGCTCTCGTGTCGATTATTGCAAAGCACCTCGAACCCAGGCGTTCGGAAATCGCGGAAAGACATGTGTACCGGCAACGACGCCAAAGGCCCGGCGAGGAACTCAATGCTTACCTCCAGGATCTTAAGCATTTAGCGAGTACGTGCAATTTCGCAGAGAAATTAGAGGAAAACCTGCGGGATAAATTCGTATCGGGCCTGATTAGTGATGAAATGCGAAGTCGATTGTTCGCCGAAATGGGCTTAGACTATAAGCGGGCGGTGGAGTTGGCGCTGGCCTTAGAGGCTGCTGAGCGGCACGCGGAGGTGAGCGGCTCGGGCGGCAAGGGGCCGGGCGCAGATGCAGGTGCGTCGGCCGGCGCGGCCGTGCACCGGATCGGCGCGGCGGCGGGCGGCCGGCCGCGCGATCGCGAACGCTCGCGCCGCTCCTGCTGGCGGTGCGGAAAGCAGCACACGGCGGATCGGTGCCGTTATAGGCAATTCGTTTGTGATGAGTGCGGCGTAAAAGGCCATTTGAGGGCCATGTGTAAAAAAAGTGCCGGTGATCGACCATCGGGCTCGGGCGATGTGCGTATGCCCAAGCGAAATCAGTTTTATTTAGAATTGGATTCGGAATCGGAGGACAGTGACTTCTTCAACATGAAGGTGGACGGGGCGGACGATAAACCGTATGTAGTGAACATTATTGTAGAAGATGTGCTATTAACGTTTGAGGTGGACACTGGTAGCAAAATATCGGCAATTAATGAGCAGCAATTTAAAAAACATTTTAAAAATAAGGAAATTGATCAAAGCAATTTGAAATTGCGGTCTTATACTGGGGACACGATTGAGCCGCTGGGTTTCATCATGGTGTGCGTTCTGTATGACGGCGCGGGCGGTCGGCGCGAGGCGCGCGACCTGCCGCTGTACATAATACCGGGCGGCGGGCCGCCACTGATGGGGCGCGCGTGGTTGCGTTGTTTACAACTAAGTAACATCAATATAAATTTAAATAACATTCAGCAAGATGATGCTCATAAAAGACAACAGATAATTAAGAATTTAGAAAAAGAATTTGCCGATGTTTTCGCTTCCGGTCTAGGAACGTGTGTTAAAAAGTTCTCATTGAAGTTGAAGGACAATGAACCAATATTCCATAAGGCGCGTAACCTACCTCTCGCGTTGAGAGATCCCGTTGAAGAGGAGCTTAAGCGCCTCGTCAGAGAGGGCACTGTTGTTAAAGTTGAGAACTCCGAATACGGTACGCCTATCGTGCCGATTATTAAGAAGTGCGGTAGTATTCGAGTTTGTGGAGACTACCAGGTCACGGTAAATTCAAAATTGAAACGCGAACCGTATCCTTTGCCGCGAATAGAGGAACTTTATGCGGGTCTTAGCGGTGGCCAAATATTTTCAAAAATCGATTTGGCACACGCATACGAACAGGTGATCTTAACGGAAGATTCGAGGCCTTGTACAACAATAAGTACACATGTAGGTACATTTCAATACGTCCGCACTCCTTATGGTTTAAGTTGTATCCCGGAAAAATTCCAAAAGATGATGGAAGAAGTGGTGGTTGGTGTCCCAAAAACAGTAGTGTTTTTCGATGATATTTGTGTGGCTGGGGAGTCAAAAGAGGAACATTTGGCCAATCTGAAAGAAGTTCTACGACGACTACAAGCCGTAGGACTAAGGATTAAACTGGCTAAATGTGAGTTTTTCAAACAAAGTGTTTGTTACCTGGGTCACATCATCGATAAAAATGGGTTACATCCAGATGAGAAGAAAGTCAAAGCTATATCTAATGCTCCCCGTCCGACAGATGTGCACCAATTAAAGGCCTTTTTGGGGCTTGTTAATTATTATGGAAAATTCGTGCCACAAATGAGTACCATTTTACAACCACTTTATCAGATGCTAAAGAAAGGCAGTACTTGGGCATGGAATTCGGAGTGTGAACAGGCATTTTGCAAAATAAAAAGTGTATTAACTAGTAGTCAGTTTTTGGCACATTACAATCCAAACCTACCATTAATTCTAAGTGTTGATAATAGTGCATATGGTATTGGGGCGATATTGACGCATAGGTATCCTGATGGATCAGAAAGACCGATTTGTTGCGCGTCACGCACCCTTAACGAAGCCGAGAAGTCGTACAGTCAGCTAGATAAAGAGGCTTTAGCTATTTTTTATGGTGTAATTAAAAATCACCAATATGTATATGGTCGCAAATTCATTATTCGGACAGACCATAAACCTTTGTCCTATATCTTTGGGGATAAATTAGGTATCCCGCAAACTGCCGCTAGTCGTTTGCAAAGATACGCAGCGCGACTCGCAGCGTACGATTTCACAATAGAATGGGTTAGCTCGGCGCGTAACGCACCGGCAGACTGTCTGTCGCGTCTACCATTGTCCCACGACACGGATGTCACCGAGGATCGCGCGATTAATTATTTATTTTATTTAGAAAATGAATTCCCGATAAGTCACAAGGAAGTGGCAGATGCGACAAAAGTTGACCCCGTTTTACGAAAGATCGGGGCATATATAGTGTATGGTTGGCCAAAGGATACCGATATTGTGCAAGAAAAGTCATATTTCTGCAGAAAGGAAAACTTATATATGGAAAATGGTTGCATATTTTTCAATTATCGAATTGTTATTCCACCCGGATTAAGGGAGTATATATTAAGAGAATTACACGAGGGCCATTTAGGGGTTGTAAAAATGAAAAGCATTGCTAGAAATTATGTGTATTGGCCCGGAGTAGATTCAGCTATCGAAGAGTTATGTAAGGCATGCGCTGCATGTGGATGTGGGAGTGGATGTGGGGCAGGCGTTAAGTAAAATGTTATTCTAATATAGAAACTGCGAACAAGCGACTACAGGTGTAGCGCCAGCAGTCGCACTTATAGGGCGTAGGCTGAGGGGCCGTCTCGACGCTCTCCGAGGTCCGGACGTAGCGGAGCGCGTGCGGGCCAAACAGTTGAAACAGATTGAGCGCGCCGGTGGCACGCAGCGCAAGGTCACTATAGGTGATAATGTTTTGATTCGTGATTATTCTAAGAATAGAAATAAGTGGGTGGAAGGACGGATCAGCGACCAAGTGGGTCCTTCGTCGTTCACCGTACGCATGGCCGGAGGCTCGACTAGACGTCACACTGACCAAATGCTTACTCCGAAAAATAGATACTCACTGTCGCGTGTTGTTAACAATAGCACGGATACTGAGACTGAGATGTCTAGCGAGACCGAGTCGGATACTAGCTCGATCGGCGATCCGTCCGAACAAGATGTTGTGGAGCCAGAGCAGCCAGCCCCTGCCTCCGACTCCAATGTCGTGAATGTATCTCGGCGACCTGTTGCGGCAGTGCCTATTGAGGATGACGTCTCAGGCACGTTGGACAGGGACCGATCGGCCCTTGATAAAGATGAATCTTTTGAGCTAGCTTCATCATCACCTGTTCCAAAGAGCACGCATAATTTGCGTCCGCGTCGCAACAGGCCACCGATTAATGATAATCAATGATTTAATTATATTGTAATTAGATAAGGAGGTGTTGGGTATTTGAATAAAACGTTTTATGTGTTTACCTTCAGTGTCACACTCTGGGAATAAATCAGTTATTAAACCACCGCCGGTCTGTCATTACGTCGATACCTAACAATCATCATCATCTTATTTAAGAGCTACGCTCTTGTCGGTGGAGTATTCGCCAATCCTGTCTCTTTGACTGTATAGTGTCTTGAGTTCTTGATACGACACGACATCAACCTTTTCCTTCACTTGGGCTAGATAACTCTGTTCGGGTCTTCCTCTGCCTCTCCCCTTCCAGTATGTTTTTAAACAAATTGTCGTTTCGTTTCGTCGTCCCATCATTTTTCCTCTCCGGTTTTCGATTGTTTTTAGAATATTAACCATTCTTAACACCACTCCATTTGTTATTCGTCCATCATCAACACAAGATCTCAAAAATGTAAGGATCCAGAAATCTAGACTGTAGAATTCTAGAAAAAGCGACAGAGGTATTGTCAGGAAACAGCACCGCTCAAAGTGAAGATCCGTAGGCTCTTCTAAGCCCGAACCCACTACAATGATACCTATGTTCTTTGATATCAAAAGAACGGGACCTTCAAGAGGATTACCCAATTCGTTTTTATCCATCTTTTCCTAAATAGGGTCAACTTCACGCACTGAAAGTTGCCCTACTAATCAATTTTGCGGGATTCGCCGCTACATAGCTGACTAAGAATTTTTGTAATACATTTTTTAGGCTTCGGTTTTAGGGAGACATTCCAGTAAAACGATGCGATTGTAAAGGAATTAATAAAATTATACTTTTTTGCACGCCAAAGTGCGTTCACATACGTGCGTCATTTGTGAAGAAAGGAATTGTTAAAACCGCACGTAGAAGCACACACGGTGCGTCAATCTGTCACCGTGTGTGCTTCTACGAGCGGTTTTGAACAACTTCTTGCTAAAAACAGCATTTAGAAACTAAAAAGTTGAAAATAATAATAAAGCAACCAAGGTCTTTTCCAGTCGCATTGAGTCGCTGTACGATTCGCGTTCGGGCTTGGATTAAGTTTTGAAGTCTGTTTTATTTTTAAACGCATGTCAGGCCCGCGCTGGAAGGGTTTATGTAGGTATTTAAGTAATATTTTGTATGTGTGTTCCGACCATAAAGCTATTTAAGGTTAATAACTTAATGATTCCGACACTTTTGATCGAGTTGTCTCGCAAGACGTTAAGATTTGTCTTTGTAAGCGATATTTTGAACATAGCTTCGAACTCGCATAGCTTTAGATGTGAAACAACTACGTGATATCTTGGTCTCACGGTCAGAGTTGTCAAAGTCACGTAACTTGTAATTGCTTATTATTGGTTTTCTTATTAGTTTCTTAGTAGTGTCTTATTCATTTTGTTACTGAATAAGAATTAATCTGGCTCCACTCTGATATGAAGAGCTCCATCAAATTTTGGGTTCGCACGGCTGCTGGCTGAAACATTATTACGTAACGTCGTTCGACTAATACTGGGCAGAAAATATACAAAAAGGTACAAACTTATATATATATATAGGTACATAGGCTGATAAACACATTAACCTTCCTTTGCGTCACGCAGTCGGGTAAAAATCACACGCCATCGACTCGACAAAATAAAATCCATCAAGCCGTTTAAGCTGTAGGGCGTGCCAAAGAAATAGACATACAAACATACATACACACATACATACATACATACATACGCTCGAAAAACATAACCCTCCTTCTGTCGCAGTCGGTTAAAAAATAGGTGCAAATTGTTGGGTCCTTCTTAAATATTCTAACGGTTTTTTTATCATCAAACTGAACAACTTTTACTAAGTAAACAGAATACGAGATCAACAATGATATCGTGAAAAAAATTATCAAGCTATCCTCCATACATTTTGAGTCAAGTAGGTAAGCAGTTTTGTATAGAACAGCTTTTTATTCGCAATTTCCATTTTGATCGCCTGTATAGTAGTTAAATTGGTTCAATTTGAGGGTCTATGACCATCCACTTAAAAATACCTTAATTTAAATTGAAAAAAGTTTTATTGTGCAAACAGAAGGTAGGGATTAAGAAGGCTCTATCAGGGTTATAATGAAATGATTAGCAAAATTTTCAGGAGTGGTTCAGATCAAAAAGCAGAAAAAAGTCTGCTGTTTCATACATTTGTGTCAGTAGGTATTGCTTTAGTCTGGAACAGCGCATATTTGTTTTTGTGATTTCAGGTTTGCTCCCATAGTAGAAGTTGTTCAGTTTGATGGTCTGAACAACACCTGAAAATTAAGCTAAACATTTTATTACAACCCTGTACATGGGGTGTAACAAAACACTCTAGTAATACTTTAAGGGGTGCTTGGGATCATCAAACTGAAAACTTTCACTATGGAGCCAACGACGTCAAGAAAAAATAAAAAAAATCGGTTGTCCCGTTCATTTGAATCGAGACGGTACCTCCTACCTACTGCAGTTTTGTATAAAAAAGCGGAATTTCAGATCAATGAAATTTTTCAGAAATAATCTAGAAACTAATCTCTATGTTCGTATCAAGTCAGATTTTCGTTAAAATATACAGTTTTAATGCTAGGATTAATTTAAGATTCTTTGAGGCACTGTAACTTTAAAACTATACATCCACTTATATGCCCTCGGTCATTAAAAACTCCCTAAAAAAATATGTTATTTGTGACCGCCATCTTGAAAAATCTAGTCAATCTTGACCAGCTCCAGCTGTTCCAGCGGCACACACACTTAGAGTCGAAAAAACGACGAAAACAACCATTAAAATGGTTGAAGCACTTCAAATGTTGATAAAATTTGCAGATAATATTATCTATTTTCGTAATCCACTTAGTTCATTCCAAAATATCAAGTGGTGTCGTATTACGATAAGTCTAAACAATTAGGACGGAAAACATGAGTCACAAACGGCTTCGGCATCAAATAAACATGATTATTTATAAATGAGAACAAAAGACTCACGTATGTTTTGGTTTTCGGCATCCAGAATGGTTTATTTATCCATAGACATGATTAGCACTGCCACTTTAAACAAGTAAACACAATAAATCACTTCACAAAACACCCACTTGAAACATGAAACCGACCGATACGTGAGACGCGCGGATTCAAACTGATATTCCGACAAAACTATCGAACTGGGGGTCTGAACTTCTATAAAAGACGTCGGGGTAATTTTGTAAGTTAGAGACAGAAATATAGAACTTATGGATTATTCTGTAGGAAAAACAAGGACAGATAAATATTAAAGAGCAGGGCTGTTGGGAAACAAATATACCCCGGGCAAACAACGGTTTTTTTTTCCGGTATGAAAACATGCCCGGGTGCACAAAAGGAAGTCAAGGTCAAAAAACCGGTCAGATGAGTGGTTTAACGAAAATCTGACTTCATGCGAACATAGAGATTAGTTTCTGAAAAATTTCATTGACTTTAATTGGATAGTATTGAAAATATCACCAGAGGACGTTTGTATGGAGCGCGCCAACGGTAAGATACCCTTTAGTATTACTAAGGTGTTTTGTTTCACCCTGTACAGTCTTACACTAAGTAAGTATAGGGTGTAAACTTAGGTGCATTACACAATAACTTTAACTTTGAACGGGTTACTTCAGACGATCAAACAAAACGACGATCGGAGGAGACCTGAGAGGTATTAAGTCGTCTTATGCTGTAGAGTTTCTGGCCGCATCTTCTCTACAGCGACAACACGTTCCAACGCGGTGGTAGCTTATAAAAGAATTGACGTTTAATAAGTGTGCTTCAGGCTCCTATATTGAATAAATGATTTTGAATTGAATTGAATTGAATTTATTTATGTACGCAGTCTGCATGTCACCAAATAACTAATAATATAATATACGTTTAACATTATTACCATGCGAATATTCATTTTCTCGAGTAGAATGCTCTCCGTATGGACTGTCCTGACCAAAAATACCTAAGCCCACAACAAAACAAAACTGACAAATAATTAGGTTTGCTTTTAAGACTCTATTTGGGAACCTAGTCTACATCAACAATTTGTTCGCAAACTTTTAGGGATGCTATCGAGATCCGTAAATACGTATCCGTAACCGAAGCTACCGAATATCCGAATATTTTCGATGTACTATCGGATAATAATAATAATTTATTGCATTATGTGGTTATATGATATCTTAAAAATATAATACAGCACGCACATGAAACCTGTAAGAGCATAGCAACATCTTAAAAACTATTTAAAACAAAGTAACTGTAAAAATCTTCTTAGGTACTCGATTAATTCACTTAACATTTTTCTAAATTTTAAACTGTTCTATTCTATAAAAGCAGTCAAAGATCAGACTAAAGCTAACTGCCACCACTTGAATCTTACAAGGGTTTGAATTTCGAAAACAACACTCACTAACTCCTTAGCTGATTATCAAGACCAATAATCCGACAAGGAAGGTGACTTCAAGAATTATTAGATAAATAATTATTTACTATCATTACTATCAATTTGACGTGCCCTTTGAAACACGGAAGGCGCGTGTGATTAAACCTAACCTTGTCTTTAAATATTACCTACAAGATAATAATACCCGAAGGTGTAATGGTTACCACGCCGAACTGCCAAACCTGGGTCCTGGTTTCGAATCCCGGTTTGGTTAGGTTAGGTTAGGTTAGGTTAGGTAGGATGTTATAATTATGTTCGTGCCGTTGTTGTATGGTTTCCATAATAAAAAGCCTTTAGTGCTGGTTTGGGATCATTACAATGTATGTGCCTGTGAGCGTTATTTATTTATTTATTTATATCCGGATTTGTGCTACCGTATCCGAATCAAATCGGTACATCCCTACAAACTTTCAAACAAACAATGTTCCGGACAGAATATTCATTGGATCGTTAGTCAAATCAAGCGGGCCTGCCGACTTGAATACTTAAGAGGATAGACCAGTACAGTTTTTTCCATGCAAATTCCCTGTTTTCTCCCTGGATAATAACACTAGAGCAAATATTTTTTTACCATACAATCTATGTCACCATAGCAGAGCCATGCCCCTATGTTTTGCTTTTTTACATTAATTAATTACTGTAGGAACTAGGAACCTTCGAAAATTACCAATTTTACCGCCCGTTTTCAGACATAATTATAAACAAAAAAAGCAAAACGTAGCCAAAGTCTTTCTCATATTATTCTTGAAAGAATTATTAAAATCGGTTTAGTTTTGGAGGAGAAAACAGGGGAATATAAAATGCTGTTTTCGTCGATTTTATGTAAATAAAATCGGTCATAGCTGCAGTTGTCTTTTTCGCACTCTAGTCGGTGGGGTGTACGGGTGGGGCGGATCGGACAAATATGTGTACGGTTGGAAAAGTGACCTATTCTCCAAATTAGCATTTCAGCCATCCTATCCTCTTAATGTGTTCACTTTGCGAGTGATGAATGATCAACTGACTTCTTTTATGTGTTATAAAGTTTAGGGTGTGTGATTGTGGCTGTGATGAATTAGGGTAATTTTGGTCCGGGATAAACTACGTGGCAGTTTGTTAGAACTTGGCTTTAGTTCTCCTAGAAATCTATTAAGTACCTATAAATAATAAAGGAAAAATTGTAAAGGCCAACCGGCATTTTTGTATGGAGCCTGGCGAAGTACGCCGCACAATCCTAAAATGTATTTTGGTAAAATCTTCTAAAACGTCTCCAAACCGAGACGTTCCTTGTCCAAGTCATACTATGGAGATTGATATATCTCGATCGGTTCTTAGTCGTTGTAGAATTTTACACCAAAAGTTTATAATTTCTTTAGTTTTACTAGCTCTACTAAACTAAACCAAAGTGGCAATGGGCGCGGACACCATTGTTTGCAGAACCAATGGCCAATGGAGCCGAAAAGTTCTCGAGTGGTGACCGCGTACGGGAAAAGCGGGGGAAGCTCTTTTTTATAGTAAAGATTACAACAGACATTTAATTCCTCCGTGGTCTAATGGTTAAGAGCATTGGGCTCTTGACACGGAGGTCGTAGGTTTGATTCCCACGGGGGACACCTAGTGATATGTCACTTTGTGCGTTTTTCCTCAGTTGGTTAGGACATTGCAGGCTGAATCCACCTGATTGTCTGAAAAAAAAGATGAGCACGTTAAGCCGTTGGTCCCGGCTACTATCTCTGGTAGTAGTCGTTACATAAAAACCAAGTCAGAGGCCGTAAGGCGGTTTTGAATAAACTCAACGTCACCAGGGCCAGGGCTTGCCCACACGATAAGAAGAGGAACTGAAATTTAATAAGGATTGAACTTCGATATTTTAAATTAGCGCGATAGCCTCCCAATAGAATAATAAAATTCCACTTCTAACATTTTTCTTCCTCTGCAAAAAAAAAACAAAATAACGGTATAAGTGGCGAATGTGGAACACATTTTGTGGTGCTAGGACTGTCGAAGAATGCTTGGATCAAGATTTCCCAATATGGTAATAAATCTTCTTGGGTGTTAGATAGGGCTGGCAAAACTGTTTTTTATAACATTTTCTTCACCTTTTTACATTACAAGTTATCAGATTATATTTGAAATGTTATGAAAGTAGTTGATAAATAAATAAAACTGATGTTTTGCTAATTTTGTATGGTAGTTCCAAAATTTTTTCTAGTTTATTGATCCACGTTACATAGGGAACGTTGTTAAGTTTCATTATACGAATTTCTGAATACACTCTTAACATTTTTAAGTAGGTAATTAACAAATTGATGTGTACGTTTTTTTATTTTTTTTATTTATAATTAATGGACTTCTTGCTTGTGCGTTAGCACCGCATCTCCGCCAATGTCAAGTGGTTTGGGGAGTAGGTATGTAACCCATAGAGGTAGGAATAGAGGAACATACAGCTGAGAGAGCGAGATGTACCTAGCGGCACCACTGTATAATAGAAAGAGATACGTGACGCGAATCAATAGAACCGTTTTTTAGTCACAAATCAATTTTTACAATTCGGTTTTCGTGAATAATTGGGAATCTAAAGTGAAATCGTAGATAATTTTGTGAAATATAATTTGGGGACAGTGCTTTGAGGGTTGTTTGGTGGCTAGGGCAGGAGTAGCGAAACCAGTTGAGTCTCAGTTCGTACTAGTTTATTGTGCAAAAATAACCTATCTATATACAACTCGGCGGTTCCCTATTCGCCGGTGGACCGCCGAGGTAAATGTCAATGTGGGTACCCCCACATATCTCCCTCACAAGTGCTAACGTTACTTAATAGCTAATATATTATAAAATGCTTCTATGTACAAAAAAAAAACTTAATACTAAAGTGGGTCGCGCACTTTGAATTTGCGCGCGTCTGCGCTCGTCTGTCTCCGTTTGGGCTCGTGAACCCGATGTGCTGTGACGTCGCGCCCATCTACTGCGCCTGCGCAATGCCCACATCACCGTTCGGCGGTACTCGGCGCGTCTCGGCAATCCTCGTGCCGTGCCATGCTCGACGCGGCCGTGCTCCGCCTGCCGCCTCATTATCTCGTCGACCGCCGTCCGCTGCACTCGCCTGCCTCTTCGAACACTGCACTTGTGTTCTGCTGCCGAAGAATCTAATATGACCGTTGACCATTTGCACGCAATGGGAAAACGATGTCTCACAAAATCGTTCTTTTCAGAGCGGACTTCAATGTTTCGAACGATATACAACCCGTAGGAATCAACGTTATCTGCACGCGATGCGTTGGTTCTGAACAAACCGTCTTTTTCAAGGCGACTTTCTCCTGTTTCGAATGACGATACTGACAAATAAATCTGGTGTTGTGTTATTTTATTTTGTGTTTGCTCGAAGTGTTATTTCCTGTCAGTGTTTATCGGCTCCTTATTTTTCAGGTTGTGTTGAAGTTTTTTAGTGCGCTATTGTGTCAGTGGTCGTTTTTATGGTGTTCGCTGTTCTCTGCTGACTGTAGTTTGCCTTTTCTATATGCTATTCCCCGTTTTTTTTGTGTAGGTACGGTGCTAGCCAGGCTTTCTTGAATTGTTCGTTGCCCGTTTGCTCGTTGCCCTTCTTGCTCGCTGCTGGATTCTGGGGTTGATAGGATTTGTATGGGAAAGGAATGTCGTGGGTAAGGCTATGTTACATTGATTTTTTTGTAACTCGTTTTTTTGTTGGACATTGCTCTTTTTGTCTCTTTTTTTTGTGTTTTGCTGTATTTTTTTTTGTTAACATTTTTTTTTTTTTTTTTTTTTTTTTTTGGTAGGTAAGTACTTTTTTTTGTATCTTTTTTGTTAGTGGTACCTTCTGTTTTTTTTTTTTTTTGTGTGATAAATATATACTTATAATATTGATATTTGATGTTGCTCAGATGTTGTGCGAAGTGTCTGGCTGCCCTAGCCACCGACGAAGTCTTGATAGTCTTGCAATAAAATCTTGATGCTGTTTTATTTACCCTGTGTCTCCCAAGTTCGGCTAGTGCATGTATTTAGCAGCCGAAATAATATGTATTTTGATGTTGCATGAAGTAGGTAGTTAGTTGGTTTCTTAACTCGGTGCATGTTGCATTGGAATGTTTGTTTTGCTGTGATGTCATCGATTGTCCCGTCCGTTTGTGTCGGTACCCTCTTTCTTTGTGTGTGTAGCCTGCTCGTTGCTCGGTGCGTATGGGTATATATCTGCGCGCTTTAAATGCATACGTAGTTATGTAGCCGTTTGCGACGAGTATTTTTCTTGCACGTTTTTTAGTCAATGTATTTGACCGTTATGATTTCGACGTGGCGGCGTGGCGTCGCGACGTCGTTTAGCCATGAAGATATTGGTAACAATAGTCGCTTTTACGGCTGATCAATTGATTACTCGTTCACCGGTGTGCCGGTGTCTTCTTTGTAGAATGGCGTTATTTCCCTCTGCGGGAGGTGGAAGCTTAACAGCTGAGTGGCGCTATTGGCGCGTTTTACACCCCTTTGGGTTGTAAATCTGAATGTTGCTGTCTTCCTTTTTTCTTGGCGATGGGGTAGTAGCGGCGGTTTCCGCTGCGCTAACTTCTCATGCCTCGGAGTTTGGGTGCTTAGGACGACGTGCGTGGTTTTCGCTGCGTTGTCCTTTCGCTACCGTGTAGAATGTGCTGACGATGGAGCGGCGGCGTTTCTGGTACGGGGACGGGCGATGTTTATTTAGGATTGCGTATGCTTGGTCGCTGTTGCGTCGCTGACGGTTGCATAGCTGGCTCCGCTGAAGAGTTCTTCCATCTTTAATAATTCTTGTTAATGCATGCTGCGTAGTTTCAATTTTCGGGGTCACCAGTTTGGGGACAGTGCTTTGAGGGTTGTTTGGTGGCTAGGGCAGGAGTAGCGAAACCAGTTGAGTCTCAGTTCGTACTAGTTTATTGTGCAAAAATAACCTATCTATATACAACTCGGCGGTTCCCTATTCGCCGGTGGACCGCCGAGGTAAATGTCAATGTGGGTACCCCCACATATAATGACACAACTTCATGTATATATCCACGATTTTACGTTAGACTCAGAATTATAGACAGTATTAGAATTTTTGCCTGCGAATAGTCTCCAAAAAACATCCAAAAACTGTTTCATTTGACAACTCATGTCACTGACTCTATTCCTGTAAGGTATAATAACCCTATGATGTAACCAATCTCGAGGATTGTTTTTGAGTAAGAACATAACTGCCCATCAAACCCTGCAACGTGCCTTTTTTTTTTCATTATTCTGAAACGCCAAGTTTGCAATTTTGATACTAGCTATTATAAAACTGTACGGTACCTGAACATTGCAATATTCTTCCAAGAAACAAAAAAAGTAATATCTAGGGTGTTGGAATATATCCGAAACGGAAGTCAATGTGACAACCATAACACCAACTGATATAAACGTGGCACAGTGTTTTAAGAACTGGGTTTTGGTGACGTCCACGTTTTATTCAAGAAATCGATAGTTTTTCTTATTCTGAGTGCAAGAGTAAAACTCCGGCTTCGATATGACTTATAGTTTTTTTTATAATAAATGACAAAAAATCCGCAATCCGGATTCTGGAAAACATATAACGTATTATTAAAAAAGAACTGAAATACTTTTTTTTGTTTTGATTAAATCATATAATTGTGTACAAGACAATACACCTTTCCACAAATTTTGGACATTTTACTGCGAATAGGTAACCAAATATGACCATTTTTCGTATTTCAGTTTTCATGTTTTTACTCGACCATAACACCGTATTAGGATGAGATTTCTACACCGAAAAATTGTTTATACCCTCCTTTATAGGTTCTAATAAAATCACAGCCCAGTTCCGTTTTATGTAGAAGTTATTAATAATTTTCTATTTCCTTCAGGGTTGTCACTTACTCATATCCGGTAATACGTTATATTTTTAAAATCACCAGTTACAATATTTTTGTTCATACCAAAATTTAATGTTTTGTAAATGTCTTAATTATCTAATAATACACAATACAAAATCAGGGATATATTCCTATTCCTAGCTATATTCCAAATAAAGTAAATAAATTATGCTGCAATTGACGAAGCTTGTAGCGGATATATAGATATGTGAGTAAGGTTTGACGAAGCCTGCGTTGCGGATTCGATTTAATTTGAATTTCTGATATTTAACTTTTTATTCTTGTGCTTGTCTAAATACATTTATTTAATAATAAAGTATACATATATCTAAAGTGCCATTAATGCAACCTACTCCATACAAAAATCCGTAGATTTCCCCGACTAACGCTTATGTAAAGATTTAGCAGATATTTGTTGCTAACTCAAAATCAATCATTTTTACGCCCATAAATTTAGTGTAGATTTAAATCATCACATTTAAATCATCATAATCATAATAATTTATTGCCATTAATCTTGTCTATCGTACTCTCGAAAATTTAATATCTATTAACTAGAACGTAACGGAACTCGATAGGTACCGAGACTTGCAGTAACCGCAGAAGCAGAACGACGACCCTTGAACATAACTATTATTAAGACTTCGTTATTAAAAATTAGTTTAATAACTTGTTGTCAGCATCTGACCATCAATTTGTCTTCGTTGAAATCTTACTGTTATTTAGCTGTTAGTTCTCCAAAGAGGAAATAAACAAATAATAAAAAACTAAAACCCGACTACTGAAAAATCACGCTCTAAAAAGTATGAAACAAGAAAATATAATCATCTGAAATTTTGTTGTGTAGTTTGTATACCTACATATTATTATTATAACAATTTCAGATCAGAATGTTTTCATGTTTCATGTTTTAGTTTTTGATCTTACTTTTTATTTAAATTATTTTGGGTATTTTGGTTTATTACAATATACATATTTGAAAGTCACATAATAATATCCTATAACCAGTGGACGTTCAAGACGCTTCCAACAATACCTCATTTGTCAAATTATGATAAGGAGTTTAGAAGTTATGAGGAAACCGATGGATATACATGCATACATAAACATCGTCTGTTTTTACGGCACTAACAGAGTATAATTTGCTTTATGTAGAATACAGCTATTAATAAAAAAAAATTAAAAAAAGAAGTAGAATTTACAACATAAACTTATAGAAAAGATGTTTAAAATATTATATAATCAGACACTTCTAAGAAGCAAGCAAGAATGTTTAATTAGTGTTTCATACAAAACCTAAAAATTTTAATATTTAATTTGAAGTCACATGACAACCCTAAGCCCGGAAATTCCGGACAAACCTAAAATTAATAATAACTTCTACATAAAACGGAACTGGGCTGTGATTTTATTAGAACCTATAAAGGAGGGTATAAACAATTTTTCGGTGTAGAAATCTCATCCTAATACGGTGTTATGGTCGAGTAAAAACATGAAAACTGAAATACGAAAAATGGTCATATTTGGTTACCTATTCGCAGTAAAATGTCCAAAATTTGTGGAAAGGTGTATTGTCTTGTACACAATTATAAGATTTAATCAAAACAAAAAAAAGTATTTCAGTTCTTTTTTAATGAAATTTTTCCTCTTTTTATGACCCAGATTTTGGGAAACTTTGACATTTATTGTAAAAAAAACTATAAGTCGTATCGAAGCCGGAGTTTTACTCTTGCACTCAGAATTAGAAAAACTATCGATTTCTTGAATAAAACGTGGACGTCACCAAAACCCAGTTCTTAAAACACTGTGCGTGGGAAAATATTCAAAAATTCTTTTTCAAAACGAACTCGCAGCTTTAGTAATTCGTACACATTTAGGGTACATTAATTCTGTTCTCGCGAATCGTACAAGTCGATTTAGAGAGATAGGGTATATTTTACATGCTTTTAATAAAGCTCCAGTCCTTATACACAAATGTGAAGACTGGAATATCGATGAAACCGATTTGTATAGCAGTTAAAGGTCATGGTGATGAAGCGCTCGTTGGCGTAGTGGAGCTTCGGTATTGGAAACGAACACCGAAGTTAAGCAACGTCAGGTCCGGTCAGTCTTTGGATGGGTGACCGTTTAGTGGTATTTCATCTCGAGCGTTTCCGTGCTTCGGAAGGCACGTTAAGCAGTTGGTCTCGGATAGTTCCGTCAGATGGCGTTGTAACTATTCGTTAAGCCAGGTCAGACGGTCAGCAAGGTGACCACTAACTTGCCTCCACCAACACGCACTGGGCCCGCGTGGTGGAGTATGGCCAACTCCCTCTCACCCTTATTCGTGAGAGGAGGCCTTTGCGCTGCAGTGGGATTCTACAGGCTATAACTAAAGGTCATGGTTGTGATGTGATAGGATGTGGTGAGGTTGCGGATATTAAAGAAAGTAATTTTGATTGTGGAACATAATCGGAGGTCGCGGGTTCGAATCCCGTAAGGGACAAATATTTGTACCCGAGTCATGGATGTTTGTATCTATATATATATGTATTCTATATCGTTGTCTAGTTATCATAATACAAGTCCAGCTCCAGGCTAGATTCTGGAACTTTAAATGTGACTAGATAATTTGTGTGACACTGTCCAAGATATTTATTTATATTTAATCTAAACTATTATAAAACTGTAACTGAAGTGTGTCTGTACATTGAAGATATTTACAAAAAAAGTTTAAGATATGGTTTGTATCCCTGACTCGACATCAACCTTTTTTAGAAATTTTGTCCGTCTGTTTGTCTGTTTTTTTTGTGACGGTTTGTTCGCGCATCACGCAGAAACTACTGAACCGATTCCACGAAACTTTTTTTGTTTGATAGCGAAGTCGCGGGTAAACACTAGTCAAAAATAAAACCCGGTCAAGTGCGTTGGTCTACTCGCGCAAAGAGGTTTCCGTACCACACTACCACACCACACAACGTATTATTAATTCGAAAAAGTAATCTAATTTTAAAAAAAATTTTTTCTCCGGGACCTTTAGCGCGATACTGACTCACACTTGGCCGGTTTTTATTATTCGTTGTTATACCATAGAGTTTGCTCTATAATCATACCAAGTTTGACGCTTGTATGTATTAACGTAAAACTATAGAGCGAGAAGAAAAAACGTTGATAAAAACTACTTTCAGAATACACTCTTAACATTTTTAAGTAAAAAATTGGTGTACACGTTTTGTATCTTTTTTTGGGCTGACAATAACCTCAGTGTTAAAATAAAAAAAGAATTAAAAAAAAAACTTGTACTTGTAATTTTAAATTTTTTGACATTATTATTATTTGTTAACTAATCCTCCGTAATAACGCATATTCTGTAAAAAATTCAATGGTATAGCTATTACGGTTCAAAAGTTACAGCCCTAAATAGGTAGGAAGGACGTATGGACGGATGGACGGACGGACAACGTAGGCTTAGTAATAGGGTCCCGTTTTCACCCTTTGGGCACGGAACCCTAAAAAAATTATACTTGTCAAAAGAATAGCTTCATGGTGTGAAACCCTTAGCTAGGTGGAAACCTAAACGCCATAAATACCACATCTATAACTTTTACAAATCCGCAACGAGCATTGCTTTCCAGAAAACACAAAGTTTAAATTCTCTGAAAATGGAAAAAGTTTTCTTTTAGTCTGTTAAGGGACGGCTGTCGAATTTCGTGATAATTTATAACACTCATTTATAAGATGGGTGAAAACAGGATCATTGTTGCAAAAAGCTATGCGTTTGCCAGCGGATTTACTCGTTATTTATCTTTTATTGTAAAAAAAATTTAGAGGATTCCAAACTTCTTGATGGATCCTTTTTTACAAGTTTATCATAACACTTTCTTTACTCCTAAAGACAAAGATAAATAATTTTATTTACACGAAAATTACGGAAGAATATCAAACAAATCAATTTGATCAAAATGCAGCGCAACATTAATTGCGTACCTATATTTTGCGCATTCATTTATTCTTTTTTTTTATTATTAAAAATGGGTTTGCTCTTGACCTCAATCCAGTCCTGAGGACAGAGATGAGGTCGAAGACGAAGCGAGCTTACCCAGAAGAAGCCTATTCACTCTTACTTTAAAGTTATTCGGGTTGTATGCGCTCGGAAATACTGACGCAGGCAGGGCATTCCACTCCTTGGCTGTGCGCATTATAAAATAATCAGAAAAGCGCTTAGTGCGGATACGTGGGGTATCAACCAAGAAGGGGTGGTATCCTGCGGTGCGTCTGGAAGTCCGAAAGTAGAAAGGGGAAGGTGGGATGAGCTCATGCAGCTCTTGTGCACACTCACCGAAGTACAATCTGTAGAAGACCGACAAGCAGGCTACTCTGCGGCGGTGGGCTAGGCTATGAAGCTTGGTTTCTACCAGCTTACTATCGCCAATGAGCCTCCTGGCTCTGCGTTCAACCGAGTCGCATTCATTGATTTAACAGCGCTGCAGCTTTTGCTTCAGCATAAATGCTGAGTCAGAACCTTTTTCATCGGTGCAATACGGGTCGCATGGTGTCATATTCAAACACCTATGCCTATGCCTAAAATATCGTATGTTTGTTATTGACCGGTCCGTCGCGGGAGCTCCCTGTTGCTGTTGCAGCTTTGCACGGACCTCCTTCTACGGACTCCATAGTGTTCCCTACTGCCTTTGTCTGTCAATGTCTATCCTGTATTGTTCTGAAGAAATAAATGAGTTATCTATCTATCTATCTATCTAAAATACGTCCTACGTTCATGCATTTTTAACATTTTTACATAAAATAGTTTCCAATTTTTTGTATTTATTCTCACATATTCAGCATAACTTTATATCTATATTTTATCTAGGGAAATCATAAAAAATATATAAAAAGTACTTTTTTTTTAATCGAAAATACGGCACACGTACGCATTTTTCGGAGGGCTGGGTGATCGCGTTTCTTATAGAAAATATTCGTCTGAACTTATGGTCCCTTGAGGCGCAAGTCCTATATACGCCTTCCCACTTGGCCGGATTTTCTTTATAGAAATATTAACCTAGATGATGAAAAGTAATCGAATGCACTGTCGTCTAACTAATGCTAACGTCTATAACATTACTCTGGAAAATTTGTTCAGGGAAACATTTTTAATCAATTAACTGTGATAGACAGGCCCTCCATTTTCATTTTGTTACTAACATTTTAGGACCAGTGGAAATAGAATTACTGTCACAAAAGATATAGATATCGTCTTGGAGTTACGTTAATTTGATTCCTTGTTTTGGAGTAGGTAGGTATTCAATTATGAAGATAAAACGCGTTGTTTAATAATAAAATACAGGAGACTGGATTTCCATTTGGGGCTTGTGTAATATGGACCAATGGCGTCAAAAATGTTTTTGTTGCGCCCACCGATAATTGTATAATTGTACTAGTGTTTTCCCGCGACTTCGTCCGCACAAATTATATACCACATTTTAAGTCAGATGATAAGCTATCAAACAAAAAAAGTTTCATCAAAATCGGTTCAGTAGTTTTTGCGTGATGCGCGAACAAACAAACAAACTAACAATTTTGTCAATAGATGGCGCTGCACGTTTTTAAATCGCGCTATCGAATGTTATTTGAATTTATATGAAGAGAAGAGAAACTTGACAAAGTGGACTTTTTGCGGTTGTTCGCAGTCGATCAAACTGCGAACAACCGCATTAATATCATTGAACCGAGGACAGTACGAAAATGTCAGATTCCTTCGTAAGGCTCGCATGTAGACGCATGTTAGGGGGTGCCACACTCTCTCAGCACAAAAGTAGGTATATATAGAGTAATTTTTTTTTCGATTTCTGACATTTCGAGTTTTCTAACCTCAGTTGGTCCATTGATCTTATAAACAAGATGAAAATGATCGGCCAGATAAATATGGACGTTCAAACGGCCTGAACATTCAACCAAAATCCTGTAAATAAAATAAGAAAAACTGCTATAAAACATATCTACTTACGAGTATATGTCTATACATAATATGTTACACCCTTTGTAGACGTGTAAACACTGAAGTAGGTCACAGACGAAAAATATCTTTCAGATCACAAACGGATTTCTTGTCCAATCGACACAATATGTTTGACCCTCGAAATTGGTGTCACTTAGTTTAGACGATAGGCTTCGTTTCCTATAAAGAGTGACGGCTGAGACAGTTGATAAAATTGGCATGAGCCAGCTAGTTCTTATGTACGTCCGTTCATCATCTCAGCCGATGGACGTCCACTGCTGGACATAGGCCTCCCCCAAGGATCGCCACAACAACCGGTCCGGTGCCCTCGTCCAACGGATTCCAGCCACCATCACCAGGTCGTCGGTCCACCTTGTGGGGGGCCTGCCCACGCTGCGCTTTCCGGTACGCGGTCGCCACTCGAGAACTTTTCGGCTCCATCGGCCATCGGTTCTACGAGCATTGTGCCCCGCCTACTGCCACTTCAGTTTAGCAATTATTTGGGCTATGTCAGCTAAGAGCGTTCACACACGATGACGCATGACGGAGCGGCTTGCGGCTGCGTCAGTGCGGGGAATCGTTGCGGCTGTCGCAGTGATGTCCGTCAGTGCGACTTGCAGTCCGTCAGAACGACGTCACTGCGGCAATGGTGTTGCCAGACATACAATAATTATCCTAGATCTGCTATATTTTTGAGTGAATGCGATACAACATTTCGATTGATTATTTTAATATACACGTAACGGAACGTTTTCAAGTAGCGATATAAGCGTCAATTTTCGTCCCGCTGCGCTAAACGAAGTTGTCGCTTTCCACCTTCGTCGAGGAGAAGAATAGTATACTAACCTCAGACAGTAAATAAGAAAGCCTCAGATCACATGTTTGTTGACCTCAGCTACAATTAGGTACATGAGATCTGAGACCTTTCTTACTTTCCTATCCTCGGCGTGTAATCTACTATTATCATAACTGGGGTAACCGAGTTTACGGTTAATTTTACAAGCGGAGTGGCTGCCTTTTTGAACTTTTTTGTTTCCTAACCGATTTCTTTCCAAATGTATTATATCTGAGGATTCCTAAGGACACCGAACACGAGAATCCAAAGTCATAATTCAGAAAAGTGGCCACTATCTTAACTTTTTTCTTTTTCAACCGATTGCTTTCTAAGTCGATATCTGGGGGTTTCTGCAGCCTCCGAACACGAATCCGCAGTCAAAAATTCAGAAAAGTGGTCGCCATCTTGAACTTTTTTGTTTTTACACCGATTGCTTTCAAAATCAATGTCTGGGGGTTTCTAAGGACACCGAACACGAATCCGCAGTCAAAAATTCAGAAAAGTGGTCGCCATCTTGAACTTTTTTGTTTTTACACCGATTGCTTTCAAAATCAATGTCTGGGGGTTTCTAAGGACACCGAACACGAATCCGCAGTCAAAAATTCAGAAAAGTGACCGCCATCTTGAACTTTTTGGTTTTTACACCGATTGCTTCCAAAATCGATATTTGGGGGTTTCTAAGGACACCGAACACGAATCCGCAGTCAAAAATTCAGAAAAGTGGTCGCCATCTTGAACTCTTTTGCTTTTACACCGATTGCTTTCAAAATCAATGTCTGGGGGTTTCTAAGGACCCCGAACACGAATCCGCAGTCAAAAATTCAGAAAAGTGGTCGCCATCTTAAACTTTTTTGTTTCTCAACCGATTGCTTCCAAAATCGATATTTGGGGGTTTCTAAGGACACCGAACACGAAACCGCAGTCAAAAATTCAGAAAAGTGACCGCCATCTTGAACTTTTTTGTTTCTAAACCGATTGCTTTCATAATCGATATTTGGGGGTTTCTAAGGACACCGAACACGAATCCGAAGTCAAAAATTCAGAAAAGTGACCGCCATCTTGAACTTTTTGGTTTTTACACCGATTGCTTCCAAAATCGATATCTGGGGGTTTCAATGGACACCGAACACGAATCTGCAGTCAAAAATTCAGAAAAGTGACCGCCATCTTGAACTTTTTGGTTTTTACACCGATTGCTTCCAAAATCGAAATCTGGGGGTTTCTATGGACACCGAACATGAATCCGCAGTCAAAAATTCAGAAAAGTGGTCGCCATCTTGAACTTTTTTGTTTTTACACCGATTGCTTTCAAAATCAATGTCTGGGGGTTTCTAAGGACACCGAATACGAATCCGCAGTCAAAAATTCAGAAAAGTGACCGCCATCTTGAACTTTTTTGTTTCTCAACCGATTGCTTTCATAATCGATATTTGGTGGTTTCTAAGGACACCGAACACGAATCCGAAGTCAAAAATTCAGAAAAGTGACCGCCATCTTGAACTTTTTTGTTTTTACACCGATTGCTTCCAAAATCGATATCTGGGGGTTTCTATGGACACCGAACATGAATCCGCAGTCAAAAATTCAGAAAAGTGACCGCCATCTTGAACTTTTTTGTTTCTCAACCGATTGCTTTCAAAATCGATATTTGGGGGTTTCTATGGACACCGAACATGAATCCGCAGTCAAAAATTCAGAAAAGTGACCGCCTTCTTAAACTTTTTTGTTTCTCAACCGATTGCTTTCAAAATCGATATTTGGGGGTTTCTAAGGACACCGAACACGAATCCACAGTCAAAAATTCAGAAAAGTGACCGCCAATTTGACCTTTTTTGTTTTTACATTGATTGCTTCCAAAATCGATATTTGGGGGTTTCTAAGGACACCGAACACGAATCTGCAGTCAAAAATTCAGCCCCCAAATATTGATTTTGAAAGCAATCGGTGTAAAAACAAATAAGTTCAAGATGGCGACCACTTTTCTGATTTTTTGACTGCGGATTCATGTTCGGTGTCCATAAAACCCCAGATATCGATTTTTGAAGCAATCGGTGTAAAAACAAAAAAGTTAAAGATGGCGGTCACTTTTCTGAATTTTTGACTGCGGATTCGTATTCGGTGACCTTAGAAACCCTCAAATATCGATTTTGGAAGCAATCGGTGTAAAAACAAAAAAGTTCAAGATGGCGACCACTTTTCTGAATTTTTGACTGCGAATTCGTGTTCGGTGACCTTAGAAACCCTCAAATATCGATTTTGGAAGCAATCGGTGTAAAAACAAAAAAGTTAAAGATGGCGGTCACTTTTCTGAATTTTTGACTGCGGATTCGTGTTCGGTGACCTTAGAAACCCTCAAATATCGATTTTGGAAGCAATCGGTGTAAAAACAAAAAAGTTTAAGATGGCGACCACTTTTCTGAATTTTTGACTGCAGATTCGTGTTCGGTGTCCTTAGAAACCCCCAAATATCGATTTTGAAAGCAATCGGTTGAGAAACAAAAAAGTTCAAGATGGCAGTCACTTTTCTGAATTTTTGACTGCGGATTCGTGTTCGGTGTCCTTAGAAACCCCTAAATATTGATTTTGAAAGCAATCGGTTGAGAAACAAAAAAGTTCAAGATGGCGGTCACTTTTCTGAATTTTTGACTGCGGATTCGTGTTCGGTGACCTTAGAAACCCTCAAATATCGATTTTGGAAGCAATCGGTTGAGAAACAAAAAAGTTCAAGATGGCGACCACTTTTCTGAATTTTTGACTGCGGATTCGTGTTCGGTGTCCTTAGAAACCCCCAAATATCGATTTTGAAAGCAATCGGTTGAGAAAAAAATGGTTCAAGATGGCGGTCACTTTTCTGAATTTTTGACTGCGGATTCGTGTTCGGTGTCCTTAGAAACCCCCAAATATCGATTTTGAAAGCAATCGGTTGAGAAAAAAAAAGTTCAAGATGGCGGTCACTTTTCTGAATTTTTGACTGCGGATTCGTGTTTGGTGTCCTTAGAAACCCCCAAATATCGATTTTTAAAGCAATCGGTTGAGAAACCAAAAAGTTCAAGATGGCGGTCACTTTTCTGAATTTTTGACTGCGGATTCGTGTTCGGTGTCCTTAGAAACCCCCAAATATCGATTTTGAAAGCAATCGGTTGAGAAACAAAAAAGTTCAAGATGGCGGTCACTTTTCTGAATTTTTGACTGCGGATTCGTGTTTGGTGACCTTAGAAACCCTCAAATATCGATTTTGGAAGCAATCGGTGTAAAAACAAAAAAGTTTAAGATGGCGACCACTTTTCTGAATTTTTGACTGCAGATTCGTGTTCGGTGTCCTTAGAAACCCCCAAATATCGATTTTGAAAGCAATCGGTTGAGAAACAAAAAAGTTCAAGATGGCAGTCACTTTTCTGAATTTTTGACTGCGGATTCGTGTTCGGTGTCCTTAGAAACCCCCAAATATCGATTTTGAAAGCAATCGGTTGAGAAACAAAAAAGTTCAAGATGGCGGTCACTTTTCTGAATTTTTGACTGCGGATTCGTGTTCGGTGACCTTAGAAACCCTCAAATATCGATTTTGGAAGCAATCGGTTGAGAAACAAAAAAGTTCAAGATGGCGACCACTTTTCTGAATTTTTGACTGCGGATTCGTGTTCGGTGTCCTTAGAAACCCCTAAATATCGATTTTGAAAGCAATCGGTTGAGAAACAAAAAAGTTCAAGATGGCGGTCACTTTTCTGAATTTTTGACTGCGGATTCGTGTTTGGTGACCTTAGAAACCCTCAAATATCGATTTTGGAAGCAATCGGTGTAAAAACAAAAAAGTTCAAGATGGCGGTCACTTTTCTGAATTTTTCACTGCGGATTCGTGTTCGGTGTCCTTAGAAACCCCCAAATATCGATTTTGAAAGCAATCGGTTGAGAAAAAAAAAGTTCAAGATGGCGGTCACTTTTCTGAATTTTTGACTGCGGATTCGTGTTCGGTGTCCTTAGAAACCCCCAAATATCGATTTTGAAAGCAATCGGTTGAGAAACAAAAAAGTTCAAGATGGCGGTCACTTTTCTGAATTTTTGACTGCGGATTCATGTTCGGTGCCATTATCTACCAACAAATGACAAAAACGACCAAAATTTACCAAAAGAATCAAAAACTACCAAAATCTACCAAAAACTACAAAAAGAACGAAAATTTACCAAAATCTACAATAATCTATCATTCAAAACAAAAACTACGAAAATCTACAACAAAAATAGCAGAACTTTCGGCCATCTAAGGTGTATCTGCTGGCAACTTTACGCGCGTCACTGCGTCACTCGTGTGCCATAACATGCGACAGCGCCGCAGTGACGGACTGCAGTGCGACTGTCGCACGTTTGCTGCATTGACGCGCGTCAATGCAGTGACGCATGCGGAGCCGCATTGCCAGCAGATACACCTTAGATGGCCGAAATTTCTGCTAATTTCGAGTAATTTTACAATCTGTTTGCCCCATTATGAAATATATATAGGTGTTTCACTCGAAACGCAACATAAATATTATTTGATGTTAGAGAAAAATTAATAATAAAACCGATTCCTTGTTATAGTAGATTATTTTTGTAAACTATTTTTTGTTAAGGTGGCACATCTAGTAAAGTGTTGTCACATCTTGTGTTTATATATCCTCGACGTACTTTAGATCTATGTTATCGTTTCCATGGTGATTGGTATTGTTACTGTTAAAACGTAGTGATTACTTGTTCAGTGGTTACTGTCAAGAAAATTATATTTCGATTTTTCCACTGCGTAAGCTATTTTACTTTAATATGGTAGTAGAGCGTTAAAATTCGTTAATAACAGTGAAAATTCGAAGCCGTGAGTTTGGCAAAAGTTATTCCGAAAGAATAAAGGTTCGAAATAGTGGAAATATGTCGACAAATGTTAAACTCGAAATTCGACCGTTCGACGGAAATAACTGGTCATCTTGGAAATTTCAAATATTGATGCTGCTGAGAACCCACACCGGAGCACTCGACGCTGTAGAAGGGATCCTCAAAAAGCCAATATATTCAAGTAAAGATGCCACACCGGAAGAGTTGTCGAAATACAAAACTGATAACGATGCTTACCAGCGAATCGAAAGCACAGCCTTTTACTGTTCACCTCTAATATGACCGAAAAGATGCTTACCAAAGTACCTAATGCGCTTTAGCAAAAGAAGCTTGGGAGGAACTTAACCGGCTTTATGAAAGAGTATCTAAGGATCGTTTCTATGATGTATGCATGCAATTCTTTGGATACAAGCATGACCCCTCACATGACATGGGAAATCACTTAACTGCAGTTAAAAATCTATGGCATGAAGTAAATCTGATCATGACTAAACAAGAACAATGCAGATTACCGGAGATGCTGTTGATAATTATGTAAAGTTATGGATTCACTGCCTGACGAGTACTTTAACTTCAAATCCAGTTGGGCTTTAATGTCTGTAAGTGATCATATAATAGAAAACCTGACTACTCAGCTATTCGCTTAAGAAAGGTCGCTTAACCAGAAAAATTTGGATGAAGGCGGAAGCAGCAGTGAACTTCTTGTTCTACGAGGTGAAAAGCATTTTGCGAAAGGTAAAAACAATGCAAATAAGAACAAATTATGCAATTATTGCAAGGAAGGGTTTCATAAAGTCAAAAAGTGGATAGTGGATGGTAGACCTCCCAAACCTCCAAAGCAACCCACAAATGTAGCGATGATGACAGGCTTAGCCCCAGCCTGTGGTGATAAGAATGCAGACAAAGACTCTTGGTACGTAGACAATGGTGCCACCACTCATGTTACCAATAGAGAAGATTCATTTCAGTTCTTTGAGTACTTTGAGAATTCTCTTAGAGTTATGACGGCAAATGGAGATGCTATTGAAGTCATTGGAAAAGGTTCTATGCAACTCGAAGCTGACATAACCTGCCACAAGGAGCTGATTACCTTGACGAACGTTTGGTACATACCAAGAATTCAAAGAAATTTGTTCTCAGTGCCATAGATAGAAATTTGGAGAGAGACCGAGAGCTAAGATACCCGGAGACCTTATCGAAAGCGAAATTGATTTTCAGTCGATTGAAGAAGATGAGACAAATGGCAATGACATAACACAACAAAATGAAGTCATGCCAGACGCAGAATTAAGCGGGCGACAGTTTCGTGATCGAAGTTAGATTAAACCTCCTGAGAGATTACATTTTGAGCAATCCGTTAATGAAGCCATAATATCTGTACTTGAACCATCTTCATATCGTGAATCCTTGCGTAGTCCTGAAAAGGATAAGTGGATCGAAGCGATCAGTCGTGAAATAAAGACATTAAATGAAAATCTGACTTTGGAGCTGAAGACTCACCCAAAGAAAAGAAAAGCACCACTATGCAAATGGGTATTAAAAGTCAAAAGAAACCTAGTAAAGCATTGTGAAGAGTTTGGATTGAAAAAGAGGAGTGAATGTTAAGATGGGTACTAAAAATCAAAAGAAATCTGATAAAGCAAATCAAAAGAAACCTGATAAAGCTTTGTGAAGAGCCTGGATTGAAAAAGAGGAGTGAATGTTAAGGTGGCACATCTAGTAAAGTGTTGTCACATCTTTTGTTTATATATCCTCGAGACATACTTTAGATCTATGTAATGGTTTCCATAATGTTGTTACTGTCAAGAAAATTATATTTCGATTTTTCCACTGCGTAAGCTATTTTACTTTAATATTTTTCTCCTCGACGGAGGTGGCAAGCGACATCTTTGTTTAGCGCAGCGGGACGAAAATTGACGAAAAATTGTATACTAACCTAGGACTTACTGTCCGAGTAAGAAAGCCTCAGATCACATGTTAAGGCCGAGGTCAACAATTACATGAGCTCTGAGACCTTTCCTGTCCTCGGTGTGTAATCTACTATTTTCTCCCCTCCGGACAGAAAGCGTCAATTTTTGCAACGCTGCATTAAACAAAGTTGTCGCTTTCCACCTCCGTCGAGGAGAAAAATAGTATACTAACCTCGGACAAAAAATAAGAAAACCTCATTACATGAGATCTGAGACCTTTCTTACTTTCCTGTCCTCGGTGTGTAATCTTTACTATTATAAAACCGTAAAACAATAAGGAACAAAAAAGTTGCTGTTCACTTCATATAAATTCAAATGACCTCGATAGCGCGATTTAAATGACGTGCAGCGCCATCTATTGACAAAATAGTGTGTTTGTTTGTTTGTTCGCGCATCACGCAAAAACTACTGAACCGATTTAGATGAAACTTTTTTTGTTTGATAGCTTATGATCTGACCTAAAATCTGGTATATAATTTGTGCGGACGAAGTCGCGGGAAAACACTAGTCTACTATAAAACCGCCAGTTGCCGTTTTAACGATAATAGCTACAAGCATAAAACATAATAATCCGTAATGTTTCGATAAATTGAAAGCCAATCAGGACTACAATGTGACATTCTTGTTTTTTGGAAATGTTATTTAATTGCACAGAAATAAAAAAAATACGATTGGGGGCAGCACAATAGGCTCGGTAGGCTCTTAACCCGTTGAAAAATTTACCGTCAACATGGTTACTCCGGGTAAGGTAACGATCCGTTACGTGTAATAATAAAATAATAAAATATTGTAGTCAATCATGCTACTCAAAAATATCGCAGATCTAGGATAATTATTCCATATCTCGCAACACCATTGCCGCAGTGACGTCGTTCTGACGGACTGCAAGTCGCACTGACGGACATCACTGCGACTGCAGCAACGATTCCCCGCACTGACGCAGCCGCAAGCCGCTCCGTCATGCGTCATCGTGTGTGAACGCTCTAATCTGGTTCTTCTGCGGATCTCTTCATTTCTCATTCGATCTTGCAGGGACTCATAATATGTCCATTACAGGTTGTTAATTTATAACATTTTTTCCTCAGTCGACTTGCGCGGGACAAATACGCGTTCGGGGAAAAAGACATAAAAGGAAATGAACGGTTACGGAAAAGGACGCAAGTAAAATAAACCTAGCAACAATGAATTACTGTATACTTAACCATAGCTTAAGAATTTATATTATAATAGCAGTCATAGTACTCTGTGGGTGGTAGAGTTTCTGGCCGCATCTATAATATAACGACAACACGTTCCGAGGTCGTTGGTAGTTTCTATAGGGTAATATGCTGACACTTTTTTAAGGGGATGATCAGACCATCAAACTGAACAACTTTCTCGAAGGCTTAGTTGATTACACTATCAGCAAGATGGAGCAATACTGTAAGATAAAATAGCCTTCCGATATTTCGTTTGAGGCACTTTTGAATATGCAAATTCTTGCACGTTGATTATGTTTCTAGTTTTTATTCTTGATCTTAGTAGCTTTCACTTTTCACTCATGCAGAAACGCTCATTAAAGTTAATCTTCCACAAAAATCTTGCTAGCTTTTATTGCGTCGTCGTCGTCTGGTCGTGAGTTCGATTCCCACGGGGGGCACCTACTGAAATGTCACTTTGTGCGTTTTTCCCCAGTTGGTTAGGACATTGCAGGCTGAGTCACCTGATTGTCTGAAAAGAAAGATGATTCCGTGCTTCGGATGGCACGTTAAGCTGTTGGTCCTGGCTACTATCTCTGGTGGTAGTAGTCGTTACATAAAAACCACGTCAGAGGCCGTAAGGCGGTTTGAATAAACTCTGACACCAGGGCTTGCAGCCCACTCGATAAGAAGACTGTTTCAACCAGACAAAAAGTGACAGCAAGAGATCAAATGGAGGATCAACTTTAATAAACGTTTCTGTAACTGAGTTTTAATAAAAACTAACTTTACATAAATATTAAGCATTTCTATATCAAGAGCAAGATACAAGGCTGTGATCAAAAGCGAGACCGACTTAGACAGGGATTTATTGCGTGCCGTCACAATCGCTTGCTGAAGAATGGATGCAGCGTGTAGCTTTGTTTTCTTGCACGACAGATCATCATGTTGTCTTTACAAACAAGAGAAGATTGCTATTGTATTTAGACCACAGTATCGTTTTCTGTAATAATTAGTAGACAGCAACATAATTCCAGGATTAGAGCACCAACATGCTTGCTAGCATGCTGCATGCTTGCTTGCTGCATGCATGCTTGCTTGATGCTTGTATGCATGTAGTGGGTCTGTGCAGAGAGGGGTGCGGGGACTCCCCCTGCTTGAGAAAAACAAACTGGTTTTAGGTTAGGTTAGGTTAGAACATGTATGAACACTTAGCGGCGCGAGCGAAGCGAGCAGAGCATCAACATGCTTGCTGCCTGCTTGCTGCATGCTTGTTGCATGCTTGTGTGCATGCTTGCTTGCATCTTTGCTTGAGTGCATGCTTGCTTGCTTATTTGCTGAGTGCGGGAGGCGGACGCCCCCTGCCTGAGAAAAACAAACTGGTGATTTTAAAATTGTAGGTTAGGTTGGAACATGTATAACACCTAGTGGAGCCACATACTTGCTGCATGCTTGCTTGCTGGCTGCATGCTTGTTTGCTTGCTGCATGCGTGCTTGCTTGTGGCTTGTTTGCCGTCAGGGTCGACCCCGGAAGAGGCGGAGAGGCAACCTGGATGCCTTCGACGCGGACTGGATGGAACTGGCTCAGGACAGGAATGAATGGAGGATAAAGGGGGGAGGCCTTTGCCCAGCAGTGGGATGAAATAGGCTAAGAAAAAAAGAGCGTTATTTTAACAAAGATTCGGGTTCTAATCCGTTTTTAGCCTTCTAAGTTAGCATTCGAGCAATACATAAAATATTTTTTCCGATGAAGTACTACAAGCCTTTACGTAAACTCTTTTCCTAAAATAAATTGACACAAGAAGGTGTCAGACAATAATCCCTTGAGTACGTGAATCGTAGTCTTTTTTCAAAATATAAGACAAGATTTATTTTTGGCACAGAAATAGGAAATTCCTTTATTCAACGTGACAAAAGGATGGCCTTGTTTCAGTTTGTGTCAGATGTTATTATACCTACGTTAAGAATATTTTACGTAAGTGAAGATTTTCTTCAGGGGGCGTCCTTCGTCCTTTGTCCGCCAATAGCGCGCTAGCTCGATCACGTCATTGAGAAATTGAAGCACTCTCATTGGCCGATTTTTTCGTCGCTCACCGCCTCGCTACCTCGCACATCTCTGGTGGAAACGCAGCCTTAAAGGGGCGCCAAGCCAAGCTGCCCTCAATCGTATTTTTTATACAACATTTCCAAAACAAGAATATCACATTGTAGTTATTGCTGATTTTCAATTTATGGGGTCATTATGTATTTGGTTTAATAAGGTTTGTAGTTACTATCACTTACACCCTTTATATGGTAAAAATTATGATGATTTAATGCACGTGGATGTTCTGAGGTTTCAGAATATATCTGACTACCCCCTCGGGGAATATAGTCGTGAGCATATGATTCAAAATGCTTCCGATACTACGGGCCTTTTTTAGTATTTTATGGGCATCCCTGAAAGTTCAAGGCCCACGTTTTTCTTTATTAAGAATTAAAATAAAGCAAGACTAGAGTTATTGCAACGACTTATCCGCGTATCTGTCTTGTGTGGGGCTTGCGGCTGTCAACTGTGGGAGCTTTATTAAAACAGGGTTGACTGCAATACCTACTCGGCTAAAAATTTATGAAACAAAAAATTCTGCTGTTTCATACATTTTAAGTCGAGTAGGTATTGCAGTTGGAACAGTTGTTTTTTTTGCGATTTCAGGATTAATTATAGAATCAATAAAAAAAAAAGAAAAAGAATTCCAGTAAAAGAAGAAGAAGAGGAAGATCAGTAAAAGAATTTCAGGTTGATAGTCTGAAATATAGTACTCTGTGGTCTGAACAAACCCTGAAAATTTTGAAAGTGATAAACATCTCCCAATATACAGCGTGTAAGGATATGTTTTCATTAACCTTTAAACCACATACTCTACCCATCAAACTGAACATATTTTACTATGGGAGCAAACCGGTCGGGGCAAAAAAAAAATCAGCTGTTCCATACTAAAACCGGTGTTATGTAAGTACTAGTGTTTACCCGCGACTTCGTCCGCACAAATTATATACCAGATTTTAAGTCAGATCACAAGCTATCAAACAAAAAAAGTTTGATCAAAATAGGTTCAGTAGTTTTTGCGTGATGCGCGAACAAACAAACAAACTTGTCAATAGATGGCGCCAAACGTCATTTAAATAGCGCTATCGAGTATTATCGAGTTTATATGAAGTGAACCGCTACTTTTTTATTCCTCACGATTTTTAAGATTGTATTATAGTTATAAGATAAGATATCTATGTTGCAACGCTTAAGTTGGCAACACTCTCATTTTTCAAAATTGTTTAACTGTTCCTATCTGTAAACTCCTAAACTGAAATCCTTCCTGAAAACCTTTGACTACTTATATGAGGACTGGTAACGCGTGTAATTCCAATAACAAACATTTCTGCCACTTTTTGCGGGGGGCGAGGTAACATGCAATCCGCAACTTCTAATTTTAATTTTGAATGTTAAAAATCATGTAAAGTAGTCTCGTGTGAACCCCAAACGTTCTAAGTTCGAAATTAATGTTTCGCGATTATAGGCTGTCACGTTTAGTGATAAGGTATAAAATTTTATGTAAATGCACATGATCAATTGATCTTATACCGTGGCAGAGGAGAAATGCTGCCGCAAGGCGAGTCCTTATAATAAATAGTCAAAGCAAGAAACCGATTATAAAATTTTGTTATAAAACTTTTGAGGTTTGGTATCTGTACACTAGTTTTAGATTACATTGTTTTTATTAAGACTGTTTGTGTCCAACATTTGATAAAATAAAATGAATGAAATAAACTAGAGCGCCTATACTCGACACAAACATATGAGACAGCAGATTTTTTTTGTTCTGGACAGGTTTGCTTCTGTAGTAAAAGTTGTTCAGTTTGATTGGTAGAGTATGTGGTTTAAAAGTGAATGATACTTATCCTTATACCCATAATATCTAATCTAAACTTTTATAAAATTTGGATTATTTGGTTTTTAGGTATCCCTGACTCGAAATTAACCTTTTTTATTTGTTTGTTTGTCTCTTTGTTCGCGCATCACGAAAAAACTACTGAACCGATTTTGATGAAACTTTTTGTTTGATAGCTTATGATCTGACTTAAAATCTGGTATATACTTACCTAATTTGTGCGGACGAAGTTGCGGGTAAACACTAGTAAATATATATAGATAGACATAAATTAATATAAATATTCTCTGGAAAACATAGTGAGGAAACCTGCATGCTTCAATTTCGAGGCGCGTATTGTACCCACTGTCCATTATAAGTGGCGACGGGCTCACCCCCCGTCACACTGAACAGAGTTTCGGTACTACTGGTAAACGTGGATGTTCTGAGGTTTCAAAATATCTCTGACTACCCCCTCGGGGAATATAGTCGTGAGCATATGCTTATGCTAAATTAATATTTTGATTACATATTTCAACCTCATAGCTTGAAATTAATTTTTCTTACAATTTCAAATCTTAAAAGGTGTGCACATGCGATATGAATAACACCATCAAACTAAACAACAAAACCACAACAACAAACCTCTCGATATTATTACTTAGTCAGCTCTCTCGGCAACAGGCCGCTTTATAAAATCGTATGGAAATTGTCACAAACGATAGTGAAATCGTTTGTTCTTTTCAGTTCATTAGTTTCAGACAACATCAAGCACTATTGGGTAAAATGGTTAGGCAAAGAAAGGACTACGTAGGTATAACTTTTTATCTTTTGGACCCGAATTAGGATATTTGGGCAAACACAAAGTCAGGTCGTGTGGAAAAACCCTAGGCACTTTCGACGCAGATTTTATGATGTTTTTGGGAACTAACCCAGATACATAGAAATTAGAAGTGTGCAGGGTAAATGTAGGAAATTTATTTTTACATAAAGAACTTAGAACATTTTGCCAATGTCTTGTTTAAATAGCAAAAGTTATTGACGTTATACGGATATAAATATTTGGTGACGACTAGGGTTGTTGTTTAAAAGAAAAAAAAAACAGTTTCTTGAACCACCCTACAATTGGACCTCCGTTGTTGGCCTGGAAGAAGGCAACCAAAACGCGACCACCCAATAACAGACACACAACTATGTAGAACTATATTCTGTGACACAACGCGACTCCAAAAAGCATATCATGTATTAAAATGTAGGTATGTACGACTTGTAAAGCCACTGACTTTTCGGTGAAGGAAAACATCGTGAGGAAACCTGCATGCTTCAATTTCGAGGCATGTATAATATCCACTGTCCATTACAAGTGGCGACAGGCTCACTCCCCGTCACACTGGACAGAGTTTCGGTACTACTAGTGAAACGTGGATGTTCTGAGTTTTCAGAATATCTCTGACCACTCCCTCGGGGAATATAGTGTGAGCATAAGCTAAAAGGTGATTATATGTCACAGCGGGGCACACACATCCCGCAAATAAAGGTTGTACAAACTTGGAAGTTTTAAAATGTGTTGAATTTTTTCATCTTTTAGTGCCAGAATTGTGTGGCAACCCTGTTAGGAAAATGTCTCATTTTCACGTTGGGTCTGTCACGGTTTATATTGCCGCTTGTGTTTATATTCTCTTATTGCTTGCGACGTTTTAAACCCATTTCATGAGCAATTCTTAGGGGGGAAAAGGAAAAAATATATTCTTCCCTCCAAAACGTTTTTTTACAACCAACATTTTGTAAGGAGTTCAAGGTATAAGGCTTAAAGCATATGCTCACGACTATATTCCCCGAGGGGGTAGTAAGAGATATTCTGAAACCTCAGAACATCCACGTTTCACCAGTAGTACCGAGACTCTGTCCAGTGTGACGGGGGGTAAACCCGTCGCCACTTATAATGGTCAGTGGGTGCAATACATGCCTCGAAATTGAAGCACAAACACATAAATTCTGTGTTACAAATCGTACATAAATTCTGAAAAACTCATTGGTACGAGTCGACTTGGACCTCCTGCACGGCAGGCCGGGCTACTCGCCACTGGACCACCACGGCTTCATAATTCATAATATATTTATTTGTGAAACATAGGTTAAGTGCAACATGTGCATATGAACAAAACACAAGGTATAATAGGCTTCGAGGTATAATATGTCAACAAATCAGTGTTAGACAAAAAACAATAACAAATAAAGTCCAAAACATTAGGTTACAAAACTCACAAATTATTCCAAAACAAATTTTTACAAGCTGTCGACATAAAGTTTAGCGAACGGAAGTTACAGCATTTTCCTTTCAGCATAATGAGTTTTTTTTTTTTTTTTCTAAAAATATTTTGTTTACATGTTTGAGATGTTTAGAAGAAAAACAAGGAAGATGTGGATAATCAAAGAAAGCCGCCCGAGAATCAAAACAAAGTAATTTAATAGAATATAGGTATTAGAATGTATAAGCATCATTTTTTGTATTTTCAAATGAACTTCTAGAATATTGTATCAATATCACGTGGTGTCCAATCACGTGGTGTCGAGTAGCATTGTACAGTATAGGGAGCGTATTCAGACATTCAAATAAAAATATATATAAATATACATTATTTAGGATAGTGAGTTCATCCCCTAATTGCGAGGTGGCTTTTATCTCATGAAGTATCGCTATTTGTTATTAGATGTCACACTCGTTTTTTACAAGAGCGAAGTAGAGTAATTAAATGGTTTCGTGGTGGACGAGTGGTTCTGTCATATATATGCCATACGTTTTCATAGTAAGCTCGCGGCCGACGGCCGATAGTTACTATGAAAACATGACAGAACCTCGCGTCAGTCGCATCGGCCGCTGGATCAGAAGTTATGAAGAGGTTTTGCTTTCGACCACAAGATCTTTTTTGTCTCTCAACCCTCCCCTCACCTGTCTCGCGCCCCCGCTGGTGGCGACAACAATTTTTATGAAAACAAGCCGCTACGCCATCTCCTCTTACTCCATGGGAGCATAGGTCCGGAGTCTATTTAATCTCCTCCAAATCGGCCTTGTCCTGGAGGGATGCTTTCCTCAAGAGAGAGGGGCAAACGGTCAGGCAGTGTGGTTCTTTCCCGCCAGAGACTTTTCATAGCAATATGATTGTTTCAATAAAAGTTTTTCTGAATTTTACCTGCTGGCAATAAATAGTATATCAACATAAACAATCGAACGTAGGTCAAACAGCTACTTGATTTATTATAAAAGTTAACCGTTTGGCGAACGTGAATTTATGAGTTTGCGTGAAAAATTGCGGCCTTTTGTTTCTGTGTTTCAATTAAATACCTTGTAGTCTAATTATAGTATAGTTTATATTTATTACATATTATTGGGAATTTCAGGATGAAATGACGTGTCAAAGGAATTCGCCCACAAAAATACTGCTTATGAAACCCTTAGTTGGCTTATACGACACCCACAGGAAGAAATGGGGTACGTCGTCTATTCGGAGACACGTACCGTCTATATAGGAACGGCCAATAAGTTGGATACAAGTAATGTTAACTTGATCTAAACTATTATAAAATTGTAACAGAAGAGAGTCTGTACATTGGAGATGAAGAAGAAAAAGATTACGATATGTTTATTAGGGATCCCTGACTCCAAATCAACCTTTTTCAGAAGTTTAGTCCGTCTGTTTTTAGAAGTTTTGTCTGTCTGTTTGTTTGTTTGTTTGCGCATCACGAGAAAACTACTGAACCGATTTTACTGATATTTTTTTTTGTTTGATAGCTTATATCTGGTATATAATTTGTGCGGACGAAATCGCGGGCTCAGAATAAACTTGTTTTTGCCCGCGACATTGTCAACGTGGATTTCTGAAACATCATCATCATCATCAACAGCCTATCATCGTCCACTGCTGAACATAGGCCTCTCCCAATGATCTCTCGTACAAGATTTCCCTTATAACGTATATAATTATAAAAATCCGTACCATGTGGCGATCTATTGTCTCTGCCTACCCCAGTAGTGGGACATAGGCGTGAGCATATGTATGTATGTATTATAAAAATCCTCCCTTAGTGCATCCTTGCATCCTCTTATAATTGCATGTTTCTAATTCTATCTTCAGCGATTTAGGCATTGCTTTGACTGACAGTCAGTCAGGCAGTCATGGAACTGTTTTACATGTATAGATAGATAGGTTAGATTAATATAAGATATCAATACGGCCCCAGCATTGGGCAACCATTGATTGACAAATATTTTCCCATGATGCCTCTCACTTTACAGATAAAGACAGAATCTTAGTTTTTTCCTACTTCTCGTATATTCTTCGATTTAATTTGTTGCGGGTTCAAAGAGCCATGAGCCATAGAGTTCCCCTTAGAGCCATCCACCAGGCTCTCTGGACTTTATTGTCTAATGTTTTAAGTGGTCGCCGCTGTTGATCCTGGTTACCATGAGTTATGGTGGTGGGAATGTTTGGTGCATGTTAGGAGAAATAAAATCTACGTGACTGCGCTTGGACATTGGCTTGGACATGGAACGGATAGGGTAAGATCATTCGATGAAGAAAGCATATTTGGAACGACCCTCTGGGCGTCGTTGGTAGACCCAGGTATTGCTGGATGGACCATGTCATAAAGGTTCTTGAGAAGCTAGTCTGAGGTGGCACAGACTAGATTAATTTTGTGTTTTATTTGACGTCAAGTGTTCAAGATCCACTTTTAGTCCTTGAGCCGGCAGTTACTAAGTGAATTTGTGGTGAGCCAATGCCCGTAATAAAAAAAATCTTTGCTAGGACACAAAATTACGAAACTTCCCTTATTTTATCTAGAAAACAGCTAAGCACTTCTTTTTCTAACACATGGTGGAAAACACTGGAAAACTAAGGGTACGTCCACGGAAGAAAATGAAAATTTACTATATTGTTCACAATACAATTTAGAATGATGACAATGTGGTTTTCTTACTTTATCGAAATTCATAAAAAATCTTCTAATTTTTCAAAGTTAACATTGAAATTCTGACTGGAGCCACGCGCTCGTTCGCATCGATTAGTATGGAGAGTCGTAGTCCAGGGAAGATACGCCTTAACAATCTCAAAATTCATAAAAACGTAACCACTCGAAATGATAATCTTGTATTCGAAGGCGGATTTCAATGTCACCGGTGAGATTCAAAAATCGCACTCCTGATCGCGTGTCGACCGCGCGAAATAAGTGCAGGAACAGACCGCATTATGTATTGCACGCGTGCAGCTCGGAAGACTTTTGCAAACAGGCATATTCTCCAATGTGGACGCACCCTAATAGAAAAGTTACAGAACTAGGTGGGTGTTAGGAGTAAACATGAACAGATTTACGGGCTGAGGCCGAAACGTATACATTTACCGAACACTTGATTTATGAAAGTTGTTGTTTTTAGGGTTCCTTAGGACTTGAGAGCTGAGACTTGATCTTGATTTCTTATAGCCGTTGTCTACTACAGCGGTTGCTTACTTTATTAGAAAGTACGTCTAGTAGGTACGCAAGTAATCTAAACTATTATAAAACTGTAACTGAAGTGTGTCTGTACATTGAAGATATTTACAAAAAAAAGATTACGATATGGTTTTTAGGTATCCCTGACTCGAAATCAACCTTTTTTAGAAATTTTGTCTGTCTGTTTGTCTGTTTGTTTGTATGTTTGTTTGTTTATTTGTTTGTTTGTTTGTTTGTTCGCGCATCACGCCAATACTACTGAACCGATTTTGATGAAACTTTTTTTGTTTGATAGCTTATGATCTGACTTAAAATCTGGTGTATAATTTGTGCGGACGAAGTCGCGGGTAAACACTAGTATAATATAATATGTACAGTACATATTATATTATATTACTTGCGTACCTACTAGAACTTACATACGTGACAAATATTTGTATGATGAATATGATGAATATGTCATGGATGTTTGTATCTATACAACGTGTTAATGAATTAACGCAAAACTAGAAAGTAGTTTGTTAAGAATCGAGAGCAGAATCGAATAATCATGTTTTAAACATAGGAATTTTTTTCAAAATATTAAATATTTTGTTCGTAAAATTTAAAATTTCTTGAACTCGATCTCAACCCACTGCACGGGCCCACTCACCCTACTTAATACCAAAACAAGATTCTTAAAATGTATCCACGAGCACGCTAGCGCTTTCGTTCATTTCTGAAATGATAACAAATCATTTTTGCCTCAAAATTTAAAAAGTGAATAACTTCAAATTTTAACTATAAAAATAATGAAATTATTGTTTTAATCTAATTATTTTGTTATAAATCAGTTGGGGTGTATGAGGTTTTGCGCTTATTCATTAACACGTTGTATACATATGTATTCTATATCGTTGTCTAGTCATCATAATACAAGTTTTGGGTACTTTAAATGTGACTAGATAATTTGTGTTACAACGTCCTAGATATTTATTTGTTTATTTATTTACATAATACTCATGATTCGATTTTTTTAAGTGGATGATCAGACCTTCAAACTGAAAAACTTTCTCTATGTATCGAACATTGAAATCATTGAATCTTTGCTCCCGGCTACGATGAGTTTTTCGGAATGACGACTATTTGTAACACCACTGGCTTTTCGGTGAAGGAAAACATCGTGAGGAAACCTGCATGCTTCAATTTCGAGGCATGTATTGTACCCACTGTCCATTAATAAGTGGCGACGGGCTCACCCCCTGTCACACTGGACAGAGTTTTCGGTACTACTGGTGAAACGTGGATGTTCTGAGGTTTCAGAATATCTCTGACTACCCCCTCGTGGAATATAGTCACGAGCATATGCTTATGCTGACACAAGATCATGCGGCCGCTCCATTAAGTGTCTAATTATATCTTATTCGTGTTACCTAGCAATCTTGCAAAAACAGAAGTACTCTAATACAAAGTTAGTTTACTTTAATGATAGAACATTACAAGCTATTACGTAGCCCCACTTTACACGATTCCTAATTGCAAATGGAAGAATAAAAGCCTCGGTTCGTGTGTTTGATTGAGTGCCTCTTGACACGAAAATTGAGACGTTTTTTTTGTAAACCACTCGAAATGTTACTTGAATTTGTTACTGGTTAATGGAATGTTGATTTTATTTACGATGGATGAAACAATGATGAGATTAGGAGCAGACTTATTGTAAGAGGTTGGTATAATCAGATAATTTTTTTTTATTTTACCTTTCAAGTTTAAGAAAGATATGCCATGTAGGTGCCGATGAGTACTACCTAACTCTAACTTATACTACCTAATACTGAATGTTCTCAAACGATGAAGGAAAATATCGTGAAGAAAAACTTGCAAACGCTGGAGAAGTTACTGATGCTTATGTTAAGTTTACCAATCCGCATTGGGCACGCGTGGTGGACTAAGTGCGATCACACACGATGACGCATTGACGCAGCGGCAGACGTCAGGCCGTCATTTGTGAAGCAAGCAGTTGTATGAAACCGAACGTAGAAGCATACACGGTGACGTATTGACGCACCGGGTGTGGTTCTATGGACTGACATCTGCCGCTTCGTCAGTGCGTCATCTTGTGTGAACGCACTAACGCCCGTACGGGTGTACGGGTGTGAGGGAAGCCCTGTGCCCTATAGTGAGACGTAATAGGCTGACGATAAAGCTTTACACTGCATATTTAAAAATAGTTGGTAGTGTTAGCGGAAAAGTGGTTTTTGGCAGACCCCCAATGCGTGCTCTATGGGTTGCCCCTTGGTCTGCTGTCAATACTGACAGCCGGGTCTCTTCCCCCCGGCCCCCGTGTGACGCGCGTACGCAATTTTGAACCGCTCCAATGTTTTATACAAGGTGTTGCATAAGTAAAAATAAATATTTAAGACGCTTAAGGGGGTCGTTTAGACCGTCAAACTGAACAACTTTCTCTACGGGACCAACATCGAAATCGCGAAAAAAAAAAACTGATATCCCATACATTTTTAGCTCTAGTCGATTTGTAGAGTATGGAACATACATTTTTTTTCGCGATTTCGATATTGGTCCCATAGTGAAAGTTGTTCAGTTTGATGGTCTAAACCACCCCCTTAAATGTTTATTTGTATTTTTGTTACACCTTGTATAATTATTGAGGAAAAGTCTACTAAATGTATTCACCAGTGTCCAGAGACTTTCAGTCAAATAGTAGTGATAGCAAAGTTTCTGCCCACCCCGAAATACAGTCGTGAGGTGTGTGTTCATATACTAACACGTGTGTACCTTAAAAGCAAAGAGTGTTTTAAGGGGTTGAACGGGTTCAAAGCTCAAAGAGAAAATATGAAATATTCTTAACACATCTCGCCGAGGACGAGGGATGCATTAACATGAGGATAAAAGTGAAATAAATTATGTTGGATGAAATGAGACCCTCAAGCATAGCAACACAGCACTGAATAAAATATGTTTATGTTACTGTAAAAGCTACTGGTGAATCTTAACATTTTCAGGGAAAAACCTTAGTGGGATCACACACGATGACGCATTGACGGAGCGGAAGACGTCAGTCCATCATTTGTGAAGCAAGGAGTTGTATGAAACCGCACGTAGAAGCACACACGGTGCGTCAATCCGTCACCATGTGTGCTTCTACGTGCGGTTTCTTACAACTCCTTGCTGCAGACCATCAAACTGAACAACTTTCTATGGGACCAACATCGAAATCGTGAAAAAAATATCAGAACTTGCATACAAAACTACGAATCTACTCGAGTGAACTAAATGTATGTGACAGCTGTTTTTTTTCGCGATTTCCATCTTGGTCCCACAGAGAAATTTGTTCAGTTTGATGGTCTGATTATCCCCTTAAAAAAGTGTCAGCATATTAAGGGGCTACCGGCCGGTTTTGGGTAACTTTGTAACCATTTTATTCATTAACTATGGCACTTTTTGAGCTGAAAAATAAACTGAACCATCTACAGGATATGAGAAGAGATGTGGTTTTTTCTAGAAATCTATTTTAATGAATAAAACCGAAGAAAAGGGACTCTAAAGTCACCCCTTTTTTCCAGTTGTAACTATTTTACTCTTACATTTTGAATCGGAAGAAAATGTAAATTTACGATATTGTTCACAATACAATTTAGAATGATGTAGTTTTCTTACTTTTTAGAAATTAATAAAAAATCTTCAAATTTTTCCAAGAAAACAGCTAAATTCTGACTGGAGCCTCGCGCTGGTTCGCATCGATTAGTATGAAAAGTCGTGGTCCAGGGCAGATACGCCTTAAGAAGGACCCTGTATACCGTACCTACTTCTAGCTTTTACAGTAACTTTTTATATGATATAAAGATATGGCTTCATACTTTCGTTCGGCTTCAATGATCAAAAACAAACTAGATACGCAGGATATGGATAAGAGAGCAAGAAAAGCAAAAATGTACTCTATTCTCCTTACCTCTACTAGAACATCGGTGCCATTTGTTGCCTAATGAATATTGTAAATGAAGCATTAGATTGTCCTGATTTATTACCTCGCACTAACCAGATGGGTCTCCGGCAGCGGCCGCCCCTTCACGTTCAGTTGGCGAGGACTAATTATAAGCAACGCGTTCCTGCAGGGCGCCAGCAGCGGCTTCATCAACATTTGCTAGTACTTCGTAATTGATTTGTTTTGTACAAGCACCAAAAATATTCTAGCACGTAGGTACCTACATATTTTGATGGCCATTAACAGTCTTTAAACAAGCCTTTTTTTACCCATTATAACACCACTAGTTTTTAATTAGTAACGAAACTTTAAGGGTGTATTCAAACCGTGAATCTGAACAACTTTCCCTAAGGAACATGGGTCGAAATACGACAAAAATGTTCGACCTCCCATACAAAAGTGCGGATCGGCCGATCGATTTTCTATGGGAGGACCAAAATTTTTCTCGCTTTTCGACCCATGTTCCTTAGGGAAAGTTGTTCAGATTCACGGTATGAATACACCCTTAAAGTTCCGTTACTAATTAAAATTAGTGGTTATTTTTCAAAGGTTTCTTTTCCCTCTACTTATAAAAGGTGTTACAAAAATACAAATAAACCTTTAAGGGGGTGGTGTAGACCATCAAACTGAACAACTTTCACTATGGAACCAATATCGAAATAGCAAAAAAAAAAATTGATGTACAAATCAACTAGTTAGAGCTAAAATATCAAATTTTTTTTTTGCGATTTCGATGTTGGTCCCATAGAGAAAGTTGTTCAGTTTGACGGTCTAAACAACCCCCTTAAGAGTTTTAAATATTTATTGTTACTTATGAAACACCCTGTATGTGGGTCAGGGATCATCAATTTGTCTGTGTATAAATAAAATTGTTATTTAGCTGTAAGTTCTCCAAAAGATAATAAATAAGTCAACGTATTGTGTTGTGTAAATTTGTTACACCCTGTCATTAAGAGATCAATGCACCCTGTAGAGAAACATATTATTCGTATCATCTTCTTATAAACCGCCAGGCCTTATTCATTATTTGCATGACAAAGTCGTCATAACAAACTACGATCAGTAATAATTCATAAGTAGGAATCGGAGACTAACGTGATCTATATTTATCCTAGTATATAATGTAATTTTTTATATTAACTACGTGGAATAAACCGACTCGAGTTTCAGAACAAATTGATGGCTATTTAGCATAACACATGAAACATTCATATTGTGCTTCTAGCTTTAATATTGCGACCACGCAAAAGTATACATCTTTTTATTTTATTTTGGTGATTCTTGCACTCAGTTGCAGAAACGCTCATTAAAGTTAATCCTCCATTAAATCTCTTGCTAGCTTTTACTACGTCAACATGAGAAAAAGTGACAGCAAGGGATTTAATGGAGGATTAACTTTAATGAGCCAACTGAGTCTTAGAGTTGAAATGTCATTTGCTAGAGCGAGAAAGATATCGTGAGAGCGGTGAGAGCTATCGCGCCCGGCAGCATCGGCAATGCTGCGATCTTTCTCGCTCTAGCAAATGTCTTTCCTAGCGACAAAAAAAGAAAAGAGGAGAAAAGTTGTTCAGTTTGATGGTTCTCCACTCCTTTAAATATCACAAAGATGTTTTGATACTCCTTGTATATCACGTGTTAATGAATAAACGGAAAAACTGGAAAAAATGTTGTTTGGCATCGAGAGCAGAGTCGAATTATCTAGGCTTTAAACTTGCAACGTAAGTAAAATTTTTTCAAAATTTGGAATAATTAAAAATTTACTGAACTCGATCTAAACTAAACCCACCGCACGAGCAAAGCCACCCTACTACTAGGTACTACCAAAACAAGATTCTTAGAATGTATCCATGAGCACGCTAGCGCTTATTACGCGCTGTTAAAATAATAACAAATAATTTTTCACCTCACAAGCTTGGAAAGATTCTGTTTATCATTCGAAATCTGAGTGCAAAAGTGCATTTTATCCGCTAGAAAAAGAAAGAGTTTTTGTAATTCGAATCTGTCTATTCAATATTTTTATATACCGCTAATCCACTGAAAATGCTTAATAACTATTTCATGTCTCTGGCCAGCACGAAAAAAAAACTGTTTAAAATGTTCTTTTTAGCAATTCACTTTTTTTCCTCGCTGTTGTGAGGTGAAAAGTTGTGTGTTTAGCTCGGCTGTTATTCTGCGTCTTGTACCTTTGAAACCTTCGCTGAGCTCAGGATTCTATTATTAGCTTGCTCAGGTTTCAATACAAGTACTCGCGGCAAAAAGCAACTTTGCAGCCTAGCATAACAAATTACTATTTACTGAAAACTTATTGAAATTTTTCTCTAATGCAATTATTTCATTATAAATCATTTGGAGTCTACACTCAAAGAAATCTTTAACTAAATGTTTGTTAAATGTAACTGAACTTTAGTGACTACCGAACTGTTTTATAAAACATAATCAAACATTTGGTTACTTATAAATAGTCAATTTTTTAGCTGTTTTAACCAAATGTTTGATTATGTTTCACAAAACAGTTCCGTAGAATCGGTAGTCAAGTTAGGTTGTATTTAACAAAACATTTTTTTCAGTGTATGAGGTTTTGCGCTCATTGATTAGTATGTCGTTTTATCTAACTATTTATATCCACATCTAAATCCAAATCGAATCCAAAGTAATCTATATCCAAATCTCCAAACACAAAATGTAAAAGTCAATTCTTCATTTAATTAGTGTGTAAGAAAATACGTTATTAAAATAAACGAAACAAAGAAATCTTACAAGTAATGTCGAGGTCACGTCCAAAATCCTACGTGAGAAGAATGTCAATACTTTTTTGTATCTTCTTATTACTTTTTCGATTACGGAGGCTTTAGGTGTTTATCTAGTAGATATATTTAGGCGATCTATCTTTTGGAAGCACCTGATACTGGTATTTTGTGGATAGGTAAGGAAGTTTCCGAAATTTTTTCTCATTACACGGAGAAAATTATTTAATAGTATACAGGGTGTAAGGGACAGCCCTCCGCAAACTGAAACGGTGAATACAGACCATCAAACTGAACAACTTTCACTATGGAGCCTATCTCAGGAAACGTGAAAAAAATCTGCTGTCTCATACATTTGGGTCGGGTAGTACGGCAGTTTTGTATGGGACAGCAGATTTTTTTTCGCGTTTCCTGAGGTAGGCTCCATAGTGAAAGTTGTTCAGTTTGATGGTCTGAGTTCACCATTTTAGTTTGCGGAGGGCTGTGCTGTTATTTTAGCGGAGTTTACTAGAAATAACAGACTTAACAAGAAAAATGTGCTGTTACAAATCGAATTCTGGTAGATTTATCTGAAATAGATTTTTTTTTTTTTAATTGACCTTTGCTTGTGCGTTAGTACTGCATTTCCGCCAGTGTCAAGTACCTATCCCAAGGGATTATTTTTGATCAAGAACAAGAGGAGATTGCGGATCGCGGAGCCTCGTGGCAGGCAAAAACGCGATCTGCGCAAACACCACGCGAGACAAGTGCTCGTGACAGGACTTGCAATGCGACTCTAAAATTGACTTATATAAATAACCACCTAGTAAAGTCTGCTAATAATAATAACAGTAATCACATTGAACGATTTTTTTAGAGTTCTTATACTTGGTTCCAAAGTATAAATTGTTCATATTGATAGGTAATTTTTCAATTTAAGTTTTCGGGAGTAGGAGGAAGTACTCGATATTTTTCTCCGTGTACTTTTTATAAATTGAGGTTAGTAAGAGCCTCAATAAAAACATATTAATTCTTATTTATAAATACATTTTCGGTATCTTCTTCATCATCATCAGACTAATTTAACAGTACACATCTTAACTATTATAAAATCGAAAAAATCGTAAGGAATAAAAAAGTTGCGGTTCACTTCATATAAACTCAAATAACACTCGATAGCGCGATTTAAATGACGTGTGGCGCCATATATTAACAAATTTGTTTGTTTGTTCGCGCATCACACAAAAACGACTGAACCGATTTTGATGAAACTTTTTTTGTTTGATAGCTTATGATCTGACTTAAAATCTGGTATGGTATTTATGCGGACGAAGTCGCGGATTAACTGTAGTAATGAATATAAATACTAATTGCTCTGTGTGAATTATATCACACAAAAACCGATGGGGCTGCCATTTTCGTATGGTTAAAAGCCCCGTAAATAAAACTATTTTAAGAAAAAAAAAATTTTTTGAGCTTTGCTCAAAAGTGTCCGTTTTTCTTGCAACCAACTGTAATCCACATTCGCCAAAGATTAATATTTCATAAGCAGCATTGGTCTTTTTATTGAGCTTTAACCAAAGACAGTTTGTTACTTGTAATTCTATAAAAAACATTAGGTACTCTTCGGAAAGAGACACTATCTTAATGAACGTCTCGAATAAATTTTTCATGGCGAAAAACCGTTCATCAGCCTTGTATTGTATACAGGGTGTTTCATAAGTAACAATTAATATTTAAAACTCTTAAGGGGGTGATTTAGACCGTCAAACTGAACAACTTTCTCTATGGGACAAACATCGTAAAAACGAAAAAAAATTTGATATCTCTAGAGCTCTAGTCGATTTGTAGAGTATGGAACATCAATTTCGATATTGGTCCCATACTGAAAGTTGTTCAGTTTGATGGTCTAAACCACCCCCTTCAAGGTTTATTTGTATTTTTGTAACACCTTGTATACGTCTCACTGCAGGGCACAGTGTGTATGGGCGTCAGTCCACCACACGACTTGCCCAATGCTGATTGGTAGACTTTCACATACGCATCAGAATTTCTTTAACATCGTATGCAGGTTTCATCACAATGTTGTCCTTCACCATTTGAGTGCATTCGGTATTACGTACATAAGTTGGAAAAACTGGCCAAGTGCGTGTCGGGCCACGCGCAGGGTAGGGTTCCGTAGTTGCCCGTCACAATATACGAACTTAGAAGGGGGCTTTTTGTTTTATACTACGGTTTGACGGCTAATAAAGTCTAAAAAGTACTTTTTTTAAGTTGGTCGACTATTACTCGTTAACTTGTAAAGCTAACTTAGCGGTGATAGTTTTCCTTTTAATTTCATTATATACACTACTGCCATGAATTTTTTCACATATCTAGAAACAACCGTTTAGCTGGCAGAGGGGGGGGGGGGACACTCGACTCTAACAAAAATTAGCACCTTAAAGCTTAATATTTCGCTAACGGATCCCTAAATCGAAAAATGGTTTTCCCACACCCACCGTATTTTTAAAAGACCTTTCCAACGATACCCATGGGATAGACGAGAAAAAAAAATTGCGTCCCCACTTCACGGGTAGGGGAGGTACCCTAAAAAAAATATTTTTCAAAATTTTATTTTACCACTTTCTCGGCGTGATTAATATGTGTACCCATGCAAAATTACAGCTTTCTAGTACTAAGCGTCTCTGAGCTAAGCCGCGGACAGACGGACGGACGGACGGACGGACGGACGGACGGACGGACATGGCGAAACTATAAGGGTTCCTTGTTGACTTCGGAACCCTAAAAACTAATTTGTACATGGCTTGTCATCCATGCGGATTCGAACCCAGACCCTCAAGATTGAGTGTCCATACCTCTCCACAACGCGCCACCGACGTTGACACCGTTATACAGGGTGTAAGAGCAACCCTCCGCAGAATGAAACTGTGAACTCAGAGCATCAAACTAAACAACTTTACCATGGAGCCTACCTCAGGAAACGTGAAAAAAAAGTTGTCCCATTCATTTGGGTCGGAAAGGTAAAAAAAGGTGTATGATGCAGTTGATTTTTTTCGCGTTTCCTGAGGTAGGCTCCATAGTAAAAGTTGTTCAGTTTCATGGTTTGAGTTCCCCGTTTCAGTTTGTGGCTATCCGTGTCTCTTACACCCTGTATTTAATCTGTGCCGAATCTTCCTATATCTGAAATAACTGGCTTATATTTAATAAGACACTTATAATTTTTTTTGACGGCATCTTGACTAACTTTCGTCTACCAAACCTCATTGGGCTCGTCTGGTGGAGCATCATACCTTTAACCTTTATCCGTGAGAGGATTCCCTTTCCCTGCAGTGAAATCTACAGGTTATGACTTACTCATATCAAAACTATACTTCTCATCTCAGACCTGTTAGTAGTAGAAGGTAGGTACACAATCTCCTTACCTGTATTTACTTAGGCTTGAATAGACTTCACAAACGATGAGTTTCTGCTTACGACCCTAAATACACATGATTTAAAAAAAAAAACGATGTTGTCAGTGCCATGTCTGTTGTAAATAAGCCTATCACTTGGAAAATAAATACAATAAATATCTTGAACATTGTCACACAAATTATCTAGTCACATTTAAAGTTCCAGAAACTAGCCTGGACTTGTATTATGATTACTAGACAACAAACCTATAATATTGTATTTTAAAGGTTTGATGTTTTGTTCGTTAAGGCTGCACCGAGCCTATTGTGCTGCTCTCAATCGTATTTTTTTTTTATTTCTTTACAATTATACAATATTTCCAAAAAACAAGAATGTCACATTGTTGTCATTGCTGATTTTCAATTTATCGGGTCACTGTGGATTTGTTTTTATAATGTTTGTAGTTATTATCTTTCTACATTATATAGATACAAACATCCATGACTCGGGTACAAATATTCATATTCATCATACAAATATTTGTCCCTTACAAGATTCGAACCCGCGACCCTCGGCACAGCAAGCAGGTTCACTACAAACTGTGCTAACGTGAGATAAATATATAAATGCTAGTAGTTGATATAGTAGCATAGCTATAAAATTTGAATTATATTGTGATTTATCATTTAAGAATAAAATAGAAATACACTTTTTTCCCACCAAAAACAAACATACTGCGATATGTTTTACTGCGATTGGATCAGGTCATTGTTATAATATCTAACTGAGCGAAGATTTATAGAGTCGTTGCTTTAGAATAATATCTTATTCATGGAGCAGGCGAAGCGAGCTATATTTCAGTGCAATAAGACAAGGTTGAAAACCAGAAGCGAAGCAGTTGCAATACTATCTACAACAAAAAACGAGAAAAGTAATATTTTCTGCATTATAACTACATTTCCAGCTCATGTTAAAATCGAGGCGATTCGTGTATAAAACAAAAGCTGGAGCGTGCGAAGTAAATTCTGTATTTCCCATGAAAATGTCTCGGTTGTGGCAAAAGCTCAGTTTCAGGGCTTATAAAAAAGTAAGTTATAGCCTATAGAATCCCACTGCAGGGCAAAGGCCTCCTCTCACGAATAAGGGTGAGAGGGAGTGGGCCATACTCCACCACGCGGGCCCAGTGCGTGTTGGTGGAGGCAAGTTAGTGGTGACCTTGCTGTCAGAGAATTTTTAAGCCGCCTCAATAGGCCTCTGACCTGGCTTAACGAAGAGTTACAACGCCATCTGACGGAACTATCCGAGACCAACTGCTTAACGTGCCTTCTGAAGCACGGAAACGCTCGAGATGAAATACCACTAAACGGTCACCCATCCAAAGACTGACCGGACCTGACGTTGCTTAACTTCGGTGATCGTTTCCAATACCGAAGCTCCACTACGCCAACGAGCGCTTCAGCAGGGCCGTCACGGGACACCCTGTGGGTTTAGTACCTACATCACACCGAAAGTGAAATAGTCGAACACGAATATGCTGTTTTCTAAAGTTTTTAGTAAGTCATCAACCAATAGACGTCCACTGCTGAGCATGACAATGACTAGTCCTGCGCTGCCCTTTTAGTAAGTTTAATTCAAGTGGGTTTTCCTAGAAGTAGGTAGATACTATGGATCTTCAATTTGGGTGGTCAACTCTCTCGCATCCTCTAGATTATACATCTTTGACATTGCTATCTGGATTTCTCTAGATCCATAGAATAGAATAGAATATAATCATTTATTTCATATTATCAAATTCATAATTACAAATAAGGAAGTACCTGTAAATGTCAAAGGATAATATGATCGTCAAGAATTTAAAATAGAACAATAAAATGTCAACTTAACTAATCTAGAGGGTAACAATGTCAAATAAATATGTAAAACATAAGAAAATACAATTCTATATAATAATTTAAATAAAATGTCGCTACAATTACTACATACGTATCTTGTCATACATTCTCGTCGATGTATGATAACATAACCGAGTCACGTTGCAGGGTTTGCCTCGAACACTTGTTTCTCGAGTGGTGTTCGCGCGGTTCCCGTCTCAGCCTGCCACGAGGCTCCACAATCCTTCTCTTCTCGTTCTTACTCAAAAACAATCCTCGAGATTGGATAGACACTCCCTCAAACTACTTGACACTGGCGAAATCTAACAAGGAAACGCCATTAAATAAAAATAGAATAGAATAATATAACCACCTATTTTAAGGCCTTAACAGGAAATTATTAATTTAATTTCAAACTAACGCTGCAGAGGTCCATGCATGAGATATTCAGAATGAAGAATGGAGCCCAACCGTCAGATGCATTAAATCTGCAATTTATGGTTCTATTGCAAAACAACATAAAAAACGCCAAACACACGAGAGAGTAGGGACGGTACGTTTTTATAGATTTAACGCCGACCGTACCAGAGATTTCATCCGAATTTTTTTTATTTTTAACTCATTGAAATTTGTTTGAAGTCAGTTTTCTGTTAGAATTTAAAATTGCCAGCTATAGAAGGCTACCCCAGATATCTGTTATAATAATATCAGTAACTAGAGTTAACCCGCGACTTCGTCCGCATAAATTATATACCAGATCATAAGCTATCAAACAAAGAGAGTTTCATCAAAATCGGTTCAGTAGTTTTTGCGTGATGCGCGAACAAACAAGCAAACTTATCAATAGATGGTGCCACACGTCATTTAAATCGCGCTATCGAGTGTTATTTGAGTAATATGATGTGAACCGCTACTCACGATTTTTACGATTTTATAATAGTTATTGAATATGGTCCTTTTTAATAGGCTGACGGTTGCATAATACAGGGTCCAACTTAATATGCTAACACTTTTTTAAGGGGATGATCAGACCATCAAACTGAACAACGTTCTCTATAGGACCAACATCGAAATCGCAAAAAAAATCAGCTATCCTTATAGGCCTTACGCGAACATTTCAAAACAGAAAAATAAGGCATAACAAATGTCAGGTATACTTCATATGTACCGAGATGATAGACAAGTGTGCCTGTTTGTATGGACCAAGTGTACCAGTAGTGTGCTTCAACTTAAAGGGCTTTGGGCCTATCCATTAATTTTACTTTGATCGGAGGGTCTAAAGCACACTAGTTTTATTTCATAATTACTACCAACACAACACAACACCACTTTCAACACTTTTGATGCCTGTAAACTCGTTATTTTCCTACAGTTTACGTAGTTCAATCTTACTTAAACTTCTATTTGAAAAGTTTCAAAGCTTCCAGTAAACTTTAGTGGAAAGATTTTTACTATCCCAAGCGGCCATCCCGCGTCTACCTGAAAAGGTTTCCTACAAAATACTCCTTCAAAATTGCAGTAGGTAAGGTGATTGTACCAATTGTTGACTCTAAGAAAATTTCATTTTACTTTGATCAAAGAGGATGTCAATTGCTCTATTTTTGTGTGATATTTTGTGTATTTATCTCTTATGATATTATTATATTCCTGAACCAGAATTTAAAAGGATCAAAATGCAGATGCAGTGATTGTAACTACTGGTAGTCAACAATGTCTTTTCCGTTATATACGAATGACGCTATTTTTAGGCAGACATGGCAAAAATAATAGGCACTTGTTTGATCTCGAATTCTTGACCTACATTTGATTTCCGAATGCTGCAAAATTTTTCGAGAACATATATTTTCGTTTTTGTTGTGTTTCCTAGTTAGGAGCCAGGGGAAAAAATCTATCTACATTATTTAGTGGAATTCGCTTCATGAAAGGCAGTTTCTTGCTTCTGTAAGTAGGTATAATAAGGAGCAAGAAATTGTTCTGACTGTAACTAGATTGTTTCTTACTTCTATAAGTAATAAGAAGCAAGAAACTGTCGACCGACTGTAACCAGATTGTGTTTCTAACGGAGTAAAATCGGGCCTCTTCAAGGAAAGAGTAGATACATTTTTTGGTCAAACACACATTTTAACTTTCCATCAAATGAAACAGTAATTGCGTTCACACACGATGACGCACTGACGGAGCATCAAACGTCAGTCCGTCATTTGTGAAGCAAGTAGTTGTATGAAACCGCACGTAGAAGCACACACGGTGACGCATTGACGCACCGGGTGTGGTTCTATGGACTAACATCTGCCGCTCCGTCAGTGCGTCATCGTGTGTGAACGCACTTAAGTGCAAATTGAAAAAAATTTAAAAAGACATTTTGTTTTAAGCTAGTATAACCTGGAAACCTGCACATTATAATGAAAACGTTTCATTGAGTAAATTTTTGAAAACATGTTTGAAAGTTTCCAACGACATCTTATAGGTATGGTAAAACGGGGTGACTTTGATTAGTTTTGAAATTCAAATGGATGTATCTTTCATAATTTTGGCTTTAAAAAATAGAAAAAAAAACAGTAGTGACGACTAGCTTTATTTATGATTATATTATTTAAAATAATTTCGGAGAAAAAAAAGAAATACCAGCTACTTTGATGCCAGTCGTTTTCGTCATTGCTTTCGAAAGTCACCGGTAACTTTTTTCTGCTAATATTTACTACACTTTATCAAATTACAGCCTCATGTTACAGCCTTGATGTTTTGTTAGAAATGAACAGACTGTGTTGTGCAGAGAATTTTACAATCCTGTTGTCATTTGGAGTTATCATCAAAGTCGCCCCAATTCTCAAAGTCGCCTCGTTTTACCGGTACATAATAAAATAAAAAAAAACTACTTTAAGTTGGACTTAATCGTATTTAGTGAACACTCCGTCTCTCACCTACTCATACTAATGATAGAGACAGCGTCATATTTAAACAAGCCTATAATTTGATTGAATTTGTGGTGTACGATTTTTTTTCTTTTTATTTCTGAAAACGTGTCAACTACTGGTACAGCCACCTTAGTAACTGAAAAGAAATCTGAAATGAGATATGAACCGCCACAGCTCACGTATAATATATAGCTACAACGTCAGTTGTCTGCGACGTTCTAAAGCTGAACGCAGTGCAGTAAAAAACAAAAATCCTGTGGTTTCTTTTAGAAAGTGTTTTTATAAGCAGAAAAAGTGGATGCTAAAAAATTTTGTATGTTTTATATATACATAAACGCATCTCGCGCTCTTTTTAAAACGATCTGACGAGACTAGAATAGTAGGTACTACTACAGAAAACAAGATTGCGATGCGATGGTAGTCTAGGCAGGTTTTTAAGCGTAACAAAGCAAACTATTAATATTTAGAATTTGTTCCACATACGAACGGAAAGATTTCGGAGGTTTGTTAGCATTTCGATTACTCTATTGTTATTTCATTACTTGAAATATTATTTACAAGCGTCATAATCCGCGCGATTCAAGTTGCACTTTTATGAAATTTTTTACTCAATAATTCGCGCACTTCGCAACGCCAACGCAACGCCTTCAGGATGCTGCTGGGGCTGCCGCGCTTCTGCAGTGCGTCTGGCATGTTTGCGGACGCTCATGTCGATGGGTTTCCCACCACGCTCCGCAAACGGTGTGCCGCCGCGCTGCAGAGGGTTCGCGCCAGCACCAATAGCATCCTGAACATGGTCTCCAGTAGATACTGTGACAGTAGCTTTATAAAGCACTGGATCGGTCTACACTTAAGTGTTTGTATTAACATAGTCATTTAAGTGTGATACTAACAACATATGGATTAATGTCTGAAATAAATAATTTTTATTTTTTATTTATTTTATAATGAATAGAGACGTCATTGTTTTTGTTATCTAAATAATAAGTATTCAAGCTAAAGAATTACTGAAAATGTGTTGAGCATTACTATTATCAAGCACTTTTTACTTAAAGTCTTTGCAGTTATCTCCAAAATTTTGATGACGTAATATAAAATATACTTACCTAAAACTAGATGATTTTTTTTATGAAGGCGGTATCCTCGAGTTTCTTTTCGTTTGAGAGTTGGTCCCATTTTAATATGGCGTAGGTTTGATGAAGAGAAAGACTGAAAATGTTTCCGTCACAGTTGCTTCTTCCAAACACAATAATACAATGGCATAGAGGTGGATATTTAGATAACCTCCAAACGAAGCCCTACAATGCACAACACGCCACCGCACATACAAATTACGATAAACAATAGGGGGCGTTCACAAACTTGTCACCAACATATTGGGGAATGATGTATTCGTCGACACACTTTGTCGAAGATTTATGAACGAAACGAGTTGACGTGAATATTTCTTGTGCTTGTCGCTTCTAGTTTACATAAACTTTTTATAATATCGTACCCTTATTGCAAAAACCAACTATCTACAACCAACTAGATTTTTCTATGAAATCTATTCAGTTTTCTTAAATTTTGGTTTAATTTTGCTGCAGATAGTTTGATTTTTCAATTAGGATATAGCTAAAAAAATTATGGGACATCAGATTTTTTTTTTGCGATTTCTATGTTGGTCCCATAGAGAAACGTTCAGTTTGACGGTCTAAATAACCCCCCCTAAAGAGTTTTAAAAATTTATTTTTACTTATGAAACACCCTGTATATTTATTACCTAAGCATATATTTATAATTTTATCATAACAACAATAGAATAATAGGTGTTATATTGTAAAATATTTTTTTCTCAGTGTTATATAAATGGGAATGCCGAAACAGGAATCTGCGCATTTTGGATTTCAACAGCTAATGGACCCTTTTCAATAAAATTAACATAGTGTGTTCTTACAAAATCTACAAAGACATCACTATCTATCCTCCCTTTCCCACTCAAGACTAAATGCAGAGGAGCGAACGAGACAGATTTCATAATGACGTAATCTCAAAGCTTTTTAGCATTTAATTGTATATTAATCTTCACTAAGAAAGGCAGGAAAGTCAATGGCGGCGGACATTTTCTTTTATAGGCGGATGTTATCAAGGAACCTTCGAATTACATTGATGAGGCCCTTAATAGGCTGTGGCGTTTAAGGGTCAAGACACACTTATCGACAGCGATTTGGCTATACGAGAAACAAGATTACAAGAACAAACGAGACACAGTAATGGCATGGTGTATGCTTATGTTTTTGTTGTAAATATAGTATATTTTAATTCAATTCAATTCATTTATTTTGTATCAGATCATAGATCCATAGAGGTGTTAGTAACAATGACTTAAGATATACGTTAGTGACAAAACATTCTACATTAGAGGGGGCCTAGCGGCCCTATGCAGGCTATTCCAATGCCCAATGATGGGACACTGGAACCGCTCCGCAATGGGTTCGAAGAGAATGTTGGTGCTGCCCCGTACCCTGCGCAGCAGGGAGGCGGCTCGTTTGCGTATGATGGCTGCAAAGCTATCTACTCGTGTCGCCGCAAACATATGCCCGATGCGCTGCAGAAACGAGGCAGCCCCAACAACATCCTCAGCCCATTATTATATTGCACGCGCAGTGCACTGTGCGACTTCTGCGTGTAACTGCGTGGCTGCACTATTTGTTTTTTTTTTATATTTGATTGATTGAATAAATCTAGCCGTGGCTTAGATCCAAGTAAAACTAATGGATTCAAACCAGAAAATTGAGGCAAAACAAATGGCAGGTATATTTCAAATATGTACCTACCGAGATACTAGGGACAATTGTGCTAGTTGTGTGCTTCAACCTACGTGCTTTGGGCCTATCCATTAATTTTACTGTGATCTAAGAGCCGTGGTCACAGTATAAGAAAGATTATATATCCGTGGTGGTCCAGTGACTAGTAACCTTTGCCTGCCGTGCAGGAGGTAATAGTTTGATACCCGATTTGTAACATCACCGGCTTTTCGGTCAAGGCAAACATCGTGAGGAAACCAAGGCATAAATTGTATCCACTGTCCGAAGTGGCGACGGGCTCACTCCCCGTTACACTGGACAGAGATTCGGTGCTACTATACTCTGAAATCGAATCTCGAATCGAAAAATCTGAAATCCGAGATTAAAAATTTCAAACAAAAGAGCCTCGTTTGTTTGAAATTTTTGATCTCGGATTCGATTTCAGAGTATTGTGAAACGTGGATGTTCTGGGTTCAGAATATCTCTGACTAGCCCCTCATGGAATATAGTAGTTAGCATAATGCTGATCGAATCTAGACGAAGTCGGTACCCCTCTAGAAATCATGTGCGAGTCGGTGTCGTGCCCTGAGGGTTCGGTACAAACTTAATTATGAAGGAGAAACTTAACTTTCTTAAAGTAGGTATATTCATATATCAGTATCGGATCCTATGGGCCTAGCATGCCACCCTAAGGGTAAAAGATCGAGATGTACCTACTTAACCACTAACTTTGTTTACTAAATATCGAGTTTATTATATTTATAAGGCGCCCGAGTGCGCTGCATACAAACGAAATTTAGTCCTATTTTCAATATGAACCAATTAAAGTTATAAAAATGTTGTTAACACAATCGATCAATCAATTATGCACACCGAAACAGAAGATACAGCAGAATAAAGACAAAGAACAACAAGTAGGTACAAATAAGGCGGTCTTGTCGCTAACCGATTTCTTCCTAGAGGAATTAACAAACAAAAATAGGTAGGCGGTGTAGCGCAAAAGAAAGAAATCAAAAATGGCAGTTATAGAAGCACCTACTAGAAAAAAAATCTGTAATAATTATAATATCACACAATCAACTTTGAGATACCGAAACAGATTTTGGTTTCTAGATTGTGTGGTGGTTGCAGAGTTATAAATTGTAAATATTATTTGATTCGCGCAATTAAGATTTTCTAAGCAATTTTTTCATATATAAAACATAATTATGTTCTACGACAAAGTTTTGTATGAAATTGACAACTCGGCAACCACCATAACAACTTTTTTTTACTTTAATTACTAGACATAAACTCGGTTTTCTGTAGAAAGCTATACATTTAGGAATATTCTCTGAAAGTATTCCAAAATGAGTGTGGATGATGGTTTTCTCGATTTGTCACTTTATAGTACATGGCATGCTAGCCCTCCTATGCTACTATAGGTCAGGGGTGGCCAAGACGTCGACTGCGGTCGACCGGTTGCCCGCGTCGACCGATAACGTATAAAAATTAATACATTTTTAAGTATCTTCGCGCTATTTCACAATTCCAATGTTTCTGCTATTGGGCTACTTGTATATGTATGTGGAATTTGGAATATTGTTTGTGAATTTTGAAACTGGAAGACTGTCGAAGCTTCATGTTTTTCCCTTTTAACGAAAGCATTAACATTTACAGTCATTAAAATTGGCTGATAAAATTCATACAATGTCGTGGTTGAGGAGGAAATATCGTTTATACTTACGACATATTTTTTTAAAGTAGAGATTTTTTTTAACTGAGACTTAGTTCCCATAATGCCTACAAAAAGAGTTAATCAGCTTTTCCTATGATGGAATGAAACATCAGTATCGGTTGACAGACGAGCATTATAAATACCAAACACCCACCACCAAAATATATTTTTTTAAGTAGACCGCCAGGTATATCTGAGTTTCAAAGTAGACCGAATACTTGAAAAGTTTGGCCACCCCTGCTATAGGTAATATTTTATCTGCACAGAAACGTTTAGGTACCTACTCAAAGTTAAATAGTGAACAAAACACGTGAGGGGTTACAAACGTGTTAAATTGTTGCACGTTTTCGGTCGTAGAGGTCGTGTGGGTCGAACTAATGTATTATGCTTATTGCTATGGAGACAGGAGTCGTTTTAAAATGTTTTTAGCTTGACCCTGCGGTAAATTAGTGTTTGAAATTAATGTAATACACAATTGAAATGTTTTATTAGAAACATGAAACATTCTGAATAATTTAAGATTCCCGATAGCACAGTCTGTAGTGAACCTGCCTGTTGTGCCGAGGGTCGCGGGTTCGAATCCCGTAAGGAACAAATATTTGTATGATGAATACGAATATTTGTACCCGAGTCATGGATGTTTGTATCTACGAGTATATGTATTCTATATCATTGTCTAGTCATCATAATACAAGTTCAGGCTAGTTTCTGGTACTTTAAAGGCCTGTTTCACCACTTCTGGGTAAGTTCTTGTTAGCTTATCCGACAGATAGTTTGACATATTTTGTATGAAATTATGTCAAAATATCTGTCGGATAAGCTAACAAGAACTTATTCAGAAGTGGTGAAACAGGCCTTTAATGTGTCTAGATAATTTGTAAGCATATGCTCACGACTATTTTCCCCGACGGGGTAGTCAGAGATAATTATTCTGAAACATCAGAACATCCACGTTTCACCAGTAGTATCGACTATGTCCAGTGTGACCCCGTCGCCACAGTGGGTACAATACATACATGGGTGCTTCAGATAGGTAATCAAACTGAAAAACTTGTCATAAGGGATCCACTACGAAATCGTAAAAAAAACCTGCTGTTAAAGAATATTTATCTTAGGTGTTTCAACATAGAGGACTTTAGTACATTGATTTCGTTGGTTCGCAATTTAGGAAGGGGTTCCGAACAAAAGTCTGGATACGTGCCTGATCTAGTCATATAAATAACAGAATTTAGCCTGGACTTGTAATATTATGACCAGACAACGATATACAGGGTGTAGCTTCCATACAAAACTGCAAACCTACTCGAGCCAAATGTATGGGACAGCAGATTTTTTTTCGCGATTTTGATGTTGGTCCCATAGAGAAAGTTGTTCGGTTTGATGGTCTGAACATTGTCAGCATATTAAGGAGAACCCTGTATCTTCTTCTTATCAAGTGGGCTGCGAGCTGGTATCAGAGTTTATTCAAACCGCCTTACGGCCTCTGACGTGGTTTTTATGTAACGACTACTACCACCAGTGATAGTAGCCGGGACCACTTAACGTGCCATCCGAAGCACGGAATCATCTTTCTTTTCAGACAATCAGGTGACTCAGCCTGCAATGTCCTAACCAACTGGGGAAAAACGCACAAAGTGACATTTCACTGGGTGCCCCCCGTGGGAATCGAACCCACGACCTCCGTGTCAAGAGCCCATGCTCTAACCATTAGACCAAAGAGGCAGTATACCCAGTATAATGTTGTGTAATTTCCATTCCAAACAAAATAATAGTTGACAATTACACAAATTGTACTGAATTCTGTAACGGAATTTAACTTGGGTCAACGTCAATTTACAATTGGACAGGTATTCGTAATTACGGTACCTCACATTACTATAGCTACCACCTCTAAGCGTCTCACTCAAAGAGATTATACCTAAAGGCATAGAGGGAGCCATACCTATTGCAAAGATGTCCACTTTTTTTTGACGTTTATGTTTGTATATGTTGTGTCAAGTGGTAAAACGAAAGCATAGGCGAAGTATTAACCGCTTACGCTGGTAGACGGAACATCAGTGTAACCGCGTATGAGACAGCGATATCGATAGTCATAAAATCCTATACAATTTGTATGATGACTCCGGAGTCAGACAGCCGTCGTAGAACAAAAGAGTGGTTACGTCGATAAGGACAGCAATAAGTAGCGATCTCCTTTTTTAACTAGAGCGAATTTGCTATGTGCATCTCTTACTGAGTGAATATGACAAGACACGTGCTTCCTTCTAGTTCCTTCTCTTTCTACGGACGAAAGGCACAAAAAGTGATCACCTTACACAACTTTACACACACTAGCACGTCAAAAAGTTTCAAAAAATAGCGGACAAGCGCATAAACAAATAGGTATCTATAGTTCCATCTCCTTCTACTAATAAAGGTAAAATACGTCATAAGCATAAGACAAAAGAGACTAACTACAATCGTATCTATGCTTTAGGATAAAGAGATCCTTAGTCTGAGGTCTCACACTATGGTCTCACCCTTTGACTACTTATAATGAGGACTAGCCTTGCGGTAGCATTTCCCCTCTGCCACGGTATAAGATCAATAATTGATCATGTGCAATTTACATTCAATTTTATACCTTATCATTATCACTAAACGAGACAGCCTATAATTGCGAAACAATAACTTCGAACTTAGAACGTTGGGGGTTCACACGAGACTACTTTACATGATTTTTAACATTCAAAATTAGAATCTAAAGTTACGGGGAATAAAATTCAAAGTTGCGGATTTCATGTTACCTCGCCCCCCGCAAAAAGTGGCAGTAATGTTTGTTAGTAGAATTACACGCGTTACCAGTCCTCATATAAGTAGTCAAAGGTCTCACCTCAAGTCAGGTGCCAATGTTAACCTATTTGTTAGTGGTCAAATGTTAAGTCTACAGTGCAAGATCAAAGGTACCATGTTAACTATATACAGGGTTAATTGAAATCACCATACACCTCAACGTATACCCGTAACACTTGTGTCATACGGCTTTGTCGAAGGTGGAATGCTTAGCCCTGCTGTAAACTATAAAGAAAATCTGCTAAAGAAACCTACCTTGATACAGATTAAATAAAATCTAAAATTGTTTTCAATTTTCATTAATCTTAACAATTAACATTTCTACCTTAACTAAGAGAGATTTCTAGTCATTGTTATGTGAGACTTAATTAAAATTAAATTGAAAGTTAAGATTTTAGATCCGAAATTTATCTTTATTTAAAACGTTTATCCAATTAATCATCTAGCCAATTTTAGCTGCAAGATAAATTAGTGTAAATTATTAACATGATATTCCTTTTAGTTTCCAAGTCAATAGCCCAGTAAAGTTACGGTTCGCTTGTATGGCGAAAGTAAATAGTTTATAATAGCCGTTTTTTTTTCTTTTATACTTTAGATTATAAATTTTAGTTATCATTTAGATGGAAAATCTTACTAAAAATTTTCTTAAGTACTTAATTAAAAAAAGTAAAAAAATATAATGTAAAAATGGGACAAAAATAATATCTTAATATAATTTGTAGAAAAAAAGAAAAAATATTGCTAATTATAAATTATTTCCTTTCGACCCGTATTTTTACTGGACTATAAGTTAAGACTTGAAAAGTTCCCTTAGGAGTAAACGTGTTAGAATGAAGCTCGCTTTATTCGATTTACCACTGACTCCGTGGTTTAGAAGGAAATTGTTTCTTCCAAAAATTAATGTGCAGTTTTTACTTTGAGTAAAATTTTATATAAATAGTGGATAGTTTTTTCTCTTATATGCTTTAACTACCTACAGGGTGTTAAGGTATACATTTGCATTATTTTAATGGGTAACTCTTATTATGAAACAAATCAAATCAAATAAAAATCGTTTATTCAAAATAATATCACATATATAACTTTCTAATGTAATTTTTTTAATCTACCATCGCGTCGGAATGTGTTCTGTTGTGTAGAAGATGCGGCCAGAAACTCTATAACACATCTTTTTAACAAAACAAAATATAAGTAGTTACTGTACAACATTCCCAAAGGTACAAACAGAAATTTGCAAAAAAGTAATTAAAATTTTCATTATAGTTCCGGCAATCATGTAGAAAAATGCTGAGGGGGCCTGCGCAGAAGTGCTTTTGCCTACAAATTTTGTTTCTGCGCATTCAAGGCCTTGCTCAAAAAGTTTTCCAAAATTTTTTTGCTAATTTCCTATAGTTTTCTTAGGGAAAGTGGTTCAGTGTCGTAGGTAGGTACAATACATTAAAATAATGCAACTGTTTACCCGAACATCCTGGTATTTTCTATATTTTGTTTTTTATGAACAAGTAGCGCTGAAAACGCATTTTAATTTTATTTTAAAACAATAACAACTAAAACATAACTATAAGTCGAACACGACTATAAGTCGTGTTCGACTTATAGTTATATTTTAGTTGTTATTGTTATTTATCCTTATCTTTGTTTAAAATAAAATCTAAAATGCGTTTTCAGCGCTACTTGTTCATAAAAAACAAAATATTATAGAAAATACCAGGTCGTTCTGGTAAACAGTTGCATTAATTTAAGGGGTGATTGTATTGTACCCACGACAGTGAACCACATTCCCAACGAAAACTATAGGAAATTATACAAAAAAATGTTGGAAAACTTTTTGAGCAAGGCCTTGAATGCGCAAAAACAAAAATTGTAGGCAAAAGCCCTTCTGCGCAGGCCTCCTCACCCTCTTAGCATTTTTCTGGCGTTTTATTTTACAAGTTCGCACCTTAGTTGGTCGTGTAAACTGTAGATATGAAATTAAATCTCATGCCTTCTCTGTGTGGTTGAAAATTTTCTACAATCCTTTAGTCGACACAAAAGATACTTTCTGACAAAAGCTGTACGATTTAGAATAGAACTACCTGATTTGAATAAAAGTTTTCTATTGTATTAGGTTAAGACTACGAGCATATACCCCTATAGAGACGTAATACATGCGAATTTAAAAGAAAACAATTCTGTCAACTAGCTGCGGTGCGGGGGGGACGGAAATGCTCCGAAGTACTACGAAGTCTATTCGAAACAATGGCGGAAAACAAAGGCGTTGCGAAATATTTTAGTGAAAAGTCACTGACGAGTTGACAGAGTTGGGTCGCCTTATATTACGTCTCTATAGGGGTATGTACTCGTAGGGTTAAGACTTCGACTCTAGTTTATTGTTTGATTTCATCATCATCAGCCTATTTATGATACAGGGTGTTAGGGTAAACAGTTTAAGGAGTAATTGTACCCATATTACTGAACAACTTTCCCTGAGAAACCTATAAGTTAGCACGAACATTTTGAACTTTCCATACTAAATGTATTTTGGCGATTCTTGGGGGAGGCCTATATCCAGCTGTGGACGTCTATTGGCTGATACCAAATGCAATCAGCTGATCGAACGTTTGTACGAAAAGATTTTTTTTATTTATTTTTATTTTATTATTTACAAAACGTAGAATTAAACATGATAAGGCTAGTCTCAGTTCTTGATTGGCTTCCTGCAATAGGGAATGAGAATACTTGACCAAAAGTTCCACAAAATCGAAATAAGCAAATGTCACTCGGCAGTAGAAGTAAAGCGAGATAAAATTGTACTTATAACACAAGCATACAATTCGAAAAACAATGAGACAGTATTGCCCATCGAATAGAATGAAAATAAATAAAAAAGCGTTTACCATTGTTTCGTTATTAAACTAGGTATGCTTTGTTTGGGGTTTTTACACGCCACTGCCTTTTTTGTAAGGCTGTTGCACGTGGCGCCATATTAAAAAGCATTCAATGCGCCTGCTGCGATGCTTTCAACATCGAAATGCTATAAATCGTAAAAAATATGTGTACGAGTTATTGTTTGGGAAGGGGGCGACTTAACGTACATAATAATTATGCTGACTAAATTGGTGACTGTTAGGTTATACCCGAAACCAATGAGCAACACTGAAAAAACTGGTAATTTACTGAAAAGTAAAATAACCCGTGTTGGCCTTAAGGTTCCGGTTTTGGGTAACTTTGTAACCATTTTATTCATTAACTATGTCACTTTTTGAGCTGAAAAATAAACTGAACCATCTAAAGGATATGAGAAGAGATGTGGTTTTTCTAGAAATCGATTTTAATGAATAACACCGAAGAAAAGCGACTCTAAAGTCACCCCTTTTTTTCCAGTTGTAACCATATTACTCTTACATTTTGAATCGGAAGACAATGAAAATTTACAATATTGTTCACAATACAATTTAGAATGATGTGTTTTTAGAAATTAATAAAAAATCATCTAATTTTTCAAAGAAAACAGCTAAATTGTGACCGGAGCCACGCGCTCGTTCGCATCGATTCGTATGGAGAGTCGTGGTCCAAGGCAGATACGCCTTAAAATTTTTGTATTAAATTTTCATACTAGTTGTAGTTCGTTATAATACTTGTTGTATTTAGGTAGTTTCGGAACATAAAGTCACAATAAAGTTATTATAACTTACGGAACCGTCCGTCCGTTCCTAGTCCGTTTGTTCGTTGACGCTGATGTTTTATCCGTGGCTACCGTGAGAGATGACTAAGCAATAACGTTTCTTATGTCTTGGTAACAATATCATTGAATAATACAGATTTGAAACGTCTATTCCACCCTGGAATTTTGAATGTGATAAAGGTTAGCCTTTCTATAATTAAAGCTTTAAAAATTTAGTTGCCAGTAAGGTTGTAACAAAGTTTCCAATGCCTTGAACGATAAATGGATCTTACTTTAGAGGCATAATTATATTTGTTTATTAGATTCAGATTCAGATTCTTTATTTTGCTAGAATGTAGGTACACAATAATGTAGGTAGTAAACATAATTAACAAATAAAAAGGATCCAATACATTCTGCCTAGAAGGCGTGCAAAGATATAAATATACAAAGAGAATAATTAGTTATTAACATTCCAAATCAAAATTCTACGGTAATGTCAAAACAAAAAGAAAACATAGTGTCATAACCATGTCAAAATTATAATTTACAATAACAATCAAACAAATCAAAAGAAAACAAAAATATTAAAAATCTAATCTTATGTCATAGTAAATCATATTAAATTGTATCAAATATAGTCATGTCATTATTAAAAATATCGTTGACAGAATAATTAATAATTAATTTAGATCCCATAATGATAATGCAGGCTCCTTCTTATGCCGACACTTTTTTAGGGGATGATCAGACCGTCAAATTGAACAACTTTCTCTGCAGTACCAACATCGAAATCTCGATAAAAATCTGCACAGCTGGCATGCCACCCACGACAAAGCGTTTAAACGAGAAAAACGTCATGCGAGCTCTTTCTGGCATACGTAAAATAACAAGGATGGAGTCACATCTAGATTTTTATCGTTTTCTCGGGGGTGGCATGCGAGGACTGCAGCTGTTTCATACAAAACTGCAAACCCAAAATGAGCCAAATGGAGCAGTCTTTATTTTGCTATTTCGATGTTGGTGCCATTGAGACAGTTGTTCCGTCTGATCATCCCCTTAAAAAACTCAAGTCATCATATTAAGTTTGACCCTATATTGTATAACATAATAAATTTATATTCTTAATTTGCACTACCTATAGAGAAATAATTAATATATACGCTCCTCTAGGATTTGCACACATAACCACCAAATACACAAAGAAAACCACAAATAATTGTTTGTGATGTTTTTAATATACAGGGTGTTTCATAAGTAACAATAAATATTTAAAACTCTTCAGGGGGTTGTTTAGACCGTCAAACTGAACAACTTTCTCTATGGGACCAATATCGAAATCGCGAAAAAAAAAAAAAAAATATCCCATACATATTTTAGCTCTAGTCGATTTGTAGAGTATAGAACATCAATTTTTTTTTCGCGATTTCGATATTGGTCCCATAGTGAAAGTTGTTCAGTTTGATTGTCTACACCACCCCCTTAAAGGTTTATTTGTATTTTTGTAACACCTTGTATAGGGTCCTTCTAAATATGCTGACACTTTTTTAAGGGGATGATCAGAACATCATACTGAACAACTTTCTCTATGGGACCAACATCGAAATCGCAAAAATAAAATCAACCCCTCCATACAAAACTGCAAACCTACTCGAGCCAAATGTATAGGACAGCAGATTTTTTTTTCGCGATTTCGATGTTGGTCCCGTAGAGAAAGTTGTTCAGTTTGATGGTCTGATCATTCCCTTAAAAAAGTGTCAGCATATTAAGTTGGACCCTGTATCTAATTGGCTATGTCATATACCCAATTAGATATATTAAAACATCATAAAAAATTATTCAAACGTCAACAAATAAGTCAAACTTAACACCCCAACTCTTGGTCATTAAACCAGCTATTCCAACAGTCTCCAAGATCCAGATATCCGCCAATTTTTTTCCCTATATCGCCCAGCGGATATAACTTCTATGAGCTAGCTATTGTGCCACGCTCACTGCTACTTTAAATACCAAATTCTTGGTTTTCAAAGACCTAAATTCCTTTCGAAATCGAACAAACCTAGAAGTTAAAAAGCAGTATCAAAGAAAAAAAACCTTTCACATCGAGATTGCCATTGTATAAATCTTTCAAACGAGCTATTTGGGCCCCAATATCTTTTTGTAAGCATTGATGTGTTCCTTTACGGCCTACAAAACGATTTTTAGTGAGTGGATAGGTGGGCTAAATGCGTGATTTTATTGGAGTCTTATAAATAAATGGCGACCTCTGCCAGGTTTAGGTCTTGTTGCTATTGGTGGTATCTTTTTGACCGTTCAATTGAGAGTTTTGAATCACAGAAGATGAATAATGAAAGTGTTCTTGGTTTTTAATTTGACAGTCTGTATTCACTGAGGTATAAATGTATAGAGCGGACATTGCGCTTCATGACGTTGTCCTATTCTATTGCGGCGATCATAAAGTTATTATACCTTACAGGAGTAGAAGAACTGACATGAGTTGTCAAATGAAACCGTTTTTGGATGTTTTTAGGAGACTTTCGGCACTCAAACATTCGAGCACTGTCTATAATCCTGAGTCTAACGTGAAATCGTGGATAAATTAATGAAATAGTTTCAGTATATTTTACAAAATTATCTACGATTTCACATTCAATTCGCATTATTCACGGAAACCGAATTTTTACCCTGCGATAAGATCCTCAAAAACGGTTCTATTGCCTCGCGTCACGTATCTCTTTCTATTATACAGTGGTGCCGCTAGGTACATCTTGCTTCTTCAGCTGTCAGTCTCTCTATTAGTAACTTTATGGCGGCGATATAGTACTCTTGCATTTAGTCACTGTCTCACTGCGGTCACGTGTAGCAGTTTGATTGAAAAAAAATGTAATCTGCATAAACATAAAGCTTAAATTGTTACTTTATAAAATAAACATCCTGAGTGTGACCAGAAAGTAAATCAGTTCAATTTCCACACCAGAAACGTGACTGAACTGACAGCGTTTATCCCCGGATACGGGGGTCAGAATGAGATATCTGTTTTTATAAAAAAAGCGTAAAAAAATGATTTTTTGAGTAAACGTTCAGTTATGTCTTTGTTTATTTAGAACTATTTTATTTATAAAATACAGGGCGTACATTGTTCTCGATGTCGGCTGTTGTGGAAGTTGTTCAGTTTGATGGTCTTCAGTGTGAGGTTTTGTCAAAAATGTACAATTATCACTAGTGACGAATACGTATTTGAATTAAATTAAAAATTCTGGCACTGGTGTCAAATGTGAACTCAAAACAAATGTGATTTTTGTAAACAAACTTATTTCTTGGACTTAGAACACACGGAATTTAAAATGAGAACATTTTTATAGTTCAATAGGTTACAGCGTAATAGTACATTACTGCAGTGGCCAGCAAAAGAGGCATTGATGGACGAACGTGGGCCGAGGCGAAGCCGAGGCACACATACGTAAGTCCATCAATGCCTAGTTGTGGCCAAGGCTTGTATAGTGCTTTTCTCAAACAATGCGCGGAAATGAAAATCAATCAACTTTTCAAAATCTATGACAAACAACAACAATTTTTCCTGCGTTAAAGCTAGTAACTTATTATTAATCTGTGGTTAAAGTATCCATTCTTTTTTTTTTCATTATAAAGCTTTCTATTTGCAAGCCAGATCGAAATTAAAAAAAAACCTTTGATAAGTTACCTCCTTGGTTCCCATGTTTCGGAGTAAAAGATTATTCCATTTTTAAATTACACGACAGATATGAGTTTACTATGTGTTTTATTTGGCCACTAAAACACGACAGATATGGATTTTCATATAACTTTTGCCGGCCGCTGCTCGCATGTATTTGACCAGATCAGCAATTTGGATTTATCTCGAAGAAGGTTGTCAAAATAATGCTCAAATTTCCAAGCTTGTTCAAGAAAATGCTATTTCCGAAGACAAAATGCTACAAAACTTGCTATATTTGTGTCGCCCGATATTTATGTTGCGCGCGCCGCCGCCGCGTGAGCTGGTGCTTGACGGATTGTTTATATTATAAGCGGTGTGCTTGAGAGGTTAATGTTTATAAAGAAACAATGCTTTATAAACATTAAATGAGACACGTAAGCGCAGTTCAACGGTATATTGACAACTGATTCACACTTGACAAGCTCCTTGAGAACCCTTACGCACACTAGCATACACTACAGAAAAATAGCTTAGAAAATCTAGTTTGCGCGTATCAAATAATATTTACAATTTGTAATATAATTACGAAGATATAAGGGTTTGAAATTTTGTATGAATAATTTCAAAGCGTGATATCTTCGTAATAATATTATAAATTGTAAATATTATTTGATATGCGTAAACTAGATTTTCTAAGCTATTTTTCCATGTATAAAACATTACTTTTATTAATACCGTCTACGAGTGTTATACGACAACGTTTTGTATGGACGGAAACCACCTTAAGAGTGTAGTTGCAGCAATGCTCACGTTGAGAAATTTTGGTTTCAGGCATAAAGTTATTAAACCTTACAGGAATAGAGGCAGCGACATGATTTGTCAAATGAAACCGTTTTTGGATGTTTTTTTGGAGACTATTCGCAGGCAAAAATTCTAATACTGTCATAATAATGTTGTTATACCCTAGAGATGTTTTAACATTGCTTATTATATGTCTTCTTTTTTGTTCTTTCTATTTTTATATGTGGGAACTTGTTGTCAGCATCTCACTATCAATTTGTCTTTTGAAATCCGACTGTTGTTGAGCTGCAAGTTCTCCAAAAAGGAAATAAATAAAAAATAAATAAATAAATAATTCTGAGTCTAACGTGAAATGGTGCATAAATTAATGAAGTAGTGTCAGTATATTTCACAAAATTATCTACGATTTCACTTTAGATTCCCAATTATTCACGGAAACCGAATTGTAAAAATTTATTTGTGACTAGAAAACGGTTCTATTGCCTCGCGTCACGTACCTCTTTCTATTATACAGTGGTGCCGCTAGATACATCTCGCTCTCTCAGCTGTAGGTTCCTCTATTCCTGGTATAATACCTCTATGTTTCAGGATAGAATGACGCGTGTCAAGAGGTGAGAGGTTGCTTGTCGCCCTCATAGACACATACATACAAATCTACATTTCCTACATTAAAATTCCTAGAAACCGATATTGTGTTAACTTACCCCATACATCAAAATTTTCAAGGATCTAACCATCTCGTAAATATTGCTTAGATTTGACATCACTTAAATAAAGATATCTTGTTCATACTATTTATTTCAAATGTAAATCTAAATTTATTTTCATTTCGGGCTTTTATATGTATCTTTTAAACACCTCGTTTTATTAGGATTTTTAGTACTTTTGGTATTTTATACAGGATGTTCAATATTAGTATCGCAATCATTTTCAGGTTCTTATTTAGACTAAAGTATGTAATGTGTGTAATGAAAGTTTAAAGAAATAAGATGAAATTTATTTGGTGTTTTTTTAATGTAATGACATAGATTTTAGGTTAAGTTAGCTATAAGTCATTTATTTTTACTTATTTTTAATGTACCTATTATAGTTACCTTTATTTGTAAATAAAAATACATATAAAAATGACATAGATAGGTAATATACTTCAGGACAGACAGCTGTTCTTAAGTTGTTATAATCAGAAATATTGAGCTTAAGATAAGGCCAATAATAGATTAAACTAAATTAAAAACTTAATACGAACGTGGCAAAATAAATAACAATAAGGGCTAGTTTACGAGTCTATTGAAGTAGGTAAGTACATTACAAGTACTTAGGCTGGTAAGTAGAATTATTTATATACTATCGCGGACTTTTTCGCCTGATCACTTAACAATTTTTTCGCATAATTTATTGTTGAAAACTATGTGGAAACTATTCATTCATTGGTCTAATCATCAATAGAACGGGGATAGACAGCTCTTTAATTTTTAAGTATTCAAGCAAAAATGAGCCTAGTGGTGGTCAGATGGAAAAGTCCGCGATAGCATCTATTTAATTGTATGGAAAATACTACAGCACAGCATCATAAAAAGTAGTAGATTGAGTAGATCTGAGTTGGAGCAGTAGGTCCGTTGGTCCACGGGTCCCCAGGCTTCGGACCACCCAGAAGGAAAATATTCCATCTTCAATGAAGGAATCTCCCACCCAATTCCTCCATAACAATAAGCTTATGACCTCTTGTACACTTTTGCGCTCCTGGTACGTCTCAATGCTCAAACGTGTAGGTACAAGCAGGTACACATGATGGTCACATCACTACTACTGTAGGGGTATGGTTTGGCCCACCCTACCCCAATGGGTATGATTTGGCCCACCCTACCCCAATGGGTATGGTTTGGCCCACCCTACCCCAAGGGGTATGGTTTGGCCCACCCTACCCCAAGGGGTATGGTTTGGCCCACCCTACCCCAATGGGTATGGTTTGGCCCACCCTACCCCAAGGGGTATGGTTTGGCCCACCCTACCCCTAGGGGTAAGTCCAGGGGTCCATCACGAAATAAATGACACGAAATGGGATATAATCATATAGGTTTTATTCTGTATCACCCTGTATAGTAATAAGTTTTACTTTTATTGACGTTTTTATGAGTTTCGTTGTAAACTTTATGGCTAGTTGAAATGGGTTATCCTTGAGGTTCTTTTTCATACTATACTATATTGTACTATACATCATTATCAGCCAATTTACGTCCTCAAGGAGAACGTATGGGCGTTACTTACCTTGTATGTAATAACTATAAGAGAAAGGCCATAATATTTCTTCTTCAGGTTTCTCATGATGTTTTCCTTCACCGTTTGAGAGCAGTCAGTATTACGTACATAATGTTAGAAACATTTATTGGTATATGGCATTCCGTCTGTGTGGATTCGAACCCGGACCCGTGCCCATACATAATCTGCAGAGCGCCATCGACTACTATCTGCGTAGTACTCATTCTTATACTGTGTTGAAGGGGTATAGCGCGCTCCCTCTCACCTTTGGAAGCGAAGCTCTGTCTATCACATTCACATCTTTTTTTAAATAAATTAATACTGAAAGTGTGGCGCAGTGACTTTCGTAACATTCTACTACGCCGTAGGCTAGTCTCGCTACGCCGTAGCATAATGCTACAACAATTTTGTAATTTCTGTTTTTTTTGGTTATAATATTGATATTGGATTTTGTGCTCTAAGATAAGCTTTTCATGTGACGTACTGAACGTTTATTTGACTAGTCCAATGATTATGAGAAATTATACGTCCAGAGCGCAGGCTCCAAATCAGCAAACTCTATGAAGAGCCATCGATTCGACAGAAAACGATTTTTGATAAATATTCAGGAACCTTTTCGGGGTAGACAGACCTTAAAGTTATCTTAGCATTGAAACTGTATCATCATCATCATCATCATCAGCCTATCATCGTCCACTGCTGGACATAGGCCTCTCCCAAGGCGCGCCACAAAACTCTGTCCTCGGCCTTCCTCATCCAGTCACTCCCCGCTACTTTTTTTAGGTCGTCTGTCCAGCGGGCAGCATGGCGTCCCACACTACGCCTACCAGTTCGCGGTCTCCACTCTAGAACTCTGACACCCCATCGGTTGTCAATTCTTCGACAGATATGACCAGCCCATTGCCACTTCAGCTTGCTTATTTTCTGAGCTATGTCAGCCACTTTAGTTCTGTGACGAATCACTTCATTTCTGAAACTGTATATTTTAACGAAAATCAGACATCATACAAGAGAGATTGTTTCTAGATTGTTTCCGCAAAATATTACTTAAATTGGTAGTATTGAAAATATAATCAGACTTCGTTAATGCGCCAGCGGTACTATCCCCTTAACCTGTCATTTTATAATGACGTCCTTGATGTGGTCTCTTTTTTTTCTTCATAATTTTAAAACATCATGAACATGTGCATTTTTCCGATTCTCACGTACGGTGTTCAAACGTGGTCTTTGACAATCGATCAGAAGTCAAGCCTCAAGGTTTGTCAGAGAGCTATGGAGCGCAGCATCCTAGGCTTAACACTGATCGACCGAGTCAGAAACGAAGTCATTCGCAGTGACAGACGTAGCCACCGCTGCTGCCAATCTAAAGTGGGATTGGGCTGGCCATGTCTGCCGCATGCCAGATGACCTATGGGCCAAAACTACGACCAACTGGTCCCAACGAATCGAAATCGGCGTCGAGTCAGACCTAGACGAGGGTGGCGGGACGAATTGACGGTTTCCTAGGGGCTACCTGCCGGTTTTGGGTAATTTTGTAACCATTTTATTCATTAACTATGGCACTTTTTGAGCTGAAATTTAAACTGAACCATTTACAGGATATGAGAAGTGATGTGGTTTTTCTAGAAATCGATTTTAATGAATAAAACCGAAGAAAAGGGACTCTAAAATCACCCCTTTTTTTCCAGTTGTAACCATTTTACTCTTACATTTTTAATCGGAACAAAATGAAAATTTACTATATACAATTTAGAATGATGTGGTTTTTTTACTTTTTCGAAATTAATAAAAAATCATCGAATTTTTCAAAGAAAACAGCAAAATTCTGACCGGAGCCACGCGCTCTTTCTCATCGATTAGTATGGAGTGTGAGTGAGAGGAGAGTGGTCCACGGCTGATACGCCTTAAGAACTGGCCTGTCAAAGCGCAGAACAGAGACTATTGGAGAGAACGGAGGGAGGCCTTTGCTTAACAGTGGGCAACAATGGCTGGTAATAATAATAATAAATTTATAAAACAAAGTCCTTATCCGCGTTTGTCCTCATCCTTTCTGTTTCTCCGCTTCCACACAACGGATTTTGACACGGGTTTCACTGTCATTTCGAGACTTTTTTACGGATGGTTATTTTATAACACAACTTTTTTTTTTATAATAGAGAAAAATTAAGTGTTTTAATTAAGCTTAAGCATAAGCATAAGCATATGCTCACGACTATATTCCCCGAGGGGGTAGTCAGAGATATTCTGAAAACTCAGAACATCCACGTTTCACCAGTAGTACCGAAACGCTGTCCAGTGTGACGGGGGGTGAGCCCGTCGCCACTTGTAATGGACAGTGGGTACAATAAATGCCTCGAAATTGAAGCATGCAGGTTTCCTCACGATGTTTTAATTAAGTCGTCAAAAAATCATGTCCCATTCAAATGTGGCCATGTCGCCACAAGTAGATAATAAAAGCGTAATGAAGCGCGTTGTTCGCTCTAGTAAGTACATAATTACTCAATGACTAATTATCTAGTCATCAAGACGCAAGTCTAGACTAAATCCAGTTATTTCTATCGAGATTACAAAATGTAATCAACTGTGATTCGATAATACCTTTAGCCTAAAATTGATTTATTAATTAGATACCTACTTCCGTAGAGCACTACAAGATTTTTATAGAAAGAAAACCAAAAATTTTTAAAAGTGTTAATTACTTAAACTTGCAATAGCTATTCCCAAATAATGGGAAATGGGCAAGAGAATGATGATACTGCAATAGCTATAGCTAATTGCCTTAGTGGTCTAATGGTTAAGAGCATTGGGCTCTTGACACGGAGGTCGTGGGTTCGATTCCCACGGGGGGCACTTAGTGAAATGTCACTTTGTGCATTTTTCCCCAGTTGGTTAGGACATTGCAGGCTGAGTCACCTGATTGTCTGAAAAGAAAGATGATTCCGTGCTTCGGATGGCACGTTAAGCTGTTGGTCCCAGCTAATATCTCTGGTGGTAGTAGTCGTTACATAAAAACCACGTCAGAGGCCGTAAGGCGGTTTGAATAAACTCTGACACCAGGGCTTGCAGCCCACTCGATAAGAAGAATAGCTATAAAACTTATATCGGTTCTGAACATTCCACTTATCAGATTTTCAAAATTTTGGATCTTTTTCCCTTTCTTCTTAGTATTTTTACTATGCCTATAAAGAACTTACAAGGTGTAACTAAACATCCTAGTAATACTTAAGTAATGCTTCAGACCATCAACCTGAATAATCGCTATGGAACCAAAATCGAAATCGCGATAAAAAAATCTGCTGTTTCGTTCAAAACTGCAGTTCTAATGTATGGGACAGCTGATTTTCTTCTCGCGATTTCGAAGTTGACGCAATAGTGAAAGTTGTTCAGTTTCAGGGTCTGAAGTACACTCTTAAGTATTACTAGGGTGTTTTATTGCACGCTATACAGGGTGTTTCATAATTCATAAGTAACAATATATATTTAAAACTCTTAAGGGGGTTGTTTAGACCGTCAAAATGAACAACTTTCTCTATGGGACCAACACCGAAATCGCAAAAGAAAAAAAATGTATATCCCATACATATTTTAGCTCTAGTCGATTTGTAGAGTATGGAACATCAATTTTTTTTTCGCGATTTCGATATTTGTCCCATAGTGAAAGTTGTTCAGTTTGATGGTCTACACCACCCCCTTAAAGGTTTATTTGTATTTTTGTAACACCTTGTATAAAAACATTGTATAAAATAGCTTTCAAGTTTTTGTAGTAAGTTGGAGTAACACTTTTTAAATTTAGTTTTTCTTTATCTAAAATATAGTGATGATGTTCTAAGAGATAGACGTACTTTTTGTTATGATCAGTTGCAAGGCTGATTCAGTATTCACATGGTGAAGAGCATCTCTGTGATGTTAATGGACCGGGTCTGCCTGCATAACTCCAGTCGGTTTAGGAGTTACTGCCGTTCAAAGGCCAGTAAAAAATTAGGAGTTATGCAGCAGACCTGGTCCATCCCCATTACAGAGATGCTCTACACCATATTAATACAGAATCAGCCTTGCAGCTGATAATAATAAAAAGTACGTCTATCTCTTTTACTATGACGGCGCAACAGAACGGTAATAGGACTCTTAACGTCTAATGTACCGTGCTACGTAGCAGTCATTCTTAGACATACAAAACCCCTTTAAAGCCTTTCAACCCACATGATATATGAAAGTAAAGAACCTTCTATGTTCCTTAAATATCATTAGTCATTTTGTTTGAGACTCTGAGCTATGATGAGACGAAAAATATTATGTATTTCATAATATGTACATTTTATTCAATATACAGCAGGGTGTAAAATTAAATGCGTTACTTATATACTTAAAACGTAAAGCAACATAATTTAAAAAAATCTGTGTCATAGAAAATAAGTCAAAGAAAACCAAATCAGCTAGTTATGTTTTTGGGATTTCAAAGGTGGTCCCTTAGAAAATTTTTTTCAGTTTAATGGTTGGAAGCACCCTGTTTGATATTGTACATAATGTATTTAATTTTACACCCTGCATTAATGTTTTTATTAATCGTATTATTCCTGTTATAAACTTTTTCTTTTTTTCACTCTCCCGTGACCCGTTTTAGATCAAATTTTGTATTTAGATAAATTTTTACATGAGAAATAAAAAATCTTAAAAATAATTAAAAGGTAAAACATACAAACACACTTTTAAAATTAGCGTAGGGGGTTTTTTAAATTTGTGATTTATTTTTATTTCGTAATTTTTAAAATTACTAGAAAACTACTGAATCGATTTTCATGAAATAAAGCTAAGAACACTCCCACAAAAATTAGCTTTCTATTAAAAAAAAAACGCATCGTAATCGGTCCACCCGTTTGGGCTCTACGATACCACAGACAGACAGACCGACAGACAAACAGACAGACCGACATAGGCGTCAAACTTATAACACCCCTCTTTTTGCGTCGGGGGTTAAAAATACGTTTTCGAAACAACAAAAAAAGACGCCGTGTAAAGCTCGATCGCCCAGGTACTTTTTATGTGTAAACTAGACGCAATTGCACGCTTAACAACAAAATTGTTAGCAGTAGCGAGATCTCCGATAACCCCAAAAGTAGTAGTCGCGAATGTAAGTGTGTCGAACATAGCCCAGCTATGCAAAATAGTCACAAAACTTGAAAGCGCAAGAATTTGCATCCGCAAACTTAAGGTTTAAACTTAGTTAAATGTGCTTAAAACTAACCACGTTTGTACAAAGTTCAGTTTTTGCCTTAATTTAGCAGCTCTTGGAAATATCAAAGACTATCTCTAGGTACATTCAGTTTCAGAAAAGAGCCCATCTAAATCTTTATTAGTGACTTTGTTTACTAGTGTGAAAATTTTAACATGGTTCATACACCTATAAAAGTTTTCAGATCGATCTGCAAGCTAAACTAACGTTGTCTTTTAATCTGCCCGACACTCAACCTAAGGGTGGCAAACCATTTTTTAAGCTGATCGTACATAAAGGCAAAGCACCTCACGCATTATACGACCAAAATCGTGGTGACTGCAGGCTACCAAGTAGAAAACCAAATCCATTCAACATGTATTGTTAAAATCAGGGACTCCTAAGCGCATTAAGTTTCAGTGTTTTGTCTCGGTCTAGTTGATATAATGTAGGTTAGATGCAATGATGCTAGATTAGTGCATGCAAAGACATGATTTCAGAGCGCCCCCCCCCCCTCCCCCCCGATCATCGCGCCATAGGCTGCCATCTCCTGCTATCCATCCATTCAATCCATCGTCATTATAGTTAGCATTAGAAGGAGATGAGCAAACCAACAAAAAAGGTAGTGTGGTTTTATTAAAGATCACTTTTAACACATGAGGAAATAATCCAAAAAGGTAATGCTTCTGTCTGCTGTCGAAATGCGTTCTTGGTGTGGCCCTTAATGACTTAGAAAAAGATGTAGACCGAAAGTGGATATAGTGAAAAGGAAGAAAAGAGGATATTATATGATAAGGATTGAACGTGAAGAGGATTATAATGACAAGCACTCAAAGAAATCTTTAACTAAATGTTTGTTAAATGTAATTGAACTTTAGTGACTACCGAACTGTTTTGTAAGACATAATCAAACATTTGGTTATAAATAGCCAATTGTTTAGCTGTTTTAACCAAATTATGATTGATTATGTTTTACAAAACAGTTCGGTAGTCACTAAAGTTTGGTTGTATTTAACAAAACATTTTTTTTCGCAATCGCAATTATTCGCTTCAAGATGACATTTTGTGTCAAGTAGTGATAGGTAGTAAAGCCTTTAACCGAAAAAAAAAACACTACATAAAAAAACAGAAGAAAACGTTTCCCTTCTTCTGTAGAGTCGATGGCATGTCATTGACCTTATCCCTTAATTACAGCGTACGTACGCTGTAATTAAGGGATAAGGTCAATAACATGCGTACGACGGAACCACACGGCAATTACAGTACCTATCAATCGACGTATATGTCTTTTAAATCCCCTGAATGTTGTTTTCACGTGTTTGCGGAATCTTCCTTAATTTCAGCACGTGGGTAGGTCAATGAACTAGCCGCTAGCTATTGTTGTTAATTGAAATAAGGGATGTTTGTAATGTTTTGGTTGGCTTCCTTAATCGAGGCAGGATTGCGGGAAAGCGGTCCGGGGGCGGCCCTGCGGGACGCGAATGCGTTCCAGGGCGTGCCACACAAGGTCTGGTGCGGGATTCGCCGACCGAGAGGCGTCCGCTTTGTTTGGCACCTCGCATTGACCACAATGGCATAGAGCGCCCGCGGCCGCCTCTGCTCCGCTCCCGGTCCGCGCCACGCCGCCGCCACTCTCGGTCCGCGTCGCGGCCTTCTGTTTGTTATAGCGTTTGGACTCTCGTTTGCCAAGGCGCATCTTTCTTGGTGAGGTCGAATATAAGAAGAGAGCGATTTAAGGATTGCGTCAAGAGGGACCTGACCGCGTTCGGAATCGGACACGCAAACTGGGAAGAGCTCGCGGAATATGGAGAACGGTAGAGAGGGAAAACAAGAGATGGTCGGACTACTCATGACGAAGCCTGGTTCGCACAACTGGCAGAGAAACGAGACAAAAGGCATAACGCTGTCACAATCCCGTCGTCATCCACCGGCGTACAGTTCTGTTGCAGAGGCTGCGTACGTGTTTGCGGCTCACGTATAGGACTGTTCAGCCATGATAAAAAGTGCTTCTACAAAAACACTGCTTAAATCATCTGCCACAGATGTAAAGGCCTATTATGAACCTATGTACGAGTATAATAATGTAAATAAAACACTAAATCCATAGAAAGTTGATTTACGATTTTTTGCGAAATCTTGCACAAAACAATGAAATCATTTGTCAATCTGTTCTGATTTATTCTTTCCATATGTCTAAATCTGAGATTTTATTTTCTTGCACAGTCATTAATTGCTTATTACAAGTCAGAACATGTCGAGAATTTCAACGTAGGTAAGGGCCGTTTTCCACCGAAGAGGCGAGCGGTGCGCAGAAGGACCTCGCAGAGATGTGAGCGCCGCCTATTCGTGCGGATTGTGAAGTCTCATGCTGGGTTCACATGCACGCCGTGCAGCCCGGCAAGCTTAGGAAATTTACATCTACTCGTCTGTAAAGTGATTGTTACTATTTAACTTTATAGAAGCCTCAATGTACAGCGAATAATTGCGAATCTAAACTGAAATCGTTCATAATTTTGTGAAATATACTGACACTACTTCATTAATTTATCCACGATTTCACGTTAGACTAAGAATTATAGACAGGATTCGAAATTTTGCCTGCGAATAGTCTCCTGAAAACATCCAAAAACGGTTTCATTTGACAACTCATGTCAGTTGCTCTATTCCTGTTAGGTATAATACCTTTATGGGCTAGACAGATGACAGTTTGACACTTCCATCATTTTTTCTTTTTTTTTGTACACGAGGTTCTGGTCGACCTATAGTAGCTATACAGCTGCGATTATCTCCTGGCATTAGTGGATAATCGACCTTAAGGTCAGATACCGTTGAAGAATGCAATATACGTCTGTAACTACGAAGGTCGCTTATTTAATAAGAAAATAGCGCAACATTTATCGTGTTTAACGGCATGAGTGAAAAGGCAATTAATTATGAAACATATGAGTGATTTGAGAAACGACTTACTTTTCTTAATGAAAAGGTCTTGGTTTGAGTGACACTTGAGATATACTGCAAGTACAATAATCAATGGATCTTAAAAGGATGGTGCCCTTTTGCTATTCCTAGTTGGTTGATTCAAATTCCGCAAGAGGGAAATATTTGTATCATCATAATCATCATCATAGTCCACTGCTGAACACAGGCCTCTACCAAGGCGCGCCACAAAATTCTATCCTAGGACTTCCTCATCCAGTCCGTTCTTCCTACCTTTATTAGGTCTTCGTCCCAGGGGGCCACATGGCGTCCCACACCACGCCTGCCAGTTCATGATGTCCATTCAAGAACTCTGACTGACATCAGGGAGCGACAGGATAAGGAAGACCGAGGATAAATTTTTGTGGCGCGCCTTGAGAGAGGCCTATGTTCAGCAGTGGACGATGATAGGCTGAGATAATAATGATAATTATGTATTAGAAAAACCACAGCACAGGTTGGAGGTTTCATTTCACTAAGCGTTTTAATTTGATAAAGTGCTACTTTTGTTTCCAGCAGGTTTACCGCAACTGCTATTTACTAATTGCTTCGCTTCCATTTTTTTAATTAAAAACCTCTTGACAAATAAAATCTACAAAGGTATAGAGTTTTAATGAAAAGGCTCTAGATAGGTTTTACAAATTTGTAATAAGAAGTATAATTGTATTACTGCCAAGAGCGTTGGGCTCTTAACTTAACATGGAGGTCGTGGGTTCGATTCCCACGGGGGGCACCTAGTGATATGTCACTTTTTACGTTTTTACCTAATTGGTTAGGCAGACTGAATCACCTGATTGTCTGAAAAGAATAATGATTTCGTGCTTCGGATACGCTAAGCCGTTGGTCCCGGCTACTATCTCTGGTGGTTTAGTCGTTACATAAAAACCACGTCAGAGGCCGTAAGGTGGTCTGAAAAAGCTCTGACACCAGAGCTTGCTAAATAAGGCTTGGATTAAAAGAAAATTTTTTTTTTTTTTTTGGACAGTGTCACACTAATTATCTAGTCACATTTAAAGTTCCAGAATCTAGCCTGGACTTGTATTATGATAACTAGACAACGATATAGAATACATATATAGATACAAACATCCATGACAATGAGCAAGTACACATATTAATATTCGTCATACAAATATTTGTCCCTTACGGGATTCGAACCCGCGACCCCCGGCACAGCAGGCAGGTTCACTACAGACTGTGCTGTCGGGCCGTCAATATTTATTTGAATTGTTAATTACAGCATTGCTCAAGAAGAAGCTAGGTACTAATTATTATTGCGGACTATTGGAGTGACCATGAAGGGTCAGCCAGCCAGGTCAGAGCCATTGAATGAACTTAAGCAACCGACCTAGGGGCAACCAGAATACGTACGAACCTCGGCGTAGGACCCATCTAAGGCTACGCGGCGGATTGGGTATAGCGGTGAGAAAGATACATGTTATATTTACTACTGAAAATATTCACAGCCTTAAGAGTGGTGGCTGACATTAGGCAAAAGAGGAGTGGGTCGTCCGGCAGCCAGGTGGGTTGACGACATCTGGAAAAGTATCGGCAAGACCTGGATGCGACTGGCAATGGACCGAGAAGAATAGCAAAATATGGAGGAGGTTTATGCCCTGCAGTGAGTAGATACGGGCTGAAAATGATGATGATGATTCACAGCCTTTTGCATTGACGTAACGATAGGTTATCTTAACTATTATAAAACCGTAAAATCATGAGGAATAAAAAAGTAGCGGTCATTTAAATTCAAATAACATTCGATAGCGAGATTTAAAAACGTGCAGCGCCATCTATTGACAAAATTGTTAGTTTGTTTGTTTGTTCGCGCATCACGCAAAAACTACTGAACCGATTTTTATGAAACTTTTTTTGTTTGATAGCTTATGATCTGACTTAAAATCTGGTATATAATTTGTGCGGACGAATTCGCGGGAAAACACTAGTTATTTATAAATCTGTTTGAGTCTTGATCATTAAGCCACTACCGAGTTTTCGATGGTCATACATCAACATCACTCACAAAACAACTTTGAATTGGTCTCTAGAGGTGAGGGCCGAGATCGAAAGGACTTTGTTAACTTAGTTCTTACCTCAAAGGAGTTCTGGACATGTTTCTGAAATTTCCCCGAAAGGAAACGTGTTTTAGAGTATTCATTAAACATTATCGGAAATTGCTTTTTGGCTATAAAACCGCCCTATGAATAACAGTGAAATATAGGGTGAAATTGAAATCATCTTACAAAATTTTCGGGGAATCGTCTTCTTATCGTGTGGGCAAGCCCTGGTGTCAGAGTTTATTCAAACCGCCTTACGGCCTCTGACGTGGTTTTTATGTAACGACTACTACCACCAGAGATAGTAGCCGGGACCAACAGCTTAACGTGTCATCCGAAGCACGGAATCATCTTTCTTTTAAGACAAATTCGATTCAGCCTGAAATGTCCTAACCAACTGGGGAAAAACGCACAAAGTGACATATCACTAGGTGTCCCCCGTGGGAATCGAACCCACGACCTCCGTGTCAAGAGCCCAATGCTCTTAACCATTTGATCAAGGAGGCAGCTGGGAGGCTTCGGAAGGCTTCTGAATTTCGAAACCTAATTAGTTGTAAAGCAAACATTGTAAAATGTGCTGATAATTAATAGACATTAATTAGTGGAAAAGCCAGACTCATAAGAATGTTGTGTTTGTTAAGAAACTGGGTTACTTAGAGTAATACATGTTTTTGTTTAACTAAGGAAACTGGGGAGACCTTGAAAATTAATTATTCTTGCGTAACGTGTGCGTTAATTTTAAGGGTTTACACAAACTTTATTAAAATAATTTTTATTTTAAAATTACCCATACATACATTGTGGAATTGGGGTCGGTTCGAAGCCAATACTGAAATCACGAAAAAAATCTGCTGTCTCATACATTTGAGTTTGGTCGGTAGGTAGGTACTGCAGTTTTGTATGGGACAGCTGTTTTTTTTGAGATTTCATATTTGACTCCATAGTGAAATTGTTCAGTTTGATGGCTTCTTTCAAGTTATGCAATATTTTTTTAGATTACGTATGATCATTTATTTATCACGAATAATAAATAAAAATCGTGATTAATATGAAATTGAAGTAATACCTATAATCGCTCTAAACTTATTAAATCATCATCATCATCAGCCTATCATCGTCCACTGCTGAACATAGGCCTCTCCCAAGGCGCGCCACAAAACTCTGTCCTTGGCCTTCCTCATCCAGTCGCTCCCCGCTACTTTTTTTAGGTCGTCTGACCAGCGGGCCGCAGGGCGTCCCACACTAAGCACATTCAATACACGCACAATAATATAACTTATTAAATAAAACTTATTAAATACCGTAAAACGGGGTGAATAGGCACAAAATCGGACTTCACATTGAAATTAATCAATGTTGTAGGACGACTATAACCTTGGTTACTGATTCAAAATCTTTCCGGCTATTCATACTCTCCCAAAATGCAAAAACAAAAACAAAAACCATATAAATTCCCAATGATTTCTACCAAAATATATGCTGTCCCTATTTATACTTGAAGCGGGGTGAACTTGGACGGAACAGGGGTGAATGGGGAAAAATCTGTAGGGTTGTCCAAAACTCATCTAAATAAATAGATGTTCAGTTTTATGGTCTAGAACACCCCATTAAATATTACTAGGGTGTTTTGTTACACACTGCATAAATAAATAAAACGAAAACAACTAAGGGGAATTAAAATTTACAACAAATAACGAAGAAAATAACAAATGACAAGTGACAACCCTGTCCCAATACAAACTTTACCGTTCCAATTCAACGTTCATTCGTCCCTATTAACCCGGTATCTCGTTCCTATTCAGACCACAGTCGTGTCTATTCACCCCTCAGCCGTGTCTAATAACCTCTTAAATAATTCAAAATCACCGAGCTTTAAATATTTTGCTTTCTAAGTAAAAGTACTTAATATCTAGACTTACCTGCTTTTGTGTAGCTCCGCCAATAAATGATTGTTGCATTAAACCCCTCTTTACTATAAAAACACTTTAATTTTTCATAAAAAAACCGAAGTTTTGAAGAACAAAATAACCACCGCTTTAGGTACTTCAAATGAAAGTAAAATTTTGACATCTGTAACTAACTTAACTGCGGTTTGGTGTTGCCAGTAAAAAGATCGAATATTCTTCTACACATGAAAATAATTCACAGCAATTTGACGTTTTTTAATTTTCGTTAGGTCAGCTTCAAATGTCGTTCCCGTTTTTGTCCCTATTCACACCCCGATCCCTATTCACCCCGTTTTACGGTAATTATCTTTATAGCTATGAATTAAATGTTATCTCTACAAATATAAGTATTAAAATTTACATGCACAAATTGAAATAATCGACCAAAGTCCTTATATAATTATACTGTAGCATTCGATTTGACACCGTCGTTTACATATTAAAAATTTATAATTTGGTCTTTTTGAAGCTAGTGCCAACCCTCCGCCCATTAGAAAACGTTATTATCTTTGGTGTAGATTAATATTTATGTTAAACGTCAAGGAAATATTTAACATTCGGAAGTCTTAATCTCTGATATTAACGTTATGTTAACGTCTCTAATTTAATACGCCTACACACATTTGGTGTTATTAATAATACAATATATCAATATCTTTTTAGGGTTCCGTACCCAAAGGGTGAAAATTGCTAAGCCTACGTTGTCCGCCCGTCCGTCTGTCCGTCTGTCTGTCCTAAATATTTAGGGCTGTCACTTTAAACTGTAATTTCGTCACTTTAAGGGTATATTATTCGGAGCGCGCTCCATACAAACGTACTATGGTGATATTTTCAATACTAACCAATTAAAGTCAATGAAATTTTGCAGAAACAATCTAGAAACAAATTTCTATGCTTGTATGGAGTCAGATTTTCGTTAAAATGTATAGTTTCCAAGTTACAGTGCCTCAAAGATTTCCATACAAATCTTAAATTAATCCTAGCATTGAAAATGTATATTTTAACGAAAATCGGACTGTATAGAAGCATAGAGATTTGTTTCTAGATTGTTTCTGCAAAATTTCATTGACTTTAATCGGTTATATTGAAAATATCACCATAGTACGTTTGTATGCAGCGCGCATTTTCGCTCTCGGAATAATATTCTCTTAAACTCCAATCTAAACTGCAATTTAGATTGGAGACCAGAGGTCCTTCAATTAAGTAAGCAATAATGTACCTACGAATTTGCCTTAAGTCCCTCCCTAAACATTATTTTTTTGGTCAATAAATTATTTTTATTTTTATATTAATTTTTATTTTTATTTTAATTTTACTTTTTATTTTAATTTTTATTTTTATTTTTATTTTTATTTTTATTTTTATTTTTATTTTTATTTTTATTTTTATTTTTATTTTTATATTATTTTTATTTTTATTTTTATTTTTATTTTTATTTTTATTTTTATTTTTATTTTTATTTTTATTTTTATTTTTATTTTTATTTTTATTTTTATTTTTATTTTTATTATTATTTTTATTTTTGAACCGTAATGCTAGACAGATGAAAATTTCACAGAATGTGCGTTATTACAGAGGATTTGGTAACAAATAATAAAAATATAAAAAAGTTAAAAATTAACGGGGGCCTTCATACAAGAAACTAGTTTTTATCAACGTTTACATACAAGCATCAAACTTGGTGTGATTATAGAACAAACATCTATACCATCAAAATAATAAAAACCAGCCAAGTGCGAGTCTGTCTCGCGCTAAAAAGGTCCCGGAGAAAACACCAACTTTTTTGCAAGTTAATAGATTGCGTATATACGTGTTGTGGTACGGAACCCTCGGTGAGCGAGTAGCCCGACTCACACTTGACCGGTGTTTTTTTATTATATTCTAAATTAGCATTACATAAAGTAGGAGTTCTAGGCATCACTGAAAAAAGGAACCAATAGAAATCACAGGAGGACTGTTTAGTTCGAGGACAGTGAGATAAAAAAAGAAAACATCTAATCAAATTCAATTCAAAGTTATCTATAAGTCTCTATGACTAAATCTTTAAAAAAAGTCATAGTGATACCACAGAGTACTATCATATATTGTGATACTTATGACCTTTTTTCTGAAAGAAATGTAGGAACTGCCTGAAAGCCGTGGTGGTCCAGTGGCGAGTAACCTTGCCTGCCGTGCAGGAGGCGATGGTTCGATCCCCGTCCAAGTCGACTCGTACCAATGAGTTTTTCGGACGATTTGTTACACCACTGGCTTTTCGGTGAAGGAAAACATCGTGAGGAAACCTGCATGCTTCAATTTCGAGGCGTTTATTGTACCCACTGTCCATTATAAGTGGCGACGGGCTCACCCCCCGTCACACTGGACAGAGTTTCGGTACTACCGGTGAAACGTGGATGTTCTGAGGTTTTAGAATATCTCTGACTACCCCCTCGGGGAATATAGTCGTGAGCATATGCATGCTTTATGCTATGCAAATGTAGGAACTCAGAAGCAATTTAATGATATTACTTATTATAGTTTCATGCTGATAAGCAGGTTTCATAGATTCCACCTACATGCTCCGTTTTTAAATACCAACATGAAGGTTTTGCTTAATTTTTTTTACTGACCAATAGAGAACCGCTGTAGTATAAATACATAATTAAATAGAACAAAAAAAAAGAACACTGTGACACCCCAAGCCTCACATTTCTCTGCCTTATCCATAGACATATTACTCTAGCGATAGACAAGCTCGTTCAAACAAACAACATGTCACACAAAACAACACAAAATGACACATTGCGGTCTGTCATTGCCATAGTGACGAAGTGAACATCATTCAAGTGGAACTTGTTGCTTCTATGGAAGGGCAAGTCTATCGCTAGAGTTTAAGTCTATGGCCTTATCCATCACTGCAACCTCCTCTCTCCAAACGCTGAGATATCTCTGAACTAAACGACCCGAGATTTAACATGGAAGGGCAACGAAACTGGTGTCCTCGAATGTTAATAGGATAGTTCTTGCTGCGCGCTCCATATAAACGAAGTTTAACCAAACTTCAGAAACAATCTAGGAACTAATCTCTATACTTGTATAAGGCTGCGTTTCCACTAGAGATGTGCGAGGTAGCGAGGCGGTGAGCGAGGAAAAAATCGGCCAATGAGAGTGCTTCAATTTCCCAATGACGTGATAGAGCGAGCGCGCTATTGGCGGATTGTTTCCTCGCTCACCCTCGCTACCTCGCACATCTCTGGTGGAAACGCAACAATGAAGTTACAATGCCTCAAATATTTCCATACAAATCATTTTATTTATTTAAACCATTTAAACCATTTATTGTACACACGGAAATACAGATGAATACAGCTTAATAGACAAGTACAAAGGGCGAGCTTATCTCTGAAGAGATTTCTTCCAGCAGACCCATAATAAAGAGAAAGATCATAAATTAGTCCTAGCATTGAAACTGTATAAATATGTACTTCATTGTATCAATGCAGGCACGTATCCAGGGGGGAGATAGGTGGGATTTATCCCCCCCCCCCCCCCCCGAAATCCGAATACTTGTATGGAAAGCTGATTACAGCACTTACTTTTTCAATGTTTTTCTATGAACATCGACCCCCCCCCCCCCGAAAAATAAATGTCGTCGTCCCCCCCCGAAACAAAACTCTGGATACGTGCTTGTATCATTGTAATCTAGATAAACATTATAATGTAACGTGATAATGTTCCTGTCACATGCATAACATTTATTATCAGATTCGATCCCCGGTTCTAATTAGAACGCACAATAAATAAACCCCCGACCGGCTGCTAGGTTAGTGGGGCTATAAAATACGTTAGTTCATTACTTACCAACAGTTGTCACTATTGCCGCTTATTTTATGAGTTTATGATGTTAGAATTGACTAGCTGTCAACCGCGACTCCGTCTGTGTTGATATCCTAAGGGTTTAATATGGTCTCTACACCACATTGTTTTATAATTAAAAATATGTTCTGCGGTTTAGCCATTAGACCTGTCACACATCCGGAATTCCGAACGGAATTCTGGAGAGGGAAAATCCATACAAAATCGTGATCCTGATTCGAAATTCCGTATGTATGCGGCGAGCGGGCCTTAAGGTGGTTTCCGTCCATACAAAACTTTGTCGTAGAACACTTGTAGACGGTATTAATAAAACTAATGTTTTATATATGGAAAAATAGCTTCGAAAATCTAGATTGCTCGTATCAAATAATTTTTTTTTTCAATTTATATCATAATTACGAAGATTATTTAGCTTTGAAATTCTTCATACAAAATTTCAATTCTTCGTAATTATATTATAAATTGTAAATTTAAAAATAAATGACAAGTATACTTCAAAATATATACCGAGATGACAGACCCCAAGTGTGCCAGTTTGTATGGACCAAGTGCACCAGGGCCTATTCATTAATTTTATTTAGATCGACTCCTTATACACATTTTTCCTGCGCTGTGGACTGGTAAAAGCATCGATTTCATTCCAAGAGATTTAAAACCAAAATTTTCCATTTCCAATTCATTTCACAAGTACCTAATCTTTCATTACTCATTCATTCAATGATGAATCAGCAAATTGAACAAAAGTGCTATGCGCCATTTATTTCCTTTCCTGTTAAAATTAGACTGCAAATGGAAGAATAGTAATGAATTACCGAACGATGAAACGACAACTGTCATCGTGACCTATGAATTATGAAACAGTGGTGGTCTTGCGTCATATTTCTCCATTCGATGTAGAGTAATTATAGAACTGTGTGGTTGTAGTGACGTGGTTTTATTAAAGCCAAGATCAGATTCCTATATAACGTATTTTTTTGCACTTGGATACCTAACTAATTTACGTTTATTTAGAGTCCGCATAAATTTAAGGTTGTATTTAGTCTCTTTTGTCTTATGACGTACCTTTAATAGTAGAAGGATATGGAACTATACATATTCGTTTATGCGGCTGTCCACTTTTTTATGCTAGTGATTGGCGTGTAAACATTAGGGCAGTTGTCACTTGTCTCTTTTGTCTTACCACTTGACAGAGCTTTACATACACACAAACGTCAAAAAAGTGGACAGCCGTGAAGTGTATGGCTCCCTCTATGCTTTCAGGTATATCACTTTGCCCTGTATAGACTGTCAGAAAGTTATATCTGTGATCACGGACCTGAAAAAAAGACGGACGTAATCTCCTCTAATCACGAGTGAAGCACCCATTTCTTTTGTGTGCGTGCTGTCACGCGGTACGTAATGGTGACGGATGTAGGACCTGCGCCTAGAGCTAGTGCGTCTGTGTGAGTGTAGGTCCCTTGTAGAACAAACGAACATGTTGGACCTTGCATGCTTCACATCTTTTTAGTGTCACATTACGTCCGTCTTTTTTTCAGGTCCGTGTCTGTGATATTATTTTGGATACAAATTTTGAGTTTTACTGTAATTTGAAAGGCGCAATGCAGGCAGCGCCATTAGCGTTTTAAAACAAATCGATAATCATTTTGAACACCGTATAAAAGTTTCAGAAGCTCTTAAAGGGTCTCAAACTTTGTGACCACTAAGTACCTAGCATTCCCAAAGCTTCTCAACCGCTTTGTCAGCCTGTCACAGGGTAACCAGGGATAGACGAGGGTAATTGATGTGTTTTCTAACCTAACGTTACGTACAGTGACTTGGGAGTATAATCATAGTCATAATAGTTTATTGAGGGAGGATGAGGGAGGCCTTTGCCCAACAGTGGGACATTGACGGCTGATATAAAAATAATAAAATAATAGTTAATAATCTGAATATCTTGGACACTGTCACACAAATTATCTAGTCACATTTAGGGCCTGTTTCACCACTTCTGGGAAAGTTCTTGTTAGCTTATCCGACAGATAGTTTGACATATTTTGTATGATATTATGTCAAAATATCTGTCGGATAAGCTAACAAGAACTTACCCAGAAGTGGTGAAATAGGCCCTTAAAGTTCCAGAATCTAGCCTGGACTTGTATTATGATAACTAGACAACGATATAGAATACATAATATATAGATACAAACATCCATGACTCGGGTACAAATATTCATCATACAAATATTTGTCCCTTACGGGATTCGAACCCGCGACACTCGGCACAGCAGGCAGGTTCACTACAGACTGTGCTGTCGGGCCGTCACTACAGACTATGTTTATTGCTTCATTCATGTGGCTACATAAGGTAGACATATTTAACTACCTCCGTGGTCTAATGGTTAAGAACATTGGGCTCTTGACACGGAGGACATGGGTTTGATTCCCACAGGGGACACCTAGTAATATGTCACTTTGTGAGTTTTCCCCAGTTGGAACAAGACTGAAGTCGATTGACATTATTTCGTACAATCATACCTAATGTTTACTAGGAACATTATAATTTTCCTGCTTTGACAATATTCCTACTACAATAGTGCTCGCAGAACCATGGCTGATGGGGTGGTTGGGGATCTACCTCCTAGTGGTCCACCCCGGGCAACGGCATCACAAGCTACCAAGTTTGTTGTGGCGGCTGAACGATCCCCCACAGCGGTGTGGTAGGCTCCGCAAGGAGCCGCCTGGCTCGCGACCACCCTCCTGCCGGAGTCTGGCGCCAAGCAGCTTGCTGCGTTCCGTCGGTGTGCAGGAGTGCCAGTGCAATTCTGGGTAAGCTCACTTCATCTTGGACCCCAACTTTTTTTTATTATTGTTGGCTGGGCTATTTACAAGCAAAGTTCGTTATGTAACACTGCGACCATCGCTGATCTTTTTGTGTTCGCCCCAAGCTCACCCATATTTTACACAAACATCCGAACACATTTTTTATTATTCTCGGATATGCAGGTTTCCTTACTATGTTTTCCTTCACCGTCGAGCTAGTGATAATGTTAAATACAACCGTACATAAATTCCGTAGAACTTAGTGGTACAGGCCAGGAATCGAACCGCCGCCTCTTGATTGAGTCGCTAGCTCTCTTCCGTATGGACTATCATCGCTCTTGGACCCCATCTTTGTCCTGAGGACTAGATTGAGGTCAAGAGCAAACGCATTAATAGTAAAAAAAAAAAGAGTTCTCGAGTTGCGACCGCGGTAAAAAAAAAAGAGTTCTCGAGTTCCGACCGCGGTAAAAAAAAAAAGTGTTCTCGAGTTGCGACCGCGGTAAAAAAAAAAAAGAGTTCTCGAGTTGCGACCACGGTAAAAAAAAAAAAGAGTTCTCGAGTTGCGAGTACGGGAAAACGCAGCGTGGGTAGGCCCACCACAAGGTGGACCGACGACCTTGTGAAGGCGGTGGGAACCCGTTGGATTAGGGCCGCGCAGGATCGTTGTGGCGATCCTTGGGGAGGCCTATGTATATAAATGATGACGATGATGGAGGTTTCTACTGGTATCAATAGGATATGTGCAAGGTGCCTTAAAACGCGAACTATATGTGAGGTGCGAGGAAAAAATCCACCTATAATTCACAAAGAAGAGCTCTATTATATCATGTATACTAATATAGCTGAACCTATACGTACTTTACATGTAATTTGACCCACATTCACTCCTGTCTGACCCAAAAAAGAGTATTTTATAATCTAAATTAAATCTTGTAATAAAAACAAATGTCACCATAATCTTTTAAAAAAAGATTTAATTTTGTCTGTCTGGCCACAGTTTTGCGTATTATAGAAATGAAAGGGAAAAAACAATGATTTAGGTAGGTACCGATCTTTTTTGCGGACCCTCCGCATGGGCCATATATCATTATGACAGCGCTTAAATTGTCTGGACCCTTCAGGGAAATTATTCTATTGAATTTTTAGGGTTCCTTGTTTGGGAAAGAAAAAGGATTAATAGGTAATGAACCTCTATAAGGAACAAGATACTGTGGTACATGTATAAAAAAACGAAAGCACTTCCTCATTTGGTTGAGGTCGGTTAAAAAAGTTCATAGGCGATGATTTTATTTAAGTCCAGGTTAAAACCGACAGAGAGTCAAGCAATTCTGTACTAAGTGATCATTATTCAGTGTTTGGTGAAAGACCCATCACCATTTGACTTTACATAATTATTTTTCTGTCCTGAAACATCATCACCACCATCTCAGCCGATAGAGGTCTACTGCTGGACATAGGCGTCCCCCACAGATCGCCACAACGACCGATCCTACGCTGCCCTCATCCAACGGATTCAAAAATCTTCACCACATCATCATATCACTCCACCTTGTGGGGGGCCAACTAACGCTATACCTTCCGGTGTGCTGTTACCACTCGAGAACTCTTCAGCCCTATCGGCCATCTATTCCACTATTGCCACTTTAGCAATCCTGAAATATAAATATGCTGAAAATGAAACTTGACTGCTATGTAGGCTCCTTCTTAATAATAATATGCTGACACTTTTTGATGGGGTTGATCAGACCGTCAAACTGAACAACTTTCTCGGCGAATCGAAAACGCAAAAAAAAAACCAGCTGTTCCATACAAAACTACAAACCTACTTGAGCCAATATAAACTACTGATGCCCATAGGGAAGCAGATTTTTTTTTCGCGACTTTGATCTTGAGAAAGTAGTTCAGTTATAATGGTCTTATCTTCCCTTATAAAAAAGCGTCAGCATATTAAGACAACTTTTGTATAAAAGTTGTTGTTACCATCATCATCAGCCTATCATCGTCCACTGCTGAACATAAGCCTATCCCAAGGCACTACAAAACTTTATACACGGCCTACTAACTTCGATCAAAGTAAAACCCACTAAATATCGATGAATTCCTAGTCGACAGTGACTACCGATGACGGAAAAGCAGTGGCATACGCAGGATATTTTAAAGTGCATAAGTGTACCCCGCTAAACTCAGATGCAATCTCTAGTCCTATGACTTATGGAATGGGAGACCCATACGATCAGAGGTGGGGTCAGATGCAGTGGCTAGGCCAATGTTTGGGCATCAAGGAATTAATCGCGTTTTACGACACCAAACTGAGTTGGTGCTATCGGAAGATGGACACCACACGGCTATAAAGAGTATAGCCACAGTACAGACGGACGTTTAGCGGATGATAAAAAAAATGTGTTCCAAAAACTAACAGAACCCTCCATGGTACAAAACTTAGTTTCCGCATTTTTGTGGCAATTTGTGACCTTGACCCATGGGGGTTAACCATCGATTTAGACGTGTCCTTTCCACAAAGGGCTAAATGGGTTGGATAGGATGGGAAACATGGAAGTATGCCAATATGCAAATTGTTGCTACTTTTAGTTAGGTACAGTCAACATCAAAAGAATTCAAAAGTAAACGAATGACGAATGGAACTTTTGTTGTGCTTATAATTTTTATCCAGGTATTTTATGATAAAGTTCATTTATAGCTCTTTCCCATTACATCTCTAATCTACTGTAAAAATTTGAATGTAATCGAAATAAATTTCATTTTGACGGGCGTTAGTGTCTGCCTTACCCCGTGGGATAATGGTGGAAGAATATGTTTTTTTATAAAATTTAATTTTGAATTACGCAACAGTTAACTGACTTTTGCTGTTGAATTTAACGTCTCATCTCATAATTTACTCTGCATAATAATAATCATTTACATTAAGACGTAATAGTAGGTGGAAATACCTCGGAGGCATCTTTTATTTTTCATTTTACGACTAGATTTATACAATTTACCGAAACTAAAGTCATACCTCAGTATTTTTGGACAGTTCATCTAGTGCAATCATCAACTTAATACACGATTGGAATTACTTCACTCGATAGAAAATCGTCACAAAGATGACGTATTTTCATGCATTTTTCAACATTTTTCTCGGTTTAGAAGAACTTAAAATAGTTTCCGATTGTTGGTATTTATACTCACATATTCACCATTAGTTTAACTAGTGCAATCATAAATAAAATCTAGAAAAAGTACTTTGGTTAGTTGATTTTAATCGAAAATACGGCTCACGCACACACTTTCGTTTCTCATAGAAAATATTCGTCCGGACCTATGGCCCATTTAAGTGATCAGGGAGATTGCTAACAACTAAGTTTACAACTTTCTTTTTAGCAGTTGCACAAAGGCTCACCTATTTTCGAAAACAATTTACAATCAAGCTGACATCGAAATTACGAAAAAATTAATGAATGAATGAATGAATGAAATCATTGAGTAATTAATAATTATGTATAGAGCAGACAACGCGAACAAAATCTGTGCACCATGATCAGCAGTGTGGGGCGCGTGCTGGGAGCGTCAGGCTGCGACGAGCGCCTGGCACAGGCTAAGTGGGTTAGAGCGCGTGCACCCTAACACGTGTTACAAAACATTACTTCTCGGTAGCTTCTCTAGTTAACATAGTACCTCAATGAATGAAATATACTTTTATTTACACCAAAACACAAATACAGCATAGAAAAAGAAACAAAGAAACGATAATGGTACAAATAAGGCGGTCTCATCGCTAAAAAGCGATTTAATCCAGAAACCTTAAAAAAAAAAGGTTGTTCCAAAGAAATCGTGAATGGCAACTCAACTCTATGCTTTTTTTAGCGATACTCAGTGTTAGTCCAGTCGAAAGTTAAATATTCAATTTGATGGTCTGAAGCCGCTGAAATATGTTTTTTCGGATAACAACAATTCTAAACCTTTATACCTCACCCACCATATCCCACCCCAGTATCGTGTCGACTGTAAAAATAATCCGCTTTCCAACCCAATTCCCAAACGGCACTCTGAGCCGATGCCCTAAGGTTCAAAGTCCTGTATTTTTTCCACATGTGGTCATGTAACCTATCCAAGTGGAATAGTACAAATTAAGGTTTGTATTAAGTACTTGATACTTGAGGTTTCTTCAAACCAGGCAAGTTAAGTTGCTCGGTTATCCGTAACAAAATGTGTTACATTGAGGATATTTATTACCACATCATCTTTTAAAAAACCGAAGTAATAATATAAAAAAAAAAAAAAAATTTAAATCAAAATAAAAAAAAACGATAAGTACGTATGGGTTTAGGTGTCCCTGACTACAAATCACAGATTTTTGGATTTTTTATCTATCTGCTCGTTTAACAGCCAGTTATCCATTGCCCATTGATATAATAGATTGCCACCCTTTTTTTCTTAGCCTCTTTCATCCCACTGCTGGGCAAAGGTGGCCTTCCCTGTCTTGAGCTAGCGCCATCCACCCATCACTGAAGGTATTTAGGTCAACCCTCCATTTCTTCCGAGGCATACAGTAACAGCGACGTATATTCACCGGGACCTAATCCACGGTATTTAAACTTTTGCCCATCTTTTTACTACGATCCTAACACTTTTATCGCTTCTTCAACATCAATAACCCGCCTCATGCACACTTGCAGATTTACTCATTTGGATTTCATTTCTTTCAAAGTCAAAGTCAAAGTCAAAGTCAAAATTTTTATTCAAAATAATATCACATAGATAACTTTTTGACGTCATTTTTGATTCTACCACCGCTTCGGAAGGTGTTCCGTTGTAGAGAAGATGCGGCCAGAAACTCTACAACAAACTTTATAAATAATATCTGAGAGGGTTTATGGATTTTACTGCCGGATCCTATACTATGCTCGTGATTATTCAACAGTCATGTAGAAAATCTATCAGCTAAGTCATGGGGATTAGATTTTTAATTTCATCGTTCAACAGCTCATGTCTTTATGACAAAATTGATGGAATTTCGTGACCGAACACTGGAAAAATAATTGTGAGGCATTTTTTATCATACCCTGAAGATCACCGTCTTCTTCGCATAGTAAGTCAAGTATAGGTAAATGAAATTTAGCAGATAGTATTTTGTCAAGGATCAGTGCCGAGAAAAAAAAACATTTTTTCAATCTTAGCGATCGTTTGGGACTCCCGAAGGGACTCCAAAAGAAGTATAACTCGAACGAACGCTGATTGAAAAACGTTCAGTCCAAAATTGGAGCTAAACAACATAATTTTAATACAATTCTTTTTTTAAAGAGAGCTTCCATGTACGCCGTAGAGCAACGCTGGCCAAAACCAGACCCCCGGGCCACGAATTTGCCCTCCGCAGCGCGTTGATCGGCCAGCCGGCCTGCTCGCCCTTTTGATGGACAATGAGCGTGATTATAATTTTATTTATTACTAGTGTTTACCCGCGACTTCGTCCGCACAAATTATATACCAGATTTTAAGTCAGATCATAACCTATCAAACAAAACAAGTTTCATCAAAATCAGTTAAGTAGTTTTTGCGTGATGCGCAAAAAAACAAACAAACAAACAGACGGACAAAATTTCCAAAAAAAGGTTGATTTCGAGTCAGGGATACCTAAAAACCATATCGTAATCTGCCGCCGCCGTTAGAACGAATGTGTGCCGTTGTTGATAAGGGAACTTTATCAAAAAGCCTGAGGCTTAATTCATTACAATTCTATTCTATATTTTAAAAAATGGCTGCCATCTTGGGTATGTGATGATTTTGCCAATGTCGAGTTTTTATAGCAAAAGTGCTTGACGTTGTACGGTTATATTGATATTTTGGTGACTTCAAGGGTTGTTCTTATAAAAGAACAATATCCTGAGCCACCACTGGAGTTCCACTGTGGACCGGGGATGGGGCAACCGACACGACCACCCAATAGCAGAGCCACAGAGCAACTCCCATTCATTACAATGTACATATGTGCCTGTGAGCTTTATTTATTTTTAAATATTTTAGTTAGGTGATACAAAAAAAATACTTTTCATTCAAATTGGTCTCATCGATTCTCCTCTATGTGACACGATAACTATTCTTCCTTACCGTGAACTTCACATACTTACCTATATTTTGTTGCGGTATCAAAGTTTCTTACCACCCCAAAAGGTTAGTACCATCGTGACGTGGGTGTGTTTAATAAAAGGATATTCGAATACCTATCCGTCAAAAAAACAAGCTTCATTTGAAGGCACTTTCGGTTCCACAGTTTATTGACCCTACGGTCTTTGAACGCAATTTTCTCTGTACAACTTCCGCATTTTACGCATGTATGTGGATAACATTTTTATTAGCTGTCAATTTGATATATACGCTTTACCTAATCGTAGAAAGAGAAGGAACTAGAAGTAAGCACGTGTCTTGTCATATCACTCAGTAAGAGATGCACATAGCAAATTCGCTCTAGTTAAAAAAGGAGATCGCTTCTTATTGCTGTCCTTATCGACGTAGCCACTTTTTTTTCTATTCTATTCTATTTTTATTTAATGGCATTTCCTCGTTAGATTTCGCCAGTGTCAAGTAGTTTGAGGGAGTGTCTATCCAATCTAGAGGATTGTTTTTGAGTAAGAACAACTGAGAAGGATTTTGGAGCCTCGTGGCAGGCTGAGACGCGAACCGCGCGAACACCACGCGAGAGACAAGCGTTCGAGGCAAACCCTGCAACGTGACTCCACTTTTTTGTTCTATGACGGCTGTCTGACTCCGGAGTCAGACATCTATTTTCATAAAAATTGTATAGGATTTTATGACTATCGCTGTCTCATACGCGGTTGCACTGATGTTCCGTCTATCAGCGTAATCGAAAAATACTTAGCCTATGAGGTAAAGTCTGTCAAGAAAGCAGTTGAATGTTGCTTATAGACTTTGGCTACAACACGATAGTGACTCGATCGCGGTTGTTTACGTGTGAAAGCTTTCGTGGCATGTTAATGAATGTAAAAACGATACGCAATTAAATGTAATAAGTACAGTAGGTCTACCATGAGTTTTCACCGTACTTTACTATAGTAGTTACGTCACCAATTTTGTATTGAATTTCGTACAGCGCTCCTAGTGGTTACGATGAGAACTAATTTCTGACATACAAATTGGCGACGTAACTACAGCAGTAAAGTACAGGGAAAACTCATGGTAGGCCCTCAGAAGTATGTTGTCAACCAGCAGACCAGATGGTGAATGACCGGAATTTTCTTGCTTGATTATTACGGTTATTTGACAATGAATACACAACAACGACTTGGTGGGAGTCGCGTTGTCGATCTGCTAGTGGGTGGTCGCGTGTCGCGTGTCGCTCGTCGGTTTCCCCCTCCCAGCTCGACTGCGGGGCTCCAGTGGTGGCTCAAGATAGTGTTCTTTTGTATTAAGAACAACCCTTGAAGTCACCAAAATATCTTCATAACCGTACAACGTCAAGCACTTTTGCTAGAAAAACTCGACATTGGCAAAATCATCACAAACCAAGATGGCAGCCATATTTTAAAAATAGAATAGAATAGAACGACTTGGTGAATCTATAAACGAACATTGAAATAAAGATTTATTTACTATGAAACATTACAACCTAGGTACTCCGTGGTGTTCCAGTCTTTGTCTGCCGTGCAGGAGGCAATGGTCCGATCCCCGTCCAGGCCGACTCGTACCAATGAGTTTTTTGGAATTTATGTACGATTTGTAACACCACTGGCTTTTCGGTGAAGGAAAACTGCATGCTTCAGTTTCGAGGCAAGTATTGTACACTGTCCATTACAAGTGGCGAACGGGCTCACTCCCCGTTACACTGGACAGAGTGAGAGACTACTAGTGACACGTGGGTAGGATAGGGTAGTCAACAACCCCCTCGGGGAATATAGTCGTGAGCAATTATGTTATACAACCCACTGCTAGCGCAACGCGCCTACGAATTTTGCGTTAAATAAAATGGCTACTTAACATGCTCTAATTTCGGATAAATATTCACGGTAACATCTACCTTGGTACATTACTATACCGTTACGGATCCGTTTACAAGGAAACCGTGTGTGTGAAATGGGTCTTAAGGCTGCGTTTCCACCAGAGATGTGCGAGGTAGCGAGGCGTTGACCGAGGAAACAATCCGCCGATAGCGCGCTCGCTCGATCACGTCATTGGGAAATTGAAGCACTCTCATTGGCCGATTTTTTCCTCGCTCACCGCCTCGCTACCACGCACATCTCTGGTGGAAACGCAGCCTTAGGGTCTAAGTTTGCCATTGTGTTATCTCCTAATTGATGCCGCCGTAAGTATTCCTATAAAGTATAATTAGATGTTAGTATGTATGTACCAAAACGTTGAACCCGGAAGATCGTTACACTAAGGTAATTATCGTGTAGGTACTTTATAATAAACATTAGACTAAGATAGGTACTTAAGTATACAGGGTGTAACAAAATACCCTAGTTATAATTAAGGGGATGCTTCAGACCATCAAACTGAACCTACCAACAACAACAATAACAACATGAACAACTTTACCCATGAAGGCAGTTTCGAAATCGCGAAAAAAATCTGCTGTACCATATAAAAAACTGCAGTAACCAACTGGACTTTAATGTATATGGACAGCAGAATTTTGAATGTTTTTTCGTTGTTGGCTCCATAGAGAAATTTGTCCAGTTTGATGGTCTAAACCACCCCCCCCCCCCCCTTACGTATTACTATAGGGTGTTTTGTTACAGCCTGTAGATTTGCTGTAGAAACGATAATCTCTATGCCATAATTACCTAATTAGCAGTAGTGAATAGTAGGCAGTGAGTCTGTTATTTTAGAAAATTATAGGCTTACTAAGTTTTAACGTATACACAAGTCTGGTAAATTGGGGCCATTTACACATAGGTATCGTATTTGCGTGCTCAAACAAACAGACAAACAGACAAAGATTCTAAAAATTGTCTTATAATGTAAGTAAGTATCTATCCTGAACACCCCAAATTATTTTTTAGGGTTCCATACCCAAAGGGTGAAAACGGGACCATAATACTAAGCCTACATTGTCAGTCCGTTCGTCCGTCTTACCTAGGGCTGTAACTTTTGAACCGTAATAGCAAGATAGTTGAAATTTTCACAGAATATCTATGCGTTATTACTGCGAATTTTGTTAACAAATAATTTTAATGACAAAAAGATAAAAATTAATGGTGATTTCTCAACAAGAAACTAGATTTTTTCAAAGTTTTTCTTCTCGCTCTATTGTAAAAACGGTAATATCGAACGATATTATCGCTGCGATTTTGCGATAATTGTTCTCAGTACATTTTGTATGGGGACGCGCGCGATCCTACACACTGCCGCGATATTATCGAGCGATAATATCGCTGCGATTTTGCGATAATTGTTCTCAGTACATTTTGCATGGGGACGCGCTCGATCCCACACACTGCCGCGATATTATCGCAACCTGACGCAATCTCTTTCTACTACATTCAGTGAAGGGCGCATGCGTGACGCGAATCGCGGAATCGCTGCAGTGTGTAAGGTGTCGCGACTGTCGCGATATCGCTGTCGATGTGCTGTCGATAATATCGCTCGATAAAATCGCTCGATAATATCGCTGCAATGTGCGGAAGCCTTTATAGAGCAAACTCTACAGTATAACAACAAATAATAAAAAAACTGACCAAGTGTGAGTCGGTCTTGCTCTAATCCCGGCTTGCTATAAGTCCCGGATAAAAAAGTTTTTTGTAAGGTTATTATCATTTACCTCTTATACCTACTAGACCCACAGTGTCATAAAATCTTAGCAAATTTTTGTCCACATTGACGCAAAAACCCGCACAAATGAAGTATGCATGCTGCTGGTTGTCACTAATACGTTGTATTTGATTCATAAACATAGTCGTATTTCGCTTGTTAGCTGTCAGCTAGTACAAAAAAGAGCTCATCCGAGCTCTTTTGGTTGTGCCATTTTTCGAACGTTGATTGTGAGTCTAGTTTGTATATAAGATGTCTATGGTTATTATGTTATGTTGTGTGGTGGTGTGGTACGGAACCCTCGCTGCGTGGGTAGCCCGACTCGCACTTGACCGATTTTATTTGCAAATATCTTCAATGTATAATAATAGATTTTAATTTGATTCGACTTCGTTTAATCGTCACAACTTAGTTCGCGTATCTACTAACTTCACCGTGTATGGAACGTAGGTGTTCGTATTTTCTCGCCTACGCTACGTCCCATTAGAAAATAACTTTACTTCTATCGTGCATAGAAGTTTAATCCTATTTTGGATATAATGGTATGACACGGTACGGTAGGTATGGTAGGTTTGGTTGGTGGAAAGTTTAGAGTGTATCTTTTTTTTTTATTTATATCATCATCATCATCATCTCAGCTGATGGACGTCCACTGCTGGACATAGGCCTCCCCAAGGATCGCCATAACGATCAGTCCTGCGCTGCCCTCATCCAACGGGTTCCCGCCGCCTTCACCAGGGGTGCAATTTTTGAATGTCATCGGTGAGCTTGAACGGTTTTTAAATATCATACAAAAGCGTTCTCATGCATCTTTCTACTGCTTATTCGACTTTCAAAAATCGCACTCCTGAATTATGATTTTTGGAAATCAAATCAGCAGTAGAAAGATGCGTTTCTCCATAGTAATTTTGACATTTTCAACTGCTGAGCTCACCGAATGAGATTCAAAAATCGCACTCCAGGTCGTCGGTCCACTGTGTGCCTACCCACGCTGCGCTTTCCAGTACGTGGTCGCCACTCGAGAACTTTTCGGCCCCATCGGTCATCGGTTCTGCGAGCAATGTGCCACGCCCACTGCCACTTTAGTTTAGCAATTCTTTGGGCTATATCAGCTACTCTGGTTCTTCTGCGGATCTCTTCATTTCTTATTCGAACTCGCAGGGAAACTCCGAGCGTATAGCCATTGCCCTTCGGGTGAAATTTATTTATCAAATACGTACATAAACAAACATCTTATGAACTAACAGCATTTATAAACCCAATATCAGGTTTGTTGGCCGACAATGTTGCAGACATTGTCGGAGATTTCGGTGAGGATAAGCCACTGTCGCCGGCATTGTCGGCGGGTCGGCGACTTCCGTGTGTAGACACCTTTAACTAATCAAACTCAATATCGTTTTGTATACACGATATAGAAACAAATATCTAGAATTGTGGTTTGTTATAACTCGATAATTCACCATTAGTTAATTTCCAATTTGAATACAAATACAAAATTATTAATTCGTGAACACAGGGAGTTAATATAAATGGTGTTACAGTATTAATGGATTCTCTGCGGGTTATCACAGTTGGCGTACGAATCTATACTAATATTATAAATAAAGAGGAAAGATTTGATTTTTTGTTTGTTTGTAATGAATAGGCTCCGAAACTACTGGACCGATCTGAATAAATTCTTTCAACATAAGAATGCTACATTATCAGTGATTAACATAGGATATAAAAACGGCCACGTGTGTCGGGAAGAATCTAAGGCGGTACAAAGTTCGCTGCGGTCCTCTAGTATTACATAAAGATATTAAAATTATTAAACAAAAGTAACCTAGTAGTAACTTTTTATTGGATAGGTAATGAATTCTATGACAATTCTTGACAAAAAGTTTTGAAGTAAGTACCAACTTAATTATTTTATATTCGTTTTTCATTCGTTTATTGTTGTTGACATTCTATTTACTATAGAAGTAGTCATTAGACTATTTTTATTTTTTAACTTAAACGATTTATTATTTTATAATTATTCTTATTGCCGTCACGTGGTGGTCCAGCGGCGAGTAACCTTGCCTGCCGTGCAGGAGGCGATGGTTCAATCCCCGTCCAGGCCGACTTGTACCAATGAGTTTTTCGGAATTTATGTACGATTTGTAACATCACTGGCTTTTCGGTGAAGACAAACTTCGTGAGGAAACCTGCATGCTTCAATTTCGAGGCATGTATTGTACCCACTGTCCATTATAAGTGGCGACAGGCTCACCCCCAGTCACACTGGACAGAGTTTCGGTACTCTGGTGGAACGTGGATGTTCTGAAGTTCAGAATGTCTCTGACTACCCCCTCGGAGAATATAGTCGTGAGCATATGCTTATGGTTATGAATTCTGTTCTGTTGACGAATTCTTGACAAAAAGTTTTAAAGTAGTTAATAATAACTTAATTATTTTATATTCGTTTTTACTTATTTATTGTTGTTGACATTCTATTTATGTTTATTTCCGTGTGTACAATAAAGTGTAAAAATTTATTCTAGAAGTAGTCATTATACAATTTTTAACTTTAACGTTTTATTATTTTATAATAATTACTATTTGACATTGCAAATTTTATTTTATTGTACAATTTGACGATCATGTTATGAATGGACATTTTATATAAAATATTTATCTAAGAATGTGACATGTTAAAATATGAAATAAATAAATAAATAAATAATAAATAACGCTCACAGGCACATACATTTTAATGATCCCAAACTAGCACTAAAGGCTTTTATTATGGAAACCTTACAACAACGGCACGAACATAGGTATAACATCCATGACCGAACCGGGATTCGAACCCAGGACCCTGGTTTGGCAGTCCGGCGTGGTAACCATTACACCAACCGGGTCGTCAAAAATGAATCTAATCTAATCTAGAATATTTGCCAGACTGTCCCTTACCCTGTATACCTACATTTTAGACTTACCGAGAAATTCTACCAATTATAATGTCACTCTATCAACTGAAAGGATATACTTGGTATAAATAACTATTTAAATAGATGAAACAAGATCGGAAAATATAAAGGGTACAAAAGGGCAGAAGGGCTACTACGCAAGTTCGCACACACATTAACTCCTTGAACAATAATGTTTATAAGATTAGTGTCGTTGAATGTTAATTTTTTATGGGAAACAAACTTTTGTCCGCGGCTTTGTATACGCGTGAAATATAAACAAACACAACGAGTCAACAAATGAGTGAAAATTATGTGAATCGTATATTATAAGCATTGATTTGTTTTTTTAATTAACATTTATTTATGATAATGTAATTTATAATTAAATAATTTGTTATTTATACACTAAATATAATTCATTTATTGAAACAAAATCTTTAATCTCATCTTGTCATATTTTTGCTATCATTGTTACGTTATTTTTGTTTTTGTATTTTGTAACTAAAGATCAGCTTACACCAGTAGTACTTTTTTGGTTTAACCGTTCAAGTTAGTTTCAACTTGATAATTTTCCCGCCGTCTACACATTGTTTTCTAATGTTTTTGATTTCTTACAGATTTAACATGGCTCTACTTTTTGAAAAATCGGCGGGGACAGTAGTTTTTCATATTTAAATGAAGGTTTGTTTAACAAAGTTTCAAAGCAAATTTTGATCTAAAAACGATTTGAATGTTATCATTCGTTAATATAACACGTTACATATGATAATGAACCATATAATGCATGCTCATTGTCAATAATCAATAAAAATATTGGCAGTGTGGCACAATAATAGAATAGAATAGAAATCATTTATTTGCATGAATACAGTTTTCTTACCATAATTTGCGAAATTCGGAACCGCCATCTTGGACCTTCCGTTCTCTCCATATTTGACATTAAGAAACTAAGTGAGTTGTTTAGTATGTAGAAATAAACTAATTACCATATTTGAAATTAATTAAGTTAGATTACTTAATTGTTTTCGCCGCCATAGGCGTCAGATCGAAGGGAAATTTTAGATGTATTCGGTGAAAACAAGTTAATTTGTTATTTAGTTCATGTTTTCTATAGAAATGTGCTAGACTGGAGAAGGCTGTCTAGACCGCTGGGAGTGTGGCCCCCTAAGAGGAATTTGAAGTTTGTGTTTGTATATTTTGTGTCAAGTGGTAAGACAAAAGGCACAAAAGGTGACTTACTTTACACAACTTTACACACACTTGCATGTCAAAAAATTCCAAAAAAAGTGGAAAGCCGCATAAACAAATATCTACAGGGTATAAAAAAAAGTTGCATTAACCTTTAAACCACATACTCTACCCATCAAACTGAACAACTTTTTCTATGGGAGCAAACCTGTCAGAACAAAAAAAAACACGTTTTTCCAAATGGTAGCACAACATGCACCCAATGTTTTCTATTTAATAACTTTATCTTTCACCACTGTTTAAAAACAGTCATGTTTGCGGATTCGAACCTGGAATCTCTTGATTCACGCCTCTCCGCAACGCAATACCGACGAGACGCTGAAATAAAACTTCTTTTAAAACTTCTTCTTCTTATCGAGTGGGCTGCAAAGCCCTGGTGTCAGAGTTTATTCAAACCGCCTTACGGCCTCTGACGTGCTTTTTATGTAACGACTACTACCATCAGTGATAGTAGCCGGGACCAACAGCTTAACGTGCCATCCGAAGCACGGAATCATCTTTCTTTTCAGACAATCAGGTGACTCAGCCTGCAATGTCCTAAACAACTGGGGAAAAACGCACAAAGTGACATTTCACTAGGTGCCCCCCGTGGGAATCGAACCCACGACCTCCGTGTCAAGAGCCCAATTCTCTAATCATTAGACCACGGAGGCAGTTTTGTCTTCTAAAACTTTCTAAAACTTCTAAGTCTTTTAAAACTTAAAATACATTTTCAAACGAAGATCTTGTAACAAGGTCGAGATTCAAGGTCTACTAGAAGTAGGGTCCCTAATTTAGATCCGATCATTAATTTTCCTTAGGATCTAATTTCCATTAATCCCGCTGTAACAAGAATGACGGATAAGTTTTCTCTTGATAACTATTAGTTACATAGCATAAGCATTTTCCCTGAGGTATAGTTAGAGTCATCATCATCCACAGCTTGAATCCAACAAGATACAGGGTAAATTTTATACAGGGTCCTTCTTAATATGCTGAAACTTTTTTAAGGGGATGTTCAGACCATCAAACTGAACAACATTCTCTATGGGACCAACATCGAAAGCGCGAAAAAAAATCTGCTGTCCTATACATTTAGCTTGAGTAAGTTTGCAGTTTAGTATGGAAGAGCTGATTTTTTTTTTCGCGATTTCGATGTTGGTCCCATAGAGAACGTTTTTCAGTTTGACGGTCTGATCATCCTCTTAAAAAAGTGTCAGCATATTAAGTTGGACCCTATATAACTGCGGATAACTTCAGCGTTTATTGTACTCATGATAGAATAGTATTTATTCACTTAAAGAAGAGTAATTATAAAATAAATAAAAAATAAATAAAGCTCATAGGCACATACATTGTAATGATCCCAAGTAAGCCTCAGGCTTTTTGTTATGGGAACTTTACAACAATGGCACACACATATAACTATATAACATCCATGACCGAACCGGGATTCGAACCCAGGACAATGGTTTGGCAGTCCGGCGTGATAAATATCACACCAACCGGGTCGTCGAGATTGATACATACTTACAAATAAACTAAATAATTATCTAAACGAAAAAACAATTTATAATATAATATGGAAGAAATGAAAACAACAAGAATATAGAAATAAAAACCAACTTAAAGATAAAAAAGGTCGTCAGGTGCATCTCCGCGAGACATGGTCCCAAGCATGCTGGCAGCGTTCCCTCTTTGGATGGTCAAGCTATCATTATCTAAACTAGATCTAAACTAATATAATAATAATATACAATTAGAACTTATAACTGAGTATTGAACCTATTTATAAGCGACAAAAGTTAAAAAAGGAACAAAAGAAAAAGAAAATAAGAAAAGAAAAAAGAGATGATACTCATCAAACTGAACCACTTTCACTGTGTAGACAACTTAGAAATGGCGGGAAAAAAAATCTGCTGTACCATTAAATTAGAGTCGAATAGGTGTACTGCAGTTTTTTATGGGTCAGCTGTTTTTTTTTCGCGATTTAGAAATTGTTTCCATAGTGAAAGTTGTTCAGTTTGATGACTAGAATACATCCTGAAGTTATCCGCAGTGACATAAAATTTACTCTGTATATGCCTTCATTTGTCAGTATTCAAATTCTGACGGTTTTTAAGGGGATTTTCTCTTTGGGACCAAAATTAAAATCGCGGTAAAAAATGTATTCGGATAGAGTAGCAATAACGTTTCTTATATGGAACAGCAGATTTTTTTTGCTATTTTGATGTTGTTTTTATAGTGACAATTTATCAGTTTGATGGTCTAAGTAAGTATTGATATGTGAAGCATTTAAATTAACAACCTGTATGCTGAATTATTTAGAAAATAAGTTGTATGTTATTACATCGTCACGGAAGGCGATGATATCTCGACAACCCCCTACGGTATTTTAAAGAAGTAAAAACATATCAGAAAGCTTCTATAACAATCTATAAATCTACTTATTTACAACAACATGTAATTAGGATCTTGAGTATCAAAAACATCAAGAAAATCGTCATATTAACACGCATTTTCAAGTCTGAAAGCTTCTGAATTTCAGTAGCGTTTCAGCAGCGACAGGGGTCGGTCGTTTCGGGTGTCTAAAATTACATCGATACGTAAATCTACTTTGTTGTATGAAGTGCCGGTTAAGTTACAATTAAGTGAAGATATTTTAACAGTGATTTAAAGTTTTTTTGGAGTGGTAAACGAAATTTTTGGAAAAGTGACTGTGTTTTGTTTTTCAAGTTTTACTTTGAAGGTGAGTGAAAGTTTTTTATTTATTAGTTTTTAACTTTATAAAGAGAATAAGTAAAATTTTTTATTGTGTCTGTGTCTGTCAATTGCCTGTAAAGGAAGTGGGGTTATTTCAACAGTGTGTTTTTTTTACCTTTAAAATATGAGGGAGAAAAGTACACTTTCCCACACTTGTCTTCTTAATAGGAAATTAAAAAAAAACTTATTAGGGTTAATTATAAGTTTGTTTTATTAATATACCTAAATGTGCAGAATTTTCGTACAGTTATTATTTGTTTTTAACTTTATAAATAATTAAAAAAAAACTAATAACTGCCGACTTAATCTGCATAAAATAGGAATATCATAAATGACGATGAAATACTTTTTTGTGTTACTCTATCCGTTATAGTAACACAAAAGAAGTATTTTATTATATTTCAATTATTTTCACACAATAAAATTATAGCAAAGTACAAAAGATTTTCCTTTTTTTTTACTTGTTTTACTTTTAATAAAGAATATTTATCTTATCTTATCTTTAGGAATTAGTTCCTATAGTAAAATCATCATACATTATTTTCGCACATTAGAATTATAGGTAAGTATTAATGATTTTACTAGTAGGTAGTCATTTTACTGGTGGTTAGGAGTCGTTACATAAAACCACGTCAGAGGCCGTAAGGCGGTCTGAAAAAACTCTGACACCAGGGCTTGCCCACACGATAAGAAGAACAATGATTTAACTTTAGGAATTAACATTATTAAATTTATACTCAATAAAATTATAGGTAAGTACTACAGATTTTACTTTAGGAATTAGTTCCTGTTCCTATTATTTTCACACAATAAAATAATAGGTAAGTATTAAATATTTTACTTTAGGAATTAACATTATTTTCACACAATAAAATTAAAGGAAACTTTAAAAAAAGTTATGGTACAAAAAGTTGTTTTTTTTAAAATTGAAACTTTTTTAAATGTGAGCGTAGTTTTAAAAAGATACTTAACATTTTAGATATATACGCAAACCTAACTCTGAAAAACTGTAAACTTCTTTCATTGCAAAAAGCTAATTCAATTACAAGCTAATTTACAAAGCTAATACACGCAACTAAAATTAAAAAACCATCTTGCGAAATGCCTGTAGAAATTATCACCAAAAACACCTAATTGCCCGGAGCAAATTAAAAATGTTTCTACATTCTCGTTGGGAAAAATAAAACTTTTAAAAACGGAAATAATTTATCACGCCTGGTAACACAGAATTAAAATTAATTCCCTGGGGAATGTCGTTGTTTTAATTGCCTACGCTGCTAGCGCTTTAAAAGTTTAGATAGGAAAGAACATTAACTACGTTTCTGAACTACTTTGTTTGGTTATAAATAAATGAGTTCGATTTTACTTTGTCCTATAAAATATACAGAAATGCGTGCACTGTGAGTACACGTGATATCCTATACGGAAGAGCTCAATCACGAGGTGGCGGTTTGATTCCTGGCCATCAAGTCCTACGGAATTTAGGTACGGTTGTATTTGTCATTATCCTAGCTCGGCGGTGAAGGAAAAGATCGTGATTAACCTGCAAAGCCGAGAATAAATAAAAGCTAAATGTTCGGAGGTGTGTAAAAGTATATGAGTGAGTTTGGGGCGAAAACAATAGACCAGCAATGGTCGCAGTGTTACATAACCAACCTTGCTTGCAATAGTCCAGTTTACAATACACACTGTGTAGGGTACTTCAGACCATCAAACTGATGTTTAACAATCGGATGTTTTACAACCGGAATACCAATAAAGGTATTTCCCTGTCAAATAGAAAAAAGGGAACTTCTCGCAGGACGCTAAAAGTTGAAATACTGAAGTAAAACCAAAAGTGTAAAACAATAAATATTTCTCGAAATCGAACAAAAGTGTTAGAACAAAACCTAATGAAATAAAAAGAAGGATACCTCACAGGGTAAAATCTTCTTCTTAAGAATAAAAGTCATAGCACGCGGATCCAATGCGGATAGGATCGAAAGAAAGGTAGAAAGAACAAAAAAGAAACTTTTAGTAATATTTTTTTTGGATTTAAGAAGTTAACGAACCGAACGGAACGGAACGGAACGGAATCTGAACTCAAAATCTGCTGGAGCTATGACCCTAGGTATTGTAGCACAATTAGGAATATCCATCAATCTTTTTCTTTATAGGCAGTAAAGTAACCTAGGGTACGTAAATTCCAAGCCAGTTCCAAGGCAGTTTAGAGTAAGGCTGGACTTCAGTAAGGTAGGTTGCTGATCAGTGAATCTTTACAATACAGCGTGAGTATTACATGCGATGTAACTCATCTCGAAAAGAAAAATAAGGTGGCAATAGTGAAGGTTTTTCCCGCTGTTGATTCAGGTAAATTGAAAAAAAAAAGATTAACTGAATTTTACCAAATGTTTCGTTAATTGAACCAAATGTTTAGTGAAAACACGACCTTTTTTAAATTAACCAAATGTTTTTTAATTTAATCAAATGTTTGATTGAATTTATCTAAATTTTTGTTAAATTAACAGAATGTTAGTACCGAAGTATTTGTAATACCTACCTATCCCAAATATTGATAAGCTAAAGTTCGGTAAAATTTAACAAAATATTTGGTAAAATTTTATTTATATTTTTTTTTAATCTGTTAAATATTAAATATAAATATTTTACTGCAACCCGGTTTACAGCGTTTTATAGTAACGTAGCTGCTTTTATTTCGTACTGTCGGTCGCTGCAAAAAAAAAAAACATTTGAACCAGTTTTTCTGAAATTGACGTTTCACAGATTAGAACAATTTGTTATCATAGGGCTGATGTGAAAAGTGTGCGGGTAAATCCGATAAAAAAGGTCGTACCTAGTGCTCAGTTTGATGAGAGTAATCACGCTCTTTCACCTTGCCCCTTTTTATTATTCATGCTTCGTTTCGCGCAAAATGCCTGTTAAGCTTACCCTTCCTTTTGTCTCACTCTCATACGTCCATCTTTTCAGGCACGTCCAAAGGTCATTTGACCCGGATAAGTCGTGCCACTTCCTAAGATGTCAGAAATTATTACTGCAGTATCTTGGCGACCCTGCTTTGCCCAACGTCTTCCCAGTTAATCTAGATATGTTTCATCCCTGAGAAAATTCATTATTTCCTTCGACATTTTTTTTGCCAACGTCACGATATCACAGTAGGCTGAAATATCCGTAGGTGCATATTTCTTGTCATTCTTTATAATAACTTTCTAGTTTTTATGAGAGGTGAATACCTACCTCTCATAAAAACTCTGTCTTTGAACGTTAATTTTAAAGGGCACCTGAATAAGATCTTAAATAATAATCATTAATATCGTTTTGGAATGGTAACAAATACGCTGAAAGTTCGCGCGGGCTTTAAGATTTAATGGGTAAATTCAACGAGTTTTTTCTCAACATTGACGTCAAAAAGATCAAGTTGTCGCTTTGGATACGATTGATAATGAACCCATCATCATCAGCCTATCATCTTCCATTGCTGAACAAAGGCCTCTCCCAAGACGTGTCACAAAATTCTATCCTCGACCTCTGATAGTATACTCATTAGTCATTAGAATTGGGTAAAATAAGCTTGACAAAATAGATATGTTTAGATATCTCAGAAGTATATTAACCTAAAGGAGATATTGACCCAACCAGACGTTAACAACGGAATCAGTGCTGCCTCAGAAGCCTTTGTTAAACTCCGTGGTAAGGATTTCCGCACGATGCGATGTCAAGTTTGCAACAAAGTAACAAACTAACTTGCTCTATACGTCGGAAGCGTGGTGTTTGCATCACAAACGTCTGCATACTGGATTGTTTTAACTTTGAAGTGTAGAAACTTATTAGCGACATTAAATATTATACATATAAGATTTACTAACACAGAAAATACCTATGAATGGTTAAAGAAAAGAGAAATATTCTAAAATAGAAAACCGGAGAGGAAAAGTTATCGGACACTTGATACGAAAAGACAATTTCTTTAAAACTATATTTTAAGGGAAGATAGAGGGAAAGAAAGGCAGAGGAAGATCTAGACAGAGTTATCTAGCGCAAGTGAAGGAAAAGGTTGATGTCGTGTCTTATCAAGAACTCAAGACACAGCGGAAAAGAGATAGGATTGGGGAACACTCCACCGACAAGGGCGTAGCTCTAATATCTAATATAAATAAGGTGATAATGTTGATAATACAGACCAGTTTTCTATATCTGCGGTATTAAAGGTATCTCATAACACGACAAAATCGGTAGTGCGATTATGTTTCCCAGACGTCAAAGAAAATAGTGACTAATTTCTTTCGTCGAGTCGTTGGCATGTCATTAAGTTTGACTTGCCATCATCGTAGAGATTTTCTCATCGGTTTTTAGAGGATTAACCTGTGTGCGCCGGACGTTTTGAAGGTCAAGGGAGTTTTTCACGTAGGAAGGCTAATCTTCGTGCACCTTACGAAATAGTGAGGAAATAAATCGTTGTTTTACGCTATGCTGCTTATGAAATTATAACCTCAAAACTTAATTATTTACTGTTTGTTTGTACACATTAAGTTTACCTTGTGATAATTAATTGTCTCTTTTGCTGGTATGCTGGAAGAAATATCTTTAGAAATAAGCTTGCCTTTTGTATATTTATATCGTTTTTAAGGTATTCCTCGGGGTCCTGAGCCTGTATAAAGACGAAATGTCGAAAAAAGTGGTATAAACTAATACAGATATACGTTCAAACACAATTTACTAAAGTGTCTTTAATGCAATCTCAAACCGTATTTTTCCCCGACTAGTTTTGTTTTCGCTGTGGCTCAAATAAGATCAAGACAACCCAGTCATTTTATAACAGAAATTATTTTATTCGAAAATTTAAGACAAAACAAATAATGCGGTAAAAACAAATTTATTCCGTATAATGAAAACCTTTCAAAAAAGTCATTAGCCAAATAAAAAGGCACATCTATCAAACGGAATTAATTCCAGGAAATCGTATTGACTCGCTAAATGACTGGGCAAAAAAGAAAACGTATAGTAATTACAGGGTGTGAGGGTTTTTAACCTTCTTCGACCTTTGTTTAAGAAAAGCTATTAAATTGTTTGATGCTAAGATTTATGAAACATTTCGGTTTTTAGAATATTCTGTTTCCAATTAAAATTATTGCCAGAAGCGCACATAGTTTCGCTTCGGAGGGTCTACCACAAAATTCCATTTTTGCAATATAGCGTGAACGTTTTCACTTAAATTTCAACTCTATTCCAATTAAGTTTGGGCAGAAACGATAAATAAAAAATTGAAAATCCGAGTAGGGCTTGTATTCTAAACCATTGTTTAAAAAAAAGTTATGCTTATTCATACATTAAAAAAAAAATACGAGTATACACTCCGACTTGAGAACCTCCTCCGTTTTTTTTTTCGTCAGTTAAAAATTAAGCAACATCGACCGGTGCGGTGTTTTTGAAAGGATATTTTTAGAGGTATTCTAGTGGTCTTCATCGAAAGGCACGCTTAGCAGTTGATAGTGTAAATCTAACTAACTCATTAAGTAGTAAAAGGTGTTTGGATGTTAAGTTGGTACCTATTTGTCAATTCAAGTAAGAGGGTTTTGAAAAACAATCGTTGTCAGAAAATTTTCAAAAAGTTTTCCCCATTATGATTAATTAGCCTAGTGATACCGCTCGATAATTGATTATCGACGGTAAAGAGAATTAGACGAAAATTACCATAAGGGCTGTCCATTCTATCGATATTTAGTAATAAGGCAGTATTATCAGTAGTTCGGTAGCATCGATAATTGTATATCACGGGCAAATTTAGGGCCTCCGCTCAATGCAGCGATTTTATCGAGCGATAATATCGCTGCGATTTTGCGATAATTGTTTCCAGTACATTTTGTATGGGGACGCGTGCGATCCTACACACTGCCGCGATATTATCGAGCGATAATATCGCTGCGATTTTGCGATAATTGTTCTCAGTACATTTTGTATGGGGATGCATCCCACACACTGCCGCGATATTATCGCAACTCTTTCGACTACATTCATTGGTGGGGCGCATGCGTGACGCAAATCGCGGAATCGCTGCAGTGTCGCTCGATAAAATCGCTCGATAATATCGCTGCAATGTGCTGCGGAGGCCTTCAAGTGGCAACCGGCCGGCTGGTTATTGATTGTATAGGATCCCACAGCAGGGCAAAGGGGAATACGGGTATGGGTGAAAGGAATTTAATAATAGCTGCCGGGGCTCCGGTTAGGTTTACAAAAATAACTGGCCTACTTGACAGATAAATATACAGGCACACAGGTGAGTTTTGTCTGAAAGGAAATTGCGTATCGGATATACGCAATTTCCTGCTAGAAATTAATGGTTGGTCCCCGTTTCCTAAAATAAACTGGTAATAAAGACAATCCGTAGTTGGTGTCATTGTAATAAAATTTATCATGTTTCATTGAATTTCATCATTATTAACTCCATCAATCATTGTAGCTCGTTACAGTGTACCTTTTGGGCTAGTTTGAACTACAATAAAAGATTAAGGGCCTGTTTCACCACTTCTGAGTAAGTCCTTGTTAGCTTATCCGACAGATATTTTGACATAATTTCATACAAAATATGTCAAACTATCTGTCGGATAAGCTAACAAGAATTTACCCAGAAGTGGTGAAACAGGCCCTAATTAAAGCATTTTAAATTAATAACCGAAATAAGAAAAGCCCGAGGATGTAATACAACGTCGGGGCAGACCAAGAAAGAGATGGTGGCGCTAAGATCTGGATTCTCACGAAACAGAATGGCAAATTATGGCATCGAACCTACGAATAAAGAAATAATCTTTATTCGTAGCATTGAACAGAGAAGGGACCTTATTGGAGACCTTTGCCACATGAGACTACCCCACACAGAAATGTTCGCAACTGGTTTCGTTCAAGTAAAAAAAATTCCTTGATCGTAACTAGTTACGGAACTGCGGTTTCGATGGCGGCCGAAGCGAAATATTTAACAGATCTCTCGTCTTCCACGACCTTCGGGTACATTGAAAATAAATCAAATGAACTGAATTATATTTTTTCTCCGCGTCACAAAGGTCCAACTTCTGAATAACCCATTGATAATTCCTACGCACCTGATTTTTTTTTAAATATAGCCCAAAATCATATCTCTAGGGGTATTTGTATTTTTTATATCTGGCTTGCCGCATGCAGGGTCCATTGTATCATGTGTACTGATTTGTTCTTTTTGTTAATAAAGATATTTGTATTTTGTATTTGTATTTATTTTTTCAATATCTCATATGGACTATTTCTGACCGAAAAAACGACATTGCTCAAGTTGTTTTTCTACACCGTTTGAGAGAAGTCGGTATTACGTACAGAAGTTAGAAAAACTCATTGTCTGCATGTCGTCCGAGTGGATTCGAACCGGGACCCCCATGATTGAGTATCCATATCCACACGTCTCCGTATGCTGATCCTTTGCAAGCTGAAGTAGCAATGGGCTGGTCATATCTGCCATATGGCGTATCCTGCCGTTTGAATAGAGTGGATACCACGAACTGGCAGGCGTAGTGTGGGTATTCCCCGCGGCCCGCTGGACAGACGACCTAAAAAAGGAAGGCTAGAGTTTTGTGGCGCGCCTTAGGGAAGGTCTATATTCAGCAGTGAACAATTATTGGCTGATGATGATGATAAGTGATTTGCTCAACAATCCATAACACCACAAAGAATTCCAAATACAAACCAACTTTCTCCTCAACGCCACCTCTGAAACTATCGAATATTTTACCCAGATAAATAGTTTCAAAGTTACGATAGGCAATTCAAATCCGGCCAATGAATAGCAGAAAGTATTACGATTACGACAATGAATGGTAAACGATTTGTCACTTGGAAGCGTTGAAGACCCCTTTTGGGCCATTTCACGGGTTATAATGGAAATAAATGATGGAATTTCGGGATAAATTACGAGTTTTGAAGACCATTTGAAAAGTTATTATGAAATTCAGTTAAAAAGTAATCTGCGTGTTTGTTATGGCAGACTTTGTACTAGATATAAGGGTTATTTTTAATACAGGGTGTAAGGGACAGCCCTCCGCAAACTGAAACGGTGAACTCAGACCACCAAACTGAACAACTTTTACTATGGAGCCTACCTCAGGAAACGCGAAAAAAAATCTGCTGTCCCATACATTTGAGTCGGGTAGGTACGGCAGTTTTGTATGGGACAGCGGATTTTTTTTTGCGTTTCCTGAGGTAGGCTCCATAGTGAAAGTTGTTCAGTTTGGTGGTCTGAGTTCACCGTTTCAGGTTGCGGAGGGCTGTCCCTTACACCCTGTATTATGCTGTCAGTTTTTTTAAGGGGATGATTAGACCATCAAACTGATCTTTCTCTTTGGGACCAACTTCGAAATCATGAAAAAAATTCAGCCGTCCCACACATTTGGGTCAAGTAGGGTTGCAGTTTTAGGGAAAGCAGATTTTTTTCGCGATTTCTATAGTTCGTCTCGTAGTAAAATTTGTTTCCTCTCATCCTCTTGAAAACCGACAGCATATTAAGGGGCTACCTTCCGGTTTTGGGTAACTTTGTAACCGTTTTATTCATTAACTATGGCATTTTTTGAGCTGAAATTTAAGCTGAACCATCTACAGGATATGAGAAGTGATGTGGTTTTTCTAGAAATCAATTTTGATGAATAAAACCGAAAATAGGGACTCTAAAGTCACCCCTTTTTTTCCAGTTGTAACCATTTTACTCTTACATTTTGAATCGGAAGAAAATGAAAATTTACAATATTGTTCACAATACAATTTAGAATGATGTGGTTTTCTTACTTTTTAGAAATTAATAAATAATCATCAAATTTTTCAAAGAAAACAGCTAAATTCTGACCGGAGCCACGCGCTCGTTCGCATCGATTAGTATGGAAAGTCGTGGTCCAGGGCAGATACGCCTTAAGAAACACCCGTTAGACTCGAGTCGTTTAGGCAGTGCGTTGTCTCTCAGTCAGTCATTCAGTCGGCCAGTCACGATTTAACAAAACTATTTTTTATTGAACCTACATTTAGTCTGGATTCTGTGTTATTAGAAGCCTTTATATCTGGTAATTTGTCTTTAATTGTGAAAATAAACTTTTTATTATTATTTATTACTTTCTCTAGCTTATGATTACAAGAGAGCAATGAAAAACTGGTTACTTGTTTTTACTTGCTTACCGACTACATGACATTCTAAATCTCATCTCTGACGCGTAGGTAATTTATTAGTAGAACGATGCTCAATGTCATAAAGTCATCGCTGTATCTTCTTCTGGATCTTAAATACGGCGGCAACCATCTTATGGATCCCATTCAGTAGCCATCTTAGTCCATCTCTCCAGATGCATAGGGCTTAGTTGGATCTTAAAAATAACGGGTATAACAATCAGAAATTTCAGGATATTGATATCTTCATCGGAACTAAAAACTTATTCAAACAAAAAGTTCGTTTAACGTTACCTGGGAACCCCTAAGACATCTTCTATTCGAGACCCACTTTCTTTCCTTCTTTCTTTCACTCTATAAATAACCCAACTTTATTTCTATTAATAATGGCTAATATTTATTTAATCTATCATTCTTCTTCATTAAATAATTATATTTTAATTTAGTAAGCACCTATATTCTATCTGACGTATTATTATGTTTAATATTATTATTTTCTGAGACTTTCTAATTTATCTATCAACAATCTTGTCTTATATTATATTATACTTACCTCCCATAATAATTATAATAATATATTTCCAACTTTTTTTTTTATATTCAGTTGTTACTTTTAGTTTGTTACATTACTTAGACATAGCGAGTTCTTACACTTATCTGTTTGTTATTTTAAATTGTCGCAAATTTTATATAATGTTAGTCAAAATATCAACAACATCATTGGCTCTGTATCTTATCTTTTTTCATTTGTACGTGTTACATTGTAGTAGCTGTAGTTGTTGCAAATAAATAAAATAAATAAAAAATAAAATAAATAATTCCGATATCCTCCCTGTATAAAATATCTGTGACATAAAATAAAATTAATGTGCCGATATACATAATGGAACTACTACCGGTTCCGGGATCAACTAACCCTAATTATACAAGTTCTAGAACCTGCAATAATGAAAATAATATCAAAAACCTCAATAAAAACAAATAGGTAGGATCGTTACAGTGAGATACAGCCTTGTTTATTTCTGGCACCTATTGAAGCGGCTGTAAAACCTGGAATAACCCACATTAGACTTGATGGGATGGGTCGTGAGTCGTGACCGTAGATTATAATGAGATCTTACTTTGTGTGCAGATGTGTATCTTTTACCCGATCAACGAACTTATGTTGGTAACATATCAAATAAAACCATAGACATATACTCTAGCGATAGACAAGCTCGTTCAAACAAACAACATGTCACACAAAACAACACAAAATGACACATTGCGGTCTGTCATTGCCATAGTGACGAAGTGAACTCGGGAACATCATCAGTACTCTCATTCAACTCGTACACCTCATTCAAGTGGAACATGTTGCTTCTATGGAAGGGCAAGTCTATCGCTAGAGTTTAAGTCTATGAATAAAACATTCAAAAATTAAGTCTCGGGCGGGACTTGAACCCGCGTTCTTCCAAACCGGGGAATAAATGTGGTTATGTTGGTACATTACAGTCACAACACATCGCGAGGAAACTTGGAGGGAATTAAGGAAGCCGTCATTCTTTTTTAGGGTCCCTTACCCTAAGGGTGAAAACGGGACTCTATTTTTATGCCTACGTTATCCGTTCGTATGTCCCTGTAAGGCTAGAATGACAACGACAAAACCGTCATGCGAGCTCACTTTCACAAACGTAACGTAACAAAGACAGAGGCATACGTTTTCGATTCTTGTAAGAAAACTACCTATATGTATACAAGGTGTTACAAAAATACAAATAAACACGTAAGGGGGTGGTTTAGACCATCAAACTGAAAAATGTTCACTATGGGACCAATACCTAAATCGGGAAAAAAAAAATGTTCATACTCTACAAATCGACTAGAGCTAAAATATGTATGGGATATCAGATTTTTTTTCGCGATTTCGATGTTGGTCCCATAGTGAAAGTTGTTCAGTTTGGTGGTCTAAACAACCACCTTTAGCCCCACTTGCGCCAACCTGGGTTAGCAATAAACTCCGGGTTAAGTTGGTAACCCATGATTTTTTGTATAGAAAAACAACTGAAAGAGCCATTTTATCCGGAGTTAATTGCTAACCCGTGGTTGGCGCAAGTGGGGCTAAGAGTTTTAAATATTTATTTTTACTTATGAAACACCTTGTATAGAGGAGGTCTAGCAGGTTAAGTGCGTTCACACACGATGATGCACTGACGCATGCGGCAGATGTCAGTCCATAGAACCACCACCCGATGCGTCAATGCGTCACCGTGTGTGCTTCTACGTGCGTTTTCATACAACTGCTTGCTACACAAATGACGGACTGACGTTTGCTGCTCCGTCAGTACGTCATCGTGCGTGAACGCACCTAAACAAAATAAGCTAAGGTAAACATAACTTTTATGAAGGTTTGTCATTTCTACGAAATTAATATGACTTGCGCTGAACTCGTTTAAGGTTCTTCATTTGCTTAATTTTCTGACCTAATTTATCTTGACGCAGTGCAATTTTGAGTTGCTGGTGTGATTTTAAGCCTTCATAATAAGTGTGAAGGTTTATTTTATTTATTTAATTATTTATTCAGATTTAGGATTACTAACAATGTTAACACAGATATAATCACAGTTCAAAAGCAATTACAATAGGCAGGTGCAACCTCACTGCGCTCGGCCTGCGGCTCGCTTGGCAGATTGACCCCGGAGACCAGGTCCACCAGGTTCCAGGGGGGCCGCTTCGGAGCTTCGCTCCTACGCGTAGCTCGGTCTTCGGCCTCGCGCTCGGCTCGGCCATTCAATTGACAACATTTCATTTTTTTAACCACCTGTTTTTAATGAAAAATATAAAAATAGGTTAAAAAAATAGGAGATAACTATACATATTTTTTCGATTTTATTTTTGATTGATGTTTCTACTTTTAATTTACTTACTTTTGAATTTTCTGAAAAACGTAGGCTTTATGGCTAAGATACCTTGGCCTCAATGACATTAAAAACAAAAACTGTCAAATACAATAGAAAAGCCAAGCAGGCAAAGGAATAAAATCTCATTCAACCTATATTATATTTTTCAGTATTTTTCAAATTACCTACTCGACAAATAATGGATAGAAAAATCTGATAATTTTTATTTAAACTTTAAATCACATAATCTCCAAATGGTTTTCTTATTTTGGTACCTTTCTTAAAATTAAATGTTGTCAATTGGACAATTTTTACAGAATTAATAATCACGCAAGCAGGTTTATACGGGGTGTTAGTAAAGACAGTTGCATTATTTTAATGGGTAATTGTACGCATGATATTGAACTTTCCCAAAGTTGGGAAAGTTGTCTGCCTGGGGTAGGTTGATTTAGGTATGGTCCCATAGTAATAGATGTTCAGTTTGATGAACCCCCCTGAAAATTTGGAAGTGTTTAAAAAATTACCTAGTGTACCGTTTACCTACGAATAAGAATAAACTATAGAAGAATATCTAAACAAAATCGAAATAATTATTGACACCCAATGAAAAATTACGACCTTTTAGCACTTGGTCGGGTCTTTGGCTGACTGGGCCTCAAAGGAACTCGGCCCGGTGGCCAAGTTGACCAATCACATTTTTGAATTGGCCGACTGGGCCTATAGAAAATTATAATAACAATGTACAGTCGCGTAAGAAAGTTAACTTGAAGTATTCCTACCACCTTCTAACTATACAAAATATACAATCATTTAAATAAAAATATCATGAAATCATTATACGTATTTAGGTAGGTACTTGGATGCAGTTGCATAGTCAAGTTAAGTAGGTACCTACCTACTATGAGTCATACAGTTCTGGTAGACCGTACTAAAGATCCCTTCTGTAATAAAATATCAATCCGGCCAATCACAGACAAAGAACCCAACGAACAAATTAGTCATATAAGATTGAGTTTATTCAGCTTTTAAGTCATATAAAAGGCATATAAACGCGAAGTATACAGCATAATATGTCAAATAAAACAAGCATAATCAGCATTTTAGTTACTCAGCTTACAGCTTGCTTTTATAAAAAACGTTTACTCAGCTTCCTTATATGACAATAGTGCCGTATAAGCAAGCAAGCTGCTGAATAAGTCATATCTATACGACGCGTGTATGACTATTTGGTCGAGTAATAGCATCTTATATAACTTTCTTAGGACAAGCCAGACGCAGTCGAGTAAAAGCAACGTCGTTGTTATTATACGACTATTTTGTTATTATATGATGCATTTATATGACTATTACAGCGCTAAAACGTCATACAATGGCATGAAAATATAACTGGCATGGTATCATGGCGCTAAAGCTGCTTAATTTGCTGAATATGAAGCTATTATATGGTTTGTTAGTGGTGGCTTTAATCAATTTACAAAAAGATTCATATTATTTCATAAATTAATAGTATATCGTTTTGAGCAAAACACTCTTTTAATCCACCACCGACAAGAGCGTAGCTCTTAAATAAGATGATGATGATGATGACTCTTTTAATCAAACATTTTTAACGTGACTGTACTGGAATTTAAATAAAACAATAGATTTTTTGCTACTTATGAGAGTGTGCCCAGTCGGCCAAAGGAAAATAATAAAAATAATAGTATTCATCGACTCGGCCACCGGGCCCAGATCCTTTGAGGCCCAGTCAGCCAAAGACCCCTTGGTCCAATAGGCAGTTCGTCAATACGCATTTCGTCAAGCAAGCATTTCGTCAAATATTTAAGTATTTTGTACAGTCAAGTAAAAAAATAGTTTGGCGGCTAGGTACAGTTTTTAAAGAACAAATTTAGAACACGGTACACTTTTTTTGGTGCCACTTTTAGAACTTAATTTACACTTATATAATTCGTAAACCGTTTACGAATAAAATTGGTTTATATTTCCCAGCTAGATATCGAGTAAAATTGTTTTACGAGCGATGCAAGCATTCGATGCTCGCTTTGTAACGTTCATAAATGAACGCGGAAGGAGTTAAAAGTGATATCTGTGAATACAAAAAAAAACGGACAAAGAAATGAATGTAATAATTACGCCTTCATCGTTTAAAATATTGCTACAGAGAGATTTTTAATAGAGCTCCTTTTCTTTCCTGTAATAAAAAACTCACTGAGTGTGAATGGAACTTGTTCGCCAAAGGTTCCGTAGTAACAGTTTTGTATTCAATTCAATTCAATTTTTGTTTAATGGCATCCCATGTGTTATCACAATTCAGACAACGTCTCGTTATGTGGAGAGTGTATACTCTCCATCATACGTATGTATGAAAATGATCAGTATTATTAATTAAGTCTAGAGTGGCAGTGGCCGCGTGGCCACTTAAATCGCAAGCCGAAACAAAGACGTCCACTTGAGAGCCCCCTAGCCACGGGAATCCGTTTTGTATTATGAATTGTTTTGGTAATTTCTTCGGAAGAGTCAGAAACATAATCATTATTTTTCCTGAAAACATTTACTATACTGGGTTGTACCGTATTTATCTGGCATCTCACTCTATTAGGTATTACATTCTTAACTCATTTTCATCATCATACATTATTTTAGGTATATATTATTAAGTAGTTCACTACCAGATGAGGTGAGGAAGTGGGTGACTTTACTAATTTAAATGACCATAATAATAAAATGAAAATGAATGCGAAATTTTACTTGCAAACCGCATCAATCATTATCATCGCAAATAAAATAATTCTGAAGCATTTTCTTCATTCTATTTTTCCATAGGTATCTAAGTTTCAACCTTTTTAGTCCAAAAACCACGGACCTGAAAAAAAGACGGACGTAATCTCGTCTAATCACGAGTGAAGCACCCATTTATATTTGTGTGCGTGCTAACCATAGAGAAATTACACGCTCCTCGTGGTAGAGATGGTAATACTTTTTGTCTCCCCTCACCCGTCCCTCACCCCCTTTGTCGGCGACATAATTTTCTATAGAAACAAGCCGATATGCCATCTCCTCTTAATCTATGGTGCTAACGCACTGTCACGCGGTATATAATAGTGGCGGGTTGTAGAACCTAAGCCTAGACCTGGTGCATCTGTGTGAGTGTAGGTCCCTTGTAGAACAAATGAATTTGTAGGACCTTGCGACAACATAAGTACTTAGTTCTTTAGAAAATTATCTGAGACAGAAATATACGACCGGGGCACGATCACCGAAAGGATTTTCTTTCCTGTAACGAAACCTAAAAATGCAAATTAATATCTGTCGGAAACAGTGAACTTTGCCAAAAAATCTAATTAAAATTCTGTTAAAGTGGCAACCCTAAATCAACATCAGCCGTTTACCTTACTGTAGCGATTTCTTTTTCGTTTTTGAGTACACGGCTGGCTTTCCACCAGAACTGGGAAAAAATCCACCAGAAACATTGACTTTCTACCTCACGGACGCCGGGTCTGATACTAAACTCGTGTTAAACCTACTAAAAACAATGAAAATGTTGAAATTTTTTGTTCATTTTCCTTACGTAGTTTTTACAAATTCATACAGCTCAGGGGCACGGCGTTACATACATATTATGCGCGTTTATCGGTCGATCAAACAAAGACTGGCGCGTAATTATTACTCTTTATCCGTTTTGTTACTCTTTTGATTCGGACATTTTTGAGCGCGTATCCGACGTCCAGTCAATGACCAATAGAATAGCTGCCACCTCAAGTTCAGTTTTGACACTTTAACTGCTGACGACCTACGTCGTAGGTCAGTGACAAATGGGCCGCAGTGCGCACGACTCAAACGTTGAGTCGGAATTGCATAGCATTCCACAGTGTTAGCACTGCGCGAGTAATATTGTTTTGAACTAAGTGTTAACAGCATATATAGGCGGTGTTCAGAAATATTCTGAAAACTCAGAACATCCACTATCTACCCAATCAAAGTCAAAGTCAAAGTCAAAATTTTTATTCAAAATAATATCACATAGATAACTTTTTGACGTCATTTTTGATTCTACCACCGCTTCGGAAGGTGTCGGTTCGGAAGGTGATCATCTATCTCATTGCCTTATTATATGTTGTTTATTCAATATTGCATGAAAACAGTTCCTCAATACCCCAAAAGGGATAAAAGGCGTTCTTCAAAACAATCACATTTAGCTGTCCCTATTTCACTAAATACCCTACGTCAAACCAAAACAACCTATACCTACTCGTATATCATAACAAAGTCAATCTAATTTATTACAGGAATCTACACACTCATGTTGATGTAAAGAAGCTCGTAAAATGGTAGTGAAAATACGTAGTGGTAGCAAAATAGTCGTAAAACATAGAGTAACATTCTATTTTTGGGGCACCCTGTAGTTTGATGATGTTTGAAGCCGTGGTGGTCCAGTGGCGAGTATTCTTGCCTGCTGTGCAGCAGGCGATGGTTCGATCCCCGTCCAGGCCGAATCAACCAACAGGCTGTACCAATGAGTTTTTCGAGGTCCTAAGGTCCGACCCGCGTCTATGTAACCCAACTTGATATCCTGAACTGGTTATCCTTTACTCTGGCTGACCTAGGTTCGGAGTATATTTAAGCATGCATAAGCTCTCGACTACCTATATTCCCCGAGGAGAATCAGAGATATTCTGAAACCACAGAACATCCGCGTACGCACTAGTAGTACTGAAACTCTGTCTAGACTGACGGGGAATAAGCTCGTCGCCACTTATAATGTACAGTGGGTACAATACATGCCTCAAAATTGATGCATGCAGGATTCGTCATGATGTTTTCCTTCACCGAAAAGCCAGTGTTGCAAAACGTACAGTTATTACGAAAAACTCATTGGTACGAGTCGGCTTGGACGGTGATCGAACCATCGCTTCCTGCACGGCAGGCAAGGTTACTACCACCTACACTTTTTTAGCTCCTCTAAATAAGTCTGGCAGCTCTTATCCTGGAGGCTTCCACAAGAGACACACGTGTCAGGAAGTGTAATGCTTTCCCGCCAGAGACAGAGTCTAGCTTGAGGAGCTTCAATTAGAAAAATGGTTCGACAAACTTCAAGAAATTGGTCAAAATCGTTGGGGCCTGGGACCATGGGCGTACTTTCTTCGATCAACGAACTGTACGTGGCATTTGTACTCTTTCTTAGAGCGTTCACACACGATGACGCACAGGCGGAGTGGCAAATGTCAGTCCATATAGCACCACACCCGGTGCGTCAATGCGTCACCGTGTTTTCTTCTACGTGCAATTTCATACAACTCCTTGCTTCACAAATGACGGATTTGACATCTGCCGCTCCGTCAATGCGTCATCGTGTGTGAACGCACTTATACGGTGCCACTATATTTTAAGTGAGCAGTTGTAAAAATACTCACTTTTAGCATATTGACGTTTACCCTACATGTCTCTTCCATACTTCTTACAAAACAGAATAAAAATCGTTGAATCCTCGTACATAATTTCTGGACTCTTACATATTTATGGGCGTTTTTACATAACGGGGGCGCTTTATTTGCATTAGTAATTAGTAACTGTTACAATTCTACCGAAACGACTAAAGATAACGCTTCTGGGTTGATCTAGATAGTGTTTGTTGGGTAATTAAAAAGTTTAACTGTTGTTTTGGGAGCTCCGTGGCAGTTTTATGTGGAGGACGTAAAAATTAAATTTAATCGTATGAGCGAAGTGGGAATTGTATTAAAAGTTGATGGTTACTTAAGAGGGTACTTATAACTACACGTCAGAGTGCCCGAACGCACTGCATAAAAACGAAATTTGATCCTATTTTTCAATTTTAACCTATTAGACTATGACATTTTTGAAAAGACTTTTTGTCTTTTGGAATACGGTGAAGCTTAGCGGTCGCGACAGGTCAATTGAGAGCGGTGTGCGGAGGCCGGGGGGAGAGCGTTTCGGTACCAACTTTGCGAATTCAATGCCGGTACAATGTGTCCCCCTACACCACGGTTACGGTGCCCTGTCCCCCGTGAGGTTAGACTCGCGTCTACCGCTATGCTTCACCACTAATAGTTTTTATTACACTATGACGACAGTCGGAAATGCTGTAGTCCTCTCTCATTCGCACTTACTTAGTATAGCACGTGTTTACCTCTTTCTTGTCTGCTTGTATGGCAGTCACAGAAAAGTGTCCAGGTGTGATAATACTTAATTTTGTATACAGGGTCCCTCTTATTATGCTGACACTTTTTTAAGGGGATGATCAGACCGTCAAACTGAACCACTTGACCACTAAACCAACAAAAAAATCTGCTGGTCCATACAAAACTGCAATCTTACTCGGGTCAACGATGATGGTCAGAGAAAGTTGTCGTCCGATAGTCGAACGACTAGCTTTATTTTATTCTTCCGTTTATCGGACGACTAGACTTTATTTTTCAAGGTCGCTCAGCCAGCTATGGAGAGAGCTATGCTCGGTGTTTCTCTGAGGGATCACATCAGAAATGAAGTGATTCGTCACAGAACTAAAGTGGCTGACATAGCTCAGAAAATTAGCAAGCTGAAGTGGCAATGGGCTGGCCATATCTGCCGAAGAACTGACAACCGATGGGGTGTCAGAGTTCTAGAGTGGAGACCGCGAACTGGTAGGCGTAGTGTGGGACGCCCTGCTGCCCGCTGGACAGACGACCTAAACAAAGTAGCGGGGAGCGACTGAAGGCCGAGGACAGAGTTTTGTGGCGCGCCTTGGGAGAGGCCTATGATCAGCAGTGGACGATGATAGGCTGATGATGATGAGACTTTATTTTATTCAAGCGTTTATCGGACGCCCAGCCACATGATTAAATATCCGAACAGATCTGAAGCTTCATACAAGCGGGACGCCGCGCGCGAGACCACCGCTAGACTCGTAAACACGCCATTTTGATTCATAAAACAATAGATTACAACTTTTTTCGCGAGTCTAGCGCCGTTGCGCGCGCTTTAAGGGACGCAGAAGACGTTCACAGGCAACTAGATGGCGCTCGGGAGCATTATTCATGATTTTGTCACATTTTATTTTATATCTTCGTAATTATGTTATAAATTGCAAATGTTATTTGAGACGCGTAATCTAGATTCTCTTTACTATTTTTCGACATACAAAATATTACTTTTGTTAATACTGTCTACGAATGTTCTACGTCAAAGTTTTGTATGAAATTGATCAATCTAATGTAGAAAAAATGCGTATGAACAATAAAATTACTTTAACTTGTAGCTAGATCAGTGCAACATAAACACAAGTGCGCGCGTAATTGAAAATTTTGATTCGATATCATCATCATTACGAGATATAAAATAAAATGTGATAAAATCAGGAATAATGCTCCCGAGCGCCATCTAGTTTAGTGTCTTGCCCTCTGCACCCCCTTAAGAAGCTTGACTTCTAGTCGTATCTATTCATATGGCCTAGCAACAGCCTATTAATAAAGCATAATGATTGTTAATATTCTACTTTTAAAAGTAACGAGAGGTTCATTATTTTGACAAATTATTAAAGTTTGCCAATTCACAAAAAACTCTAGAAGTAAGATTAATGAGCACGTGTTTAATAGAACTGAATAACAGTTACGGAATTACTTTTTAATTTGTTAATCTATGGCATCTGTTCTCCTTATAATGGGCAAATTTTTTTATGGAAAAAGTTTTTTGTGTGGTTCGGATGAAATATTACAATCACCTGCAAGGTGTAATATTCACATCGTATTTAATGTTTATTGTGTTTCCCATTTCCAGCTATTTAGGGTCGCCGTGGTATTTAAAATTGAATGATATTAATTTTAAAAAATCTACTATACTCTGCTTCCAAAAATTCGTAGGCAAGTTGATTTCAAAAATATAATCTAAATAAATATAATCTAATCTAATCTAAACTATTATAAAACTGTAACTAATGTGTGTCTGTACATTGAAGATATTTACAAAAAAATATAACGATATGATTTTTAGGTATCCCTGACTAGAAATCAACCTTTTTTAGAAACTTTGTCTGTCTGTTTGTCGGTTTGTTTGTTTGTTTCTTTGTTCGCGCATCACGCAAAAACTACTGAACCGATTTTGATGAAACTTTTTTTGTTTGATAGCTTAAGATCTGACTTAAAATCTGGTGCATAATTTGTGCGGACGAAGTCGCGGGAAAACACTAGTACATATAATATAAGTTTCTAGACAATTAAATTCGAAATCTCGTTACTAACGCAAATTACTGCAAAAACATCACGTAATAAAGTTCTACGTCTCAGTAAAGTTGGAATCAAATTAAAGTGTTAGGTTCCGTATACATGGATTAAATAAACGCAATACGAAACCGCTTCCCGCAGCCTTTCAAGAAAAAAATCATACCTTTCTCTGGTCATAATTATTATGCGATGTCCAAGGTGTACCTATGAAGAAAGTAAAAAAGTGACCAATCAATGATGACCACTCCAGAAGATGAGCTCATACGACATGAGCCTTAAAAACAGAGTAAGAAAGAATATAATTTTTCTAACTTTGGAGATTCTTGCTGGATTTCGATGATTATATTTCTATTCGATCGGAGTAAATACTCTTCTTCTTATCGTGTGGGCTGCAAGCCCAGCGTCCGCAGCATGGTACATCGATAAACGTTTTATCGCGCCTGCTAACTCGTTCGTTCACGCGCAAAAAGAAAGGGAGCTAGGGCGCGATAGCGCTTTATCGCGCGATCATGCCGCGGGCGCTGGTTTCAGAGTTTTTTCAGACAACCTTACGGCTAACGGGTAACGACTACTACCAACAGACATAGTAGCCGGGAGCAACGGCTTAACGCTGAAGCACGGAATCATCTTAAATACTGATATCGGTGTAAAATCAACAAAATACCTATTTCACCACTGAAAGAAATGGTGAAATGAGTCTTTTATAGCAGTTTAAAATTAAAAATGTTCAAAATATTTAAAACAACCAACGACCTTTACATAAAGTTTAGGTGAGGTGCGTCAGGGAGTGGTCATTCAATAATATTCTCTGTTCTGTGGTATACAAGGCGTTACAAAAATACAAATAAACCTTTAAGGGGGTGGTGTAGACCATCAAAATGAACAACTTTCACTATGGGACCAATATCAAAATCGCGATAAATAAAATTTATGTTCTATACTCTACAAATCGACTAGAGCTAAAATATGTATGGGATATACAATTATTTTTTCACGATTTCGATGTTGGACCCATAGAGAAAGTTGTTCAGTTTGACGGTTTAAACAACCCCCTTAAGAGTTTTAAAAATTTATTGTTACTTATGAAACACTCTGTATAGGCTCTGGGTGCGTCAAACGAACTCGTTGCTCTGTTACTATAAGCTGTAAAGCATGGATTTAGAACCAATGAATGCAAATCCTCCTTACAAGCATAGAAACACGAAAATTTACTACGGCAGTCGGTAATGTTCGTCCTTCTTTCATACGTGTCCATCGTCGATGTTTCTGACTTTACGTTTGTCCCATTCTATCAATTTTTGTTGTTGGATTAGACGGAAACAACGACGGAAAGATCATTGGACGAAATCACCCAGCTAACTAAATTTAGCATGTATGAAGAGATGTATGGATGTGAATGAGGCAAAAGAGGTATGTAAGGATCGTAGTAGATGGCGCGCTCTGGTCTCTGCCTACCCCATTGGGAAAGAGGCGTGACGTTATAGATAGATAGAACTAATTTTTTTCCTACAAAAACCAAATTGGTTTTAAAATGTTTAGTATTAACCCACATTCAATTTTAGGTAGGTACTTAGTTATTAATTTTTTAAACCGTAGGAATATAAAGTTAAGATGATGATGATGATTTGATGATTTTCAATCAATTTGGGTCGAAAGAAAGAGAGACGTCGGGGCCGACTCCGCAAAAGATGGCGAGTCGACCTAGACACCTACAGAGCTGATTGGTGGGTGGGTCTTTGCAGACTGGGAAGAATGGGGAAAAGAAGGGGGGGGCTTTTCCCAGCAGTGGGACACTAATGGCTATGAATAAAAATATCGTAGTTGCTATTAAGAAACCGATAAAATGTCTTAAACCTTATTATAATAAACCTCAATATTTTTCTTTATTAGTTTTTGGCACCAAGGAGTATTTTCAGGTTAAATCGCTTGTAAGGCAGTCTGTCCTCAAGGTATAGACAATACCTATACCACCTTCCTGTTTTAACAGAAATAGACAAGAAGAAAAACAAGTCATTCCGTTTTCCCAAAATTTTTACGGAACACTAAAAAACTTTTTAGAAAAAAATATTCCACAAGTTTGCCATTCCGAATGTCCCTGAAAGCTACTTACCATCCTATTTGGACTTGAATAGGCCTGCATAAATCACTTCGTCTTTACAAGAAAGCTGTGCTTTCGGAACTAAATCGTAACTGTGACCCAGTTTTATTGAGCGTCGAATCTTGTAACTTATTTTGTTTACTTCTTTTGCTATAAATTTTGTATCACTAGGATCGTGACTTATTATTTGTTTATTTTCAAGGCCTACCAACTAAATACTCTACTCGTTATTTTATTATTAGGGTTAAAAAACAACAATTTAAAATTAGAGTTTAAGACAAAAAGTTTCACCAAATTCGGGCCAGTAGTTTTCGCGAACAAACAAACTAACATTTACAGGTATTCGACCATTTCAGTCATCTATAAATATTATACCTACCAGATTTTAAGTCTAACTTTCAAACAAAACACGTTAAAAAGCTGTGGTGATCTAGTGGCGAGTAACCTTGCCTGCCGTGCAGGAGGCGATGGTTCGATCCTCGTCCAGGAGTGGTATTTTTGAAAGTCATCCGTTGAAATCAGCAGTAGGAATTGTCAAAATTACTATGGTGATTATGCATCTTTCTACTGCTGATTTGGACGTGTGACTTTCAAAAATCGCAATCCTGGCCGACTCGTAAAAAACATCGTGAGGAAACCTGCATGCTTCTATTGCGAAGCATGTATTGTACCCACTGTCCATTACAAGTTTCGACGCCGACGGGCTCACTCCCTGTCACACTGGACAGAGTTTCGCCACTACTAGTGAAACGTGGATGTTATGAGTTTTCAGAATATCTCTGACTACCCACTCGGGGAATATAGTCGTAAGCATAATGCTATGCAAAACAAGTGTTATTAACATCGGTTTTGTAGTTTACGCGTGGTGCGCATTGACTTGAACAACCCCACCCTCAGACTCCATTCTTTAGAAAGTAAACATCAGTAAATTATACGATACCACAGATTGAGTCATTAATTACAAAAGTTAGGCACGAACGAAATATATTTATAACACCCGCAAGAATTATAATTTCACTTTATATTTGAACAGAAGCTAATTAAACCGTCTGACATTATTGAAATTCTTCCAAACAACAGAATGGAATACAATTAAGGCTAAATGGAGTGTTCCTTTAACCTACAGAGTAAAAAAACAGGCTAGGGAAAATCGCGCTAAGGGTTTCGTACTGTAAAATTTATTAAGTTTCATTTTTAGCTATAGAAGAAGGCAGAGAGCTTCCTTTTTTAACACATTTTTGAAATGATAAAAATAATAACATGCTTACGTAGGTAATAAACAGGGTGATAGGGTAGACAGTTTCATTATTTTACAAATTTTCTAAGGGGATGATCAGACCGTCAAACTGAAAAACTTGTTCTATGGGACCAACATCGAAATCTCGAAAAAAAAGTCCGCTGCCCCCTTCGATTCGCAGGCTGCCCCTTACATTTGGCTCTATACTCTGAAATGGAATCCGAGATCAAAAATTTCATACAAAAGAGCCTCTTTTGTTTCAAAGTATTTCAATTTTTTCAAGTATTTTTTTTTGGGGCTTTTTTTTTTCGTGATTTCGATGTTGGTGCCATAGACAAAGTGGTTCAGTTTGACGGTCTGATCATCCCCTTACAAAACCGTCAGCATATTAAGAAGAACATAATATTATGAGATAAACATGCTTAGAAATGAATACAGTGAATCGCATTAAAATGTATCTTTCCGCTTTACATCTATTACAAGATTACTCAACATTCAAAATAGAAGGGAAAATGTTTTCACTATCCAATGTATGAACGGTTCAAAGAGTTCGTTACTTATTCAGAATTATAAATATTCAGTAGTATGCTCATAACACTCTCTTTGACAGGGCCGTATTCAGATCTGATACTTTGTGCACACCATTGAAGCGAATGCTTTACATTTTGTCTGTTTGTTAAAAACAGATCAATCCAGCCGATAGACGTCCACCTCTGGACATAGGGAGTGAAGCCATTTAAATCATACATAATTTTGTACCTAAATCATAAGGTACATTTAAGCATAAGCATGTGCTCACGACTATATTCCCCGAGGGGGTAGTACATTCCTCAGAACATCCACGTTTCACCAGTAGTACTGAAACTCTGTTCAGTGTGACAGGGGGTGAGCCCGTCGCCACTTATAATGGACAGTGGGTACAATACATGCTTCGAACTTGAAGCATGCAGGTTTCATCACGATGTTTTCCTTCACCCAAAAGCCAGTGGTGTTACAAATCGTACATAAAATCCGGAAAACTCATTGGTACGAGTCGGCTTGGGCGGGGATTGAACCATCGCCTCACAGGCAAAACATCGCACGACAGGCAAGGTTACTCGAATTATTTATTTTATTTATTAAACAATCACACAGCTTCACAGAGAAAGTCCAATACGCCATGCAAGTATGTATATGTTACTGTAAAAGCCCGAACTACGGTAAATCCAAACATTTTTGAACCTTTGTATTATGGACCACTTAATGCCACATGCTACCAGATTGTAGCCGTCCTTTTGTGTTCCTACTATCATACAGTACACGGTCTATTCAACTGGCCATTGTTTTGACATCTGGTGTAGTGGTTAGGCTTTCTGGCTGAATCGATATTGTAATACCAACCGCTCTCTATTGAACACTACGTGAGGATGACTTAATTGATTGAAAAGCGGATCATACAGACTATTGTGATTGTGTTCCTATTCCAGACGACCCGGTTGGTGTAATGGTTACCACGCCGGACTGCCAAACCAGGGTCCTGGGTTCGAATCCCGGTTCGGTCATGGATGTTATATGTTCGTGCCGTTGTTGTATGGTTTCCATAATAAAAGCCTTTAGTGCTAGTTTGGGATCATTACAATGTATGTGCCTGTGAGCGTTATTTATTTATTATTTATTTATTTATTTTGGAGGTGTTCAGAAAGTGTGCTACTACTGTAAAGACATTTTGAAATGTAGTACCTGAGCGGATCGAGCTTTGCCTGGCGTCTACCAAGTTAATATACATAGGTTACATCCCTTAGAAAATTAACTATTTTTTGTGTGAAACCGAGTTTTCTCGGGAATGAAACCTAATTATTAACTTGAAAGTAAAATATTATCTAAATACTAAAGTTCATTTAAACAGTTACAGCCGTTTTCTAAAACGCGTTTACAGAACATTTATATTTTTTGCAATAATTTGATGTTTGCTGCATAGAGACAGTAGATCAGTTTAGTGGAGTGCCCTTAAAATATGAAAGGCATGTAAATTTACGACCTGTATATTTATAATCAATCAAATTCAATGACTTACTTACCGTTGGCGCGCTCCATACAAACGTAGTCTGGTGATATTTTTTCAATACTATCCAATTAAAGTCAATAAAAATTTTCAGAAACAATCTAGAAACTAATCTCTATGAAGTCACATTTTCGTTAAAATGTATACTTAGTTTTAAAGTTACAGTGCCTCAAAGATTTCCATACAAATCTTCAATTAATCCCAGCATTAAAACTGTATATATTTTACCGAAAATCTGACTTCATACGAACATAGAGATTAGTTTCTAGATTGTTTCTGAAAAAAATCATTGACTTTTATTGGTTAGTATTGAAAATATCACCATAGACTACGATTGTATAGAGTGCGCCAACACACGAAGATTGCACATTCGATTCCCAAGGGGGACATCGGACACCTTGAGATTGTTAGTCTGTGCGTTTTTCCCCTGTTGGTTAGGACATTGCATTTTGAATCACCTGATTGTCTGAAAAGAAAGATGAATCCTTGCTTCGGTCGGCTCGTTAAGCCGTTGGTCCCGGCTACTATCTCTGGTGGTAGTAGTCGTTACATAAAAACCATGTCAGATGCCGTAAGGTGGCCTAAAAACTCGCTTGCTTCCCACGCGATAAGAAAAATTACTAAAGTATCTTCCCGGATTCGTACCTGCACATAATGTAAACCTTCCTATTATATATCAGTAGTATAAAGCGAACGTGATCAAGAGGCAAACAGAAAAATGCTGAATATCGAATATTTTCAACTGATTTTATCATATGGATTAGTCGATAAACGTGATAGGTATTTATAATTTGTGTTTTGGAGTCATCTTCATCGTCATTTATCAGCCTATTATACCTACGTCCAACTGCAGGGCACAGGCCTATCCTCAAGGAGGGTGTATGGACATCAGACCACCACGCGTACCCAATGCTACTTTAGATTTCGTCGATTTCGTTACTCACTCACTCACTTTTGATCATCAAAACAGGTAGATTCAATCTTAATGACAAAATAAAGACCAAGATGTAATGGCATCGGCTCTATATGGGATGAGGATGGCGGCCAAGCATTTTATCTTTTTTTGAACGAGGTAAACACTCACTCAAGACTTGGCTTATCATTGGATCTCATAACTTTTAAGGAGTAGGAAAAAGCCACGGACCTGAAAAAAAGGCGGACGTAATGTGACACTAAAAAGATGTTAAGCATGCAAGGTCCTACATTTTCGTTTGTTCTACAAGTGACCTACACTCACACAGATGCACCAACTCTAGGCGCAGGTCCTACAACCCGTCACCATTATGTACCGTGCGACAGTGCGTCAGCACGCACACAAATATAAATGGGTGCTTCACTCGTGATTACACGAGATTACGTCCGTCTTTTTTCAGGTCCGTGGTAAAAGGATTGTGAGTCATGGCTACTTTTTTACATGAAATGTTTTTGATGGGATATGAATTTCCAGGATAAGTCATCATCCCAATGTTATGAGTACAATCAATAATTAATGCTATGAGCTATTTAAAAATAATTTAGTTACGCCCATTTTCCTATCAGTGCACTGAGGATACGATTTTCATCTAACTAGCGAAAAAAGTTGTCATTTATTTTCCTCATTAAAGAGTAACAAAACCGAGGTTCTTTAGTTTTCAATGAAAAATGAAGAAAAAAATTATGTCTTTAGAGACACGATCTTGGTTTTAATTCTGAACAAACTAGGATTAATCTTTTAAGAGATTTTAGTTAAGAAAATAAGAAAATGAGGTTGTGATATTTACTTTTTAGTTTTCCCAAATGATTCCTAAAGTTCAAAATACTCTAAAAACGTGCGTCAATCCGCATCGTGCTGTGCTTCGACGTGGGCTGCGGTTTCATACAACTCCTTGCTTCACTAATAGAATAGAATAGAATAGAATTTCTTTATTTGTCTTAAGAAAAACACAAATTACAAAATCAATATATTACACAGTCAGTACTTACAAAAACATAAAAAACACAAAAAAAAAAAACATTATTAAGACAAAATTATTATTATATTATTATTATTATCATTATTTGAAAACAAACAAGAGTGGCGAATACTCCACCGACAAGAGCGTAGCTCTTAAATAAGATGATGATGATGAAGACAAAATGGTCTGTGACATCAGTATACGGTAGTTGACGGACCAACAACCACTGTTTTTATTGTCACAGCCGAACTTAACATAAAAAAAAGGAGATCTACTAATACAAAAGTCTTATTAACCAGTAACAATAAATATAAATTGGCAATAAATAATGAAAACACAACAAAAAAACAATTAAAAAACAAGAGACACAAAAAACACTTCAAATAAAATCTAAGTACTTACCTACTTGTTTATATAAAAGGGATATTCTGCATTTAATAATCCTAAAGTAAACAAGTTAGAAATTTGTCGTTATTTTTTGTATAAGTATACATTTATATACCTACTCTTAGGCACCTTCATAATGACGGACTGACGTCTGCTGCTCCGTCAGTGCGTCATCATGTGTGATCCCACTTAGTAATCTGTAGATAAATCACGATACTTGTCTAGTCCTACTACTTGCATAGGCCTACTCAGGTAAATTGACTAATTATGTACAACATTCGAACAAATGGCGCGAATGAAATCTGTGCACCACGTTCAGCAGTGCAGAGCGCGCACTGGGAACGTCACGTTGCGGCAAACGTCTGGCACAGACTAACGAAGCATTTGCCATTTGGCCTGTATGAGTCTTACATACAATCTAGTCTCAGCGCCGCGCCTTTAGTACCTTAATGCTAAGGTTGTATCGGCGCCAGTCTACCACGCGTGCCCAATGCGTATTGGTAGACTTCACAATTTCACATACGCACCAGAACTTATCTCCAGCGTACATGGGTAGATCGTGCTTTCTCGGCATCCACCATGCTAATTTAAATGGATTTCATCCTTAGACGATTGTAAGGTTTCATGACAAAAATCAATTTTCTGAAATCGCGAAAAATAAATCTGCTGAATAAATGAAATGAAAATGAAATGTTTCATACATGATTTCATGCAGGATTGCAGTTTTGAATGGAACGGCAGATTTTTGAAGTGAAACTTTTTTATTTATGGAGGGCTTTGAAATTCTGATCCGCAATCTTTTCGTGTGACGGAAGTTAGAAATTTAAATCGGGAGCGCCGTATTGACAGATGAGATGTTTTTTTTTCGAAAAAAAGCGCGCAATATTGGGAGATAAGAAGACTTTATTTAAAGACCATTTCAAAGAAGACTTCATTTGAAGATCCTCGCAGGCAGAAGTTTCACATCTGCCGGGCGTCCCGTGACGGCCAAGTTGTTTTTTTCCACCAATTTCGACGATGTTGGTCTAATAGTGTATACCTGCCACAAGACTAATTGTACAGTTTTATGGTCTGGAGAACAAACATAAGTGCTAGTAATGAATTTAATTTTTCGCCGTTTTAAATTCAATTGCAGAGCTTCGTTAAATTATTCGAAAAATAGTTTGGAGCACTCTAACTCGAAAGTTAAAGCATGCATCGTTTCAAGCAGTCAGTATATAAGAATTCGTTAAGAATTTCTCTACTTTGCAAGCGTTTTAGTGCCAAATATTTAAAACTTTTCACTTTATGCCGAACACGTCTTGAGTGGAAATTTCAAAGTAGAAATAGATGGGTGCAATGAAATACCTACTTGAATACGATGATCAGGTACTCTAGGTAGTAGGAAATATACGTTTTGAGATTGCATTAAAGATACTTTTGTAAGTTAAGTTTGAAATAGTAATACTATTAAAATTAAATTAAATTAAATTAAAAATTATTTATTTGTCTCATAGGCATTAGGTACAACATGAAAATTTGTCACAGTAAAAGTAATATTGCACAATGATAACAAAAAGGTCAAGGACTCAGCATGGGAGACGGGGATCCGGCTACCGCTGTTATTCTGTCCTAGCCAACTTAGAGCTAAATCACTTTCTACATTATATAAAATGTTACTAAAAAAAAATAGAATATTGAGAAAGGAATTACACATACTCATCTATATACAATTGAGATGTTTGAAAAACAGAAAAATAATAACAAAAAGATATAAATTGTCCTGTACAACAACCTAAGGAGGGATGCCAGCCGCAGTTGACTGTTCTTTCAGTATCCATTCGCGACATTTTTTCCGAAAACTAGGTAAAGTTAAATTTAAAGCTTCACGAACTGGGGGAGGGAGATTATTCCAAATTTTGGAGGCGGCGTATTTGAAGCAGCCCGTAGTGCTGACGAGAGAGAAAACAGGAAGAACAAGTTGGTAGCCTCTATTCCTCAGGTTCCGCCGCTGAATTCTACGGACTAACTTCTGAGCGAGGTAGAGGGGAGTTTGTGTCTTTAGCAATGAATGTAAGAAGCATGCGTATTTTAAATGTCTCGCGTTCTCCATGTTGAGTACTCTATTCTCTATTAGGTACGGGGTGATGTGGTCCCTCCTAGGTATGCTGTAGCAGAAACGCATACATGCATTTTGAACACGCTGTATACAATTAATAGTTTTTCTGAAAAGACATGGGCCGAAAACTATATCACAGTATTGGAGATTAGACAACACAAGGCTATTGCACAATTGTAGACGTATATTTGATTTTACGTATGGGCGGAGCTTGTATAATGTTTTTAAGGCTCCGAAGCACTTTCCTATTTTTTGTTGGACATGCCGTTCAAATTTTAGGTTCTCGTCCATCAAAAGGCCGAGGTTGCGTACACAATCCCCACGAGGTACAATCGCGCCGTCGATAGCAATGACCGGACTTAACTCCTTTACAGACCGCACTTGGTGTTGGGTACCAAAAATTATAGACACACTCTTACTAGGGTTCAACAGCAGCCCATGCCTTTTAGACCACTCCGCTACAGCACTGAGATCATTGTTTAAATTATGAACTGCAAAAAGGACATCCTCGGGCGTGGGAGGCGTGTGGACGTAGAGCTGCGTGTCGTCGGCATAGAGGTGATATCGTGAGTTAGATGTCGCACTGGTGATACTGGCAGTGTAAAGAGCAAAGAGAGTTGGGCCCAAAATAGAGCCCTGAATTACGCCTTTCGTCACTGGTAGTGGCCCCGATTTCACCAACACTCCCTTGCCATTAACGCATTGCACCACCTGGCTTCGACCTGCAAAATATGACCTGAACCAGTTGCAGGCGAGAGCAGAGAAACCATAATACTCCAGTTTGCCAATTAGCATTGGTATATCAATGCAATCAAAAGCACGGCTAAAGTCGAGCATCACCAGAAGGGTTGCTTGTCCGTTATCGGCTGCGGTTAGTATATCGTCCGTTATGTGAAGCAGAGCAGAGGTGGTACTGTGCTTCTGACGAAATCCCGATTGCAGTAATGGCAAGATTTTACTCTCATCCAAGTAATGTATTATTTGCAATTGAGCAGCTTTTTCGACGATCTTGGATAGAGCAGGTAAAATACTTATTGGCCTAAGGTCTCCGGCCCCCTCTACTTTAGATTTTTTTGGTATTGGGCTTACTTTGGCACATTTCCAGACGTCCGCAAACACACCACCCAAAAGCGATTTGTTTACTATTGCCAATAATGCAGGCATAGAGTAAGGCAAAGTTAGTAAAATTGTATACATAGAAATGTCGTCAATTCCTTTTGAGTTTGAGGAAGAACTAGAAACAATGCGATTAATAATAGATTCAGAAACATGACTGAAGTTAAAAATTGAACTAGAGTGCTTTCTTGATTGCAGTCGCTTCAACTCATCTTGATCTACCGGAATAGAAGGTATACTATTCAAGAAGAAGTTATTAAGTACATCAGCGTCAGCCAAATTATCTGGTATTGAGTGTCCAACATTAGGTCTTAATACATTGTTGATATGGCGCCACATCAAAGATGGTTTGTTTCTGTTATTATTGACAAATTTCGTGAAGTAGGCTTGCTTTTCGCGGTGAATCGCACGGTTATAGTAGTTACGCAATTCTCGGTAGTGTTGCATAGCCCAGTCAGACTTTAAGATCTTTGCCCTGCGACATGCCTTATCCCGAATTCATCTTATATCTTTAAGAGTCTCTGTCATCCAGGGCGATGGGGAATGTCTAAAGATACGAGTACGAACCGGTGCAAACGAATCCAAGAGGTCCAATATGAGAAGGTTAAACATTTCCACCATATCGTTAATGTCTGTATACATTAGAACATATTCTATCTCTATCTATCTATAACGTCACGCCTCTTTCCCATTGGGGTAGGCAGAGACCAGAGCGCGCCATCTACTACGATCCTTACATACATCTTTTGCCTCATTCACATCCATACATCTCTTCATACATGCCCGTCGGTTTCGAGTACTCCGCACCTCCCCTTTTTGTAGGACGCAACTGATTTGATCAGAATACGTCCTACGAGGGCGCCCTCTGCCGACACATCCACTCATTTTAGCTCCATATATCTCTTTCGTACATCTGCTATCATTCATCCTCTCCACATGACCAAACCAACGAAGCATACCCTTCTCTATTCTTGTCACAACATCTTCTTTCAATTTACATCGATCTCTAATCACACAATTTCTCACTCTATCTCTCAGCGTAACTCCACACATACTTCGCAAGGAACGCATTTCAACAGCATTAATTTTACTTTCATGCTTCTTCTGCCATACCCAACACTCACTGCCATACATAAGTGTAGGCACCAACACACAATTGTGTATAGCAAGTCGCGCCCTTTTGGACACCAATTGGCTAGCCACAATGGTATGCAAAGCACCGTTCACTTTATTTCCCGCTGTTACTCGCCTATGCACATCACCCTCAGATTTCCCGTCTCTAGTAAACATACATCCTAAATACACAAACTCATTAACTTGTTGCACTTTTTCATTCTCAATCTTTATACAACAATCAGTCACACATTCATCCCTCTCCATTACCATTACCTTCGTTTTATTCACATTTACTTTCATACCTTTCTTTTTCAATGCTTCATTCATTAGAGTTACCATGTCCTGTAACTCTCCCGCCGACGATGCAAGTATCACTTGATCATCAGCGTATAAGAGGCACTTGACTAATAATTCTCCCATTCTTAAACCATTTTCACATTCTTTCAGACCAGTCAGACAGCTATCCATATACAGGTTAAAAAGCCAAGGGGACGCAACACAACCCTGTCTAACACCACTGGTGATGTTAAACCATTCTGAGTGCGCCCCGTTGACCCTGACACAGGCACTAGAATCCTTGTATAGAGATTTTAGTGCCTGCACCAAGTGGTCGTCAACACCGTATATAGATAGCGTAGACCACAGTTCATCCCTCCATACTCGATCATACGCTTTTTCCAGGTCCACGAAGGCACAGTATACCTTCGCGTGCTCTGCCAGGTATTTTTCGGCTATGCACCTTAGGGCAAAGATTTGATCCATACATCCCATTCCCTTTCGAAATCCTGCCTGCACATCCCACATTTTTTCTTCACTAACATTAATCACTCTTTCAATCAATACCTTAGCATACAATTTGCCTACAACACTCAAAAGACTAATGCCGCGGTGGTTTTTGCACTCTTGCTTTGAGCCCTTTCCCTTATAAAGTGGAACGATAACGGCCTTGCACCAGTCTCCAGGAACATGACTGCTTCGCCAGCATTTATTAAAGATTTGGCAAAGCAAACTTGCCACCACCATGCCACCGCTCTTCAGCATTTCGACGGACACTCCATCATACCCCGCACTCTTTCCTAATTTCATTCTTTTCATAGAACATATTCCCACGGAGTAAACCGAGCGGCGTCTCTGATTGCATCTGCATTATCAGCTATTGGTCTGTAAGTCACCGCGCATGGCTTTTGCTTTGGGATGATTAGTGGGAACTTCGCTACAACGAGACCATGGTCACTCAAATCGTCATTATGTAATACTTTAGTCAACATCGGTTTGAGGTTATCTCTAGTAAAAACGACATCAATAAGAGTTTGTGAAGTAGTGGTTACACGAGTAGGCCTATCAAGAGTTAAATGAAGATTGTGAGATTCAGTTAATGAGGACAAGCAACGAGGCAAACTCACATGCCCGTCTCCACCAAGGCAATTAATGTTAAGGTCTTACACTTTTGTCGAGATTTTGTGGTTATATACACTGAGTTTCATGAGAAATACTTGAAATTCAGATAAATGTACAAAGGGCAAGCTTATTTCTGAAGATATTTCTTCCAGCATACCCAAATGTTCTGTAGCCCAGACCTTTGGTAGGCTTGTGTGGGGAGGTCCGAAACGTAGGTTGTGTGTACTTTGAGACACTTTTATCTAAATACAAAGGGATGCACCAATCGTGATCTATCTTTGAATGTATTCCGGATGTAAATACACTCACAAATAGACCACGTTTGATGCAAATACGATTGTGAGAAGGACATAATTTTACTTGGGTTGTATAGGGGGAAATTAGGTGGCCAGGGAAATCTGGTTTATTATTATTACAAACAACCACTGACATATACTCTAGAGATAGACAAGCACGTTCAAACCAACAACATGCCACACAAAATGACACATTGCGGTCTGTCATTGCAATAGTGACGAAGTGAACTCGGGAACATGAATGCTAGTCATGCTGAAAAAGAATACGGGTCGAAAGGAAATGCGGGTACCGTATTCAAGCATGTTGCTTCTATGAAAGGGCTTGTTTATCGCTAGCGTATATTATGTCAGTGCAAACAACCTTGTCATTATGATGTGAAAGCGGCCTCTAAAATAATTAAAAGCAAACTGCAACCCGCGGTTCAGGAGGCGTAGCGACTGTATATCATTAACGTCGTCTACTCGCCAACTAAAAAATATTTCCATAATATTTCAGGGTTCACATAATTTTTTTCGTAATCTATACATATAATAAAATTCTAAACTTGGCGATGATGTACATTGAAGATATTTAAAAAAAAAAAAATTGGGGGTGTTAAGGATACGTAATGGAATACATTTAGACCATTTTTAGAATTTTTGTCTGTTTGTCTGTTTGTCTGTTTGTCTGTTTGTTTGTTCGCGCATCACTTAAAAACTACTGAACCGATTTGGATGGGGTTTTCACTGAAGTGTAGGGTATGGCTTAGATTAAAATATAGGCTATGTTTCATCGCAATCGGTTAATTTAATCAAAAGTTATGAGTAATTAAAGAAAAAGTCGCGAGCCCCACTGAATTTAATTCACGCATAACTTAAAAACTACTGAGCCGATTTAGATGGCGTTTTCACAAAAATATAGGGCTTAGTTTGGATTAACGTGTAGGCTTTATTTCATTGTAATCGGTTAATTCAATCAGAAGTTATGAGTATTTAAAGTCAGAGGTCTGCGCGTTTATGCATTTGCGAAGATTCAGTATGGTAAATACTAATTGCTTTTTTCAACGCTTTCTTCAGAAAGCTCAGTAGCGTAATTGGTATATGGTCAGACTTTCAAACACGAGTTGATGGTTTCGAATCTTGGTGCAGAACTTTTTGTTTTTATTTTTTTAATGATAATATTACATTTTCATCAGCAAGTGCATACTAGGAGAATCTGATTTATGGATGAAGTTTGGATTAACATTAGGCTTTATTTCATCGGAATCGGTTTACACAATCAATAGTTTACTCACAGAGGTTGAGTAAATGAAAGTTAGTACTCCAACTGCTCCAAGTGTACAAATTACACAAATCTAATTGTACTTATCATACTTTATGTGCCTATTCTGTGTATGTGTATTTCAAAAGACCGACGGCCTACGGCCTAGCTTTGGTGTCCTGGCAGAAAGGCAAGTGCCTCCTGTGGCACACTACATGCGTAAGCACCTTCGCCGCCAGACCTCAGTCGCACGTCGCGTACACCTGGAGCAGCTGCAGAACTTACTGCCACAAAAAAGAGAGTTCGGTACTCAGCTTTGAAGCGTCAATATCTCTTAGTTCCTGTCACCGTCAAGACCACAGGGGCATGGGGAGCCGAAGCTAAAAGCTTCATTGCTGAAATTGCGCGTCGACTTTGGGAGAGGAAATGTGACCCTCTTTGGGTCGTTCCGGGCTAGGGTTGCCACTGCCAAATCGCCGTTGCCGGACAAATACGTCAAAAACCCCGGACATTTCAGTCAAATCTGAAATTTTCCCTGGACAACCACGATAAATTGTATTTTGACAGTAAAATTCAGCTTTGGTCGTTATTGCACAATGTAAAATCTTCTTTTAAATTTACATCGATACGAATAGGTTGTTGAAATACGAGCTGAAACCTGACTGGAGCGAGTGTAACATGGTCTAAAAAAATTGAGCAAGCGAAGCGAGCTCGAGATTTTGCAATATACGACTAACTTGATTCAAAAACCAGGAGCGAGCTCGAGATTTTCATAACATATCGAGATTTTGCAATACGACTCAATCGATTCAATATGTACGAATAAAACTAGGAGTGAGCGAAGCGAGCTTGAGATTTTGCCAAATATTATAGCGCATTTCCAGGTCATGCCAAAATCGAGGCCTTCTATGTATGAAATAAGAGCTGAAGCGAGTGAAACGAACTCACGATTTTGCTACATAACAACTCGATTGTTATGCTTATGCCGAAATCGAGTTTATTTTTGTTGATGAATCAAACTTTTGTGACGACCCCGCCTGGACGCCCCCGGACGCCCGTCAAACTAGGACAAATCCGGGGAAACCCGGACGGATGGCAGCCCTATTTCGGGCTGGTCATAATGTTTTCCGAAGAACTGACGCCCAAAAATTTAGACCACTAACTGGTTAGGTGTGGGACGCCATCCGGCCTAGCATCCGGCGCTGTATCGACGGCCTGGCGACGGGACAGGGCGAACTGCAGCGCAAAAAAAGATTTTTCAATTCGCCTATGCGACGGACACAACACTCAGTGTATTGAAAAATCGGTTTTCGCGCCGCAGTTCGCCCTGTCCCATGGCCATTGGCCAGTCCGTAAGGCGTGGAGTACTATATACCATGGTAGTGTGGAGTACTATGTACCGTGGTAGCTCGGAGCGACTGGACGAGGAAGGCCGAGGATAGTATCGTGACGCGCCTTGGGAGAGTCCTATGCTCAACAGTGGACAATGACAGGTTGATGATACTTGACACTGTTTTTGTAAAACATGCAGTTACAGTATCCTTTTTATGTACCTACACTACCTAATTACATATAGATAGATACATCAACTCACGACCATATTTCCCTTCTCAGGGGGGGACAGAAACAAAGCAATTTTTGTTAACACTAATTAACATTAAAAAAAATAACATTGGGTTCCAACTCTTCAGTGTTGATGCTGCAGGGGTCCTGAGTGACTGTCTAAGCCATGATACTTGAGGATTTGCCGATTTTGAATTAGATTATTAGGATCAAGCAGAGTTCTCTTCACGGCTACTTACTCTGTAGGGTATTGTCAACATAAACAAAGAATGAGTAACTGTGTAGGGGTGTGTGTGTGCTTTAATAATCTACAGATTTCTAATAGTTGTTAATTTGTTGGGTTAAGGAGAAACATTGCTTTTTCAGGTTCCTATTACTCAGTCCTGATGCTGCAGGTGTACTGCCTGCATGTTCTGATTTAAAATTAGTGTTTGTAAGTAATTATCAAACAATTTAGATGTAGTTTTGAGAAATGTATGGAGATTCTACTTTATGTTTTTATTTGATGGCAATGATGGCAATATAATGCGATATTTTTTTTCTTTATTTCTTTCTATACTTTTTTTCAAAATGTCTATTTATTACTCTTTCTTTGCATTTCTTATTCTTTTTTTCTTTCTCTTAATATTATTAAGAACTTCTCTGCGCGTACGAAGTCGCGGGCACAGCTAGTTTTTCCACTAAATCTCGTGACATTGCGTCTATGGAGCGTGTTGACTTTTATTTACGTTGCGCTGGGGAATTGTAAACAGTTTTGTAATTTGGTTTTTCTTAATGAGGCGTTTTCATAAACTAAAACCGGTCAAGTGCGAGTTGGGACACGTGCAGGGTAGGGTTCCGTAGTTTCCCGTCTCAATATATGGACTTAGAACGGGGCCTTATGTTTTATACTACGGTTTAACGGCTAATAAAGTATAACAGTACATTTTGCAATTTGGTTGACTATTACTCGTTAACTTGTAAAGCCTTCTTAGCGGTGATAGTTTTCCTTTTAACTTCGTTATGAATGCCGTGAATTTTTTCACATATCCAAAAACAACCGTTTAGTTGGCAAGGGGCTGGGGCACTTGATTATATAACAAAAATTTGCATTTGGCTAACGGATCCCTAAATCAAAAAATGGTTTTTCCACAACCACAATATTTTTAAAAGACCTATCCAACGATACCACACAACATGGGACCTTTTTTACCTGCAATGAGACAGGCTTGTTCTACTTTTAATATTGTCATCTACAGATTTTTCTTTTTACTAGCATAGCATAGCATAGCATATGCTCACGACTATATTCCCCGAGGGGGTATTCAGAGATATTCTGAAACCTCAGAACATCCGCGTTTCACCAGTAGTACCGAAACTCTGTCCAGTGTGACAGGGGGGTGAGCCCTTCGCCACTTATAATGGACAGTGGGTACAATACAAATTGAAGCATGCAGGTTTTCTCACGTTTTCCTTCACCGAAAAGCCAGTGGTGTTACAAATCGTACATAAATTCCGAAAAACTCATTGGAACGAGTCGGCCTGGACGGAGATCGAACCATCGCCTCCTGCACGGCAGGCAAGGTTACTCGCCACTGGACCACCACGGCTTCTCGTTTTACTAGTTTAGACCAAAAGAAATAACACAAAGACTATGAGGAAAGAGCGGCGTTTACACGACGCGCGCGAAGTGTCGCGCTGAAAATAGCGTTTGTGTGAACGCAGCCTTAGGCTATGGACAAATCAAAGTGGAAAACACGGCAAAATTTCACCAACGTAATTTCGCGCAGTCCTACTAAGTAGAAAAGTTCCGAAAGCGCCATATCTGGACGAACAAAATACATCGTCGTTTCGTTGTTGGACAGCGCGAAATAACGCGACTGAATTTCAGCGTTTTACCGTTTAGATTTAAATAAATAAATAAATAAATAAATAAATAAATAACGCTCACAGGCATCACTAAGGCTCACATACATTGTAATGATCCCAAACTAAGCACTAAAGGCTTTTATTATGGAAACCATACAACAACGGCACAAACATATAACATCCATGACCGAACCGGGATTCGAACCCAGGACCCTGGTTTGGCAGTCCGGCGTGGTAACCATTACACCAACCGGGTCGTCACCACCAATTTGCCCATTTCCTTAGGATAAGATCTGCTTTACTAAAAAAGAAAGTAATTTTAAACGTGTTTCACATATCCACGTGGATAAGGTCATTGACCCGTGTAGTAATGTTGGGAGCATAGGAATTCCAAACTTCTTGTGTGGGAGTTATACATTCATAATGCAAAAATCGTACCCTTATTTCCATAAACAAAATGTCAGGTCGCTTTTAGATTTGTCATACGAAATGTCATTAAGGTCGACACAACATGAATGACAATGCAAAAGTAGCGGAAACCCGACCTAAAAACCTTTTCAGGAAAGAGAAGTGGCTAGAATAAGTAGCTGCTACTCTACATACGTGATCCGACCGCAAAATTATGCACATTATGTGTTTTAAGTGAAAGTTCTGCCTCCGTGGTCTAAAGGATAAGAGCATTGGGCACTTGACACGGAGGTCGTGGTTCGATTCCCACGGGGGGCACCTAGTGAAATGTCACTTTGTGCGTTTTTCCCCAGTTGGTTAGGACATTGCAGGCTGAGTCACCTGATTGTCTGAAAAAGAAAGACGATTCCGTGCTTCAGATGGCACGTTAAGCTGTTGGTCCCGGCTACTATCTCTGGTGGTAGTAGTCGTTACATAAAAACCACGTCAGAGGCCGTAAGGCGGTTTGAATAAACTCTGACACCAGGGCTTGCAGCCCACTCGATAAGAAGAAAAGTGAAAGTTTATAGAGGGGTTTATACAACGCGGTTTCGCAAACGAAGTTGTGGCAGACTGAGAGGTGGCAACTCTAGTTTTTCCAGTTTTTTAGATTAGTCTTCTTCAGATGGCACCTCATTTACTTCCCAAACAGATAGGTGGAAAAAAATGTACCTGCTATAAATAATAATGGTAAAGGTACTTTCGGCAAGATTTTGCTAGGCACCCTGGGAGCGTTGTATGAATGAACCCCTGTATAAACTTTCACTTAAATCACATTTCGTTCCCAAAACAAATAGGTGCATACATTTACGGTCGGATCTTGGTCTAGTAGGTAATAACGAAATGGCTGGATTGAAACGCCAACGCGATTCTGAAAGCAGTGCGTGGGTGCCACGTTATGCAGTCAAAGAATGTAAATAGTTCTTTAAAAGGATGATCAGACCTTTAAATTTAAAAACATTATCTATGGGACCAACGTCACCAACAGGGCATTTTAAATCTGCCATTTTTGGAACGTAGATTAACACAATCTAGTTTTTTTCGGTGATGAAAGCTCTTTTTTTTGTACCGTTGGTTCGTGTGCATATCAAAATAGTTTGATACCGAGTTTGTATTTAAATTGAAGTTCTTGCCCACCCCACAAATACTAGCTGCCTCACGAACAGTCTACACAAGTAAAAATATAAGAGAAACAGTTTTGTTCATGGTGTATAATCCTTTGACTACTTATTATATGAGGACTGGTAACGCGTGTAATTCTACTAACAAACATTTCTGCTACTTTTTGCGTGGGGTAACATGCAATAAGCAACTTTGGATTTTATTCCCTATAACTTTAGATCCTAATTTTGAATGTTAAAAATCATGAAAAGTAGTCTCGGGAGAACCCCAAACGTTCTAAGTTCGAAATTATTGTTTCGCAATTATAGGCTGTCGCTTCGATCAACAATATCCAACTAGATAACGCGTCAGCGCTCAAAACATGTCCCGGCAAATAACGCCTCACTATTGGAGTGAGGTCTTATTTTCAATTAGTTGCGTTCGAACAAAGCCAACGTAAGCACGTCTCGCAATGCCGCAGTGTTCCTTTTTTAAATTACTAGGAATTATGGTTGCTTTGAGGTCGAAATTATAATGTATTCGGACTGTTTTCTCGGTTCGTTAACCAAAAATGTTGTATTTTCACGAGGACAGAATTTCTCTTTGATTTTGTATGCGACCCGTTATCTAGTTGTATATTTTTGATCGAAGGGCTGTCGTGTTTAGTGATAAGATAAGGTATAAAATTTTATGTAAATGCACATGATCAATTTGATCTATATACCGTGGCAGAGGGGAAATGCTATTATCTGCTTATAATAAATAGCCAAAGTGTATACCTAGTGAATATGGAATCAATTCAATGAACAAAAGTTTTTAGTAAAAAAAAAAACAAACATTCGTTACCAGTTCAAAAAAACATTTTATCTATTTTCTTTGTTTGAGGACATCTGAAAATATTTTCAATTTAGTTTAATACGTTCTTTTTCGAATAGGTTTCGCAAATGTATCAATTGAATTCCGATGGTCACAAAAAGCAGAATTTTTATTTCATCCAGGGCAAAGAATTTTATTGTAGTGAAAATCATTTTACCGAAAACTGTAATGTTAAATTGTGTTTTGTTTTTGGGGTTCCGTACACAAAGGTTGAAAACGGGGCCCTATTCATAAGCCTAAGCTCTCCGTCTGTCCGTCCGTCTGTCCTACTTATTTAGGGCTGTACCGTAATAGCTAGACATAGGGATCCGCAAAAAGTATCGAAACTTTTAGTTCGATACCTAGTATTTTTGTACTCGATAGAGTATTTTACTAAGTATCGATACTTTCTGAGTTACTCGATACATTTGTCTCCTCACTAAAATGTCAGATTAAAGTCAGTAGATAGTACTTCCTTTTCCAATGTATAGCGTCGTCCCTCTCGATGGAGTGACGATTTCGGGGGGAAACCATATTAAAGTTTGAATGCATATCTGACTATGAAAAGGTAAATACATTTAGTAGCAATACTAGCAATTATCAAGTTTTAGGAATCTCGTAATTGGGGGTTAACTAATTACTTGTTAGTTCCTATACATTGTAATTTAATTTTGAAGGAAATTGTGTATTTTCTTGTGATTTCTAATATTTTAAAAATATTACTCGATACCAAGTAGTATCGATACTTTTAAGTCGATACTTTTTATTCGATACTTGGTATCGAGTAAGTATCGATACTTTTAAAAATTTGCGGAACCCTAGCTAGACAGTTGAAATTTTCATAGAATGTGCGCTATTGTGGCGAATTTGCTAACAAGTTATAATAATTTCAAAGAGATAAAAATTAAGGGGAGTCCGCATACAAGAAACTAGTTTTAATCAACGTTTTTTCTTCTAGCTCTATTGTTAAAATGATAATACATATAATATAACTGCAAATAATAAAAACTGGTTAAGCGTGAGTCGGTCTCGCGCTAAATGACCCGGAGAAAAGAAAACTATTTTGTAAGTTAAGGGGCTACCTGCCGGTTTTGGGTAATTTTGTAACCATTTTATTCATTAACTATTTCACTTTTTGAGCTGAAATTTAAACTGAACCATCTACAGGATATGAGAAGTGATGTGGTTTTTCTAGAAATCGATTTTAATGAATAAAACCGAAGAAAAGGGACTCTAAAGTCACCCCTTTTTTTCCAGTGTAACCATTTTACTCTTACATTTTTAATCGGAACAAAATGAAAATTTACTATATTGTTCACAATACAATTTAGAATGATGTGGTTTTTTTACTTTTTCGAAATTAATAAAAAATCATCGAATTTTTCAAAGAAAACAGCAAAATTCTGACCGGAGCCACGCGCTCTTTCTCATCGATTAGTATGGAGTGTGAGTTAGAGGAGAGTGGTCCACGGCTGATACGCCTTAATGTGTTGTGTGGTAGTGTGGTACAGAACCCTCGCTGCGTGGGTAGCCCGACTCACACTTGACCAGTTTTATTTTTGTTTCATAAGTATGCATCTTATTTATCGAAGCATACATTATTTTGAAAATCTTCATTTTACAGAGATTTTACAGAGGAAAAGTATCATTATCTCTAACCATCAAACTGAACAACTTTTACTATGGGAGCAAACCTGTCGGTAATGATACTTTTTCGAGCCTGTATTGGGGGTAGTCTTGTACTTGTAGGTCTCTTAAGAGGATAGGCGGGCTGAAATGCTAATTTGGAGAATAGGTCACTTTTCCAACCGTATACATATTTGTTCGATCCGCCCCAACCATACACCCCATCGACTAGAGTGCGAAAGAGACAAGTGCGAAAGAGACAAGTGCAGCTAGGACCGATTTTATTTACATAAAATCGACGAAAACTGCATTTCGTATTCCCCTGTTTTCTCCTCCAAAACTAAACCGATTTTAATAATTCTTTCAAGAATAATATAAGTAAGACTTTGGCTATGTCGGTACGTTTTGCTTTTTTTGTTTAAATTCGTCAAAATTGTTTACTGGATGTCTGAAAAAGGGCGGTAAAATTGGTCATTTTCGAAGGTCCCTAGTTCCTACAGTAATTCAGTATTGTAAAAAACCAAAACGTAGGGACATGGCAGAGGTGACATAGATTGTATGGTAAAACAATATTTGCTCTAGTGTTATTATCCAGGGAGAAAACAGGGGAATACGTTCGTATGGAAAAAACTGTACTGGTCTATCCTCTTAATTTTGAATATATCCAAATTTATTAGCAGTTCCCGAACTCTGTCCAAAGTGTACAGATAGTGAGCATGTCCTGTCCCCATTGAAGCATGTCAGTAATTTTAATAACGCCAGTGGCGAGTAACCTTGCCTGCCGTGCAGGAGTCGAGGTTCGATCCCGGTCCAGGCCGACTCGTACCAATGAGTTTTTCGGAATTTATGTACGATTGCACCACTGGCTTTTCGGTGAAGGAAAACATCGTGAGGAAACCTGCATGCTTCAATTTAGAGGCATGTATTGTACTCCATTACAAGTGGCGACGGGCTCATCCCCCGTCACACTGGACAGAGTTTCGGTACTACTGGTGAAATGTGGATGTTCTGAGAATATCTCTGACTCGGAGAATATAGTCGTGAGCATAATATGCTACCTTATACAACTGCAGTATAATAAATATAGAAGGAATCAATAAAGATATATGATGTGAACAGTTTATTTAATTACCAACGCATCAGAGGTGAGAAATAAAATTTCGACTTTGACAACGAATCTCGTAGTCACCCTTAGACAGTATAGGACATCACTACACTTTGTAAGATAGTTGGTATTTGCAGAAACGTTTCTAACCACAATGATAGGGATTATGGGGTTGAATATATCGCACTTCTAGTTCTTAAAAGACATAAAATTCAAGGCGCGTAACTTTCACTTAGTTGCAGAAAAGCTCATTAAACGTAATCCCGCATTAAATCTCTTGCTAGCTTTTACTAAGGCAAAAAGTGACAGCATGAGAATAAAAAAAAAGTCCTCCTAGCCGTGTTCGACTATGGCGACTTCGACAACAAAATTATATTATTAAGACGCTGTTATCCCGTCGAGGCCGTTTTTTGAACACGAACGAAAGTGTTTTAAACTGTGTTTTAAAGTCTGAAAACCAATTATGTCTTATTTAAGGATCTGGCTGATAGGCGACCGTTCTCAATTACACGATTAGATTAAGTTTAATAGATAGAAAAAAATCCCAAAGTTACCCCTTTTTGTTATGTTTTTTCAATACTATGATTAAACTGCTGATATTTAACTTTTTATTCTTGTACTTAACTAAATACATTAAATATTTCTAGTGAACTCCGTAGAATGTTGAGCTTAGAAACACCCATGAGCAAAGATATTGATGAAAAACACGTTTTTTTGCGATGCTTTTAATTGGAGCGGGATGGCTAATTGCAAACTTATGCTTGCAAGAAAGAGACGCTTGCACTGAGATAACCTGGCCTTAAAAAGCTATTAATTTAAGATTAGCGCAGCTAATAATTCTGCAACAGAGCGTTAGTTGACTAGTGACAGTGGCGATCTCTAACGCACATGATATTGAATTAAAAAAATATGTTTAAGCTCGCATTATGCATTTTACATAAAAGGAAAGTTAGGCACTGTTAACTCAGTTTTGGATTTTTATACATTTTTATGACTTTTAAGAACTAGATGTGCGATATTTGTATGTGTTACCTTAACCTATTTGGGAGCTTAGCTTTAAGACTGAAACAGTTAAGTAAAATGAACGTGAAGACTTTAAATTGTTGACTCTATGATATCTAGAATGAACCAGATTCTCCGTGTTGAAGTTTCACAAAACTTAATTCATTAGCATAAGATGAAACTCTATGAGAAATTTAAGCTATTTCACTGTTTGTGGCTCAGATAAGTTTGCAGGTAATGTGTGTTTAAAGGCTTCCGCACATTGCAGCGATTTTATCGAGCGATAATATCGCTGCAATTTTGCGATAATTGTTCTCAGTACATTTTGTATGGGGACGCGCTCGATCCCACACACTGCCGTGATTTATTATCGCAACCTGACGCAATCTCTTTCGACTACATTCAGTGGTGAGCGCATGCGTGACGCGAAACGCGGAATCGCTGCAGTGTGTAAGGTGTCGCGATATCGCTGTCGATAATATCGCTCGATAAAATCGCTCGATAATATCGCTGCAATGTGCGGAGGCCTTAAATTTTCGCAATTCATCTCTCAAAGGTGTAAAAACGGGGGTGAAAGTTTGTAGGAGAATTTCGTATCAAAGAATAGGTATGTATAATATTTTTAATATCGTCAATATTGCTCATTTAATTAGGTTTTACTTTATTTACATAAAATACCTAACTTTATCCTACTTTATATACCATTTGTAGCACCACTGGCTTTTCGGTGAAGGCAAACATAGTGAGGAAACCTGCATGATTCAATTTCGAGGCACGTATCGTACCCACTGTCAATTATATTATAAGTGGCGACGGGCTCACCCCCCGTCACACTGAACAAGAGTTTCGGTACTACTGGTGAAACGTGGATGTTCTGAGGTTTCAGAATAATCTCTGACTACCCCCTCGGAGAATTTAGTCGTGAGCATATGCTTATGCCTAACTTTATCCTATCATTAAATGTACAAGTAATTCACGGGGTCGTAGTACGCTAGTTGGGTAATGTCGTGCACTTAGCCAATACCACAGATTATATAATACTATACTAGCAAAAATGTTAAAATTTTCATACTCAATTTGAGACATGCCTATGCAATCTAATTACAGAAAAGAATTCATCAATGTCAGTTTCGACGTTAACACCTTGCATTTTAAATTCATTATCATTTATCAGTCTAGCTCAATTGAACCTTTCTGATATATAAATGGCTTTAGGTTAAACTTAAAAAATTTAGTTTTTTTTTTAAATCCGCGCTCTTACAAATATACCAAGTTGCCATTTGGTACTTCTTCATCATAATCGAATGTGGCTTCATGTTATAGGATACAAATTTTTCAATTTATCTTTTTTTTTCATAGCTTGTTCAATGTCTCACTGCTGGGCAAAGGCCTCCCCTTTTACTCTCCAATCCTCTCTGTTGTGTGCAACTACTGATCAACTCTCTTAGAGGTCATCCGTATTGTCTCTCCACCTTTTTCTGGGTCTACCTCGACGCCAGCGACCATTCTGGGGATCCGACTTTGGTGATTTTGCCCCATCTTTTCGAATTCATGGTACAGACATGTCCTGCGCATTCCCACTTCAGCTGAGCTGTCTTGCGCCCCACGTCCCCTATGCCAGTTCTGGAGCGCAGTTATAAGTGTTTCTAAGGCAATCGGTTAGTCTTACACCTAAAATAATAAGTTCCATCGCTCTTTGGCAGATCTTGAAATAGAAATAGAAATGTATTTATTGTGGATCATAGGTAAAGGCTGGCTGGATGCTGGATTTTTCATGTTTACACAAAACCTAAACGATTACAAGGTGTTTTAAAGTTCGAACCGCCTTCTAACGGCCAACTGCTTAATTTCGAATTCCGAAGCACGATCGCTGGATACTTTCATTAAAAAGAATACGTACATAATAAAAAAAAGAAAACATAACGTTTGTTTCCCCTAGAACTTTTAACAAACTTCCTCTTGTTACGCCCCGATTCTCAACCTAATTAGGTACTTATGTCCTAGACTCAACTATATTATGAGTACTAAGTGTGTTTTATCAGTATAATCAAATAGCTAAGTGCCCAAGCCACGTAGGCGGGGCATGTGCCCGCAAAAACCACTTTGCAGTCATCCGTTTACCGCCAGTAACGTCAACTGAAATAGGACGCAAAAACAGACCTGATTTTGCAGCATTATACACCGTGTTATTTTTTAGTTTCGGGAAAATTTTTTTAACTCAAATGTAGGTAAAGACTCGAAGGCTGAGATTCAGAAACGAACAGTGAGTTTGAGTTTGAAGTAGCCGTATATCAAAATCCATACGTTTTAGATTCTACTCAGACTTTGATTTGACGCTCAAATTACGTGTTTCATTAAATCTAGACCTTAATATCTCTAGTGTGCTGACATTATTAAACTGCAGAAAATTCCAAAAAAATGTAGAGTCCTTCAAAAGGGGAAAGAAAAAAGAGGGTGAGACCACGGACTTGAAAAAAATATGGACCGAATATTGCACTAAAAAGATGTGAAGCATGCAAGGTAATACAATCTCGTTTGTTCTACAAGGGACCTACACTCACACAGATGCACTAGCTCTAGGCGCAGGTGCTACAACCCGTCACCCGTACCCAAAAGAAATGGAATGGGTGCTTCACCCATGATTAGACGAGATTACGTCTGGTTCTTCTTTTAAGTCTGTGGGTGAGACGAGGTCCATACTCCATGTCGTAGATTGGTGGAGGGAAGTTTTTAATCAACTTGTTGTTAGAGTATTTTCAAACCACCTTAATAGACCGGACTTAGCGCCTTCCGAAGCACGTAGTAGGCAGAAAATAAATAAGCACAAGAAGTATATGTCTCCATGATCCTTTTTCTACGCAGCCCTTTCACGTTACTTCAGCACTTTGTGTTTCGATACTAAATGTAGATGCGTGGAAAAAGGATCTATACCACAAAGAGAAATGACCCACTCCCCTAGGGTCTATACATATATTTATTCAGTTTTGTTTCACAATTTTGCCGTCAGTATTATCCTAATATCATAAAAATTCATGAGCTAGCTCGTATACCTATTCAAACGAAAACAAAACATAACTAAGTATTTCAAGTAAGCCATTGATCAATAAAAACAAATAGCAAATTAAAAAAAAAAATTCAGTTCAATAATATCGATATCGGATCAGTCGAAATTCCAGTTTGATGTCTTTTTCATAATTTTAACTAAAGAATGGCGTTGGAAGAGGGCGTTCGCCATAGACATATTACTCTAGCGATAGACAAGCTCGTTCAAACCAACAACATGTCACACAAAACAACACAAAATGACACATTGCGGTCTGTCATTGCCATAGTGACGAAGTGAACTCGGGAACATCAATCAGGTGCGTACACCTCATTCAAGTGGAACATGTTGCTTCTATGAAAGGGCAAGTATATCGCTAGAGTTTAAGTCTATGGCATGACAATTGTAATTTACAATGATAATAACCTGTGTGACCTAACATTGCTGGTTACTAATGAGTAATGACGCTAAACATGAGGAAAGTAACATGTACCCTAATCGCTAGAGTTTAAGTCTATGGCGTTAGCCCTCTAATTATAATGTTACCTAAATTAATCGCCTATAACTAATGTGGGCGTAGTATCTACCGATAGGTTAGTGGCTAAAGTTTAAAGTCAAGCCACAAGAGATTGTAGGCACGAGGTTTTGGAAACGTGCCTCAGACTACCACTGTTTGAAACGTGACTTATACCTAATAGGTTTCTCTATCTACAGGGTGAAATTGATATCATTAGCATCCTTTTAAACTAAGAGTCTACCCATCAAGCTGAACAACTTTTACTATGGGAGCAAACCGATCGGAGCAAAAAAAATCAGCTGTCCTATACATTTGAGTCGTGTAGGCTGCGGCGGCGCGGCGGGTGCAGTTTAGTATGGGATTTTAGGATACTAATGATATCAATTTCACCCTGTATAGCAGTGGTGGCCAAGTCGTAGACCGCGGTCTACCGGTCGATCGCATAGCCTTTTATGGTAGCCTTTTAGGAAATCTGATTAGTAACTAAATTATAGTCTGTCTAGTTCTGAGGTTTCCGAATATCTCTGAGTACCTCCTTGGGGAATATAGTCGTCAGCATGTGTATGCTTAAATCCATCTTTGTGTCATAAGAACCAACTGAGCTAAAGGAAATATTGTCTTAATCTCAAAATGCCTTATAACTGAACCAACAACACCGGCAAATTAATGTTTTAACCCGCGATCGGCCCCCAGTAGGTAAGTACGGTAATGAAATGCTACAAAACCTACCCGCGAGCATCAGAAAACCGTTTTAAAACAAAAAAGTCCGTCACAAAGAAAAAGAGATCTCAAATCAAATGCCGGCTAACCTTTCCAAGAACAAATCAACTCGATTTTCTGTAGCGATTCGTGAAGAGGGGTGAAATTTATACAATTCACTTTACCCTAGTGCGTGTTACATATAAAACAAAGAGCTTTTAGACCACGTTCTCCTTTCGATATCCTTTGTTAGAAAGGATAAGACGTTTTGACAGCTTTTTGGGAACGTGACTGGGAGTTCATCGCTTGTTCAGTGCCGGATTAGTATTTCCACAGTGTCAGAGATATTCTGAAACCTCAGAACGTCCACGTATAGATTATTCAGCAAATAGCAAAGTTGAACGAACTGAGAACTATGCCCTTCTAAAGATTGTACCATCTGCTCACAAAATTAAATCGTCAATAATAAATTAATTTGAGAAACCAATAATGAAGATATATTCTTCGTTTATGGTCCTTCGGGGCATTATAGAGGCCTTATAATAGTTGATTCTGTGATGAATCTACCACTGTTTATGTTATTAGATTAGCTCAAACCCACTACATGACCTCGAAACTTAGTTTATTAGCTTAAATAAAAGTTAGCTTTTCATGTTATAAGTAAAATAAAAATGTACTGCTGATCTGAAAATCCCTGTATGCTGGTTATAACCACCAGTGAACGGGAGTGCGATTTTTGAATCTCATTTGGTGAGCTCAGCAGTTGAAAATGTCAAAATTACTATGGAGATAGTTATGCATTGAAGGTTGAATCAGCAGTAGAAAGATGCATATCTCCATAGTAATTTTGACTTTTTCAACTGCTGAGCTCACCGAATGAGCTCTACCTATTAGGTATTTCAGACCAAATGCTAAACATCCTTTCGAAACATTTAAATATCACTAATACCATCACCCATTTTAGATCATATTGACAGCTTATTATGTGATCAATTTGGACCACCAAAGCTCTATTAGGTACTAGTAAAGTAAGTAAGTAAGTAATAGCCTATAGAATCCCACTGCAGGGCAAAGGCCTCCTCTCACGAATAAGGGCGAGAGGGAGTGGGCCATACTCCACCACGCGGGCCCAGTGCGTGTTGGTGGAGGCAAGTTAGTGGTCACCTTGTAGGTACTAGTAAACGTAGTAAAATGTGTAAAACAATAGGTACGTAATAAATAAACCAACCTGGTTGGCACGTAGACAGGCATCGCCTACACTCGCCTAGTTGGGAGTACCTAGTAATTAGGTAATAAATCCGTTTGACTTTTATTACAAACGGTGTAACAACTCCAATTTACTTCTGTATAGTGTAAGATAATTACATTAAATCATGTCTGAATTTGATAGACTTAAGGTGGTTCTATGTTACTGAAACGGTGATCAAACTGACAACTTTTTACTTTGGGGCCAATGTTGAAACCTCGAAAAACTTTTTTTTAGAAAATGACGTTATTTATAAGGTGCGGGGGGAAGGCACAGAGCCTCCAGTGCATTCATATTTTTTTTATTCTGAACTATTCAATGAATGAAAATGAATAAATGAAACGAATGAATGTATAGGTAATGTTTCGGAAAACGCCTCATTGAAAATCAGCAAAATGGCCCTCAGCTTTACGTAGGTATGCAATTGTAATGGATACAAATGGATACATTAACTGTGGATAAATAAAAAGAACATCGTGGATTTTTTAACTAAAGTTAAACATACACGCTGTTCTGTATGCGGTAAGCATCTTCGTGATTACTGGTAGGTAGTAGATTGATCGACGTTTTCATTTTCATCCTGTATATATACAGGGTGCTTCTTAATATGCTGACACTTTTTTAAGGGGATGATCAGACCATCAAACTGAATAAGTTTCTCTATGGAACCAACATCGAAATCGCGAAAAAAAAATCTGCTGTCCCATACAAAACTGCAAACCAACTCGAGCCAAATGTATGAGACATCAGATTTTTTTTTCGTGATTTTGATGGTGGTCCCATAGAGAAAGTTGTTTGATAGTCTGTTCATCCCCTTCATAAGTGTCAGCATATTAAGTTGGACCCTATATTTATGTAACGTGTCCAAGGTGTTAATTTATTTGACAGAATATTTAGGGGCTACATCCTTGGTTTGGGTAACTTTGTTTCCATTTTACTCATTAACTAGGGCACTTTTTGAGCTGAAAAATAAACTGACCATCTAAACGATATGAAAAGTGATGTGGTTTTTCTAGATATCTATTTTAATTAATAAAACCGAAGAAAAGGGACTCTAAAGTCACCCTTTTTTTCCAGTTGTAACAATTTTACTCTTACATTTTTAATCGGAAGAAAATGACAAAATTGTTCACAATACAATTTAGAATGATGTGGTTCTCTTACTTTTACGAAATTAATTAAAAATTCTTCTAATTTTTGAAAGAAAACAGCTAAATTCTGACTGGAGCCATGCGCTCGTTCGCATCGATTAGTATGGAGAGTCGTGGACCAGGGATGAAATGCCTTAACTAGGTACAAGTCCGTTGTCAATTTTAATAAGGAACCCCAGCCACCATACCCAGTGCGGAGCAAAACTTAGTCCATTCTTGTTACAAACAGGCCTTAAGTTAACGAGCTAGACAAAGCAAGTTTATATTATATGGACTTGATACAATGTCCCAGTTAAATTATACAGTACCAGCTGATGTTCAGTGTAGCAAACTTTAACAATTTAGGGGTGAAGTTTCTAAACCCTTTTTTGATATCCTATTTCGTGCTTCAAGGAACTGAATTGATGACCCTTTTTAACCGACTTCAACAAAAGGAGGAGGTTCTCAATTCGACCCGTATGTTTTTTTTTTTTTTTTTTGTATGTTTGTTACGCGATTGCACCGCCAATTGTGAATTGATTTTGATGATTCTTATTTTGTTTGGTAGGTCATAATTCCGAGGTGGTCCCACGAAATTGATTCGCTTGTTGAAAAAATCTACAAAATAACAAATATGTACACAGATCACGGACTTGAAAAAAATACGGACGTAATGTTACACTAGAAAGATGTGAAGTATAAACGCGTATGAGATAGTCATAAAATCCTATACAATTTTTATGAAGCTAGATGTCTGCCTCCGGAGTCAGACAGCCGTCGTCAAACAAAAAAGTGGTTACGTCGATAAGGACAGCAATAAGTAGCGATCTCCTTTTTTAACTAGAGCGAATTTGCTATACGTGCATCTCTTACTGAGTGAGTATGACACGACACGTGCTTCTTTCTAGTACTTACCTTCTTTTTCTACGACGCAAACACAATATAATACATGGGTGCTTCACTTATATAATAAAAGGATATTACGTCCGTCTTTTTTTCAGGTCCGTGACACAGATGACATTTTTGTTTGTCGATTCTCTTCAGGAGTGCGATTTTTAAACATCACACATTCAAGTCAGCGGTAGAAAATGTCCAAATTACTATGGAGATTATGCATATATTTTCGTCTTTCGACTGCTAATTCGAACGTGTGATGTTCAAAAATCGCACTCCAGCAATGTTTTGATGGGGACTGTCAAACTATGTTTTTTTTACTGTCATAACCAAGAATCTTTATATGCCTATATATTAAAAACTTCTTGGTCATACTGTTGTGTTTAAACGTATAATAACTTTATGGTTTAAACTTCATGGATATAGGAGGTACCGAAACACATAGATTTAATTGTTCATGGCGGTCGGAAATGTTTGTCGTTTTAAGGGTTCCGTAGTCAAACAAGGAACCCTTATACTTTCGTCCATTCTGTCTGTCTGTCGGTATGCCCCGCCTCAATAACTCGCTCATTTTTGCATCTACTGAATCGAAATATGGCATAAAGACAGATAACAGTAACCCAAAAACAGAAATGTTGTACGGAACATGGGTTGGATTTTTTTATTTAAATCGAGTGAGGTGTAGAGCGTACACCGTATCCTTTGCATTGAAGTACTTATAACTGCTTAGTCGAACTAATGTATTTCACCTAGATTTCAACACTGAAAAGTTTGAAATAAAAAAATTTTAACAAAAAATTAAAACCGACTTCAAAACTAAAAAGGTAAAAATAATAATATTGCAGTTGTTGACTTTTGCATTCGAATCTATAAGAACATTAATTGGTTTTATTGAAGTCGGTGTCAAGCCAAGCCAAGCCAAAAAATTACTGCAAACCCAGTTGCGAATCGTACCGGCTTGACACCGAGTCCGATAAAACTAATTAATGTTCTTATAGATTCGAATGCAAAAGTCAACAACTGCAATATTATTATTTTTACCTTTTTAGTTTTGAAGTCGGTTTTAATTTTTTGTTAAATTTTTTTTATTTCACGATGAGTTTGGTAAAAAAGGTGTAGTTACAATTTGGAATAAAGAGTGACAATTTAGTTTGATGGCACCATTGATATCTTATACATATACCTACACACCCAAAGGAAGAAATTGTGTGATTCATTCTAAGCTAGAAACGCTACGGTGAAGTCGATACCACGTTTGAATACCGGTTTAATCATAGATTGCCCTCTATCTGCCCCTATGGTTGTCTAGAAGAAATAGCCTTTTCGCCTTATTTGGTATCTTCTGTGTTGGGGAGACTGGGGACTTTTGCTGGCCTCGCCACGTTATACCAATAACCACAGTATAAGAAAGATTAGTACATATAGCTGCCTTCCACCAACTTTTTACCTCACCCCCTCTATTGCCCTCTAGTGTTATAAGAGATAAGTGTACTTTTTGCAACCATCAGAAGCAAGGCTGATTCAGTGTTTATAGGGTGTAGAGCATCTCTGGGATGGGGATGGACCAGGTCTGCCTGCATAACTTCAGTCGGTTTAGGAGTAACAGACGTTTAAAGGTCAGTAAAAAATGTACGATCAGCTGCAAGGCTGATCGTATAATATTATTGTAGTATGCACTGTAGCTATGTGAACAGTACAAAAACTGACATGGTTCATCAGTCGGTTTAGGAGTTACAGCCGTTCAAAGGTTCGACTTTTGAACGGCTATATCTCCTAAACCGACTAGCAGTTCATGTCAGTTTTTGTACTGTTCACATAGCTACAGTGCATACTACAATAATATCATACGATCGGCCTTGCAGCTGATCGTACATTTTTTACTGACCTTTAAACGTCTGTAACTCCTAAACCGACTGAAGTTATGCAGGCAGACCTGGTCCATCCCCATCACAGAGATGCTCTACACCCCATAAACACTGAATCAGCCTTGCTGCTGATGGTTGCAAAGAGTACACTTATCTCTTATACTATAGTTACCTCGGCGGTTACCGACGTTACCGTAGCCTAGACTGAAACCACAATTGACACGCCAGAATTTAAGTTTTCTAAACAAAGATATAATCTCAGGACGAAGGTTAAAAAGTCTTTTTGAATAGACGGGTGTCAAAAGCGTTATATTTACGAAAAACTCATTATACCGTACGCAGCTAAAGTTATTGCAGCCCCCAGAAGGAAGCACGTGTCTTGTTATATTACTAGTAAGAGATGCACATAGCAAATTCGCTCTAGTTAAAAAAGGAGACCGCTACTTATTGCTGTCCATATCGACGTATCCACTTTTTTGTACTTCGGCCATCTGACTCCAAAATGTCACTTCATATAAATTGTATGGGACAACCACCTGACTCCGAGATGTCACTTCATATAATTCTCTATCTCATACCCGGTTACACTGATATTCGGTCTACTAGCGTAAGCGAAAAAAATTTCGTCTATGTTGCAGCCCTAGACTCCGTTTCGCATATGCTGACGTCATCTTGTCAGTTTCTATTTTTTGTAAGCAGTGTAACATTACTCTACATGCACATTTTGGTTTTGTGTAGCTTGATGTGTCGCCGTGTGTACTTCAAACAACTATACAAATCGCACTTAGCCGCACGGCGAAAATCGACCCGTGTAAATCCCGCTTTACTAACTTGGTGTGAATTTATCTATGTAAGTGAATGTATGTAAATGTAACACTCGATTCATAACATAACAGAAACTTAGAATAACATATAAAATAAACAACGTTTAAACTAACATCGACGATTCCTGTTCAGCGTTAGAAAGATAAACGTAACATGTTTACTTAGGATTTAGTGTTCAGTTAGTGAATATTTTAACAGCTCTAGTGGTCTAGTCTAGTGTTATAAATTAACCAAACATGTAACTGGTTGGATCTACGAATAAGAATAACTATCTAATAGAAGAGTAACTCTAAACAAAATCCACATAATTTATGGCACCTAATGAAAAATGACATGTTGTAAGCTCTCCTCGGACTTGACCTCCGGGTTCTTGACTGTTCCTGTTCTTGTGCAAAAATGAGGTTGTAATTGAGGCGAAGCATACAGACAAGATGGACGAAAGTATAAGGATTCCTTGTTTGACTAAGAAACCCTTAAATATGATATCAAAGAATAAGTACACTTGTATAAACAAGCACCATAGCACAGCTAGTTAGTTTTAATGAAAGTTTCCACCCAAGTGGAAAAAGTGGGGAAATACTCCCCGTTGAGTTTGTTTTATTGTGGCGATTTGTACTGTAAATGGGTAGGTAGAGATCTACTCGACAACACCTCCTCCACCTCCTCTCCTTTGTTATTTTCTATAATTTGATCACCGATTATTTGTATGTCTAATGATAGACGACAGAGAACTTTTATAATTTGTACTTATAACACCTTTAATAGGTACCTGTGTGTCACAAATAAAAATTTTGATTGATTGACCATTACCCATGCCTCTAAAGTGTTTGCAAATGTCACAACGCATACGTGTGTGTGCTGAGACGGACGTTATACAACGTGCTAACGAATTAACGCAAAACTAGAAAGTATTTTGTTCAGAATCGAGACCAGAATCGAATTAGGTACATAGGATTTTTTTTTTTCAAAATATTAAATACTTGTTTTTACAATTTAAAATTTACTGGACTCGATCTCAAACCACCGCTCGGGCACACTCACCCTACTTACTACCAAAACACGATTCCTAAAATGTATCCATGAGAACGTTAGCGCTTTCATTCATTGTTTAAGGGTCGGCACTACCCTGATCGGGCAAAACAGGGTTCGGCGTTCCGACTTTTGAGGATAGTAAATAGCCATATTTCGAAACAAAATTATTACCATCGCTTCTTTAAAAGATGAAGTACAAGATGAACAAAAAAAAATTCAGTAAAATTGTGTAGTTACATCAGAAAGTAATCGAGAATTTCATGAAAAACTCCAGAATAGCACTGCCGCGTTCCGAGTCCTGTGATTTAGTGAAACAAAATAAAACAACAAAATATATTTCTAATCAATGGCAAAACATCAAAGAACACTTTAAACAAATCAGTTTTTCGATACGACTTCTAGTTTTTTTGCAATTTGTTACCAAAAATCACATATTTTTTTGGACGTTTTCTTCATACAAATTACTATGGGCCGTCAATCGTTCGAAATCATGGCGAATAGACCGGTGACCGGCAACACCCAACCCTGTCTTAGAAGATTAATGAACAAATCCATTTTTAGCTAAAGTAGGTAAAGTAACTTATAAAAAACCGGGCAAGTGGGTGTCGGGCCACACGCAGTGTAAGGTTCCGTAGTTGCCCGTCACGATATGTGGACTTAGAAGTACATTATATAAATTGGTCGACTATTACTCGTTAATTTTTGTCCCCATAATTATAACAGAATAACTGTAAGTTTATTACTATTGTTACTAGCAAACTAAGGATTGATAATCTGACATCATCATCATCATCGTCAGATATGTTTTAAATAAGAATGGAATAAGAGTGAATTCTGTACCGCAGTAGGTAACTCAAACGATTGACTTTGTAAGTCATTTGCACGACAGAATTTTGCGCGAAAAGACATTGCGCGACACAAGACAACACAAGGGAATTTCACAAAAGTTACTTTCCGGGCACTGTTTGGTAGTTTTTGGTTATTTTGGTAATTTATGGTAGTTTTTGGTTATTTTGGTAATTTATGGTAGTTTTTGAGTCGTTTTTTAGTTTTTGGCAAATTTTCGTTCAAAAGTAACCAAAAAGTTATTTTGGTAGATTTTCGTACTTTTCGGTAGGTAGTTTGTGGTTATTTTGGTAGTTTCTGGGTTTTTTTGGTAGATTTTCGTACTTTTTGGTAGATTATTGTTATCTTGGTAATTTTTCGTACTTTTTGGTAGTTTATGGTTAATTTGTTACTTTTTGGTTCATCTCATTTCATTTTATTTATTTACCTTAAATTGTAGGTAGGTACATAAGTTACAGATGGTAAGTACAGAGTACCTATTAGTCACACTACAATATAATTTATAAACATTAAGAAAAAAACAAATTTAAACAATAGGCGCCAGACAATAATTTAACTACCACCTTTCACTTACTACAATTAAATTAGTTAAATGTACGCTTGTGCTGACCGCTATTTTTTGTAATTTATTATTATTATTTTTTTAATTAACGAGTCAAATGTTATAAAATCAGTTCAATGTGATTAGTTAAAAATTATAATAACCTATTGAGGTACAAATAATCGGTCTGCAACACATTTCTTTCTACTCAGATTGATGCCTGTTTGTTTACTTATACTGAAGAAACTAATTAAAGTCATAGGGACACTGTTCGACTAATAATTCTTTAACCTTCTTCAGAAATTTCTTGTCGGCTTTAATGTCATCTGGTATTTTACTATACACAAGAACAGTATTCGACTTTATTTTGTAGTCGGGTAGATCAACTATTTTTTGTCCTCACGGTACTGTATAAAAAAAAGTTTTCTTCCTTTTTTCTTGACATTCATTAATTTTGTAAGATAGATATTGTATCTAATGATATGATTCTTCTACACACATGTACATTCCACCATCTGTGTTGAACTACTAGAAGTTTTTAGCGGTTGTCCGATAGACCAAAAAGCGTGGGGACAACGAAATAAAGCGTCCATCGGACAACCGCCAAAATTCGAGTAAAATTCAAGTAATTTTGTAAAACGGTGTGTGTGTGTTTAATAAATGGAATCCTTAGTTATTCAACAAACATTAAATTTTGGGGCAAGCAAAACCTGAGCTTGAGTCTGAGCCTGAACATTGAGAAAATTTTATGCAGATGACTGGGACTAGGTATGGACAAAAAATAGTTGATCTACCCAGTCCTTAGCATCGATGCTAGTCGGTAATTTGGTACCAGTAGCTCATTTTTGCGAGTTTTATTTAATCTCTTGCTACGGAATAATACGGGGTATCGTCTCACGATTTCGCACAATTTAGAGTCGGTAAACAAGGATCGGCATGACACCCTTACTGACTGAATTCCGCTTACGATTCGAATGTACCTCTTTTGCAAAACAAATATTTTGTTTATGTCAACAAACCCACCCCGTAGCCAAGCCGTCAAGAACTCTTTTGTTTTTATGGTAGTTTTTGGTAATTTTCATTCTTCTATCAAATATTACCAAAAAGTATAAAAATGTACCAAAATAACCAAAAACTACGAAAATCTACCAAAATAACCAGAAACAACGAAAAACTACCAAACTAACCAAAAACTACCAAAAAACTACCGAAAAACCAGAAACAACAAAAAATAATTACTAAACTCTACCAAAAATTACCAAAACCATACTAACACAGAAAACTGTACTAAATTTAAACTTGCATAGGGACGACCAAATTTAATATTTATTTGAAAATTGAAGCATCCATGTTACAAAGTGATGAAAACCAATAAAAATTATACAAAAATGCGAAAATAACATGTGTAATGATGAGCGTTTAGATAAAATTGATAATATTTTGTTCAAAAACGTGTTTTATATTAAATTTTAACCATCTGTGAAACAGGGCTGGTAGATTTTGGTAGATTTCAGCAGTAATTTTCGTCACGCTGAAGGACATTGTGCGACTCAAGAACATATTATAGGTGTTACTTAGTAGCTAAAGTGGGTACATGAATCCTGAAAGGGTACAAGCCACTACCAAAAGAACCAAAAACTACCAAAAGAACCTAAAGAACTATTGACATTGTACAAACTTTTTTCTTTAAAATTACTTCTTGTTAATATTGCTGTGCCCTTTCAGGATTCATGTACCCACTTTAGCTACTAAGTAACACCTATATGTTCTTGTGTCGCACAATGTCCTTCAGCGTGACGAAAATTACTGCTGAAATCTACCAAAATCTACTAAGTAGAATTTGAAACAGGGCTGCTGTTTCAAATTCTACTTAAATTCTACCAAATAATATTTATATGTCGTTACGTTACAGATGGTTAAAATTTAATATAAAACACGTTTTTGAACAAAATAATATTATAAATTTTATCTAAACGCTCATCATTACACATGTTATTTTCGCATTTTTGTATAATTTTTATTGGTTTTCATCACTTTGTAACATGGATGCTTCAATTTTCAAATAAATATTAAATTTGGTCGTCCCTATGCAAGTTTAAATTTAGTACAGTTTTCTGTGTATCATAAGCAGAGTCAGAAATTTGGGTAGCACTTTTAATATGTCAAAGGGATTGCACGTTTATCGACTTCCGATTGTGTCCATATACGGGTAATTTTTTATCACTGCGGATAACACCTGCATGTATTCTACTCATCAAACTGAACAACTTTCACTATGGAGCCAACTTCAAAAGAGCGAAAAAAAAATCAGCTGTCCTATACAAAACTGCAGTACCTACATATTCGACTCAAATGTATGGGACAGCTGATTTATTTTCGCTATTTTGAAGTTCGATACATGCTGAAGTTATCCGCAGTGATATAAAATATACCCGTATAGCGACATTATTGGAAGTCGATAAACATGTAATCCCTTTGACATATTAAAAGTGCTAGGTACCAAAATTCCAACTCTGTTCAGAAGCCCTCTTTTGTAAAAAAAACAACATTAGGCGATATGATTAATATTTGATGTACTAGAAGTGAGTTCGGTGGCGCGTTGCGGAGAGGTATGGACTCTCAATCAAGAGGTCCGCGTTCGAATCCGCACGGACAACATGCCACGTACCAATGAGTTTTTCGAACTTATGTACGTATTACCGACTGCTATCAAAGGGTGAACGAAAACATCGTGAGGAAACCTGCATATGCAGACGAAGAAATTCTGATGTATGTGAAGTCTACCAATCCGCATTGGGCATGCGTGGTGGACTTACGCCCATACACCCTCCTAGAAGGTAGGCCTGTGCCCTGCAGTGGGACGTATACAGGGTGTTACATAAGTAAGGATAAATTTTTAAAACTCTTAAGGGGGTTGTTTAGACCGTCAAACTGAATAACTTTCTCTATGGGACCAACATCGAAATCGCGAAAAAAAATCTGATATCCCATACATTTTTAGCGCGAGTCGATTTGTAGAGTATAGAACATACATTATTTTTTTCGCGATTTCGATATTGGTCCCATAGTGAAAGTTGTTGAGTTTGATGTAGACAATCAAACCACCCCCTTAAATGTTTATTTGTATTTTTGTAACACCTTGTATAGGCTGATGATTATGATGATGATGTAGGTACTAGAAGTTCCGGAAAACTTGCAAACCCTGCAATCGTTTTCTCAGCCATTTGTATTGCCAGCTTAGATTTTATTAGCCTGAATCCTTGCATTTTTAAATACATTAACATTTTCGAATACCCAATTTCTACTAAAATCTACTAAACAATTTTGCCCTAAATCTACCAATAAAGAAGAAATCTACTAAAAGTCGTCACACTGATGTCCTTTTGCGCAAATGTTTTTGAAGGCAATCGTTCCAGTTACTGCAAAATTAACTTTTATTCCGTGCTTAAAATATTATATCTGACGATGATTATGATGATAAAAGATTACAAACCCTTAGTTTGCTAACCAATAATATTAAACTTAATATAATAATTTCATTATTCTGTTAAAAGTTTTAATTTGTTCTGTTATAATAATTTTAATTTTTTTTAAGCCTTAGTAATACTGTGATCTAATTAGCTGGAACCCATCCTATCCTACCACCAGGGGTGATCTTTGATCAGTCACATTATAGGTCCATCACGGTACTGTACTGTTGCTGTAAATGTCATTTCGACCTACGGCTCTCAAATCCAGATGCTGCAGGATTATTGCCACGCACAACCAAACATTCAACATTAATTTAATGTGGTAAAATCTGCCTTCCGAGTAGTAGGTACCCTAAATTCGGTCGGACCTACAGACCTGCCAGGATAGGGTCGGCCGACCAGACTTTTTAGTCCTTACTAATTGGACTCTAGACCAACAGACTAGTTACGTCCTTTAATTCAACGAGGTAAAATGTTGTGTCACCAGGTAGGGTTCACTTTTTCCTTCACATCAGTAAACATGCCAGCCAAGCTGCGCCGCGCGCTGCAGCCGACCAAGTTTTTTGCAAGAAATTTATTATCAAAAGCTATCAAATTGGTTTGTTCATTAATCTTATAAGATAGGGTTGAGTGTTGTCGGCCACCGGTCTTTTTCTTTTGACAGATATGTCAAACGGGCCGTAGGTAGTGCCGACCCTTAAATGATAACAAACTATTTTTGCCTCAAAAGTTAAAATGCGAATAAGATTAAATTTTAACTAAAAAAGTTATGAAATTATTGTTTCAATCCAATTGTTTTGTTATAAATCAGTTGGGGTGATTCGTTTTTCGCTTATATTTAACACGTTATATACAAAAATAAATACTCCGACTTGTTTGTTGACTAGCGGCGTCACTAAATTAGCTTATTACATGTCAATGAGGGCCATCTATCGTAGTAGATGTCTACTGACAGATATAAAGACAATATTTCATACATAAAAACTCCGACTACGAGTCTCCGAATCACACTTAGCCAGTTTTGATTATTATTATATTACAGTAATCACACCATGTTTCAAGCTTGTATCTGGTACCATTTATGCGATAGGGCGAAAACAAAAAACCTCGAAAAATAAAACATGTTTTTGTATGTGAAAACCCCTTTAATATTTTTTTTAGCAAATCCAAAACAAATACCAATTCTGTTCAACTCGCTACCTATAACGTAACTGTTCAAAAGATACAGGCCATTTAGAGTTAGGACGGACTAACAGAAGGACAGCGTATATATTATATAGGCTTAGTAATAGTTGAGTTTTTCTAACTTATGTACGTATTACCGACTTCTCTCAAACGGTGAAGGAAAACATCGTGAGGAAACCTGCATATGCAGAAGAAGAAATTCTGATGCGTATGTGAAGTCTAACAATCCGCATTGGGCACGCGTGGTGGACTAACGCCCAAACACCCTCCTAGAGGATAGGCCTGTGCCCTGCAGTGGGACGTATAAAGGCTGATGATGATGAATAGGGTCCCACTGGTACCTTTGAGTAGGGAACCCTATAATAAGCATAGAGATGAACAGAGATAACCTCCTCCTATTTAAAAAGTCGCTTAAGAATTTTAGTTTAATAAATCATACTTACTTACAAAATGCATAAATTACACGAATTTACATCGTCAAAAATATCTTGTGAAAGGACGAAAAAATTGTCTAGACGATATTTATCAAACCAAAGAATAGACAGTTAACTTAATAGAGATAATAATCTGAAATTTTAAGAAAAAGTTCAAAAATATTTCTATAGTGTTAAGTTGTAAACTTACACGAATTTCTACCAATTTAAAGACGCTATCTGACCACCCTGAAATGGAAAACGGTTGCGAATTTATACAGATATTATATCACCTCTTCTTTGTGCCAAATCTATATTATTATCTATATAAAATTGTATAATAAAATTATGAAATTCGTGTGGATGTACATTGAAGACATTGAGACTATTTTTGTGCACGCATCACTGAACTATTACTGAACTGACTTGAATAGAGTTTTCACAAAGGATACACGATGAGCGGCAGGAGTTGCGTTGTGGGTCTGCTATTGGGCGGTCGCTTGTCGGTTGTCCTATCCCCGGCCTACAGCGGAATTCCAGTGGTGGCTCAGGATATTGTTCTTTTATAAGAACAACCCTTGAAGTCACCAAAATATCTATATAACCGTACAACGTCAAGCACTTTTGCTACAAAAACTCGACATCGGCAAAATCATCTACACCAAGATGGATGCCATAACCTTAAAAATAGAATATAATAGATGAGCGGCAGATGTCAGTCCGTCATTTTGTGAAGCAATTAGTTGTAGAAACCGCACGTAGAAGCACACACGGTGCGTCAATCCGTCACCGTCTGCCGCTCAGTCAATGCGTCATCGTGTCTGATTCATGCCGCTCCGTCAATGCGTCATCGTGTGTGATTCCACTTAGTTTGGATTAAAATTTAATTTTTTCAATCAAAAGTTATGAGCATTTAAAGTCAGTGGTCTACGCTTACGAACTCGAACGATGAAATAGTAAAAAAATAACAAGGGTAATCATCTCGAGGAAATAACTTCCATGTTTATTGAACGAGATATTTACAATCCAATAAAGAAACTAGATAGTGATCGGATAAAAAGAGAAAAACAATCCTCAAAGGCTTTCTCGAAGTAGTGAAAGGGTTTAATGGAGAAGAACAAACAAATAATGCTAGTACACGCCAACGAGACTTGAAAAAAAAAACAAGAGGCGCTGGAACGGGTCTTATAGTGTAATAACCATAAAGGTATTATGCCTAATAGGAATAGAGGAACTGACATGAGTTGTCAAATGAAACCGTTTTTGGATGTTTTCAGGAGACTATTCGCAGGCAAAAATTCTAATACTGTCTATAATTCTGAGTCTAACGTGAAATCATGGATAAATTAAAGAAGTAGTGTCAGTATATTTAACAAAATTATCTACGATTTCACTTTAGATTCGCAACTATTCACGGGAACCGAATTGTAAAAATTAATAAGAGACTAGAAAACGGTTCTATTGCCTCGCATCACGTATCTCTTTCTATTATACAGTGGTGCCGCTAGGTAGGTACATCTCGCTCTCTCAGCTGTCAGTTCCTCTATTCCTGGTATAATACCTTTATGGTAAATAACCCGATTCAATCGGTATCAAGTTGACATGATGTTTTTGGCAAATATACGGATTGATCTGAGTTCTTGCCAAACACTTTTCCGCCTATTCGAGATTCTACACAATATGGATTCCGCACAACTGACATTGAACACATTCTCTATTCCACGCAGTCTTCAATTTTACACAAACGTGTTTCTTTCTACTCGCGATTCTACACAATATTAATTCCACGCAACTGCCTAATATTAAGGTACATGGTACAAATAAGGCCTATGCTTTAATAAAGCCTAATACACATAAAACCCGAATAAATCAAGTTATGACTTGAATATTTCACTCACACATACCTACAAGTCCTATATACTAGGGAGGAATGCGCGGGCGGCTCTATCTCGCTCTCTGCGGTCGTGCGGGCAAATTCATTGCTGGAGGAGGACTTTTCGCGCTGTGAGCTAAAAATCTCGTGACTTCGCAATAACTTTACAGTTATTTTTTTAACTGATATGTTAATGTAGGTAACGCAGTAATACACTTTACCATTTTTGTTATAAATTTAATGGCTTTAAACTTTTCATGAATGAATACTTGTAATTCTTTTTATTTTTTATCCCAGGCACCCAGAGATCCACAAATAAGGCCTAGGTTGGAATAAGTAATTTTAATAAGTAATTGTAATTCTAATAAGTAATTTTAGTATGGATAGTTCCAGAATTCTTTGGTTTCTATGAGAAAATATGTCGATTTTACTTAGTTTTTTACATTTGTCTTGACAATTATGTGATATTATGTTTTTCTTGCTTCATATAAAACATTATGTTTGAGTTATCGTTTAAGTACCTCATTTTACATTAATTGTGTAAAAGATTCTGTTATCTTATAAATAAATGCCACTGCTCACGATTTTTAAGCATATATATTTTCAAATATCTTCCATTTCGGAGATTTTTTAGGCGGAATGCTATAGGCCTTGTTAAATAGTGGTGATTTATTATGACCAATGGAAGAGGTTTACGATTTGTTACCTTGTGCCTATTTTTTCTTAAAAGTTATATTGTTTTGTCAAAATATCTTGTTAAACACAATATAATTATGGTGATTAACCATGTTTGTGTTTGTTTTAGTTTATATTTATTACGCGAGAAGGACTTGAAATAAGGTAGGCCTTATTTGTATCAAGTACCTAACTAAAAAAAAGTTTTGGCTGCCTGGCTGAGAGCGTATGTAACTATCGCGTTCGGTTTTGTGAGCAGTACGACAGATGAAATTATAAAACTGTGGTCTTGCGTTTCCTGAAAAAAATACCACTGCAGCCTGATTTAATGAACAGTATGCACCATTGCAGTTTTTGCTAGGCTGTCACTTACACCCAGTATTATCAACTTCAAGTCTATATTATTATTTTTTTTTTTACGTAGCCTCTTCAATGTCCCACTGCTGGGCAAAGGCCTCCCCTTTTACTCTCCAATCCTCTCTGTTATGTGCAACTCCTGGCCAACTCTCCAAGAAGGCATCCATGTTATCTCTCCACCTTTTTCTCGGTCTACCTCGAAGCCGGTGACCATCCTGGGGAACCCAGTCTGTGGTGATTTTGGCCCATCTTTCGGGCTGCATGCGACAGACATGTCCGGCCCAGTCCCACTTCAGCTGAGCTGTCTTGCGCCCCACGTCCGCTATGCCAGTTCTGGAGCGCAGTTCAGTGTTTCTAACACGATATTATAAATAAAAAAAATAAAAAACATTTATTTCAGGATACAAGGTCCCATTATAGGTACTATAAATTATAGGATATCACATTAAAATCACCATATCATTTATTATATCTCAGTTCGGACTGAGTTTAGGGATATACATGTAATAACAAGTTTTGTTTCTTTATTCTAAACTAAAATATTCAAGTTTGGTTGATGGCCATGCCAAAAACAACGTTGAAAAATAAGAGCTACACCTATATAGGTATATACCTGACGTCGGTGTGCAAGAATGCCAGTGCCATTCTGGGTAAGCTCGCTTCATCTTCGACCCCATCTTTGTCCTGAGGACTAGATTGAGGTCAAGAGCAAACCCATAATAGTAAAAAAAAAACGCCTACCTTCCATACAAAACCTGCATTGTCTTTTAAAAGCAAATCCACGCATACATCCATAACGGATTTCCAAAACTTAAAAAAATTGAGGCAGTGTATATTTCTCTTGGCTTTTGAGTGCTTGATAAGAAATGTAACCCCTAAAAGTGTAAAAAAGGTACTGATAGTTTGTTTTAAAATTTACTAGCGACCCGCCCCGGCTTCACATGGGTGCAATGCACATATAAACCTTCCTACTGAATCACTCTATTAAAAAAAACCGCATCAAAATCCGTTGCGTAGTTTTAAAGATCTAAGCATACATATAGGGACAGACAGACAGCGGGAAGTGACTTTGTTTTATACCAGGGTGGCCACCACTTGATCAGACATAAGATCTACTGTTTACTAACGAAACCCTGTACGATCTACCACTTACATACTTCTTGAAATCTTAAATGATGATGCTGCAGTACTTGGTAATTACGTTGCGCAGTCTGGTCTTCTTATTTATATTTTTTGCCTTGCCACGCTCGACTGGACTAATAGTCGCGATCGACCGGTCACCCCTGTTTTATACTATGTAGTGATAATAAATCTTTGGAATTTTGTACCAAAGCACAGGGATTCCGCTTAAGAGAATATTATTCCGAGAACGAAAATGCGCGCTGAATACAATAAACGTACTATGGTGATATTTTCAATACTAACCAATTAAAGTAAATGAAATTTTGCAGAAACAATCTTGAAACAAATTTCTATTCTTCTATAGAGTCAGATTTTCGTTAAAATATACAGTTTCAATGCTAGGATTAATTTAAGATTTGTATGGAAATCTTTGAGACACTGTAACTTGAAAACTATACATTTTATAACTATTCATTGATCTTAATTGGTTAGTATTGAAAATATCACCAAAGTACGTTTGTATGGAGCGCGCTCCGAATAATATACCCTTAATGGGATAGCCAGGCCAGCTATAAATTGACAATAACGTGATATTTGCCTTACTTACTATACTGATTTAAAATTCCCTACCATTGACTACAACACGACTACAGCAGCCACATCAAATTGTTTGAGCATCCATGTTCATGTTTACAGTCAGAAAATACGAATTTCCCTTCCATGCACAGAATACATTGGCAATACACGAATGCTGTAGAGATTACGAAATTATGTAAATACGAACATGTAGCGGAAACCGACGAGCGTGCATGAAATGACATGAGAGCAAGATGCAAGTCTCATCGTAGGATGTAGACAGACGTGTTTTCATGAATTTATATAATGTTTTATACAGCGGACGTGCTACTGGAATGCATATTATAACATCAGACATGTGATGAGGTGACGAAAGTAGGTAGTACCACAGAGTACCTACTATAATATTTTTCCAGTGGCGGATACAGGAAAAAACTCAAGGGGGGCGCTAAAGATATCTAGAGCTTGATTTTATCGTTATGAAAACACAAGTCACAGAAGTAGCGTGATAATAAACGAGAGCGACTTCGCGACACCTTACACACTGCAGCGATTCCGCGATTCGCGTCACGCATGCGCCCCACCACTGAATGTAGTCTAAAGAGATTGCGTCAGGTTGCGATAATATCGCGGCAGTGTGTAGGATCGAGCGCGACCCCATACAAAATGAACTGATAACTATTATCGCAAAATCGCGGGGTGCGTCTCGATGACGCGTCGCAAAGTCGCAGCGATAATATCGCGGAAGTGCACGACCCCATACAAAATGTACTGAAAATAAATATCGCAAAGTCGCTGCAATGTGCAGAGGCCTTCAAGACAGCTTGAAGGAGAATGTTGGCTTTGACATCCTTTGTACTAACCCGTGCGCATTCATATGGGGGGCGGCGCGGGCGGCACTACGGGCGGCCCTGCAAGGGGGGGTGCGCGCCCCCAGCGCCCCCCAATCTGTATCCGCCACTGATATTGTCTCGCTGTGCTGTCTGCATGCGGGCCGGCATACGGATAATCCCATGGTAAAAGTTGTTTAGTTTGATGGGTAGTAATCTTAGTTTAAAACAATGCTAATGATATAAATTTCTCTCTGTATAATAGTAAGTTTTTAAAATTCGATGGCTATTTTATTGCTCAAAATTAATTTATATTGTAAAATTGGTTTTATTATTATTAAGTTAAAACCCTTTCAAGATATTCAATTTTGATTGTTTTTATTGCGTAGCATGTTTCAGGGGTGGTATTTTTGAAAGTCATAAGAGTACGTTGAACCACAGAGTACTATAATTACTGTAGTCCAATCATTTTAGAGTTTCCTTGTATGGACACCCTAACAATAATTCATCTATCGCTGAAACTTTGCTTTACTTTATCACACTGCACTCAGATTGGGGGGCGCGGGGGGCGCACACCCCCCCTTGCAGGGTCGCCCGTATTGCCGCCCGCGCCGCCCCCCATATGAATGCGCATGGGATAGTACAAAGGATGTCAAAGCCAACATTCTCCTTCGAGCTCTCTTGAAGGCCTCCGCACATTGCAGCGATTTCATCGAGCGATACCTATACAGATTACGGTTGACAAATAATCTAGGACCCGAAAAAAAAATTCAGCGATAGAAAGAGAGGAAGAGAGGCAGAGGAAGACCCAGACAGAGTTATCTAGCACAAATGAAGGAAAAGGTTGATGTCGTGTCGTATCAGGAACTCAAGAAACTACACTGAAAAAACTGTTTTGTTCGATTTAACCTAACTTTAATGACTATACCTACCGAACTATTTTGTAGCACATAATCAAAGATTTGGTTAAAATAGCTAAACAATTGGCTATTTATAACCAAATGTTTGATTATGTGCTACAAAACGTTCGGTAATTACTAAAGTTTGGTTATATTTAACAAAACATTTTTTCAGTGTAGCGGAGAAGATACTGGATAGGCGATACTCCACCGACAAAAGCGTAGCTAGCTCTTAAATATGATGATGATGATGATTGAGTGCTAATCAGAGAGGATCCCACCATTGTCTATGATCGTCGTTCTCCCGTCTACGATGGGGGTAAAGCAAAATTGTGTGGGGGTAGGAACTGTCCGTGCTATACACTTTCTTATACTGCAAGGAAGATTTTTTATGGCCCTCCTCGTGGAACAATCAATGGAAAGAAAAAGGGGTTTACTATTTCGGCAACACACATGAACACTATTCAAAAATGTTGTCTCACGCATCACTATCCTGTAAATACGTAATAACTTTTTTCTCTGTGTATACTTTGTGCAGAATAAGGATAAAAACTGCCTAAGGTTTACATTGTATTCCTTTTGCACGACAGTGTACGTCTTTGTTTTCGATTGTACTTTCTCTGCGGTCAGGGGTGCTCAACCAGCCAACATTGGGAGGTTAGAGGGTCGTTTGTGAAATAAAGAATGACCTTCGTTTGTAACAAGGTGCTTTTTTCTCAGTTTGCTGTTTTCCCGCTGGATGAGTTTTGCAGAAATAGTTACCCCATTGTTTTAGGGTCGGTACAATATACAGGGTGTAAGGGACAGCCCTCCGCAAACTAAAATGGTGAAGTCAGACCATCAAACTGAACAACTTTCACTATGGAGCCTACCTCAGGAAACGCGAAAAAAAAATCAGCTGTCCCATACATTTCAGTCGGGTAGGCACGGCAGTTTTGTATGGGACAGCTGATTTTTTTTTCGCGTTTCCTGAGGTAGGCTCCATAGTGAAAGTTGTTCAGTTTGATGGTCTGAGTTCACCGTTTCAGTTTGCGGAGGGCTGTCCCTTACACCCTGTATAACTATGACATACTTATCTATATTACATTTATTTATTTATTTATTTATCCAGCCCTTTCCGTGGGTGTCGTAAAAGGCGACTAAAGGGATTAACCGGAGGATGGGCAGCAGCGTTCTCCGAGTATATTAACACCCAACTGCGATCGCCAACCCGCCTGCCAAGCGTGGTGATTATGGCAAAACCTCCCTTTTGGGGGAGGCCTATATCCATCAGTGGACGTATAAAAAAGGCTGAAATGATGAATGATGATTACATTTATGTACCTTCATACTAAGCAGCCGGTTTTTAAGGGGATTATCAGACCATTACACTGTAAAAAATCAGGCACGAGACCATTTTTCGAATTTTTGTTTGTTTATGCACGCATCACCTAAAAACTACTGAATCGATTTGAATGGGATTTTTACAAAAGTTTAGTTCTTAGTTAACCTTAGTTTGAAGTAACATTAAGGTTAATTCAATCAAAAGTTTCTTTAATATGAGTATTTAAAGTCAATGGTTTGCGCGCACGAAGTCGCGGGGGCGCCGTTGGTCTTAAATAATGATGAATATTTACATAAAGCTTTATCTACAAAATAATATAAAAAATACAGTAAAATGGAGTATGGTGAAATTCCCTCCTAAATGTATTAGGTGGTATGGGATGTAATCTGCGTCCTATTGATAAATTTAATAGGCTGTAACACATGGCAAATGAAAAACATGATCTTAAATCATAATATTATATTTTATCATAAACAATATTGCACGATAATTTTAGGAGCTCATACCATCTGAGGTTTGTCAAAGGGCTATGGAGCGCAGCATCCTTGGCTTAAAACTGATCGACCGGGTCAGAAATAAGGTCATTCGCTCCAGAACCAAAGTGACAGACGTCGCCACCACCGCTGCCAATCTGAAGTGGGACTGGGCTGGACATGTCTGCCGCATGCCTGATGACTTATGGGCCAAAATCACTACCAACTGGCTCCCAGTACAAAATCGGCGTCGAGGCAGACCTAGGAGAAGGTGGCCGGACGAAATCGATAGCTTCTTTAAGAACTGGCCCAACGAAGCGCAAAACAGGGATGCATGGAGAGAACGGAGGGAGGCCTTTGCCCTACAATGGGACACCGACGGCTGATATAATAATAATAAATAATAATACCATCTGAGGATTCTGAGCAGATACATAAGATGTAATTATTAAATCAAACTGAACAAAATTTTTTGTAAGAGAAACACTAAAAGAAAATCACTACTCGTATAAGGTCAATGTATAGATGACATAAAATATTATTTTCAAATAAAGATTGCAAGTTTGAGAACCCCAGCCTTTGTGCAAATAGTTTTTGTACACCTGTGCCCAAGATACATTTTTAGGGTTCAGTTGTCAAACAAATAACCCTTAAAGTTTCACTGTTTAGTTCTTGAACTCAAATTTCAAGAGTTATGTATGAAACAAATGGCAGCTGTGGCCAACCGCCTGTGCTGTCTAGAAGGGGTCCGTAACGCAAGTCCGATCTACACATAAATCCGAATGCATGAAGTCCGATAGAATTTTTTCCGACCCACCATTATCCGACAGGACGTAGCATCGAATTAACTTGCAGCGAAAGACGGCATATCCGAATGCATGAAGTCAAGTCTGAATTTAACAGCATAATTCTCAAATATTCAAAGCAATGACTAACGTAAAGACAGACTAACATTTAACTTTTCGTTGTTATGGTTATTTTTCCATTATTTGGAATGAGGTATCGAATACTTTAAGGGGGCAAGAAGAAGAAGGGGGCACCGAGCCTATTGTGCTGCCTTGCCCTGTATTTTTTTATTTCTTAACAAATAAACAACATTTCCAAAAATCAAGAAAGTCAAATTGTATTCATTGCTGATTTTCAATTTATCAGGTCATTGGGGATTTGTTTTTATAATACTTACTTGTAGTTATTATCTTTTTCTGCCCTCCGGACGGAAAGCGTCAATTTTCGTCCCGCTGCTCTAAACGAAGTTATCGTTTTCCACCTCCGTCGAAGAGAAAAATAGTATAGGTACTAAGCTCGGACAGGAAAGTAAGAAAGGTCTCAGATCTCATGTAATTGTTGACCGAGGTGAAGCCGAGGTGTGTGTGTAATCTACTATAAAACCGCCAAAAGTGGCCACTTTTTAACGATCATAACTACAAGGATAAAACATAAAAATCCGTAATGTTTCGATAAATGGAAAGCCAATCAGGACTACAATTCTTGCGTTTTGGAAATGTTGTTTTATTGTTAAGAAATAAAAAAATACGATTGAGGGCAGCATAATAGGCTCGGTACCCTCTTAAGTGAGCTATTATTATTGTATTGAGGCATTTTGTAACAAACATAATTGTTTATTCACTAAACTTAATGCACTCACTTTCTATGTTATGAAACTTTTTTTGTTTATTTACCAAAGTTAAATATTAATTTAACTTTGGTAAATAAACAAAAAAAGCTTAAATTAATATTTAACTTTGGTAAATAAACAAAAAAAGTTTGATAACATAGAAAGTGAGTGCATTAAGTTATAGAACACGTTCAATTTACGAAAAAGGAATATAAATCGCTTGAAAACGTCGCATGTGAAATAAATTAGTTTATTAGTTTTACCTTACTGCATTTTTTCAACAAATCGAAGACTATTGTCTATAAAGCGGCACTTAACTCCTAAATCAGTTAATATAGATGACATTGATTGATGCCATTGCATACCTAGCTCTTGGCTCTTAGTTATATATAGTCTAAGAAATTAAAGAATAAATAAAAATAAAAAACTTTAAATCGCTCTATTAAAAAGTTGGTAAAGAGACTTTTTACCGTGAGGCTACCATTATATTTTAACGGAAATCTGACAAAATATAGACAAAGATATTCAATTCAAAATCGTGTTTAAAACAATTGCATATACTTTAATTGGTTAACATTTAAAATAGGACAAAACTTCGTTTGTAAGCAGTGCACTCATATATACTATTTCGTAGTTAGTTTCGTAGTTAGTTCTCTTCGTCAAATTTGTTTACTGTGGATGTCTGAAAACGGGCGGTAAATTGGTTATTTTTAAAGGTCCCTAGTTCTTACAGTAATTAATAACTGCCTCCGTGGTCTAATGGTTAGAGCATTGGGCTCTTGACACGGAGGTCGTGGGTTCGATTCCCACGGGGGGCACCTAGTGAAATGTCTCTTTGTGCGTTTTTCCCTAGTTGGTTAGGACATTGCAGGCTGAGTCACCTGATTGTCTGAAAAGAAAGATGATTCCGTGCTTCGGATGGCACGTTAAGCTGTTGGTCCCGGCTACTATCTCTGGTGGTAGTAGTCGTTACATAAAAACCACGTCAGAGGCCGTAAGGCGGTTTGAATAAACTCTGACACCAGGGCTTGCAGCCCACTCGATAAGAAGACAGTAATTAATTAATGCAAAAAAGCAAAACATAGGGATATGGCAGAAGTGACATAGATTGTATGGTAAACAATTAATATTTGCTCTAGTGTTATTATCCAGGGAGAAAACGTTTGTATGGAGAAAACTGTACTCGTCTATCCTCTTGACTTGCGTCCCAAGAGAATACATCTGGTTATGTGCCAAATTAGGATAGACAGTAACTTGTTTACCTGTAACTGTGAGTGGCGTCATAGTCAGTTTACTTGGAACCTATTGGGACCGCGTGGATGTTGATGTGAATTGTGGATAAAATCTACGTACGGAACACCACATTATGCTTAGTTCGACACACTGTTGCAAACGCAATCTTGTTCCCTGGGTTATTTTCTCACTGCCATTTCTTTTGTCGCCTTAATGACTTATGAAGTTATTAGTAGTTTTAAGCGCTAAGGAGAAATGAAATGAAGTATCTTATGGATCATTTTGCATCATGCCTCGAAATGAAGGTTAACAAGGCAATATGAGGGTTCTAAGCTAAACCCGATGGTGAAGGGGGTTGCTTTTTCTATTTCTTATCGTGTGAGCATCAAGCCCAGGGTGTCAATGTTTTGTCAGACCACCTTGAACATAAAGTTTAGTAGTTTTCAGATGGACAAAATCATCCATTTGGCAAGAGAATAATGATGGCGTGACTTTAAACCTGTAAACCTAGTTTAGGCCTGTCACATACATACGGAATTGCGATTCGGAATTCCGAATGCAAACAGGTTTTTTGTATATGTGTGAACTACCGCACATCACACATTATATCACACATATACAAAAAACCTGTTTTCATTCGGAATTCCGTTTGACGATTCCGCATGTATGTGATGAGCCTTAGTTTGCACTGATTCAAATAAGATCAAAACCATAGATTTCTGGAAAGTTTAAGCATGCATAGCATATGCTCACGACTATATTCCCCGAGGGGGTAGTCAGAGATATTCTGAAACCTCAGAACATCCACGTTTCACCAGTAGTACCGAAACTCTGTCCAGTGTGACAGGGGGTGAGCCCTGGAAAGTTTAAGTAGTTTACAATGGTTTTGCTTTTTGAAGACTGTCAACTTGAAAGTGCTTACTGAAGATAAAGTTTAGTTTCAGCAAAACGTTAAACTTCGTAAGTATAACACCATACGAAATGTATAAAACATTAAAGGGTTCACAGAGGGATAAAGATTAAGAGACCCGAAGTTTAGCCTTCGACACAGCTTTACCAAATGACACAGATTGTCAAAACCTAAACAGGAAATTGGGTTTAAATTATTTGACTCACTCTGTGACTGAAAAGTTTCGATTTAAATTTTGTAATAAGCGCGGATGGCATTTTTATTTCAAAACTTGAATGGAAAGAAGATATTATTTTAGTATCTTCTCGTTGATAGACAGTTTTCACGTAAGTTGTTGACGATTAAAATGTCTTTTCATATATGAAACTCATTTATGAAAAAAAGTCATCGGTTTCGTAGCATAATGAGCGTTTTTCTTTTTTTTTTTTAATGCCATTTTCTTATACCTCAATAGATGGCAGTAGTGTCTGTACGACAAACTGTCATTCAAAAAACTTCCTCTGCAATGTCACCTATAGACTTAAAAACGTAGAGATTTCATTCTTTTTGGTTCGGATTTGGAAGACGTCATCAAAAAAAATTTTAAATTATTTTCGATTTCTTTCTTAGCCAAAAATACAGTCCTTTTTCGTTGTTTTTCAGAAAAAGGAGTTTCCTTGTTAGATTTCGCCAGTGTCAAGTAGTTTGATGGATTGTCTATCCAATCTCGAGGATTGTTTTTGAGTAAGAACACTGAGAAGGATTTTGGAGCCTCGTGGCAGGCTGAGACGCGAACCGCACGAACACCACGCGAGAGACAAGTGTTCGAGGCAAACCCTAGCCTATCTATGCAAACCCTGCAACGTGACTCCTGAAGAAAACTAACAAGCACGACAAAGTAAATACTACGATACGAGTTTGATTGACAATGACATTTGACAGCTCAAGTTTTCTTATTGCCAGTTCAATTTCCGATTTTGCCTCATGATCAAAGAGTTTTTATATTAATTTTAGTCAAATTGTAGTCTTGTATCACCTTAAAGAGTAAATTAGCATAAGAAATATAGTTAAATATCATAAAAAATATGTTTCATTATGTTCAAAAAGATTTTTGTATTTTTTTTTCACTTCACTTTTACCCTCATTTCGGGGAATGATAATTTTTCAGTGTTTGACATAGATTCGTATAGACCGTAGCGTCATCTATCGATCTACTATGAAACGAAAAAAAAACGCTCAATAATTAAAAAAAAAAAAAATTATTTTACTTAACTAAAAATCGTCATGTCAAAAAAATAGAAAGAACCTATTAACCCTTTTGCTCCCACGGACGCGATATTATTGCACCACGCATGTCTATTGTTATCTTCAAACCGGGTTGCGAGCAGTTAAGACCAATGATTACTAACGACTCACATTACTCGACTAACATTAGAATAACATCGAAAAAAATCAGTTGTTCCATAGAAAATGTCATCCAAAATGTATGAAATAACCAAATTTTCTTTCGGAGATTTCAAAGTCAGACCCATACTAAACGTTATGTTCGATTTGTAACGCATTTAAATTTACACCCTGTATACAGGGTGTTACATAAGTAAGAATTCATTTTTCAAACTCTTAAGGGGGTTGTTTAGACCGTCAAACTGAACAACTTTCTCTATGGGACCAACATCGAAATCGCGAAAAAAAATATCTGATATCCCAAACATATCTTGGCTCTTGTCGATTTGTAGAGTATAGAACATCTTTTTTTTTTCGCGATTTCGATATTGGTCCCATAGTGAAAGTTGTTCAGTTCGATGGTCTTCACCACCCCCTTAAATGTTTATTTGTCGTTTTGTAACACCTTGTATGCGGAAGAACTCATTAAAAAAAATATTCTAAAATTTTAAGCGAAAAGCTTTCTGTCGTACTAATAAATAACGTAAAAGTAAATAAAGTTTAATACATTTCCCCTCCTTAAATCAGATATAAAGCCGTGAAATACTAATCTACCAGTAACATAAATAAGAATTTTGCTAATCTTTGTTGAGAGGTTAAATTCGTTGTTCAGTTTTAAGCCTCTTTAGTTAAAAGCCTTGTATGGTAGGGTTGGGGAACGGTTATTTCGGATACGTGTACCAAATTATTTCGATTCGGTTCAGTAAGGTCAACACATCTTTGTTATAGGAGATAGACGTGTCGGGTGTTAGCAACACCAAACAATAATTAAAAACCCAAAATGTCATAGTTTCTCTCTCTTTGACTTGTGCTCGCCGATGTAATTGCGAAAATATTAAAGGTGATGTTTTTAATGTGAAGAGCCGCCGTTTTATTCATTAAACACAGTCCACTGCAACGAGCGAGATCGCCACAAGACGTACTTTTTGTTATCATTAGCTGCAAGGCTGATTCATATTCATAGGGTGTAGAGCATCTCTGTGATGGAGATGGACCGGGTCTGCCTACATAACGTCAGTCGGTTTAGGAGTTACGGCCGTTAAAAGGTCAGTTTAAAATTAACGATCAGCTGCAAGGCTGAACATAGGATATTATAGTAATATGCACTGTAGTTTTGTGAACAGTACAAAACTGACATGACTGTCAGTTGGTTTAGGAGATACAGTCAGCCGTTCAAAGACCTTCAAAGACCGATTGAACCATAGGTCGGAAGGTCTTTGAACGGCTGACTGAACTTTCACTATTGAGCCTTTCTCAGGAAGCGCGAAAAAACAGCAGTTTTGTATGAAACAAAAGATTTTTTGCGTTTCCTGAGTGCTGAGGTAGGCTCTATAGTGAAACTTGTTCAGTTTGATGGTCTGAGTTCAACATTTCAGTCTGTTGGCTGTCCCTAACACCCTGTGATCGCTAATAAGATACCGGAGGATTATTTAATAAACTGGTAAGGAATTCGTTCTACATTCAAAAATCCACCACTACGTCGCCGCAACACAACAAATGGCTTGATTATAGTAATTTCTGTGATTTTAGAATATTTCGGATACGGATATTGGATTTCAAAACCTCTCTAGTTTTCAGCCTTGTATTTATGGAGGCAGCTTGCTATGAATGGTGGATTTTTATCAGCTAAAACATGTTTTTCTCGTTAGTGAGAAAATGGTTTTCAGGGATTTTATTAAATTTATGAGTTGCCGTTATCATATTTTTCATCAAATATTTTTGTGGATAAAATAAATTGTATTTTCAATTTGACTTTTCCTTTCACTTCTTAATGATTTTCGTTATTTCTAGTAGTAGTCATTATAACTAAGTGACCAATTTATTTAAGGGTATATTTTCTAAAACCCCTATTTTTAGGAACATTGTTTTCAGTGATATGCTATTGTATATCCAGTGTTTTATATTTATTATGAAAGAACTGCCTTTACTTAAAAATGTAATGAATCGTTTTTTTGTATGTTTCATATAATTTATTTTAGTAATCGCATAAAATCCGACCACTGTTCGTCGAAATATAGCTAAAAATGGGGTTACTTTAGGAACATTTTTAGAAGGGTTACGTTAGACGGTTGAATTTACAGTTTACGTAGAAAGAAAGTTTATATAAATTTAAAAAACATAATGAATCGATTTTTTTAAATACTAGTCTGAAACACGAATATTTATGAAAACATTTTAGTTAAAATCAAACATTGTGATTACCATACAAAATGGCGAACAAATTCAATCTTTTGACATCCTGTGACAACTGCAAAACTATCCTTGTTTCTGATTTTTTTCATTGTACGGCGAAATGCCGTTACTGGAGCACGTCCGCGTCAAATGTTTTTAAAATAATTTGCGACAATTTTTTTCTCGATCCGTCTGTGGATGACTGAAACACAAAGGTAATTGAATGGAATAATTCATTATTTGTGTTTTTCTAAAGCTAAAATTATGTTATATTCCAAAAAAAATTAACGAATTCTAGGATAATATTTGTCATATTGTTCAATCAAATTGAAATGACTTCAATTATGACAGTAGAGTATACCAAATCTATTACCATTCTCTTTGGTCGGCTTTTCAATATACAATTGCCAATACAGTCGCGCACAGTTTCAAATAAATTCTAAGCAAGAAGATTAAATTACCTACGTAGCATAAAATTCTTGATAAGAAAATCATGCTATTTTTATTTACTTCTGAAATTAAATCACTGCAAATAATATCAAAACAACTAAAAACTTACTTCCTACCAATTTCAATGAATAATTGAATAGAAAATATTTATTTAATAGCGGCGTTCGCGAATGGAGCGCGCTCCATACAAACGTACTATGGTGATATTTTCAATACTAACCAATTAAAGTCAATGAATTTTTGCAGAAACAATCTAGAAACAAATCTCTATGCTTGTAATTGGTTAGTATTGAAATTATCGCCACAGTACGTTTGTATGGAGCGCGCTCCAAATCATATCCCCTTTAATACTCACAACTTTTGATTGAACAATATAGCGTGAATTTTAATCCAAACTGAGCCCTATGCTTTCGTGAAATCCAAATCTGTTCAGTAGTTTTAAAATAACGTGTGCACAAACAAACAGACAAAAATTCTAAAAATGGTCTCAATGTATTCCATTACGTACCTATCCCAAACGCCCCCAATTAACATTTTTATAAATATATTCAATGTACATCTACGCCATGTTTGCAATTATGACCCAATCACAGACTTAAATTGCTTTCGAATGACGACATCAAAAAAATGGGAATATTGAAATTCCACGGCAAATTTTTCTCCACTAGTCTTAATAGTACATACATACATACATACATATACTCACGCCTGTGTCCCATTGGGGTAGGCAGAGACAATTGATCGCCATCGGCTACGATCCTGACATACCTCTTTTGCCTCTTCCACAGTCATAAGTCGTTTCATACACGCTCGTCGGTTTCGGGTACATTTGATCTGGCCCTTCTTAAGTATGCTGCCAATTTGGTCTGCATACGTACGTCTAGGGCGACCCCTTTCGACTTTTCCATTCACACTTGCTTTATATATTTCATACGTCATTCTACTTTCACTCATCCTTTCCACATGACCAAACCATCTCAGCATTCCCTTTTCAATCCTTGTCACTATATCCTCTTTCAGTCCACATTTTTCTCTAATTACACTGTTTCGTATTCTATCATTCAAAGTCAAACCACACATACTGCGCAATGAACGCATTTCGACAGCATTTATCCTTGATTCATTCCTCTTCTGCTATACCCAACATTCGCTGCCATACATCAAAGTTGGTGCCAGCACACCGTCGTGAACTGCCAAACGTGCCTTTTTGGACACATTATGACTTTTCATGAATGTGTGCATCGCTCCATTAATCCTATTTCCCGCTTTCACTCTCTTCTCTATGTCCTTATCACACGTACCATCTCTGGTAAACATACATCCCAAATATACAAATTCTTCTACCTGTTCCACTTTATCATCTCCTATCATAATTTTACATTCAGTCACTATTTCATCCCGTTCGAGAACCATAACTTTCGTTTTATTTACATTCACTTTCATTCCTTTCTTCATAAATGACTCATTCATGCATGTTACCATCTCCTGTAAGTCGTCTGCCGATGATGCAAGTAAAACTTGATCATCAGCATATAACAAACATTTGACGAGCAACCCATTCATCCTTAAACCACACTCTCTTTCTTTCAGTTCACTCAAACAGCTGTCTTAATAGAGAGTCTTAATAAAACAGAGTCTTAATAGTACCTACCTACATTACTGCAGCGGCCAGCAAAAGAGGCATTGATGGACGAACGTGTAAATGTGGGCCGAGGCGAAGCCGAGGCACACATACGTAAGTTCATCAATGCCTAGTTGTGGCCAAGGCTTGTATAGTGCTTTTCTCAAATAATGCGTGGAAATTAAAATCAATCAACTTTTCAAAATCAATGACGAACAAAAATATTGTTTTCCTTCGTTGAAGCTAGTAACTTATTATTAATCTGTGGTTAAAGTGTCCATTCGGTTTTTTTTCATTATAAAGCTGTCTATTTGCAAACCAGTTCGAAATTTAAATAAAACCTTTGATAAGTTACCTACCTCCTTGGTTGCCATGTTTCGGAGTAAAAGATTGTTCCATTTTTAAATAACACGACAGATATGAGTTTACTATGTAATTTATTTGGCCGCTAAACCACGACAGATATGGATTTTCATACTGTTCGCTTAGTACAGCAATTTCGATTTATCTCGAAGAAGGTTGTCAAAATAATGCTCAAAGGAGATGCGGCCCCGGCCATAGAAAAAATGCCAACGGTTGTATACAGCTGTGTATTATTTTATAATGTAGTTAATATTACATTTATCGTGTATGGACGCTTAAATATCTTTTATGATGCTTATTTTGGTAAAAAAACACATTAAAATATCTGAATTGTGGAAACACCGGTCACCGGTAATTTCAGGTGAAATTGTCAAATCTTTTTTTTTATAGCCTTGGTATTGCCGTTTTTTCATTTTTCTTTTTGAGGTATACCTACAATATTTGGCATTTATCGCCGCATGTCCTTTCCAAGCATGTTTGAGATAAAGCATTTCTACAATTTTATGTAGTAAAAACTGCTAAAGCATATAATTATATATTTAATGAAAACCGGCCAAATGTGAGTCGGACTCACGCACGGAGCCTTACGAAGCGTCCCTTAGCACCATACAATAGCGTAAATTCACTTTGATCAAACCGGCCAAGAGCGAGTCGGACGCGCGCCCGCGTCTCGTACGCTCTGTTTTTATTGACTTTGAGCATGCACTGAGCGCATATAATATATGCTTATGTCTTGAGATATATTTCTCTCGAGATTTTTTCGCAACCCCCATTTCGTAGTAGCTATACAGAATAATATAGGTACAGTACAGATTATAGGAGATAGTTAAAAGTATATTAATGAACGATAGTTTGGTTGCAATGAAAGCTGTATCTTTTGAGCCGTAAAAGCTAGCTAGTTTATCAATACAAATACATTTTTTAAATGATTTTGATCTGTAACCTCTAAATGCAAAAGTGGTCACAAGAAAATCATTCGAACTCCATGTAGAAAAACCTTAGCTTATCTAAAAAAGACACCTTCCTTCTTTTTATACCGGAAAACCCTATGCTGGAAACAGAAACAGCAACATAAAATGTCAAATTCCGACAGACTGAAAAAAAAATTTTCTTAATGGCCATTTATTTTATGTTGATTTCATGTTTACCGAGGAGTTTGCAGGGCCCTGTTTAATAAACGTGACAATTACAGATGACAATCGTCAAAATATCATGGTGGAAAATTAAAAAAAAATTACATGTTATTTCTTAAAAACAATTTGACCTATTATTTCTGTTCAATACACTTTTTCTCCTGACGGGTGACATGTGACAATTTGTCCTGAAAAACTTGACATATTTGTTTTATTAAACACCTTCTTATCGTGTGGGCAGCAAGCCCCTGGTATCAGAGTTTTTTTCAGACCGCCTTACGGGCGTGGTTTTTATGTAACGACTACTACCACCAAAGATAGTAACCGGGACAAACGACTTAATATGCCATACGAAGCATGGAATCATCTTTCTTTGCAGATGACAATCGTCAAAGGTGATTCAGCCTGTAATATCCTAACCAACTGGGGAAAAACTCACAAAGTGACATGTCACTAGGTGTCCCCCGTGCGAATCCAACCCACGGCCTACGTGAGCAGAAGCCCAGGGCCCTGTTCAATAAGCGTGACAAGTCGACTTGTTTGTCAATTAAGTCTGCTCGTCGACATAATTGACGCATTGTCGCGACAAGTGCTGTTCAATAAAGGCGACAAATAAGTCAGACAGCGACATAATTGTCATGGTAAAATTGTCACACTTGTCGACCGTGTTTAATAAAACTTGACAATCGTCAGTCTCAAAAATAAGTGGTTGACATATTTTTCGTGGTGGGGATCGACAAATTTGTCGTGGTGATTGACAATTTTACTGACAATTTTTGACATTAATTATCTCGATGATTATTAAAGAGTGCAAGGATAGAATTAAAAATAAATAATGGAGTACATTATGGTGTTTCCAATGGATTAAAATTACTTATCAGTGTTACATTATTCTTGAGATTAAAAATCAGTCAAAACAATTTTATTCAACTTCGAAGCTATCTAACTAAAATTCGTATCTTTTTAGGAAAACAACTCACTGTAAGAAAACACTGTGTTTGGTCTCACTTATCATCACTCAACGAAAACTTTTTAGTACTTATCACTGTCTTGGAAACTGGATATTTAGTTAAAAAAATACTTTATAATCAAAAACATTTTAAGTAAGACGCATTTATTTCTATTTTTTTTTATTATTGTATTAAAAACTTGCAATTAATGTATTTTGGTTATAAAATCGTGGGTGCTTCCACTCCAATAATAGTTATGATTCACTAAGTAAAACAGACTTGCAAGCACAAGGCAAGCACACGATTTTCATAACCAAAAGAAATAACATCGTTTTACTTAACATATTAAATTCTTAAAACTTTTGACATAGACCATAGTCTCCTGTCGCGATTTTATGACAATTCTACAAATTTGTCAACACTAGTCGCGACCATTTATTGTTCAATAAAACAAACATGTCAAGTTTTTCACGACAAATTGTCACATGTCGCCTGTCAGGAGAAAATGTTTATTGAACAGAAATATGTCAAATTGACGCAACAATCCGTCAAATTTGTCAATTTTGTCAATGTAAATTTTTATTGAACAGTAAATTGTCGAATTGTCGCCTGTCACCTGTCATTGTCGCGTTTTTTTAATAGGGTCCTGCTATTTTTGAATCTCATTTGCTGAATTCAGCAGTTGAAAATGCCATAATTACTATGAAGATATGCATCTTTCTACTGCTGATTTGCCTTTAAAAAATCATACTTTAGGAGTGCGATTTTTGAAAGTCTAATCAGCAGTAGAAAGATGCGTATATCCTTAGTAATTTTGACATTTACAACTGCTGAGCTCACCGAATGAGATTCAAAAATCGCACTCCTGGTCGAAAACGACCTTAGGTACATAGTTTAAAAAAATATCCGTAATTCTTTCATTTTAAAATCTCTCACATAGAAAATATTGTTATTCAGACAATTCGGTCCTTATGTCAAGATTTTTTTTGTCTTTATTTTTATTTTTACGGATAGAAGATATTATTAGAAACTTATTTAATTTTTTTGCAATTCATGGAGTTTATCAATACAAATTTAATATTTACTTTATTCTGTAAATGGCAAACGTGGGCGCGAAATAATCATTCGAACTCCACATTATTCACGTTGTTGTTTAACAATTTAATTTAAAAATAAAAATTACCCGCCTTCTCTTTCTAACTCCATGTTGGAAACAGAAACGGCAACATGAAATGTCAAATTCTGACACATTGAATATATTTTTTCTGAATGGCCAGTTGTTTTAAGTTGATATTTAGTTTACCAAGGAGTTTACAGGTCCAACGTCTTCGTTGAACCGAAAAACGACGCTATTTTTATTAAAAATATCTGTGAGTAATCCTTTCATTTTAAATTCTCTGACAAATAAAATATTGTTTATGAGACAATTGTCTCGAAATGGTTTTCGATTCAGCCCTCAAAAACAAACTTGACATACCTACCTACCTACCGAATTGACGAAAATGTCGGTAAATTTTGTTTTCATTATGTTCAAAATTAGACAATATCACATGTGTAATTTTGAAACTCTCGAAATATTTAAAAACAATCTGTAGGTACTTATAAAATAAATTGAAGGCATATTCCGTTACTCTACATATTGTGAAAGCATAATTTTTGTATCTCTATAGTACATTTTTTTTGCCCTCAGTGATGTTCGTATTTAGTTTGAAAAAAGTGGTATGCATGTAGGTTTCACTTTAAATTTACCGAAACTTCCCACTTTGGTTAATTTAAAATGTTTTAGTTATGTAATGAATTTCATATTGTGTGAAAAAAATTATTACCTACTAACTAGGTATTCTTCACTCAACCAAATTTCAAAAAATACTTAACACTTTTCTTATCGATGGTGGGAGCTCAAACAAAAGGTCACGGAAAACTTACAAAACATTATCAACATTTTTTATTGAAAATTGACAGCAAGTGATGACGTCACAAACGAAAATATACCCTTAACACATGAAAGCAATAAACAATTTTGATTGATTTATGGATATTTTGATGTTAAAATTAGTTTTTAATATGACGATGAATGACAATGTAAATTGTTGAATATAAACGACTTTCATGTGTTAAATTTCTTAAAATGATAATATCAAAGATAAAAGGACGTATTTTCAGGTCAAGTAAAACTTAATTTCCGCTCATATTTTGCCTCTGAATGAAAGATATGATTCAACCCGTATTTCAACTGCGAAACCAGTGAAAAATATCAGCCAGCAACCTTTTGTTTCAAAATTTTCAATACAGTGACAGAACAACCGATTGAAATGAAATGTCAAACGCACAGTTTCCTTGATTGCCTTTATTTCGAATGTCAATGTTTCGACACCGCCAAATCGTTCTGTTGGAACTCTAAAGTCGTTATATCGTAATGTTACGCGGTCAGAAACTACAACGACAAACAAATTTTTTCAAAAAAAAACAAAATAGGTATATTACACACATTGTTGTATTGTTAAGAACAGATATATTAATGATCATGCAATTTCTTATTTGTTATTAAATTATATTTATAACTTGCTGTGACCGCGACTTCGTACGCACAGACCACTGAAATAATATAACAGATAGAAAAAAAATATATCAAATATAAAAAAGCAAAAGAAAAAAGATATTGAAATTAAAACGAAGAATAAGAAACGAAAAAAAAATAGACTTCGCATCATATTTGTCAAATTAAAACATATAAAGTGAATCTATCTATATATTTCTCAAAACTAACATCTAAATTGTTTGATAAGTACATAAATATACATTTAAAATTAGAACACTTCACGTCTCACATTTTTCGTGGGTAGTACACCTACAGGAACTCAAAATGGCAAAGTTCCTTCTCGAATTTATATGAAAAACTAAATTCAAAATGCCCTTTATAAATGGCATAATATTATAATATGACTTGCTTTGAAATGGAAGCACGTAGGTTTTCTAACGATATTTTCGTTCCCCGAAAAGTCAGTGGAAATAGAATTCGTACGTTCTGAGTTCTTTTTCGTCGCCTACCCGAGGGTACATTTTAATTGATTGATATACCTCACGTTTCCGGTGAAAAGTGAATCTGACCAATAAATATCTAGCCAAAACGGAATTCGGCGAAAAATGACTAAGTGACACACATCTCTGATCCAGCAAGGCGAAGCTTCAAATAACCTCTAAATCATCTCCTAAGACCTTAATAAAATGTATTATATTGTTTCAGAAAAATGCTCGCGCCATACAACTCAAGAAGCCTGGACTAACCACATGATCTCAATACCAGACATCGAATTAATAGACAATCTAATAAAATGGAACGGAACCAACAACATAGAGACGGAACTTATCATAGAAAATACAAAAGAAGAAAAACTCAATACAAACCTAACCAAAAACGTCTATCACATTTTCGCCGAAATAGAAGAAACGAATATTAAAACTAATACGAACACAATTTGTAATAGTAGTGTAATAAATGTGAATGTTAGTGATTTATGTGGTGAAAATAACGATTACGATACTTTTGAAATTGGTGTAGTAATAGTATTATTTTTATTAATTGTAGTGACAGTGATAGGTAATACGCTGATTATTTCGGCTGTTGTGACGACGAAGAGACTGAGAACGGTGACAAATTGTTTTGTGACCAGTCTTGCGGCTGCTGACTTGTTGGTGGGCATATTTGTTATGCCACCGGCTATTGCTGTTCATATTAGTGGTAAGTAATAATATTATACAGATACAAGCAGATGATACTGAAAAACTTTTCACATGGGTAAGGGAAATTCGCAAAAAAACGTTCAACTTTTATACAAACGTTCTATCAGCTGATTGAATTTATAGAGCAAGATGGTATCGCCATGGTGGAGCGGAAATTGCGATACCATCTTGTTATCTATTAGTCATGGATTTCAGCAAAGTAACGACTGATTCAATAAATTTAGTGTAAGGTATTTGGCAAGTTCAATTTTTTTTTGCAAATTTCCTAGAACAGTTCCTTGGGGAACCTCGTTCAGTATTTTATAGGTACACCACTTACACACACCGTGTATGATAGGAAAAACGTAGTTTATAGTAGATTACACACCGAGGACAGGAAAGTACTGTCCGAGGTTAGTATACTATTTTTCTCCTCGACAGAGGTGGAAAGCGACAACTTCGTTTAGCGCATCGGGACGAAAATGGACGCTTTCCGGCCGGAGGGGAGAAATAATTATTTCATACTATGTAGGTAGTTGGATGGAACATCGTATCTAACTAAGCACGGGTTCTTCGCTATGGCAGATATTTCAAATAATTTTTAAAGCTTTACTCCCCATAATCTGATGAAACGGGAAATGGCTAAGATTAGAACTGGGTAGGTTTCAATGACTCTGCCGTGGTTATTAACCTTTTTATGTAATCGGAGTTTTGATTTTCGATTATCATGACCGTTTCTGTTCGAACTTCATTGGAATAAAGCTGATATTGAAATAAAAACGTTCACGCATTCGATAAAATCGAATTTTATGTTTTTTATTCTTTAGTGCATTTGCAGTAGGGTCTTCAACTCTGCCATAAATATTATCTGGAATTGGCTCTCTAATAGCCATGCTTTTTTTCTTATTGCTATCTCCCGTTTGAAATGGATCCCAAGTCGGATATTTCTTTTTCCTTTTCCTCCTATCTTCCTTGATTAATTCTGGACGCTGGACTTCATTCTCTAGTGTCGTGAGTGGTGTCTGTTGATCCTGGTTTACAGGAGTTACAGCGATGGGAATGTGTGGTGGGATTATGCCTATTTTAATTATATAATCGAATTTAGTGGTAGACCCTCAGAGATGTTAACGATGCCAGAAGGCCACCAGTCTGGGTTGCCATTCTAAATATTTGGTTGCAAGAATTGGTGTTCGAAAGAAGTTGAAATAACGAAATGTATTCTGAGGCGGACGCTCCGAGTTTGTACGCAAGTAATAATTTCTAATAGAATCTAATCTCTATGTTACGTAATGTTTATGGGCGATAACGGAAAATTTAGTATCGGGACTACCTAAAAGTTTAAGAAACAGTCTAAAGTTGAGAAAGGTTCAACGTAATTATGATGTTTTGGATGGGAAAAGTTGCTGATTTGTTCGGGTAGAACATTTTTTAAAGATTTCTTGTCATCAGCAATGGCATCGAGAAATATTCGAACGTGGAAAACCATCGCGAGAGCCACCGAGCTTTTTTGCATCCAAGCAATTTGCAGAGGGGACTTTCGCTTTTCAGAGAAGCATTTCAAGAAATAATATAACGTGTGGGCACGCTAAGCAGATGGTTCCAGGTACTGTTTCGGCATTCGTTATGCCAAGTCCATTAATTAGCTAAGTCGTTTTTTTACCATAGACGGGCTTGCTCTTGACCTCAATCTAGTCCTCAGGACAAAGATGGGGTCGAAGATGTAGCGAGCTTACCCCGAATGGCACTGCCACTTCTGCTCACTGACGGAACGCAGCAAGCTGCTTGGCGCCAGACTCCGGCAGGAGGGTGGTCGCGAGCCAGGCGGCTCCTTGCGGAGCCTACCACAACGTTGTGGGGATAGTTCAGCAAACTAGGTAGCTTGTGGTGCCGTTGCCCGGGGTGGACCGCTAGTAGGTAGATCGAACCACTCCTAGTCCATCAGTCCAAGGCTATACTACATACAGTCTGACAGTTAATAGACTGGTGAAATACATTTTTGTAAAAGGAGGCTTTAGCCGTGTAGTGGGGTCATCATCAGCCTATCTTTGTCCTAGTAAACGAAGTGAAGCCGTAGTCAGAACATCGTAAAATAATTCGCGTATGCGTAAATGCCACAAAACAGCCTTTAGCCTTTTTGATCCAGCTGCTAACAACTACCTTAAGTCATGCCTGTCATGAAGCCTTTCTTTGCTCATCAGTAAGATGAAATGCGAGTCACGTTGCAGGGTTTGCCCCGAACACTTGTCTCTCGCGTGGTGTTCGCGCGGTGCGCGTTTCAGCCTGCCACGAGGCTCCACAATCCTTCTCAGTTGTTCTTACTCAAAAACAATCCTCGAGATTGGATAGATACTCCCTCAAAACACTTGACATTGGCGGAAATGCGGTGCTAACGCACAAGCAAGAAGTCCATTAATTATAAATTTTATTTTAAAAAAAAAGATGAAGTGCGAGATAGAATGACATCAAATCAACAGATCATTATCATCATGTGGAGAGGATGAGTGATAGTAGATTATACGAAAGATATGGAGCTAAAGTGAGTCGAACAGTCGGCAGAGGGACCATCGTAGGGCGTACTCTGATCAAATCGGTTGAGTCCTACAAAAAGGGGCGATGCGGAGTACTCAAAACCGACGGGATGTGAATGAGGCAAAAAGGGTAGTATGCAAGGATCGTAGTAGTTGGCACGCCCTAGCCTTTGCCTATCCCTCTGAGAAAGAGACGTGACGTTATAGATAAATAGATTATCATCATCATCATCTCAGCCGATGAACTTCCACTGCTGGACTTAGGCCTCCCCCAAGGATCGCCACAGTGACAACGACCGGTCCTGCGCTGCCCTCATCCAACGGGTTCCCTCCGCCTTCACCAGGTCGCCGGTCCATCTTGGGGCCTACAATCAACAGATAAATCTCTCATATATATACTTATCTATACAATAAAGGTCCATTAAGCCATATTATCATGAAAATTTATCGTAATATTTTCTAACGTTACAAAGTAAACACTTAAAATGTATCATTTTCGTGACTTACTAGTAATAGATACTTACAACGGAACGTGTTTGGGATCTTAAAGAACAAATCGTTTAGGTTTTGCTAAAATTTTAGGTACAATATGCGTGACTAACGGTGTATAAAGAACAAGTTTAGGCAGAGTCGTATTCAGGAAGATTTCTTTGAAAGGGGCCTCTATAGCAGTAGAGAGCATAAGCTATTTGATTGATGACTGCTTGATTAATGATTACCAAAGAAGTCAATGCAGGTTGATTAATAACAGATGTACCTACGTCGTTCTTGCCTGTTCGTTCTCGATTTTGTATAAAAAATGATCGTTATGTCGCCAGACTTTTGGTATGGGGGAACATTAAGTGTCGGGGGAGATAAATAATTGAAAAATAATGTACTTTAAAAAATCACTATAATCACGGTTCCATACATACATAATTATTATCCCATCATATGCATCCATATGTTCACGACTATATTGCCGAAGTAGAACATCATAATATAACACTAGAAAACCTTTATTCCAGAAACATAATTACAAATTATTAATACATAATTATAAAATTGGCAACATGCCTCGTTTAAAAGGATGTACAGTCATATATCCACGACAAGCTTCGTCACAAGAAGGTATACATGTAAATCCACAACACGTTTCGTCAGCATAATAAAAAATAAAATAAAATTACACACATTTAACACTACATAATAACAAACAAAACAAAAGAAAGGGTAAAATACAAAATATTCGCCAAGAATCGTTCACAGTTACAGTATACCTGAATGTTTGAACAGACCTATTCATGGAAAATAAACATAAAAAATTAAGGCCGCTAATATCGATCTAAAATGCTTAATCCATCCCTGAGTTAAAGACAATAAAATGCTTGTTTTATTGTTACAAAACACGATAGCATAATGCTATTTTGTACAAAGCTTTTGTATTCGGTATTGAACGTATCACAACTTCTTGTTTAGGTACCTAGACACATAAACATTAATTTATTACTTGGCTTATTTTTGCCCTAACACTTTGTCTGAGCACACGTATATCTACATTTTCCTGAAACTTGAAACTTCAAGGCTTTTTATTATTGGACCACAACGAAACAAATATAAAAAACATGCATGATAGAATCAGGATTTAAACCTAGGACCCCGACGTTTAGCAATCGCCTGTTAACCACGATTCATGTTTATCTAATAAATCGATATAGTTTTTATTTTTAGTGAACTTTGTCGTACAAACAAAAAGGTACTCTACGGTTTATTACACTTCGTCATTTTAGCCCAGTCATTTTAAGGTTTGACCCGGGACTAATTAAGAAGAGTATTTTTTTGGTATATCATTTGCCAAGAAAGCCAAACCAACCAAGCCAATTTGAGCTAAAATTTCCAAAGAATCAGGTTAGCAACAGTCCCAAATAAAAAAATTTGCATTTAACTCGTCCGAAAATAGGAACTGATGGTATATTTTATTTTCTAATTTTACCATTATACTTACATACTTTAAACTTTTTTTTAAACTACATACCTACTTCAAAAGTAAAAACGGAGTAAATATTTTTGTCTATATATAGGCACTAAGAAAGTTTTAAAAATGAATTAGTATTTTCTTATGAATTTTTGAAACAATGCCTATTTTAGTGCTCAAAAGTAATTTTTATTGTTGAATCTAATCAAAATGACCATTAGTAGTATTATTATTAAGTATTCCTTCCGGGAGGTACCTACCATTTTGATTTCTATATTACGTAGCGAATTATTTTAAATATTGTTTCAGATAGTATTTTTGTCCTAAATAGTGCTGGTTACGGTTTAAAAGTCCCATAAATTATTTTTCTCACCCCTCCTAACAATACTCCGTAAAATGACTGGGCTAATTCTTACACTTCGACTTTATTACACTTAAAAACTCACGATAAAGAGAAACTGGTAGATACCCAGCTGAAGGAACGGGATACAAATGCTTTATAACAATTGGACAATGCAAACACATATAAGGATGTCTGAGCACATATTTTTATACAGAAAGACAAACCACTAAGCCTTTTGTGTCCAATATTATCCTGTAGCTTGTCAAAATGTCTAAAATCATCACAACCTATATACGTCCCACTGCAGGGCACAGACTACCCTCAGGAAGGGTGTATGGGCGTTAGAATCTAGAATATAAATTGAAGGAAAAAAGATTATACTCTTTCAAAGTGTAAGTAAATATAATTATAACGAAAGGCATCTGTAGTGCCTTTTAAAAATGATTGATGGTCCAAATTTAAAAGCCTATTCGAACTCTTTCTCCTCACTTCATCAGGTTGTCAATAAAAGGGATCCCTATATTAGTTTCCTATTGAAGTCAAGTTTTTCATTTTATTTTGAAGGCCAACATAAAATATTTGAAAAGAGCGTATTTTAGTCTTTTGGCTTAGAATAAACCAACCTATTATAGGTGTTGTACAAGGGAGTGTAGGGAGTATTTTTGCGTAACTTGATGTGTCGCCGTGTGTACGTATAAGAGCTTTTGCCCGCGACTTCGTTCGCCTGGAGTTTGGACAACCTCATCCCCTCTTTAGGGGTAGGAAGATTTTCGAAAAATCCTTTGCATTATTTGCATTCTCTGAAGAACATGTTTCTATCTTCAGTGGTGCTGTGTGTAGTCTATATGTCAGTCAGTCATGTATAGAAGAAAGGGTAGGTAATTGAAGCGGTTTTATAGCACCCCGAAAGGGAGAATATTTTGATGGTTGAGCACATATTTTGACACATAAATAAAGAAAGTATGTGTTGAAAATGTACTCTACCATTTTAGATTCATCCGTTACCACAAAAATAAATTTTGACGTACCTACCTATACCTAGCTAAAATTCGTTTATTAGATCACAAAAAGACATAAAAGTGACAAGAGAAATAATGATTTCAGAACGTGTGAAATAACGTGAGTGAAATATAAATACAATTACAATTCTACGTAAGCCGTAACGCAACGTAACTTGAAATGTTTCCAAAACAAATAAGCAAGCATTTTGTTATTTATAGAAAAAGTTTATTTGAACAAAATATTGTTCTGTAAAAAAATAAACGAGTTACCATGATTGGACAGTTTGTTTTTATTGTTTGAAATAAAGTTTGGTTGAAAAACAGTAATTGGAGAAAAAACTGCAATAAAACCACATCGAATCGTGGAAACAATTTGATTCTTGCTTGCATTGCCAACTCATAGGCGTAAAATAAACGGTATTGGCTTTTTTTAATTGATAATTTTCTAAAAATCAATATAAAGGGTAAACTTACATGCGTTATGTACTTTTAAGAGGCGTCAGACCATCAAACTGAAAAACTGACCACAGTCATTGCAGAGCGCTCGAGCGTGCTGTATATAGTTAACTGTTATAGATGTTATTGATAGAGAGAGCCAAAATGAAAGCCAACATACGGCACCCGATGTACGAGTACCCTACAGTGCCCCAAAGGCCCAAGAGCCGTAAAAACTTCTTGAAGTGTGTCGACCCAATTCAAGCAGAGGCTCCTCAAGCTAGACGCGGTCACTGGCGGGAATACATCACTCTCCCTGACCCGTTCGTCCCTCTTATAGAGAGCGTCCCTCCTGGCCAAGAGCTGCCCAGGCCTATTTGGAGGTGCTTTAACAGACTCCGAACTCAGGTCGGGCGGAGTAAAGACAATCTGTTCAGGTGGGGTTACATAGACGGGTCTGATCTCCAGTGTGAATGCGGTGTTGCCCCACAGACTATGGCCCACCTCATATCCTGCCCTTCCTGCCTGGCACCTGCACGCAAACTGAGCTTATGGACGCTGCCGACAGTGCTATCCGTGTGGCGAAATACTGGGCTGGAAAGATTTAAAATGACTTGTCATCGACTTGATAGAAGAAGAAGGAGCTGTTATAGCTGTTTAGAAGTTAGACCATTTTTTCAAGACAATGCATTTTTAACACAATCTAGATTTATTAACCTGTGGTCAGTTCCAATGCTAGGATGTGGGATGAGATTGCTGCGAAGGCGACAGCAGCTCGGTTGCTTGAGAGCGCTGCTGGTGCTGATCTTGCTCGGCATAATAGGCCAGTCATTTTAGGGTTTGACCCGGGAGTAATTAAGAATTGAATTTTTTTTTCTGTATCTTAGCTTAGAACAAACCTCTCCAAGAAATGGAACAAAATTAAAAAAAATTACGTCGGCAACAGCCCTAAATTTGAAATTTTGCGTTTAATTGCAGCAATCCCGATGCATAATATTTATGGCACTGTTGTTTTGCACAGTTCATTAAATTAATTGGTATTAATTATATATCTAAATATTAAAAGCCTAGATCAATTGCATATGCTTAAAGTCACAACTGCAGCGTCAAAACTAGTAAATGTTGTATGGTGCTTAAACCTCTATATTTAAGAGAAATGTTTCTCGAGATTTACTTAATATATTACGTTATAAACAAAATATATTAAATATTAGAATGAATGTCCCAAGGCAGTACCTCAATCTGTAATTTACATGATTTATGGTTCGAGATGGATTATTAAGCGGAACATTTTATTTTAATAATTGCATTTAGTATAATACACAATAGTAAATATTAATATTAGAAATAAATTCTCAGAGATAATAATTTTAAAAGAATATAATAAAAGTACGCAGCGCAATATCATCTTTACGCGGGTAGCATTAGAGTATAGTTTCAAAAGAAGCGGGCGGAGCGGTGTCGAGCGAAGACGTGAACCGTCACTTGACCCGTGCCAATCCGTTTGGAAAAGGAGGTAGATAGCCCGAATATGTTCCTTTTATTAAGTATAGGTACCTATACTGAAATTTGATTTCACGTGGCAAGTTCTTACTGTTACGCCTGTCACACACATACGAAATCCCGAATCAGGTTACGATTTCGTATGGATTTCCCCCTACAGAATTCTGTTCGGAATTACGGAGGCATCAAATCCTATAGAAAATAACAAGTCTGATTTTAAATTCCATATGTACTTACGTATGTAGGAGTATGTTGCGGACCTTAATGACTAATGATAGAGTCTGATATAGGTAAATTGTACGCGTCGTAGGGTAATAGTACACATTGGTTAATAGGTTTGGTTAGGGTGTCGCAAAGAGGGTCCCACAACTTCGAAAAATTTTACGCTAATTTTATATGGACCTGGGACTTAGAAAAATTTTGAACGATTTTGTATGAGCCATCGACTTAGACGAATTTTCAGGTGAAATTTGTATGGGGGCTGGACTTGTAAAAATTTTTCAAAATGATTTTATTTTTTATTTTCGCATGCGGAAGGGTAGGTTTAGGGGTGCCCCAGGGCTCGAAAAATTAACTATTTTTTCGCTAGGATGCACCGTTATCGAGATATTTAATAAATTATGTTTTTTAATAATTTTAGGATTTTTTTCTATGGATTCGCGAAATGGCTACAGAGTCGTGAAAGGCCTAATTCTTAAAATGCCTAATGCAATTGGCCATTTCACGAATTGGTCATTTCGCGAACTCAGTCCGTTAGGTTAGCGAGGAGCGAAGCGACGAGCATGTTAGGTTTCTTGCGACCACAGCGCACGAGCCGAGCGAGTGGAGCGAGCGGTGCCGCGGCAGCGGCCGGCGAGTGCTAGAACCGAATTGCTACTGTTTAACCAGTCTACCCAAAAACATTCCCTTTAATTAGACCCTTCATTTTATGTTCAAGGTCAAGGTCAATTACCTTGAAGGTCAACAGAGGTCACGCGTGGTGACAATTGAAACCTGTAAACAAAGCAACCATTTCATGTTCAAGGTCAAGGTCAATGACCTTGAAGGTCACCAGAGGTCACGCGTGGTGACAATTGAAACCTGTAAACAAAAGCAACCATTTCATGTTTAAGGTCAAGGTCAAAGTCAAGGTCATTGGCCTTGAAGGTCACCAGGTTTTCCCCCAACCTAATACTCCCACATCCCCCGGATCCCGAATGTTACTTTTGGCGATTGTTTTTTGTTGAAAATTTTCTAAGTCCTATTTTTGTATGGGACCCTCTTTGCGACACCCCGACCAGAGGTTTCCCTGAGCGAACGACCAGTCAAGGTCTTCAGAGCCGCCTCACCTCTACTAAACTACGTCATTTTAGTAGGTATACCTATTTTTGACTGGCTTGTGCACACGGCGTCAGCTCAGGCTACCCCATTTCCATCATATTAAGTTGGACCCTTTATGCAGTAACATGAACAACATGGTCAACTTGGCCAACTCGAACAACATGGTTAACTCGGACAACATACACAACTCGAACAACGTCAACGGAAAACTCAGACAGCAGGAACAACTTGATAAGTTGAACAATTTTGCTAACACGCTCAATATAAACTACTTGGTCAACTCTGACAACTCGGTCAACTCGGACAACATACATAACTTGGTCAACTCGGAGAATATGAACAACACGAACAACTTGGCTAACCTGGACAACACAAACAACTCTAACTTGGTCAACTTGGCCAACTCGAACAACTTGGTTAACTCAAACAACTCAGACAACTTGGACAACTCAGACAACATGAACAACTTGATCATCTCGGACGACACGAACAAACTGGTCAACTAAAACAACTCGGACAACATAAACAACTTGGTCAACTCGAACAACTTTGTCAACCCGGATAACATAAACAACTCGAACAACATGAACAACTCAAACAACTTGGGCAACTACAACTTGGCCAGCTCGTACAACTTGATCAGCTCGGAAAACTCGAATAACGTGGGACAACTTGGTTAACATGAACAAATTGAGCAAGTTATGCATGATGTCTGAGTTGACCAAGTTATTCTAGTTGACTAAGTTGTTTATGTTGTTCGAGTTTACCAAGTTGTTTATGTTATCCGAGTTGACTAAGTTGTTCATGTTGGCTGATTTGTCCAAGTTGTCTGAGTTGTTTGAGTTAACCAAGTTGTACATGTTGTTCGAGTTGGCCAAGTTGACTAAGTTGGAGTTGTTGTTGTTGTCCGGGTTGACCAAGTTTTTTGATTTGACCAAGTTGTTTGAGTTGACAAAGTTGTTCGAGTTGACCAAGTTGTTCGTGTTGTCCGGGTTGACCAAATTGTTCATGTTTTCTGAGTTGTCCAAGTTGTATGAGTTGTTTGAGTTAAGCAAGTTGTCCATGTTGTTCGAGTTGGTCAAGTTGACCAAGTTAGAGTTGTTTATGTTGTCCGGGTTGACCAAGTTTTTTGATTTGACCAAGTTGTTTGAGTTGACAAAGTTGTTCGAGTTGACCAAGTTGTTCGTGTTGTTTGCGTTGGTTTAGTTGACCAAGTTGTTCGTGTTGTCTGGGTTGACCAAGTTGTTCATGTTGTCTGAGTTGTCCAAGTTGTCTGAGTTGTTTGAGTTAACCAAGTTGTTCATGTTGTCCGAGTTGACCAAGTTGTTTATGTTGTCCGAGTTGAACAAGTTGCCTGAGTGGTTCGAGTTAACCAAGTTGTTCTAGTTGTTTATATTGACTGAGTTGACCAAGTTGTTAATGTTGTTCGAGTTTGCCAAGTTGTTCATGTTACTGCATACATAACATACCCACAACTGAATACATACCTAAAAAAACACTTATCTATAATGTATATTTGATTGACATACTTACAAACCTACGTACCCCCCTTCATAATTTGCCCTATTCACCAATCCGGGCGGGTCGACCACTCCCATTTTTCTGAACACCCAACTCGCCCTGTGTTGAAGGCGACACGACCCCTACCGACTCGAAAGAGTGGCAACTCGCCTTGAGGCGAGATTTTTGACTGGATTGGCAGTCCGGCGTGGTAATCATTGGGCCAACCGAGTCATGGTAACCTTCATTGATATTATTATAAATCTCATAATAGTGATAGTATTCGAACAAGATTTAGGGCCTGTTTCACCACTTCGGAATAAGTTCTTGTTAGCTTATCCGACAGCTCATTTGACATATTCTTCATACAAAATGTGTCAAATGAGATTTCTGATAAACTAACATGAACATATCAAAAAGTGGCGAAAAAGGCCCTCAGCCAATCTTTTTATCAATAGGTCCTTTAAAAGCAAAACGCCGCTAAAAACACAGCATGATTGCATTGGGTTGCAGTGCCTTTGTAGTGCAGACGCGAGCGCACAAGGGCACCGGCCGGCCGCGCGGGCCGCGCTAAGGTCACGTCGTCGCCAGTCCCACCCCGCCTGCACCCCCGAGAGCACCTTGCGAGCCATCGTCGATATTCGATCCTTTTAACACTACATACATACACTTTATGTTTTTAATATGTATGCAAAATAATTATAGTATAAATATACTACGTGTTATTAAAAAGAAAAATATACATTTAAATTCTTATCTACATAATGATTTCGGTTATTTTAATCACGGCTGAATATATCGTTATATCGTTTTAATAATGATAAAATAGAATAAAACTATTATTTATAAGGCTATACACGCTTTACACTTGGAATTTATATTTGTATCTACTTAGAAAAAAAATAAAATGACAAAATATTTTTTAACGAATAATCCACTTACAACACATTTCCAATTTTTATGTAAATTTTAATGTTCAAAAATCACTATTAAGTCTAATTAAAATAAGCGTTATAGGTTTATTATTGAATGAGTTACAAGCCTTCCGGGAGTTTTAATTTTTTTTCTATGTTCCATACAAATATTTTGTCTAATTTTTTTTCAGGCTTTACTTTCTTCACTAAATGATGCCAATTACGGTTTAAAAGTAAACATAAAGATTACTTCGACCTCCTCCAAACTGAACATGCTAAAATGACTGGCCTATAAAGCGGTCTCGGAGCCGGAATCGGGCGCTTGGTTGCATGCTCTCCCTTCTCCATTTCTCCGAAAAGCCAGTGGTGTTACAAATTGTACATAAATTCCGAAAAACTCATTGGTACGAGTCGGCCTGGACGGGGATCGATCCATCCCCTCCTGCACGGCATACAAGGTTACTCGCCACTGGACCACCACGGCTAAATGTCGTTTGTATTTTCTTAAATTGGTGATCGTCCTTATAGCATATCATAATATATTATGTCACAGCCTGTTATAACTTTACAGGCTTTTGAATACAAAGAAACTATAATTATACCTATTGTTATACAATTATTGTAATAGTTCTTTGTTTCAAACGCCATTATCTAAATATCTAACTTTGTTACCTGAACTCCTAAAATAAACCCTTATTTGTTGCAACAATAGTTGCGTCCAATTTAAACTTTGTTTTAAGTTATTTGATTTATTCAAATTAGTTTGGATCGTTTTGTATTCATATTGTAAATTGCTTGCGCATTGTTTTTGGATCGAAGTTTAAACAGTGTTTAAATTATGGTTTTTTAGTTTTTACCTTGTGAGTTTTAGGGTTGACACAAGCTGTTTGCCCGACAGCACAGTAGTGAGCCCTTCGTCAGTACTCTCTGAAATCTCTTCCAATGTGTACGAATCATGTAGATTTCCTCACAATATTTTTCTTCACCAGAAATCTAGTTGTGTTAAGAATCATAATCAAATCAATGAAATATGCCCGCAGTTGGGCATAAGCCTTCTTTTATTGCGCTGAATATTATATAGTGCCAGTCATTTTACGGAGTTTTGTTAGGAGGATTAGGGAGTAATTACAAATTGTACTTTTAAACTGTTACAGGTACCATTTAGTGGCAAAAAGACTGCCTGAAAACATTTTAAAAAATAAATACGCAACATAGAAATCTAAATTGTACCTCCCAGAAGGATATAAACCTAATAATTTTAATACCAATTCACTAATTTTAATTTGATTCAACAATAAAAATGACTTTTGAGCAAAAAAATAGACAAAGAAATAAAAAAAATGATTATTCATTAGAAAATACAAATTTATTTTTCAAAGCTTTCTAAGAAGACCAAAATGTTTACTACGTGTTTGAAGGGTGTATAATGGTAAAGCCTTAAAAATGTGAAAAAAAAATTAACGTTCAGGTTTTTTTAGAACGAGATAAATGCTAAATATTAAATTTGGGGCTTTTGCGACCTTTTTTTTTGTTTTAGTTCGGTGTATTTCTAGGCCTAAATTGGCTCTTAATTGATACACCGAAAAAAATATCAATTCTTAATTAGTTCCGCCTCAAACCGTAAAATGACTGGGCTAATAATTACGCTTACAATATCCTCTGAACAAAACGTGCTTAGCAGCACTGCGCGCGTGCTATTAAATGGTGTCAGCCCTCGCTGCATTGTATTATTTTTAAAGTTTCATAGAGCTTCAAAGTTTATTAAACAATTAGCAAAACTTTATATTTTAGCATTCAACTAACAATTTATTGTAACGATCTTTCGAACATTAATTCTTCGCACGTTTGTATTTCGCACTTCAATTACACAAGGTGCTTAGTGGTCATACTTAGTTTAGTTTATTTTCACCTAAGTTAAAATTATCGCCTGCTTAAATTAGTAATAATATTTGCGAGTTGTATTTTATTAAATTAAATACAATGCTTCTCTACAGTAAAAAAATTTTTTTTTTTGCATTAATTTTCTCAACTTTAAGGCTAGGATATCCCAGTGCAAACGTCTCTTTCTTGCAAGCATAAGTTTACAATTAGCCATCCCGCTCCAATTGAAAGCAGGATCGCAAAAAAAACGTGTTTTTCGTCAAAACGTGTTATGATTTTTCAATACTGTGATTAAACTGCTGATATTTAACTTTTTATTCTTGTACTTAACTAAATACATTAAATATTTCTAGTGAACTCCGTAGAATTTTGAGCTTAGAAACACCCATGAGCAAAGATATTGATGAAAAACGCGTTTTTTTGCGATCCTGCTTTCAATTGGAGCGGGATGGCTAATTGCGAACTTATGCTTGCAAGAAAGACACGCATGCACTTAGATAACCTGGCCTTAAATTCAAATCTCAGTACGATAATTAGACTAACAAACCTTCAAAAAGAAGCTCTACGATCTGTTAATTCGGAAATGAGCCTTTATACTACTTTAATGAAGTTTCACTACATTGCACGTACTGGCTCCATATTGTGATCTGACAGTGAGACTTAAATAGTATCAATTTCTATTTCCTATTTTTATTTTGTATGCCTTTGCACATGCACAATTATTGTATTTAATGTACCTTACATCCATGTTTACCTTTGAGATCCACAATAAAACAAAATTCATGTCATCCTTATACAGGGTGAAATTAATATCATTAGCATCCTTTTAAACTAAGAGTCTACCCATCAAACTGAACAACTTTTACTATACTGAGCAAACCAATCGGAGCAAAAAAAAGTTAGTTTAAAAGGATGCTAATGATATCGATTTCACCCTGTAGATGTGTGAAAGGCTCTATAACGAGCTGCTTTGAATGCTGCATCCATACCTAGTCCGAGATCCCACGTAACTCGGGATTGGCTTACACTCGTACAATTGAAATGCTGCAATTCGTACCGAAACAAGGCTACTTTGTTTGCATCGTACGGTACTGGGCTATCGAACCTTCTGTACAAACAATTCCTACACTGCGGCTAGCATTCACAATTTACACTCGTAGTATATTTTTAGATTTTCTATACAAAAGTGCGGATGAACCGATCGATTATCTATGAGAGGTCCAAAAAAAAAACTCGTTTTTCTACCCATAATCTTTAGGGGGTGGGATCTTGGGAGAATAATTTAAAAAATAGGGTTGCATATTATTTATCTCTCTGCGCAAAACAATTTAAAACATAATATTACTAACAGGGAGGGATCGACTTTCTACTAGGGTATTACATCTAGATCCACACAGCAAATTCCTAGTCGATCTCGACTACGGCGGCTGCTAGTCTCTGCAGAAGTCAGCTACGGTATGGTCTAAACTCTAAAACCACCCCTTGAAAGTACTTGGGTGTTTTTTAACTGTATAACCATAAATCTCACAGGTTTATGAGAGTGAGGCCATTTTAATTATTAGTAAGTAAGTAAGTAAGTTATAGCCTGTAGAATCCCACTGCAGGGCAAAGGCCTCCTCTCACGAATAAGGGTGAGAGGGAGTGGGCCATACTCCACCACGCCGGCCCAGTGCGTGTTGGTGGAGGCAAGTTAGTGGTCACCTTGCTGTCAGATAATTTTCAAGCCGCCAATAGGCCTCTGACCTGGCTTAACGAATAGTTACAACGCCATCTGACGGTTCTATCCGAGACCAACTGCTTAACGTGCCTTCCGAAGCACGGAAACGCTCGAGATGAAATACCACTAAACGGTCACCCATCCAAAGACTGACCGGACCTGACGTTGCTTAACTTCGGTGATCGTTTCCAATATCGAAGCTCCACTACGCCAACGAGCGCTTATTTATACCTTTGAGTATATGCTCTAAGAATTATACAGTATAAAAATACATTTCACTTTTTTTATTTATTAGATTACTTTTAACAAAAGCCTACTAAAATATGACATGACAAAATTCGGCAATTTCTTTAATAAATAATTTTATGATAAATTAGACTGCATAAGCATAGCATATGCTCACGACTATATTCCCCGAGGGAAATAGTCAGAGACATTCTGAGACCTCAGAACATCCACATTTCACTAGTAGTAACGAAACTCAATTAGAAACATTGGTGCGTTCACACACGATGACGCATTGACGCCGCGGCAGATGTCAGTCCGTCATTTGTGAAACAAGGAGTTGTATGAAACCGCACGTAGAAGCACACACGATGACGCATTGACGCCGCGGCAGATGTCAGTCCGTCATTTGTGAAACAAGGAGTTGTATGAAACCGCACGTAGAAGCACACACGATGACGCATTGACGCCGCGGCAGATGTCAGTCCGTCATTTGTGAAACAAGGAGTTGTATGAAACCGCACGTAGAAGCACACACGATGACGCATTGACGCCGCGGCAGATGTCAATCCGTCATTTGTGAAACAAGGAGTTGTATGAAACCGCACGTAGAAGCACACACGGTGACGCATTGACGCACAGGGTATGGTTCTATGGACTGACATCTGCCGCGCCGTCAGTGCGTGCGTGTGTGAACGCACTAAATATTTCCACATTCAGATCAATCGCACCCTGACTGTATCAACTTTTATTAACTCACACTTTCCCCTCAGGAACCTGGGAGCTCGGCTGGATCCTCTGCGACATCTGGATCAGCCTGGACATCCTGCTCTGCACGGCATCAATCCTGTCCCTCTGCGCGATCAGCGTGGACCGCTACCTGGCTGTGACCAGGCCCCTGACCTACTCCAGGAGGCGACGCTCCAAGAAATTGGCACTTACGATGATATTCTTCGTTTGGGTGTCTGCTATGGCTATTACATGCCCTCCTATGTTTGGATGGTGAGTTATATTTCAACCTACGAATAATAAACAAGTATTATTCGTAGATTTCTACGCTAACTCACGGCGCGCTCCATACAAACGTAGTTTGGTTATATTTTCAATACTAACCAATCAAGATCAATGAAATTTTTCAGAAACAATCTAGATACTAATCTCTATGTTTCTATGAAGTCAGATTTTCGTTAAAATTTATAATTTTAAAGTTACAGTGCCTCACAGAATTCTACATAAATCTTAAATTAATCCTAGCATTAAAACTGTATATTTTATCGAAAATCTGACTTCATATGAACATAGAGATTAGTTTTTAAATTGTATCTGGAAATGTTGGATAGTATTAAAAATATAACCAGACTACGATTGTATGCAGCGCGCATTTGCGCTCTCGGAATAAACTTCTTTTAAGGAACTATAGTATTATGGTAGACTAATGACCTGGTGAAGGTGGTAGGAACTCGTTGGACGTGAATAGCGCAGGACCTTTGTCGTTGTGGTGATCCATCGAAGAGGCCTGTCATGTCCAGCAGTGGACGTCTTTGAGTTGAGATGATTATGATGTTGATGATTTTACCGCGTTTTTTTAAAATACAGCTACCTGGCAAATACTGAAACGGCGAATTCAGACCATCAAACTGAACAACTTTCACAACGGAGCCACCCTGAAAAAAAAACGAAAAATAATCTGCTGCTCCATACAAAACAGCTGTACCTACTGTACTCAAATGTATGAAACTTCTGATTTGTTTTCACGTTTCCTGACGGTGGCTCCATAGTGATATATTTACTAGGCTGTATAATAATAAAAAACAACCCGTTAATATGTTTAATTTCAGTGTGAAAACCAAAGAGTTTGAAAGTCATTGACGAAAACGTAATACCTATAACTCTATAAAATGTATTCACTCACATATTTGTAGAAATTTTTCTATAGGTACACAAAAACGTTAATGTTGTACTTAGATCTAAAGCGAAGCCTAACAACTATTCGACACACAATTGCCTTGCAATTTGTAGATATCAATCTACTAATCTTCTTTCAACTGTTGTTTCGTAAAATCTTTAACATCCACGCAACTCAATTCAACGAATAGGCTCTACCATTTGGTGTAATATTTCAACCACCACGACCTTTATACCGTTTGTAGGTTAGTACAATCAAAGGTCAATATTCGTGTGTTTCGAGTAAACATTTGTTAAACAATACTGTCTGCCGATATAGGGGATTGGTTAAACCGCACCTGCATGTAGGTAGTTAGAATTGTTAGACATCTACAATTTACAAATATTGATTTTGATAATATCTGTTTTTGATTTTAATTGTATTGTCAGGATTAGGATCTGAAGAAAATGCTGCAGGGTTTGAGACTTTTTCGGCAATTCGTAACAACGGTTATACATATAAAATTACCGTCTGATAACTTGTCAAAATATGGGTTAACCACTGAACAGATCTTGATAGCTAAGAGGAAGGGAGGTATAGCTTGCATCCTAAAGATAACTTTGACATAAGAAAATCGAACTCCGTACAAAATTTGTACCACAAAGAAAAGAAAAAATTTTCCGTGGTGGTGGGAAGCATGATATCATACATCCTGGTGTCTATAAAGCCAAGCAAACAGCCTGGGTTCTCGCTTTGGTATGGATAATTAGCAGCCTTAGACGATTTATATAGGGCCTCGCGTTAGCATTTCTCCTCTGCCAACGTACAAAATCAAGAAATCTTACGAGTTTATACAGGGTCCAACTTAATATGCTGACACTTTTTTAAGGGGATGATCAGACCGTCAAACTGAACAACTTTCTCTATGGGACCAACATCGACATCGCGAAAAAATAATCTGCTGTCCCATACATTCGGGTCGAGTTAGGTTGGCAATTTTGTATGGGACAACTGTAAATTTTTCGCGATTTCGATGTTGGCCTCATAGAGAAAGTTGTTCAGTTAGACGGTCTGATCATCCCCTTAAAAAGTGTCAGCATATTAAGAAGGACCCTATATACAATTTTATACCTTATCACTAAACGCGAAAGCCTATAATTGCGGAACAATAACTTTGAACTTATCACGTTCGGGGTTCACACGACACTGTTTTTCATGATTTTTAACATTCCAAACTAGAAGCTAAAATAATTGAATAAAGTACAAAGCTGCGGATTTCATGCTACCTTGCCCCCCCCCCCCCCCCCCCCCCCCACACAAAAAGTGGTAGTAAAGTTTGTTAGTAGAATTACACGCATAATTTGTGCATATGTAAATAGTCTAAGTAGGTAAGCAACTTATCTATCAACATGGAAGATAAGAGAAGATAATTTATGTTATTATTTAATGAGAAAACCAATCAACAGGTACGAACCAGACCACAACCAAGGAGGAGTCTGCCGGTACAACCAGAACCCTGGCTACGTTGTGTTCTCGGCCATGGGATCCTTCTTCCTTCCCATGGCTGTGATGGTCTACGTCTACGCGAGGATATCCTGCGTGGTTGCGCGGAGGCATCACCAGTTAGCAAGCAGCACTAAGTGCAGTAAGGTGGGTGCCTGCATGCTATGTTATCCTAGTACAAACTATGTTGAACGCTTATAGTTTAGTTTAATAGTTTCTTAGGTACACCAACGACATATAGTCCAATCATTTAAGGGTTTGACCCTAAAAATGTTTGATTGATTGATTGATTTGAAGCACTATGTGTTGAATTCGGGTTCGTATCTAAATGGTGCGATAGCGCGCTACACGTCACCGCTGTAGTAGTGAGAGATTTCGCTCGTAACAATCACTTTCTTGTTGGTCTAGTGGTCTAGACAACCGGCTCGCGAATCGGGTGGTTATGGTTCGGTCCTCGTATCGGCCGATCGTATTTTTCAATTTATTTCACAATGTGGCTCCGCCTGGTGCTAATAAGCGGTAACGCTAATAATTAGACGTTCTAATATCCCAGGCGACTTACCTCTTGTTCTTATCTAAACTATTATAAAACTGTAACTGAAGTGTGTCTGTACATTGAAGATATTTACAAAAAAAAGATTGCGATATGGTTTTTAGGTATCCCTGACTCGAAATCAACCTTTTTTAGAAATTTTGTCTGTCTGTTTGTCTGTTTGTTTGTGTGTTTGTTTATCACGCAAAAACTACTGAACCGATTTTGATGAAACTTTTTTTGTTTGATAGCTTATCATCTGACTTAAAATCTGGTATATAATTTGTGCGGACGAAGTCGCGGGAAAACACTAGTACTTGATGAGAGTTTAGACTTTTACAAGATAGGCGCGGTCTTTCTTTGACCAAATCGGCACTTACCTTCATGTGAGTCTACGGACAAACGCATCAGTAGGTACCGATTTTCCTTTTTCATTTTTGAATGTCCGCAATAGCCCGAATAAGGTATTTAGACAGGACAACGTCTGCCGGGTCAACTAGTAACAGGATAAACGACATGGGCGGTTAACATGTCAAAACCTCAAAAGTAGAAATAAGGGAGTGCCAAGTAGTCGTATCTCCGTATTCATTTATTTTGTGTCAGATCATAGCTCAATAGTAGGTGTTATCAACAATGACTAAGTGCGTTCACACGCGATGACGCACTGACGGAGCGGCAGATGTCAGTCCATAGAACCACACCCGGTGCGTCAATGCGTTACCGTGAGTGCTTCTACGAGCGGTTTCATACAACTCCTTGCTTCACAAATGACGGACTGACGTTTGCTGCTCCGTCAGTGCGTCATCGTGTGTGAACGCACTTAAAATTATGTACGGTGTTGGTTATTTTTTATCTCATTTACCTACAAAGTTTCAGCAACATATTTAATGCAGGAATCGATTTCTTCCATTCTAGAATTATCAGTCCTTGCCTCAATCTTAATCTTCGTTTGGTCCAACGCCTTTCAATCATTGCCGCTTCGTTCGGCTGCAAACGTCCCTCGATGCGGTTGACCACATTTTCTCACATAGTAATGATGTTGCGATAGCATCCGCTCGTGTAAACATACGAGTAACTGGACTAAATATAACTAAACTACGGTATAATATGAGGTAGCTAGTTAGAAATATTTAACATTTTGATATTTCTAAAGTATGTCATATATTTCCAGGGCATTGAATTGCCATTGCAGGGTGTAAAATAGTACACTATGATACAAGATACAAGTTGGTCATTACAGCCGAGGTGTTACTGAACAGCTCTATCCACTGCACCGACACGACAACGTAATTGCGAAAAAAATATCAGCTGTGTCCGATACAATTGGCTCGAGTAGGTTTGCATTTTAGTATAGAACAGCTGATTTCGATGTTGGTGTTCAGAGAAAGTGGTTCAGTTTGACGGTCTAATCATCCCCTTAAAAAGTGTGAATATAATAAGAAGGACCCTATTACAACGCTCACGCGTTTCAAACGTTTTTCAACAAACTTGCGAGGAAAAAGTAATAAAATTTCGTAAAACACAACTATTTTTTTAGACAAATATTTGTGGAAAACGGCGATTTCTGTTTCCATTCTAAACAAATCTGGCACCTTCCTAACATATCCACTAGTGTGAAAACTAAACAAAACTTGAACCTTACCCTCTCTTGTTACAGAAAGCAAAACTATCCTGCATCCGGACGGAATCAGACTCAGGTTCAGACAAACTTTCGCTCCGGCAAAGTGCATCAAAGCAAACCTCAAAGGCATCGAACCAACAAAGTGAATGCTCTTCCCAAGACCACAAATGCCCCTGCTGTTTCAGAGCGGAGAAAAAAAGGATAGCTAAACAGATTAGGGCGAGCACAGAACAAGAATCTAAGTTCTACAACGAAGTTAATTTCAAAGCTAATTTTAAATACAAAAGCACTGGGCGACATCGTACACATTCTGTCAAAGAACACAACATGGAAAACAATCGAGTATCTTCATTGAGAAGGGAAACCAAAACCGCTCAAACTCTTAGCCTTGTCGTAGGTGGTTTCGTAGCTTGTTGGTTACCATTCTTCCTATATTATCTTCTAACTCCATTCATTCCACATAATTATGTAAATCCAGTATTAATGTATATATTGACTTGGTTAGGTTGGTTTAATTCGGCTATAAATCCGTTTATTTATGCTTTTTATTCTCCAGATTTCAGGTTAGCTTTCTGGAGGTTGACTATAAAGAAATGTAAGAAAAGTAAGCGTTAAAGCTCATGATAGAGAGAGGGCAGGATGATATTTGAGTGGCACGCAAGAAACCATAAAAACGTATACATAATATACAATAGAATTAGTATTCAGTTTGCAATCAGTACAGTCCGTAGCCCTGGCTCCGATTTCGCAGACCTCATGTCTACGTAGAATTGTATTTAAGCACTAATGGATTCTTGAAGAATTAGAAAAGATTTCTTCTCTGAAGTTATCGAAATATTAAAAAATGTGTCAGTCAATCGATGATCAATCAGATGCTTGTTAACGTTGTCATTACAAGATTTAATTAAGCGTGGATGGCTTTTATTTGAATTGTGCTTTCAGTCAAGTTTAACTCTGGTTTCGAAATCGGAAATCTTTAGTTTTCTTTTACTTTGATTTGGTCTTATGGCGTTTTTTGTGCGTTTTCGATTAGATAAAGTGAATCTTCTGTCTGCTCTCCAACTTGTAGGTAACTTAAACATAGCTAAGTAGGTAGGCTTTTAAAGACATCAAGTTGGACGGGATTATATTGTACATACATTTTACAATTTTCGTTACCTACTGAAAAAATATTTTTATATACTTACATTTTTTGTTGTTGTTTTACAAAAGCGAAACTACTAGTTTGTCTGCGTTATTTCCGTGAATATTGTACTACTTTATGTTATGTTATTTTACTAGGTACTTTATCAAATATCATTAGCATAATGAAACCTACATTACAGAATTCGTTTTGTATATTTTATCAAAGTTTCTTTTTTTTTATAAAGAAAATTGGCAACAAAACTAGTTTGAGAGTTTTACACTAATTGTTAAATAAAAATGAATAATTTTCAAAGTGTTTTTACCCAATTTTATGCATTTGAGTTACGGATATTTCAGTACTGTTAAAACTGTCATGCCATGATGGTTGATTCTTTTTTCAGTGTAAAAAACTCATAAATAATTATGTACATAGGCTCAAAACAATTTTCCGAGTTTCAGAAACTTTGAAGAAACTACCAACTGTAATAATAAACTCAAACGGTTTTACTATTAAAAATTACTTTTTAACTCCCCAAAACAGGAATTAAGCTATTAATACTTAGTTACTTTTAAACGTCGCACTCACTTATACATATACAGTGATTATACCTACCTATAAAATGAAAATAAAATTACAATATTATAATAAACTAGTCATAATTATTATAAGATACGATTTACATTAGAAATAAAGTGGTTGAATGAAGTACCTAACTTTGTTTTGAAATTATTGTCCACTTTTTCATTTTACATATTTTATTTTACTCTACTTTATGAATTTTTGGATGCTTCAACATCCATTTGAATCATACAAATTTTATGAATATTGAAATCGGTCACGTAGGTTTTGGTAGTAATATTGTATGTATCAACCGGGGTGGACTAACGCTCATACACCCTTCCTGCCGGTAGGTCTGTGCCATGCATTGGGACTTATATAAGCTGATGATGACAGTTGTTACAATTGTTGTTGTTGGTACATGCCTCGAAATTGAAGCATGCAGGTTTCCTCACGATGTTTTCCTTTACCGAAAAGCCAGTGGTGTTACAAATCGCCATATGAATAGATAATAATAGACTATTATTAGCAAACACCACTGGCTTTTCGGTTCGGTTTCGGTCTGAATTATGGTTACGCCCCTAGAGTTATGCTGCATAGGGGTTATGACATAACCCCTATGCAGCATATTTCTAGGGGCCTCCAAATCATAAACGCAGTGGGGCACATTTTTTCAAAAATGAGTTTAATATATATTCTGAATCAGCGCGGGAAGATCTACCAGGGAATAAAACCCGTTTTTAGCTAGCTACATTAGAAATAAGAAAAATAAAAATCATCAACGCAGTGGGTCCACCCTAGACATCGATCTTCCTAAGAATGTGTGGAGTAAGTAGTCTTACGTATGTTGAATTCGCAGCGCCATTAGTACAATAACGTTTATACTAACCACCTGTCTTGTTCAAACTCAAATACTTCTTACTTATAAACGCAGGGAGATATCTTACGGTATTAACTAAGGTAAATCTAAAGTAGAAATGGTACGCATAAACGCAGTAAGTAACAACCCCACTGCGTTTATGGCTTGTAACGCCTACTAAAAAAACAAATTGTCGATAGGCAGTAACCACATTTTTTAAATTTTACACGAACTGTCTAAAGTTAATCAAAATATTGTGATAAATTTGGAATCTGTGAGGTTGGTTTTACCTAAAAAAGTACTTACTGGCGAAAAAAAGCTTTATAGTTAGTCGAGACAATATAAAAATCAGTCAAAACTTTGAGGGCTTATTTCTCGAAAAAGTGAAATTGGTCGTTACTGCGTTTATGATTTGGAGGGCACTCAACAAACTAGGCGATTTTCAACTCTGATTTTCTGTTACAGTAGGTATACCCCTTTACACCCGAGACGTATCAAGCGTGCGAGTAGCATTTGAAAAATTCTAGCGACCGCGCAAATTCATTTTAGCGAACGCAACCGGCACTGATCGCTCGTGCGAGTGCTCCTCCCGCCTTCCACAGCACTTTGCATCAGTTTTGATGCTCCAATAGCCGGTGGCTAGACTGACAAGGTGACTGCGTTTCTTGACCCTAGAAGGCGCTCTCGTAAATATTTAAATTTTGGTGTATAATGTTCTATACTTCACATTATTTTTGTTTAGTTTTATTGGTAAGATATTGAACAATACGACACTGGTAAATAATTAACGGTTACTTACAAAATTTCGGAAAAAATTATGCCTAAAACTAAAGTCGCACGATCGTGACACCTCGGTTATAGCCAGAAAAAAATTATTACTTTTGTCAGTTTCTGTCTCCGATTATTAGGTTACTAGATTGTTTAATTTAGTCTTTTATTAAGTTTTAGATATCCCACTGAAGGATGATCATACATTTTAAATAAACTGGGCGATAGGATCGAGTCTGATGTTTGATTTTCATGACAAAAACGCAGAAATCGAGCCTCAAGTTCTTTTTGAGCTTCCTGAGGAAGGCAATGGGTCTGAGGAGGACTCCTCAGATGATAAGGAGGATCCTGAATCTGTAAAAGAACCATCTACATCAAGATCTTCCCATCAAGGACGCATCTTGCAAAGAGCTTAGGCATCTTCCAGTCAGGTTTCGCCACGAGGACGTGTATATGGGCGAGATTTATATCTTCCAGCGGACGTACAACGAGCCAGAATCTCTATAAAGGTCTTCGCTAGAAAGTATGCAATCGTATAGTGATATATATGGAAAGAGATTCCATTTGTTGATGTATCAAGTGAATATCCAGTGTCATCAAAGAGACCCATCCGATCATCATCAAATTACTTTCTGTTTATTTTTCTGACGACTTATGAAGTCTTGCGTGGATATTTATGCGAATAATAGACAAAAAACTGAATATATGGAAGGCTGAGATTGCTAATTTAGACAATATTTGCATCATAATGGGATGCTGAATGGAGAATATTGGCAAGCTGGTACAAAGTTAGGTTTGTTTGTGACAAAATTACGCGAGATAGACTAAATTCTGGTACGGAACGCTCATGTCATTGATAACGATACGCCATCTGAACTAAACAAAGCCAATATACTAAAAAAACGGCAATTTAGATAAGCAGAGTTATGAATACCTGTAAGAATCTGGAAGAAAGGAGGAAAAATATAAGTATTTTGTTATTGATACGTTTTTAACCGTTTTTTAAGATAAAACTGATTCTACATAGTCTACCTAAAATTAATATACTCCAAAGAACAATAAACAAATAATTTCTATATAAATATTGTCGTAATTAACCTATTTATATACTAAAAAATTCGCACACTCACGATCGTGCGAGTTGCAAGTTGTTCCTAAGTCTCACGATCGTGAGGGCAGTTTTTCAGGAAAACTGTAATTTCAGGATTTTTTTTTATATTTTTTTGGAGTTCCTAGTAAGACAAGAAAAGCTCAAACAATGTTTCGCATTGTTATGTCAAAACAATTTTTCTCGGGTGTAAAGGGATACCTAACTAGTAAAGATAACTTTCCAAATACAGTTCTTTACTTTATTGAGACACATTTCATCATCATGATGCATCATCATCATATTTTAGAGCTACGCTCTTGTCGGTGGAGTATTCGACAATCCTGTCTCTTTTTCGCTATTGTCTCAAGTTTTTGATACGCATACGACACGACATCTCAACCTTTTCCTTCATTTGGGCTAGATAACTCTGTCTGGGTCTCCTCTGCCTTTGCCATAAATTTCATAGAAAAGATATTTTCCATCAATAAAGTAAGTATAAAGAATAATTTAAACAATTTATACATTTCTCCACGACAAAATAAACAATGTAAATTAGAATTCCGCCAAGAGAGTAAGATTTGAATAATTGCCTCTTTTGTCATAATTGTTGCTGAATATCTTTAGTACAATAACAGTTATCTAAAGAGCTGTAATAATGTCAATAATAATCGTTAAACTAGGCTCAATTTACATTGCGGTGGAAAGGAATGGAAGCGAACGAAATGTACATGTAATAATATGAACTTGTCGTAGGATTATTAAATGGGAAGAAATAAACTGAAAATTTTATTTTAGAGTTATGTTCCTATTGACATCGAATTAGAACGAATACAATTTTTGAGAGTTACGCGGTTATTAATTAAGCTAAAGTTAATCATTATAACGGGTTCTTACCGCGTTTTTATTTATTTTGGAGTTCCCGTTATTTCGGCAGTGTTACAACTGCCATGATCACGGGATGATCGGGAACTCCAAAATAAATAAAAACGCGGTAAGAACCCGTTATAATGATTAACTTTAGCTTAGAACGAATAGTTTAAATAAATATTATTAAAGAGTTTAAGGCCCGATTCGACCAAACGCGAGTAAATTTTCGCCGCCGGTTACTATAGAGTAAACTGATTTTGCGTTTTACCAACCCTAATCTAAATTAAATGTCAATGTCACATAATTAAAAAAATTATAATCAAAAGAAACCTACCAAATTAAAACTGTACAACCTCACATTGCAATAAATACGGATACAACGACCTCTTTCTTTAGGTGAATTATACATTCGTTCTTTTAGTACCTACGGGGTGTGTAAACACCAAAAGTAAAATTGTTCCTTGTAGGTATAGTTACTCTCTATAAATCTAAGTTTGGTCGAATTCGGCCTAAATTGACTAAAAAGGTTATAATACAACAGAACTTGATGTCAACTGTGTAACGTGCAAACTAGATACGAGCTAAAAAATAAGTCGTGCATCTTTTACGGAATTCTCGCGAATTCTTGGGAATCCCCCACAGCTATCATTTGTACCTTACCTTACACAGTTGACATAAAGTTGATTGTGACATGTGCATTCAGTTGGCTTCCATTCTACAAGTTGTACGTAAGTTTGATTCTCTTTGGGTTGGGTATTCCCAGAATCTGATATTGACTATCATTTGACATATCATCATCATCAGCCTCTCATCCACTATTTCCGAACATAGGGCTCATAAGGCACGAAACTAAACTCTGTCCTAAGTACGATCATGATCAGCGTAGGCGCGTCGCGCGCGAGTAGAGAAATCATACTAGGGCTACAGGCCCCCATCACTCGACCGTAACTACCGCGAAAAGTGCTTTCACTTTCGGGCGGTGCCGGATAATATCGCTAATCGATTGACACGAGAGCAAGCGATAGCGCCGAAAAAAATTCGCAGTGAGAAAGAGAGGTAACTAAAGCGTGAAAATGCATCACATGAAAAAAGAGTCGAGACGGCGTCGAGGCGCGGGCGCGCGCCTTGCTACCTTGACATACGGTCGGTAATGGTATATCATACCAAACAGAGCGGCGCGCCGCTCGGATTCATGGTATACAATTATCGACCGTATGTCAAGGTCGCCAAGGCGCGCCCGCGCCTCGACGCCGCCTCGACTCCTTCTGTACGATATGCGCCTTAGGGAGTGATGTATCAGTTACGTTGTTGTTGTTGTTGTCCTATGGTACCCCGATGGTACAGAGGGCCCTCGTGAGACGTCGCCACCTCTCCCTGTCCTGCGCCTGGTGTTCAATGTTGCGCCAACTCAACCCGGCTGCTCGTAGCTCAGCGTCGACGGTCTCTGTTACGTAGTAACTCTTTAATCTATGTCAGGACCAACTGCAGCAATCACTCACAACACTAGATAATGAAGTCCAGCGAGCCCGAGATTACTCCAATCTGTCTTGGACCCGAAACTAATTCTATCAGAGATGGTAGCAGTAGGAAAAATAAGTGTACAAGTTTCTTATAGTTAAATTATTAAAGTTAATACATAATATAATTAAAGAGCAAAAGAAGCGTCGGTAGGCCACGAATGTCATGGCTCGCGAACCTGAAAGAGTGGACAGACATCACCAGCGTCCAAGAGCTGGTTCATCTGGAGAGAGATAGACAAGGATATGCAGAGCTGACTGCCGACCTTCTGTAATGGCGAGGAACCCTAAGAAGAAGAAGAAAGGACCTCAGGTGAAAGTAAAATTAAGGGATCGGCCTAACGCGAACATTCCAAAGCAGAAAAATAAGTTGAAACAAACGACTACTTTGTATGGACCAAGTGTCCTAACTTGTGTGCTTCAACTAAACGCACTTTGGGCATTAATTTTACTTTCATAAGAGCCTCAAATAAACAAAAAGAAAATCACTATAAGTTTGTGACAAAATAGAAGATTACACACCGAGGGCTGGAAAGTAAGAAAGGTCTCAGATCTCATGCAATTGTTGACCGAGGCGAAGCCGCGATCAACAAACATGTGATCTAAGGCTTTCTTATTTACTGCCCCAGGTTAGCATACTATTTTTCTCCTCTACGGAGGTGGAAAGCGGCAACTTCGTTAAGCGCAGCGGGACGAAATTTGACGCTTTCCGTCCGGAGGGGAGAAAACATTATTTTATTTAGCAAACGCTCAGTTGCAGAAACGCTCATTAGAGTTAATCCTCCATTAAATCTCTTGCTGTCTCTTCTTGTCTTGCTGACGTAGTAAAAGCTAGCAAGAAGTGTTTTGTAGAGTTTCTGGCCGCATCTTCTCTACAACGGAACACCTTCCGAAGCGGTGGTAGAATCAAAAATGACGTCAGAAAGTTATCTATGTGATATTATTTTGAATAAAAAATTTTGAGTTGAGTTGAGTTGAGTTGAAGAGATTCAATGGAGGATTAACTCTAATGAGTGTTTCTGCAAGCGTCTATCATTATATTCTAATTTTAAAATAATGACGTCCATCTTGGTTTTCGATGATTTAGCCAATGTCTAGTGTATGTAGCAAAAATGCTTGAAGTTGGTTATAAATGAATTTTGGTGACATCAAGGGTTGTTTTTAGAAAAGGACACTATCCTGAGCCACCACTGGTGCTTCGTTGTAGGCCGGGGAGCGGGCAACCGACGACCGACACGCGACGTGACCACCCAATAGCAGACCTACAACGCGACTCCTCGCAAAATCATTGTTACAAGTTCTAGTTCGAGGCAAACTTATTTACACCGAAGTTACAATTTATACAGGGTGTAAAGTTAGATGCGCTACATAATTTTGCTACATTCAGACCAACAAATTTAACAACTTCCAATATGGAAGCTAACATTGAAATCGCGGAAAAAAAATCGGTTGTTTCATACATTTGGGTCGAGTCGCCATTGACGTATGACTTTCTTTCGCGATTTAATCGTCTGAAGCATCTCTTTATGTAGGTATGTAACACATTTAATTTCACATCTTGTATTTCATTTAAGGCTGCACCGAGCCTATTGTGCTGCCCCCAATCTTTTTTATTTATTTCTTAAAAATTAAACAATATTTCCAAAAAACAAGAATGTCACATTACAGTCATTGCTGATTTTCAATTTATCGGGTCACTGCGGATTTGTTTTTAAATGTTTCGATAAATTGAAAGTCAATCAGGACTACAATGTGACATTCTTGTTTTTTGGAAATGTTGTTTAATTGTTTAGAAATAAAAAAAAATACGATTCTGGGCAGCACAATAGGCTCGGTAGGCACTTAAGAGTTCTTCTGTTTTTTGGTTGTATGGAAAAAAATGCTTTTTGTGAAATGGCCATCCATTTTTAATAGGTTAGGTACCTATAAACTTAGATCAAAATAAAATGAATGGATAGGCCTGAAGTGCGGTAAGTTGAAGCACACTACTGGTGCACTTGGTCCATACAAACTAGCGCCATTATCTGTCAAATCTAGGGCACTTGCATACAAGTGACAAGTAAACCTTTCATTTTTTTGCCTCATTTTTCTGGTTTGAAATGTTCGCGTAAGGCCTATCCATTAATTTTATTTTGATCGAAGCCTATAAATACTGTTTATGTTATGTTATACCTAACAAAACATCTACATATCAAACGTTCGGTTATCGATTCTGAAGAAACAAGTTTCAGGTAGGCCGGTTGTAGGTAGTACTGCGTTCATAATATGTTTACTTTATAATAACATCAATGAAACCGATCAATCTATCAAATGTTTGTGTAAGTGTATTCCGCAAGAAAATAATCACTCAAACTTTTCGAAAACTTATTGACTAATGATGAGAAATCTTACCTTTTCTGTTATTTACAGGGTGTTAGGGTAAAGAGTTCCATTACCTACTTTAAGGGGTGATTGTACCTATGATACGTTTAGGAAATTCTAAAAAAAAATGTACCTAACTTCGATAATAAATGCAATCAGCCCGATCAAATATTTGTATGAAAAGTCGATATATTTTTTTTCGAATTTCCTATAGGTTTCCTAAGGAAAGTTGATCAGTATCATGGGTACAATCACCCACCAGGGGACCACGACTCTCCATACTAATCGATGTGAACGAGCGCATGGCACCACCGGTCAGAATTTAAGTTTTCTTTGAAAAATTCAATGATTTTTTTTAGAATTTTCGAAAAATAAGAAAACCATATCATTCTATGTATTGTAAAGTACATAATCTAGAATTAAACATTTTACCGGGTTCTTACCGCGTTTTAGTATATTTGAGTTCCCGATATTTGAGTTCCAGTTGTAACACTGCCGAAATATCGGGAACTCAAATATACTAAAACGCGGTAAGAACCCGGTAAAATGTTTAATTCTAGATTAAATAATAACCGCGTAACTTTCAAATACTGTAAGTACATAATATTGTAAATTTTCATTTCCTTCCGATCAACAATGTAAGAGTTAAATGGTTACAAAATGAGAACTGGTAAGGTTTGGAACTCTCTCCCTTCGTCTATCTTTCCTAGCAAATACAAACAGGACATTTTTAAAAGAAAGTTCATTGTCTTTTTCTGGGTGAACGCGCTACATCAGCTTCATCTACACTTTCCATCAGGTAAGCTTAAGCCAAGTGCACACCATGACTAAAAATTAATTTAAAAAAAACATTTTTGTACAAAAAATTATACAATGTGTTTCATAAGTAAAAATAAATATTTAAAACTCTTAAGGAGGTTGTTTAGACCGTCAAACTGAACAACTTTCTCTATGGGACCAACATCGAAATCGCGAAAAAAAATCCCCCCATATCCCATACATATTTTAGATCTAGTCTATTTGTAGAGTATGGAACATCATATTTTTTTTCGCGATTTCGATATTGGTTCCATGGTGAAAGTTGTTCAGTTTGATGGTCTAAACCATGTTGTTCATGTTGTTGTCAAATGTTTATTTGTATTTTTGTAACACCTTGTATAATATCTTGACGATATTTTCATTACATTTTATTCACGAACCATGAAACATAAATCTGAAACATGGATAAAATAGTAAACAGCCTATTTTTCACAAAATAAAACACAAAATTGTTAAGTACGTATTGTGAATAACTTACGTAAACAGATATTGTTGTGTATGGAATCGACAGTGTATTTTATCATCATAACATACTAAATGAGAATGCTGTCAAAACGTCTGCACGTGAACAAAACACACCGCATGAGCATGTGACTTGAATAATAAATACGTTTAGGCTCAGAATATTATTCTAATAGAAGGTAGTCGTCGGAGGTCGTTGGAGTCTAGTTTGAGACCTTTTTTGATAAGTTTTATGTGTAGATAGACAGTCGATGCTACAAACGCGTTAAGGGGCTACCTGCCGGTTTTGGGTAATTTTGTAACCATTTTATTCATTAACTATGACACTTTTTGAGCTGAAATTTAAACTGAACCATCTACAGGATATGAGAAGTGATGTGGTTTTTCTAGAAATCGATTTTAATGAATAAAACCGTCGAAAAGGGACTCTAAAGTCACCCCTTTTTTTCCAGTTGTAACCAACTCTTACATTTTTAATCGGAACAAAATGAAAATTTACTATATTGTTCACAATACAATTTAGAATGATGTGGTTTTTTTACTTTTTCGAAATTAATAAAAAATCATCGAATTTTTCAAAGAAAACAGCAAAATTCTGACCGGAGCCACGCGCTCTTTCTCATCGATTAGTATGGAGTGTGAGTGAGAGGAGAGTGGTCCACGGCTGATACGCCTTAAAAACAAATCTAACTCTGTTGCTATACACGCACGCAGACATAATTACATAATTTGATTAATTAGGAAAGTTGGCCACTTTAGTTTTGTACAGTAGAATCGTGAGGCTCAATCTAGACATAATATATGTATCTTTTTAGAACTTAGTTTACTTTATTAAGTTGAAGTCACTTTTATTATTATCTAAAAATGCGAATAGTAAAATTTTTTAAGACCAATATTTTTATAGTAAGTGGAGATAATTTTAAAATTTGGCACGAATTCGTATGAATTTGATTTAATTCGAATTTGATTTAATTGCATTGGAAGGCATCACAGTAGTGACATAATAAAGGTATACCGTCGTTCGGTGAGGGACACGTCTTTAAAAGTAAAAGAAGATTCAAATCTGTAACTGTAGGCACAGCATTACTATATTAGTCCTATACAGGGTGAAATTGATATCATTAGTATCCTTTTAAACTAAGAGTCTACCCATCAAACTGAACAACTTTTACTATGGGACCAAACAAATAGGAGCAAAAAAAAATCTGCTGTCCCATACTAAACTGCACCCGCCGCCGCTGCCTGCCTACACGACTCAAATGTATGGGACAGCAGATTTTTTTTTCCCATAGTAAAAGTTGTTCAGTTTGATGGGTAGACTCTTAGTTTAAAAGGATGCTAGTTAATGATATCAAGTTCACCCTGTATGGATATGACTTATCAAAGATTATAATATCGTATGAAAAATAAATAAAAAATGAAGTAAGAAATTCCTAATTAAAATATTTTCTTTTAAATTGTCGTAGATAATATTTTATTTAAAACATTTTTAAGTTTAAACACCTTGTTAAAATGCATGTATGTAAATATGAGAGATTTACTTAACATTTACTCTGAAATTTTGATTACATTTAAGTTTGTGAGAAAATTTTCGTTGAAGCAAAATAATTTTCTTACACAACCCGTAGGTATACTTACTTCATAAAGTTGATTAAATTTACCATTCAAGTAATCCCTTTACACATATTTCTCGAAATGTTTTGATACAATGAACATGCAAGAGCAAAATTATTTTTTTATTTCATCTATGGTACAATTTTGAGCTGAAAAAGAGACGGACGTAATGTGACACTAAAAAGATGTGAAGCATGCAAGGCATTTTCGCTTGTTCTACAAGGGACCTACACTCACACAGATGTACTAGCTCTAGGCGCAGGTCCGACACCCGTCACCATTATGTACCGCGTGACAGCACGCGCACAAAAGAAATGGGTGCTTCACTCGTGATTAGACGATATTAAGTCCGTCTTTTTTTCAGGTCCGTGCCTGTATAATTAAATGTTCTACAAAATGTTGTTGCCAGGCCTACTGCATGTAAAGAAAGTTATCGATATCGAAATAGGTACCTATATAATTATTATAACTATTAGGTACTAACAATTTTAATAACTTTTATAAAACTGGGCCGGCCGACACGAATTGGGTTTTTGTTCGCTAGGCCTGCAAAATGGAATAATACCGCAACTGAAATGTAATTGTAAGGCTCAATTCACACCAAAGTGGCAGCGGCCAGCAGTGCAGTTTCAGTTGTCATACTTTATCTATATTACTAAAATAGCATCGATTGATTGATTCGAAAAAAAGACATAGGCGCGTGATTACGCGCGGCCTTTGATTAAATTAAAATAGCCCATACGTCCTGCCACGATGTGTCTTATACCATACTACATTTATACAGAAGGCCCGATAGATAAGTTGGCGACATTTATAGGCGACTAAGCCAAATTCATTTAAATTTTCACAGAATCAACTGCCAGGTTTACACGTTTTGTAACAAGTTCCACAGGTTTTAAGATTAGTTTTTGAGATAAGACGGCCCGACAGCACAGACTGAACCTGCCTGCTGTACCGAGTGTCACGGATTCGAACCCCGTAAAGGACAAGTATTTGTATGATGAATATGAATATTTGTATATGGATGTTTGTATTATTTTGTCTAGTCATCATAATACAAGTCTAAGCTAGATTCTAGTACTATAAATGTGACTTGATAATTTGTGTGGCAATACCTGCCTGCCGCTGCCTGGGTGCCTCTATCTGCCGCTGCCTGCTGCTGCCATTTTGGTGTGAATTAAGCCTTACGGTCATTGACGGTATGTCATCGAAACTGTTTTGATCTGGTTTTGACCCTTATAAATATATAACTCATTTATTTAATGGTTTTTAGGTGTCCCTGTACTACTAACCAATAAAGACGAATTAATATTTAAACTAAAATACTTACCGGTAAGGCCCACTTGCGCCAACCACGGGTTAGCAATTAACTCCGGATAAAATGGCTCTTTCAGTTGTTTTTCTATACAAAAAATCATGGGTTACCAACTTAACCTGGAGTTTATTGCTAACCCAGGTTGGCGCAAGTGGGGCTAACAGTTTACCTACATACTGTTCGCTTGCAATTAAAAGCATGGAACAGATAAAACACTACAGATAATCGACATCATTCCATGGTGTTTTGCACAAAATATTATTTAGGCTTAAGTATGTTTTAATTATGACCCTGTCGCAATCATCAGTATGAGCACTGTGATAGGCAGAGCATCACTAAATACGTTTAAGCCTAAATTAGTTTTTGTGAAATCCGCCCTCAAATTGTATTTGTCTGGCAACATACAAAATCGTTTAACTTAATTAATTGTTTATTAAATTCGAGGGAATTGTTTTATTTGCCTATCTATTTCGTCACATAATTATCACACAATACATGAAAGCACTAAGGAATCTTTACACGCAAACTTGCAAAAAACCGGCCAAGTGCGAGTCGGACCCTTAAATACCACACAATTTATTTTTAATGTGTTTTTATTTCTTTTTTAGCGAGACCTCACACACACTTGGCCGGGTTTTATTATATTTTTTTTTAGATGAGAGTATGCTCAAAAATCAGTTTTCACACCAAGAGAGACGTTTGTATAAATTACCGTTTTCACCTTTGAAAAAAAACATGTTTCTTAGCATCATCATCATCATCTCAGCCGATGGACGTCCACTGCTAGATATAGGCCCCCCCAAGGATCGCCGCAACGACCGGTCCTGCGCTGCCCTCATCCAACGGGTTCCCGCCGCCTTCACCAGGTCTTCGGTCCACCGTGTGGGGGGCCTAACCACGCTGCGGTACGCGGTCGCCACTCAAAAACTTTTCGGCCCCATCGGCCATCGGTTCTGCGAGCAATATGCCTCGCCCATTACCACTTTAGATTAGCAATTCTTTGGGTTATGTCAGCTACTCTGGTTCTTCAGTGGATTTCATCATTTCTGAAGAATTTTTTTTCTGATTCGATCTCGCAGGGAAACTCCGAGCATATCCCTCTCCATTGCCCATTGGGTGACTTTCGAAGAATCGGAGATAAAAAGCTGAGAAGAGGCAGAATCGTATCGTCCAAGCCTGAGCTTCTGAGAGAGGTGCAGAAATTCTAATGGACAGTTATATAAGTTATCACGGAGACCTGCTACAAATCTGGCTAACGACACAAGAGCTAGATCTTTCTTGTATTGTAACGAAATTGTAACGAACGCTTACGTTTACCTTTCTAAACTCCAAATAGCAAAATAATAACGCCATGCTCGGCATCCTTTACAAATGACCTATTTTTCATTCATTACTACAAACAAGAAAATCGAACAAAAGTGTCCTAAATTATTTTCTAAAAAACTCTTGTGAACCGCTGAAATGAACCGATAAACTCGTCGTTCATTTACAAAACAACTCATTCATTCATTCATCCATTATGTTCAGCGAGTGAACACAAAATGAGCATTAACAATAGGTGAGTACGAAACGATTTATAGAGAAAAGGATTTCTTTTCAATACTATTTTTCTCTTTTAAGGTCCCATAAGATAAATAGTAAAATCCAAAACCCTAATAACTTTGTTATCGCCATTTTGTTAGACGTCCTAAACTTGTTTGTATTATGTAGATAAATTAAAATTGGTGTAATATCCTGTCAATATACTATTAGCTAAGATATAAACTTTGACTGTAGGTGTAATAATGTTTCTTTTATCTTTTACATTTAGGACTTAGGTATTCAATATAAATCAATTATTATTTGTCTCTTATGTGTTCGCAAAACTTCATCGCAATCAGACAAATGGAGTCTTATACTACAATCCTCTGTGCTTATACTATTCGTACGATTATCCGCTTTTGCCCGCATTATTGTACACATTCTTGGAATAGTTTCTAAGGAACAAAGAAATGCCGCGACGGAAGGGTAGTAAATGAAAAATACAATAGTTATTTGTTATGCTAGGCTGCAAAGTTGCTTTTTGGCGCGAGTACTTTTATTGAAACCTGAGCAAGCGAAGGATTCTAGGATTGAACCACGAGCGAGGCGAGTGGTTCAAATAATAGAATCCTGAGCGTTTAGCGAAGGTTTCAAAGGTACGAGACGCAGAATAACTTTGCAACCGAGCGAAACACACAATTTTTCACCTCACAACAGCGAGGAAAAAAAGTGAATTGCTAAAAAGAACATTTCAAAAAGTTTTTATTTTCGTGCTGGCCAGTGTCATGAAATAGTTATTAAGCATTTTCAGTGCATTGGCGGTATACAAAAATATTGAATAGACAAATTCGAATTTCAAAAATTCTTTCCACGCTAGCGGATAAAATGCACTTTTGCACTCAGATTTCGAATGATAAACAGAATCTTTCCGAGCTTGTGAGGTGAAAATAAAATTAAATGTCTTCATATCCGTCCGATTGTATACTTACAATTTTTATGAAAATGTCAAGAAAGGTATAATTTCACAAAAAAATTGAATCATCAATTGTGCAGATTTAGAGCAATAGAATCACTGACATATACTCTAGAGATAGACAGGCCCTTTCATAGAAGCAACATGTTCCACTTGAATGCGGTGGGCGCAACGCATTGATGGTCCTGAGTTCACTTCGTCACTATGGCAATGACAGACCGCAATGTGTCATTTTGTGTTGTTTTGTGTGACATGTTGTTTGTTTGAACGAGCTTGTCTATCGCTAGAGTATATGTCAGTGAATAGAATAGATCTACCACAGACTGTTAGAATGGACGGGATCACGCTAGCACGTATCCAGGAGGGCGATTGGTCGGATTTGTGACGACCCTGTTGGTGTACCAAGCCGGACTGCCAAATCAGGGTCTAGGGTTCGAATCCCGGTTCGGTCATGGATGTTATATAGGGTGAAATTGATATCATTAGCATCCTTTTAAACTAAGAGTCTACCCATCAAACTGAACAACTTTAGTATGGGACAGAAGATTTTTTTTTGCTCCCATAGTACAAGTTGTTCAGTTTGATGGGTAGATTCTTAGTTTAAAATTTTAAATTGATTTTTTAAAATTGATATCATTAGCATCCTTTTAAACTAAGAATCTACCCATCAAACTGAACAACTTGTAATATAAAGTAAGTAAGTTATAGCCTGTAGAATCCCACTGCAGGGCAAAGGCCTCCTTTCACGAATAAGGGTGAGAGGGAGTGGGCCATACTCCAACCACGCGGGCCCAGTGCGTGTTGGTGGAGGCAAGTTAGTGGTCAACTGGCTGTCAGAGAATTTTCAAGCCGCCTTAATAGGCCTCTGACCTGGCTTAACGAATAGTTACAGGGACCGGCGGTAGGCGGTAGGGACAGTTAGGGACCGGCGGCTTCGAGCCGCACGAGATTGAGCAATAACAGGTCTGTGATGCCCTTAGATGTCCTGGGCCGCACGCGCGCTACACTGAAGGAATCAGCATGTTCTCCCTGGCCTAGAGGCCCGGGCAACCCGCTGAAACTCCTTCGTGCTGGGGATTGGGGTTTGCAATTATCCCCCATAAACGAGGAATTCCTAGTAAGCGCGAGTCATAAGCTCGCGTTGATTAAGTCCCTGCCCTTTGTACACACCGCCCGTCGCTACTACCGATTGAATGATTTAGTGAGGTCTTCGGACCGACACGCGGTGGCTTCACGGCCGTCGGCGTTGCTGGGGAGTCCGTTTCTACTCAGTACAGTAGTGATTATGGAATAGAGCTATTCTAACTCTTTCCTGTTGTGTACACGATGTGCTATCGAGAAAGCCGTCGGTGTTATCGAGGTGGCCACGGGGTTGCCGGTTTACCCGGGCCACAGTTGAAACGGGATCTGGTAGAATCCTTGTTGTAATGGGCTGGAAGTACGCCCTAACAGTTGTTCCTGCGGGAAATTAAACGATGGAACGAAATTTTATAACTTTAATCCAGTCAAGCACAAAAGTGAAAGTTAGTTTTAACCGTGTACCTACTTAAACGTTAACCGCGCGGTGACGACACATTTGCTATTCGCAAAGTAAAAGGCGCTTCAACATGCCCCCGGGCGTTGAAAGATATTCTTTCAACCAGATGATTCTGAAGACACCGGCAGGGTGCAAATCTTGCTGAAGGCCCTTCGGATCACTCCAGTAGATGTCCTGATGTCAGCCACACGAACTATGCCATCAGGTCCAGGGTGAACTGCGACAATTCTGCCTAGCTTCCACTTCAATGGAGGCATATGATCTTCCTTGATCACTACCAGTGAATCCAGCTTTAATCCATCCTTGCAGGACCGCCACTTAACCCTCTGCTGTAGCTCTGATATGAACTCTTTGCTCCATCTTTCCCAAAAATGCTGACGAAGCTGTTCAATACGTTGAAATCGGGTTAAGTGACTGGTGGAATGATTCTGATAATCTTGAAGTGGAAAGGAGGTGAGCGGTCGCCCAATAAGAAAAAGACCGGGCGTAAGTGGGGCGTAATCCGCTGGGTCCGAAGAAAGTGGAGTCAGCGGTCGAGAGTTTAATATCGCCTCAACTTGCGTCAACGTGGTGTTAAGCTCTTCGTACGTTAAATGACAATTTCCCAACACTCGTTCTAAATGATATTTGGTTGACTTTACACCCGCCTCCCAAAGACCACCAAAGTGAGGAGTATAAGCCGGTATAAAATGGAATTTAATGCTATCATTCGCCAAACTATCGCTCAAAGAATTGCAATTCGCTTTTAGAAACTTCGAAAGCTCGTTACACGCACCAACAAATGAGGTACCGTTGTCAGAGTAGATATTAACAGGTTTTCCCCTTCTGGATATGAATCTACGTAGTGCTAGTAAATAATTATTGCTTGTTAAGTCACCTACCAGTTCTAAGTGAATAGCTTTGGTCGTGAAACAAATGAAAATGGCAATGTAGACCTTCACCAGTCTACATCCACGACCTTGGCGACTAGCACTCATGATGGGGCCGGCATAATCAACACCTACGCTTTCAAAAGCATATCCACCTGGAAGAAGACGCTGCTGTGGTAAATTTCCCATCAAGGGAGCCACGATTCTACCTTTCATGCGACTACATCGCACGCACTTATGATAGCATGCCTTCGCCAAGTTTCGACCTCCTATGGGCCAATACGTATCCCTAATGGATGCCAACAACAACTGCGGACCGGCATGCATCAATCGTTTGTGTTCAAATTCAAATAATAACTTCGTAAAAATATGAGTGGACTGTAATAATATCGGGTGCTTTTTATTATAAGAGAAGTTTGAATTGTCAAGACGGCCTCCAACGCGCATTATTTTGTCCTCATCAATGAAGACATTAAACTTGTGCAGCGAACTCTTAGCAGGTAAACTCTGCTTATTCAAAAAAAGTTTATATTCGGGAAAGGAATCGTCTTGACACTTCGAAATAATTAAATTTAATGCGTTCCGTAACTCTACTTCTTGCAAGAATTCTGTCTCTACAGGTTGTTTTCTGCAAGATGTAATAAATCTTAAAACGTAAGCCACGGAACGTAAAAGACGTAAGTAATTAGAAAAACGACTGAAATCTATAAAACCATCTTTTTTATCGTCATTGTTCATAACGATCTTTAATGAAACATCAGGTCGAGCCTCGGGTAACTTAATAATGTGTTTGGGTTGAGAAGGCCATTGCAACGGGTCGTGATTCAAGAAATCAGGACCGGACCACCAGAAATCCAAATTCTGCAGAGTACTAATATCTACGCCACGCGATATTAGATCTGCTGGATTTTTATCGGTTGGGACGTGCTTCCAGGTACAATTATCTGTCTTTTCCAAAATCTCAGCTATACGGTTACGTACAAACGGCTGAAGTTTGTAAGGCAACATTTGTAACCATCCCAACACGATAGTTGAATCGGTCCAGAAATAAGTTTGATTGACCTTTACTCTAAGAGAACTGACAACCTTCTCATAAAGCCGAGCTCCTACTAATGCACCACATAATTCCAACCTAGGGATTGTCGTGGGTTTGATTGGTGCCACGCGACTTTTAGCCATTAACAAACGGACTACGATCTCGCCAGTGTTGTTAACGCTACGAACATAAACGCATGCACCATACGCGCGCTCGGACGCGTCCGTAAAAATGTGTAACTCTAGCGCCTTGGATGAGTCACAGACAGCCAAACGTGGAACACGAATATTATTTAAAAGTGGAAATGTTTTCACGATCTCATTCCAACGTTTGTTGATTTCTGGAGTTAATGGCTCATCCCATGATAATTTGTGTAACCATAACCTTTGTAACAACATTTTCATTGTTATTACGCAAGGCGCTAGGAGGCCTAAAGGGTCAAATATTTGTGCAACAACTGACAACATGTCACGTTTAGTTTGACCATCGGGAATTGACGAAACCATAGGAAAGCAGAGTTCATCAGAATCTGCATGCCAGCCTAAACCTAACAGTTTGTCAGGCTGGTTACATCCTATGTTCAAATTTAAAGCCTTTTGAGCAGATTCGGGTACCAGTTCGGGTTCGTTCGACTTCCATTTTCGAAGTGGCATACAAGCTGAGGCAAGAGCGTTAGTAATTCCATCCCGCAAGCGTTTAACATCATTTAAATCGTCACCTCCAGTCAGCAAATCATCGACGTAAAAGTCATGTATGATGGACGTGGCGACTTTGTCATCCATGCTGTCAAGACCATGGAGCATGGCATGACCATGGTGCATGTTAAGACCTTGGCGCATGTCAAGACCTATTTGCTTAAGGCATCGCGTCGCAAGAAAGGGAGCACTGGCCGTACCATAGGTAACGGTGTTCAACTCATAAGTCTTGACAGGCTCAAGAGTGTTGTTACGCCACAGAATGCGTTGTAAATGCCTATCAGACGGATGGACAGCTGTCTGTCTGTACATCTTCTCGACGTCAGCAGACAGTATGTATTTGTGTTGCCGAAATCGAAGAAGAATGGACAATAAATCGTCTTGAACCGTAGGACCAACTAACTGATTGTCATTGGAGGAAACGCCTGAAGTCGTGGGGCAGCTCGCATTGAACACCACTCGCAACTTTGTAGTAGTGCTACTCTCACGGAGAACACCGTGATGAGGTATAAAATACGAGTTGTCATTCAAATCAACCCTTTGACATTCAGACATGTGTCCCAACGACTGATACTCCGACATGAAGTCGTGGTACATCATGCTCAACGCTGGTTTACCCTTCAATCTGCGTTCTAGAGAAAATAAGCACTGCTTAGCTTTATGATATGAATCTCCTAAAACAGCAGGATTCTGCTTGAGTGGTATACGAACGCAAAAACGACCGTCTTTGAGTCGGGTCGTGTTCCGTTCAAAATGTTCTTCACATTGCTTCTCTTCTGGAAAGTAATGAGATGACTTTGAGCTGACCTCTTCCAGCTGCCAAAAACGCGTTAAATCGGGTTGAATGTCATCCATCTTACTATACGTAGCGGAACTGATTTTAGTGAAGTTACATTTAATATCATTTGACAGCAATCCAACATGATTGCTTGTAATGGGACCAGAGACAATCCATCCTAACCTGGTTTCACAGAGAACCGGCATTCCACTACCTAGCTTTATTCTTTGTGACCCTAACAAATCCCAAAAAAGATCAGCGCCTATTAAAATATCAACATTAGCAGGCTTATAAAATGTAGGATCAGCTAAGCAAATGTCTGAAGGAATATCAAGACTTGATAGATTGATTCCTCGGCTTGGAACATTATTAGTGATGGAAGGTAAAACGAAACAATGAAGGTCAGCAGAAAATTGATCATTTAATGACTTCATGTTTACACGACATGTGGTCCCTACGTGTGAAGTAGCATTATTAATGCCTAGAATCGACCTGTCCACCTGACTGGTCGCTAACTGTAATTCTCTACACAGCTTCTCAGTCATGAGGCACGATGTACTGCCACTGTCGAGTACAGCGCGAACGATATGTTCACTATTATTATTACCGCACAACTTTATTAAAGCAGTTGACAACAACACATCGCGCTGACCGTGATCACAAGAACCGTTAACATTTGCTGACAATGCTAAATTATCAGCATCGCCAGTAGGCGGCGGCGGCGGCGGTGGAAGTATAGCCTTAGGAGTGTTGTCATTTTCGTCACGTGTGTTCAACGCTTTAGGCTCAGATACATGAACGAGAGTATTATGTCTGCGTTTACAAACTTTACAACCAGGTTTCTTACAATGGTTAGCAAAATGACCAGTTCGAAAACAATTAAAACAAACCTTATAACTCGGCAATAACTTCAAACGGGCATCATTACTCAACGCGAGAAACTGTGAACAATTCATTAAATTATGATCGCCTTTACATGTGGGACAGATTAATTTACTATCTGTACCTTTGGAATTTTGAACTGATACCATAGACTTCAGCTTGGGATTTGGCTTACCAGTCGAGTTTAGATTCAGATTACGCGACAGTTCTAATGTTTCAATTAAATCTGCGCGATTGCGCAAAAACTGAAGAAACGTGTCAAAAGTTATAACGCTATTCTTCTCTAAACGACCTTTCATCTCTTCCCACTCACGGTAAGTCTTCTGATCTAGTTTGTTAGTAACAATATAGATCAGAAGAGTATCCCAATGTTTGACTGGCTCACCTAATGATTCTAAAGTACGCAGGTTTTTATTTAATTGGTCAATGAAACGTTTCAATGTGACAGAAGACTCCTTTGTAATGGTTTCTAGGTTGAATAAAGCTGAAACATGATTTTGAATCAATAAACGTTTATTGTCATATCTATCGCATAAAAGTCTCCACGCCACAGAGTAGTTACTCGCAGAAAACTCAATCGACTGAATCACCACAGCAGCAGACCCCTCCAGAGACGCACGTAAATAGTGAAACTTATTTATTTCATCAATCTCGTCATTCGAATTAATTAGACTCGTGAAAGTGTCATGAAACTCAAGCCAATTTTCATATGATCCACTAAATTTTGGCAATTGAATGGTAGGCAACCTAACAAGCTTGTGGTTACTAGCACGTGTACTACCCTTATCACTACCACTATGAACTGATAACTCGTCGTTATTTTTGTCGAAGTTATCCATCAAACTTTGAGCATTAGCCAGAGCTTTGTAATACTGTGACTCAAATTCCGAACGGTCAGACAGCTGAATGTCGACGTTTTCGGTTAAACATTCCAACTGCAACTGTACCTCATCATATTGTTCATACAACGACTCGATCTTACCCATACGCAATTGCATTTCTTTTACGTCAGAAGAACTCAAAGATTTACTAGATAGCGTGTTTAGGTAGTTTGTAAAAATAGTTAAACGACCTTTAAAACTGCCTCGCTTTTTAATCAGATCCTTTTCATCAGACATTTTGGGAGTCGGGTGTTGTCAACCTGGAATTGATACAATATAAAATGTTAAACAACTATAATGAACTAGCACGTAGGTATTGTACCTATAATAAACTTTTAAACAATAAAAATCGGCAGTTTAATTTATCAATTACGGCCAGCTGTTTAACAACAGTAGGTAAACAAGTGTAGACTGTGCTCTCGGCTACTAATTTTCAATAAATTACAACCAAAAATAGGTATGAATCATAACAAATCCTCTATCGTTAATACACAGTCATATAATACGTAGTACATCCACTAATGACAATAACAAAGTAAATAACTTGTCTAGATCTCATTAACACTTTATCTAAACTGTATTATCCTATAGATAACTACCTAGGTACATATAACTGCTTTATGTGAATAATTAGCAAGTTTGTTATTAAGTTAAATAATGTAGCACTAGTGCTAACTGTACTGTATTATATAAGTACGATTTATCTTAATAACAGCTAAACAGAATTGATTTATTCACAATGCAATAGGTAGATAACGTAATCTATGAATATAAAAGATAATACAAAATGCTACCAACCTTATCAGTGTGCGTAGATTTACACTAAACTTTACCTGATTGAGTGTTGGGTGAATATTATAATAAATCTAGACTTAACACCACGTAATTATAGATCTTGATCTTCGTTCCACGATGTAGGTATATAACCTCCACTTAACACCACAGTTAAATTCTTGATTCCATAAATATTACATCAATCCTTGATATAATAGCAGCTAATCCTTCTTCTAATTAGATCCGGCTCGAAGGACCATGTACGGATATTAACCATGGGTTTTCGAAATTAAACGATGGAACGAAATTTTATAACTTTAATCCAGTCAAGCACAAAAGTGAAAGTTAGTTTTAACCGTGTACCTACTTAAACGTTAACCGCGCGGTGACGACACATTTGCTATTCGCAAAGTAATAGGCGCTTCAACAAACGCCATCTGGCGGAGCTATCCGAGACCAACTGCTTAACGTGCCTTCCGAAGCACGGAAACGCTCGAGATGAAATACCACTAAACGGTCACCCATCCAAAGACTGACCGGACCTGACGTTGCTTAACTTCGGTGATCGTTTCCAATACCGAAGCTCCACTAAGCCAACGAGCGCTTCAACTTGTAATATGGGAGCAAAAAAAAATCTGCTGTCCCATACTAAAGTTGTTCAGTTTGATGGGTAGACTCTTAGTTTAAAAGGATGCTAATGATATCAATTTCACCCTGTATGTTTGTGCCGTTGTTGTATGGTTCCCATAACAAAAAGCCAAAGGTTTACTTGGTATCATTACAATGTATGTGCCTGTGAGCGTTATTTATTTATTATTTATTTATCCACCGTCACCGTCACTTTGTGTGCGTTACCTTCTAGGGTTCCATTCTATACTGCCTTTTTTAAGAACATGGTCTCGGCTAATACTTAATTACGGAACCCTTGGGAGATGGCACATCTCAGACACGAACATTTTTTGTAAAGAATAAAATGATGAAACTGCGTCATTAATTTTCTTTTGTGTTTGTTCAATCGTAACAAAACTTACTGAGATTTGCGTTAGCTAGTAGCAAGTATCAGAGATTGGGCTGATAAAACACACAAACTGGAGTGGTCTGGCCTAGCAGGTCTACAACACTCCAAAAAATTTATCAGCAATGTGACAACTCGTGTCTCAAAGTTCATACTGAACAACAGCAGGAGCAAGGCTCGTGCCATCGTCGGAGCCCTCACTGGGCACTACGCCACAGGCGCGATGATGCACAAAATGAAACTCACCCTAGATCCCAGCTGCCGAGCATGCGGAGAGGATGAAGAGACTATGGAACATATTCTTTGTGACTGTGATGTCTTGGCGGCAAAACGCATGTGCCTCCTCGGAGATGGATACCCAAAACCGGGAGATCTTAGGTTTCTTCCCCTCAATGGTATTGCCTCCTTCATTGACCATGTATTTGAAGGGTGAGGAAAGCAAAAAGTATTGGGGCTAACACAAAAGATCCCGCTGGGTCGAAGTGTTGCTGGCCTGCCAGCCCCCACAACAAGATAAGATAAGATAAGATAGCTAGTAGCAAAACTATCTATAGGGTAAAACAGAGAGTGTAAGGAAAAGTATCTATCCAATAAACTGAACAACTTTTACTATGGAAGCAAACCTGTCAGCGCAAAAAAAATCAGCTGTTCCATACTAAACTGCAGCGCCTACTCGATTCAAATGTATCGCTGATTTTTTTGGGTCCGTAACGGAAGTCCGAATTACAGATGCATGAAGCATAATGCATGAAGTCCAAAAGTTTTTTTTCCGACCCACCATTATCCGACTGGACGTAGCATCGAATTAACTTGTATCGAAAGACGATTATCCGAATGCATAAAGTCCGAAAGTTTTGCTCTGACTAAACAACATCCAATCTTTGACATTTATAATATTTTCTCACCTCCGGACGGAAAGCGTCAATTTTCGTCCCTCTGCGCTAAACAAAGTTGTCGCTTTCAACCTCCGTCGAGGAGAAAAATAGTATACTAAACTCGGACAGTAAATAAGAAAGCCTCAGATCACATGTTTGTTGACCAAGGCAAACGACCTTTCTTACTTTCCTGCCCTCGGTGTGTAATCTACTATAGTAAGATGATATCTAGGTGTTGGAATAGGTAAGTGCTCGAACACATTCGAGGACCTATCACGATTCGGCAGACAACGTAATCCCGCGCCTTATGACTAAGAGCTGGCTACGAGTTTTCAAAATGATAAGGTGTAGTGAAAATTTTTATGGAAAAGCCTTCCTTACTAGCTGACAAGTACATTGCACTGACTGGCAGAAGTCTACCTCGGGGAGGGAAGCGGGGGTGGGGGGTCAAACACGTCAATTTTTAATCAAAATAAAATCATCGTTGTAGTTCTGAAATTTTGTGTAGTTATAGTTTTTAGCAGTAGAAATAACGTAAAATTATTGGCAGAAGTCTATGTCGGGGATAACCCGTTGGCAGAAGTCGATAAAGTTGGTAAAAATTAGTCAAATTAAAATGATAAGGTGTATTTCTGCCAATTTCGTTTTTATATAGTTTATGGCTTCAAACAGCAGTACATAAGTTGGCAGAAGTCAAAATGGTGGCTAAGTGTATGAAAAAATGAATTTAAATTATGGATTTTTTTTACATTTTCTTATAATTTGTTCGACCAAGTATTAAAAATGTTATAGTATGTTATCTATTTGTAATCTACTCACAAAGCCCTTTCATTTGATACCCCACATGCTATGTTGGAAAGATAATTGTTTGCTTCTTTTTACTGCAATCTTCATGACGTCACAATTTCGACCCCCACAGTCTGAGCGCATGTCATCTCATATTATTTGTGTTCAGAATTTCCCAAAATCATTGTGGTGGTATAAGTAAACGTTGCCAGAAGCCGATAAAATTGTGGAAAAATTTTCAAATTTTTGTTACTAGGTGTAGTTCTGGCAATTTATTCAGCTATACAGGGTCCAACTTAATATGCTGACACTTTTTTAAGGGGATGATCAGACCATCAAACTGAACAACTTTCTCTATGGAACCAACATCGAAATCACGAAAAAAAATCAGCTGTCCCATACATTTGGCTCGAGTAGGTTTGCAGTTTTGTATGGAGAAGAAGATTTTTTTCGTCATTTCGATGTTGGTGCCACAGAGAATGTTGTTCAGTTTGATGGTCTGATCATCCCCTTAAAAAAGTGTCAGAATTTTTAGAAGGACCCTATACTGGGTGTAAGTGACAGCCTAGCAAATACTGAAACGGTGAACTCAGACCATCAAACGAACCACTTTCACTATGAAGCCTATACCTCAGGAAACGCGAAAAAAAAATCAACTGTCCCATACAAAACTGCTGTACCTACCAGACTCAAATGTATGGGATAGCTGATTTTTTTTCGAATTTGTCACCTGAGAAATGCGTTTTAAATTATGTCCTTATCTCCCCCTTGCATATTCAGGGTGTAAGTGACAGCCTAACAAATACTGAATCGGTGAACTCAGACCATCAAACTGAACAACTATCACTGTAGACTTTCCTCAGGAAACGTGAAAAAAATCAGCTGTCCTATACAAAACTGCTGTACCTACCAGACTCAAATGTATGGGACAGCTGATTTTTTTTCGCGTTTCCTGAGGAAAGTCTATAGTGATAGTTGTTCAGTTTGATGGTCTGAGTTCACCGATTCAGTATTTGCTAGGCTGACACTTACACCCTGTATATGCAAGGGGGGACATAAGGACATAATTTAAAACGTGCATTTCTCAGGTGACAAATCCTACTGAGAAAAATATTTAGCCACTCTAACCAGAAATTTGCAAATTCAACTAGAATTTTCAGTAAGTAGTACTTAATATCTTTGTTAGTTGCAAACTATACTCTATAAATAGCAACGAAAATTTAAGGCCATTTTTAATTACAGAAAAAGAGATTTGAAACACTTGGACGTTACTTATTCTTAGAACAGCTTTAGTAACGACCAAGATATATCTACCTACCTACATCGTAGATGTACCTACATCTTTCTGTTAAATAAATTATATTTGCCTATCAGAATTGGCCAGAAAAATAAATAGGTGTTACAAAAAAATTACAAATAAACATTTAAGGGGGTGTTTCGACCATCAAACTGAACAAACGAAAAAAAACTGATGTTCTGAGCTAAATTCTAACTTCCTTAAAAGTTTTAAATTTTAATGTTTATTTTTACTGTTGTCACTGGCTATGTGCGAAGTGGTGATGGGAACTGTCAGCGCCCGCGGTCGGAGAAATATGTACTTTGGTCGGACAAGCTGTGTAAAATATGCTTGAATCTATGCAAATCCATACAGTAACTCAACACGAAATCTCCAAAACTGTAAAGACTACAAACTTAAAATTTTGCATGGAAGTTTCTATTGGCATCTTAGGTGCTCACTAAAAAGGCATAAGCATATGCTTACGACTATATTCCCCGAGGGGGTAGTCAGAGATATTCTGAAACCTCAGAACATCCACGTTTCACCTGTAGTACCGAAACACTGTCCAGTGTGACGGGGGGGTGAGCCCGTCGCCACTTATAATGGACAGTTGGTACAATGCATGCCTCTAATTTGAAGCATGTAGGTTTCCTCACGATGTTTTCCTTCACCGAAAAGCCAATGGTGTTACAAATCGTACATAAATTCCGAAAAAATCGCACTCCTGGAGTATGATTTTTGTAACTCAAATCAGCACTAAAAAGATGCATATCTCCAGAGTAATTTTGACATTTTCAACTGCTGAGTTCGACGTATGACATTCAAAAATCGCACTCCTGGGCGGGGATCGAACCATCGCCTCCTGCAAGGCAGGCAAGGTTACTCGCCACTGGAACACCATGGCTGGCAAGTACTTAAACGGTGAATTCAGACCACCAAACTGAACAACTTTCAAAAAAGGGTTTTTTTGAAATTTTATCTCCAAAGGTGTGAAAACTGGGATAAAAGTTGGTACGGAAATTGGCATTGCAAATATCTTGGATTCTAGCAAATAGTTATTTTTAATATCGATAATATTGCTAATTTCTTTAGTTTTAACATTACTTTATTATGAAATAACAAACTTTAACTAACAAAATGTTACTTGAAGTAATTAACGGCGGTACGACACCAGCCAGGGGCGCTAGTGTCGTGCACATAGCCATATTCCAGAACTAGAACTAAGGTATTTCAAATTATTTAATGGTTTAGTTACTAATATCTATAAACAACAACTAAGGGTTGAACTACACATGGCCGCACGCGATTGCATTTTTCCGTCGCTCCGACGAATCGACGAGACGAGCATAAAACATAGAAGATAGACGGAACGCGATCGCACGCGGCGTGCTGTTCCGTACTATTCCGTTCCGTCTATCTTATATGCTCTAGCAAATGACGTTCCTGAGTGACAGAAAAGGATGGAGCGACGGAAAAATGCGATCGCGTGCGGCCATGTGTAGTTCTACCCTGAATCGATACATTCAGTAAATAATTTGAAATACCTATAAGTATCTACAGGGTACATTTTTAGTCAATACGGATACCTACCTTACTCATCATCATCATCATTCTACTCATCAAACTGAACAATTTCTGAGATCTAAGGGACCAACATCGAAATCGTGAAAAAAAAAATCTGCTATTCCATTCCATACATTTGAGTCGTACCTACGGCAGCAGATTTTGTTTTTGTTTTTAGTTGTCAATGATGATCTGAATTACCCCTTTAAATATTATACAGGGTGTAAGAGACATCCTGGCAAGTACTTAAACGGTGAATTCAGACCACCAAACTGAACAACTTTCACTATAGAGCCAACCTTAGGAAGAGCGAAAAAAATCGGCTGCTCCATATAAAACAGCTTAACTACACTCGACTCAAATACATATATGAAACAGCTGATTTTTTTCACGTTTCCTGAGGGTGGCCAGAGAGGAGTAAAAGCCAGACTTTCACTTACACCCTGTATATGGTGTTTTGTTACACCATGTATATTAGTAAATACCCGTAACCCGTACCGGAAGGGATACCTACTGACTGAGTGACCGTTATCTTTTATATATTTTTCGGAATGAACCCTTCGATAGGTAGATATTATTGCAGAAATGACAAAAATTTGTTGAACTAGAATTTGGTAAGTACCTATTACGATCTTGTTGTCTAGTAAAATATTTCGGCGGGTAGTTGTCAATAGGTTTTTTATAATATGTCACCAGCTCATCGGAGTCCTTCCGCGCCACTCCGTCTGTAGATGTTTTCCAATCAAAACACAAAGCATTCTGTATAATGTTTGGATAAATCGATAACCAATAATGACTTCAATGTAACATTCTTGTTTTTTGAAAATGTTGGTTAATTATGCAGAAAGATAAAATATTCGATTGAGGGCAGCACTGGAACCTCGGTGATCTATGGACCAAAAACTATACTTTACCTGTACCACCACAATGATTTTGCGAAATTCTGAAGACAAAATATATATATGAGATGACATGCAGTCAGACTGTGGGGGGTCGAATCTGTGACGTCGTGAAGATAGCAGTCAAAAGAAGAAAACAATTATCTTTCCAACATACCATGTGGGGTATCAAATGAAAGGGCTTTGTGAGTAGATTACAAATATAGAACATACTATAACATTTTCAATACTTGGTCGAACAAATTATAAGAAAATATACAAAAATGCCACAACTCAAAGTCATTTTTTCATATACTTAGCCACCATTTAGACTTCTGCCAATTTATGTACAGCTATTTGAAGCCATAAACTATATAAAAACGAAATTGGCAGAAATACACCTTATCATTTTAATTTGACTAATTTTTACCAACTTTATCGACTTCTGCCAACGGGTTATCCCCGACATAGACTTCTGCCAATAATTTTACGTTATTTCTACTGCTAAAAACTATAACTACACAAAATTTCAGAACTACACCGATGATTTTATTTTGATTAAAAATTGACGTGTTTGACCCCCCACCCCCGCTTCCCTCCCCGAGGTAGACTTCTGCCAGTCAGTGCAATGTACTTGTCAGCTAGTAAGGAAGGCTTTTCCATAAAAATTTTCACTACACCTTATCATTTTGAAAACTCGTAGCCAGCTCTCCGTCCTTGCTCTCTCCATACCAAGCATTTACGTTGTTACGTCAATCTGGACGTCTCGGGCTTATAGCTTCAAGACAATAATGCCGTAATGTATTGTGAAATCGGTTTACGTTTACATAATAAATAGCTTCATAACATTCCAGTTTTATATCATCATAATACGTCCCACTGCAATGATTGAATTTTGTTAGTACTTAATTTAAACTAGCGGTGTGCATAGATGGTTATCGATCCAAGAAGGCATCCATGTACTATTTTTTGAAAATTCATCACCACAGCCTATATACAACGTGTTAATGAATAAGCACAAAACCTCATACACCCTAACTGATTGATAACAAAATAAATGGATTGAAATAATAATTTAATTATTTCGAGAGTTCAAATTTAAAATCAAATAAAGATTGAAAATTTGTCTCGGGCGGGACTTGAATTCGCACTTTGCCAAACCGGGGAAACGTGCTAACCATTTACACCACCGAGCCCACTACCAGAGAACGAAATTTTCAATCTGTTACGTCTTAAGGCGACGTCCCCTCGTTTGTCTTCCATCTTGTTTTGGCAGTAAGTATGGCAGTAAGAGTGTGCCCGTGCAGTGGGTTGAGATTGAGTTCAGTAAGTTTTTCATTTCACAAACTAATTATTTAATTTTTTGAATAAAAATATCATGTTGCAAACATGATAATTCGATTCTGCTCTTGATTCTAAACAAACTAAGTACTTACTGTCTAGTTTTGCGTCAATACATTAACACCCTATATACGTCCCACTGCAGGGGCACAGGCCTACTCTGAGGGAATGGATGGGCGGCAGTCACCACGCGTGCCCAATGCGGATTATTAGACTTCACGTACGCTTCAGAATTTCTTCTTCAGCGTATGCCGGTTTCCTCACGATTTTTTTTTTTCACCGTTTGAGGAGGTATTACGTACTGTTACTGTTTGTTTTCTCTAAAAGCACGTAAGAAATTCCACAAGTTAATTTGAAACTCAGCCACCTCATTCTTTTCCTAAACTTTCCTAAATCCTAGTAAATACAATAGTAGTATCAAATTTCAGTCGTTAAGGCGTACAAAAGAAGGTTTTCATGGTATTTACTCCAATATTCCAGCCAACTATTGTGGAACTGACATGGTAAGCCTATCCTTTATAAAATGAAGCGAAATTCTGTTATAAAAGAATATGAACTAGCGAATGAAGCTAGGTCGATTTTTAGCGGAATATCGCATAGAAACATTTACTTAATATTTTGCCAGCCAGAGAGAAGGATCGCAGGTTCGAATCCGTGGTCTTATGGAGTCTAATGGTTAAGAGCATTGGGCTCTTGACACGGAGGTCGTGGGTTCGATTCCCACGGGTTGCGTTCGTTTTTTAATAAATATGTTGGACATTGTCACACAAATTATCTAGTCACATTTATAGTCCCAGAAACTAGCCTGGACTTGTATTATGATGACTAGACAACGATATAGAATACATATATAGATACAAACGTCCATGACTCGGGTACAAATATTAATATTAATCATACAAATATTTGTCCCTTACGGGATTCGAACCCGTGACCCTCGGCACAGCAGGCAGGTTTACTACAGACTGTGCTATCGGGCCGTCAAAGATGTCTGTTTCCCTAGTTGGTTAGGACATTTTTTTTTTTTTTTTTTTTTCACAGGCACATACATTGTAATGATCCCAAACTAAAGCACTAAAGGCTTTTATTATGGAAACCATACAACAACGGCACGAACATATAACATCCATGACCGAACCGGGATTCGAACCCTGGACCCTGGTTTGGCAGTCCGGCGTGGTAACCATTACACCAACCGGGTCGTCTACATTGCAGGCTGAATCAACTAAATGTCTGAAAATATAGATGATTCCGTGCTTCGGATGGCACGTTTAGCTGTCGGTCCCGGCTACTATTTCTGGTGGTTAGTAGTCCTTACATAAAAACCGTACATAAAAACATAAAAAGCGTCAGAGGCCGTAAGGCGGTTTGAATAAACTCTGACACCCTTGCCCACACGATAAGAAGGAGAGATACAGGTTGTTTATAGTTGCATTACTTTAAGGGGTGATTGTACCCATGATACTGAACAACTTTCCCTAAGAAACCTACAGGATTTTTTTTTTCGGCTTTTCATATAAAAATTCGATCAGATTTGCCTTTAGTAAGAAAATTTTTTTTAACAATTTCCTATAGGTTTCTTAGGGAAAGTTGTTCAGTATCATGGGTACAATCACCCCTTAAAGTAGTGCAACTGTTTACCCTAACACCCTGTATAAGTCTGCCGCCCTTATCATAATCAGCGCAATCGACATTTTTGGAAAAATTGAGTTATGGGCATATTCGGAATCAGCGTAAAGCGATCTACATGCATAACTGATCCAATTTTTGATTTTCTTATTTTAAATGTGGTTTTTTGATAAGCAAATTTGTCGCACTTGCAAACTTTCCATAGGTATACTAAACATATACCACGTGATAGCCATTATGATACTTAATTTAGTAAGTCATTCAAAAGGTTCTTCACACTTACTAATAATAAGCACCGGAATATCGCATGCGGTTGTTTTGCCTAGGATTGCCACAGTTAACAATAATAATAAATTCTAAGCATAATCAACGCACTTGACTGTTACGTTACTCTTGGTGGTAACTTATAGATAATTTACTTAACCTCTACTAGTCATAAACATCATATTTGAGTAGATGCGATTGTTATGTTTAGAATTTATTTGCTTAGACAAAAAATATTACTAATCATAAACATTGATCCTAAACATTACCAACGCAACTAGCGCAAGTGCAATTATTATACTTACCTGGGAATCAATAGCAGAGGGAGCAAATACGTTGGCAAATACGTTCGTTATGACTAGTAAGAAGGTCACTTACATAATATGGGACGAAATAAAAAAAACTTGCCCTCTTTAAATAAACCTTGTAATTTACCCGCATCAGCCAAAAAATGAGAAAAAGAGAAAGTTACTATCCTATGTTTTATTTCTGTTCATAAACTTTCATACACATAAAGTTTTATCAAAATCGGTCCAGCAGTTTTTGAGTCATCATCATCATCTCAGCCGCTGGACGTCCACTGCAGGACATAGGTCTCCCCCAAGGATCGCCATAACGACCGGTCCTGCGCTGCCCTCATCCAGCGTTTTCCCGCCGCCTTCACCAGGTCGTCGGTCCACCCTACGCTGCGCTTTCCGGTACGCGGCCGCCACTTGAGAACCTTCTTCAAAGTTGGACCTACCTAACTGAATAGTTTGTCCCAGGTAAACATAATCGTCAAAAACTTCGAGCGCAGAGTTTCCAATCGTTACAGGAGTGGGTTCAACATAGCCATTTGATATGATCTTTGTCTTGTCCATGTTCATCTTCAGACCAACTCGTTCGGAGGCTCTGCTAATATCATCGAGCATTCAACTGAGCTCTTCTATAGTCTCCGCCATGATGACTATATCATCGGCAAACCGAAGGTGACTTATGTACTCGCCGTTTATGTTGATGCCTAGCCCTTTCCAGTCCAGAACCTTGAAAACATCTTCCAGTGCAGCGGTAAACAGTTTCGGAGATATAACGTCTCCCTGCCTCACACCTCGCTGCATTAGGATAAGTTTCGAGTTCTGGTACTGTAGTCGAACTGACATAGACATGCGTTTTTGTACAAGCATTTTAGCACCTCGATGTACCTACCGTTAGTCTACTTGGTATCGCTGAAGAGACTGCAGTACAGCCCAAGTCTCAATCGAATCAAAGGCTTTCTCGTAGTCCACGTACGCCAAGCAAAGGGGTAGGTTATACTCTTCGGTCTTCTTTATCACCTGCCGGAGCGTATGTATGTGGTCCACGGTGCTAAAACCCCTTCGAAAGCCGGCCTGTTCGGGAGGCTGCAAGTCGTCGAACCTGCGCGTGAGATAGTTCGTAATGACTCTCGAAAACAGCTTGTAGACTTGGCTAAGAAGGGAGATGGACCTATAGTTCTTCAGCAGGGCATTATCACCCTTTATGAAGAAGAGCACCACCAGACTTATGTTCCATGCCTGCGGCGTATTTCCCTCGAGTATGACGGAATCGAACAGTTTCTGAAGGGCCTTCAGAACCGGTTTTCCACCCGCCTTCAGAAGCTCGGCCGTAATAGCGTCATCACCCGGTGCCTTGTTGTTTTAGCCTGATTTGTAGCGGGTCTCCGTGTTGACGTGTATTAAGCTCAGGCTTCAACGATACGATTCTGCCATCCTCAGTCATCAGCTTTGATAGCTGGCTTTGCCCAATAGACAGATCCTTTGCGAAGACTTTGGAGCCTTTGTTCCGCTCTATAGCCTCCCTAATACGCTCGGTGTTAAACCGACGCAGGTCGCAAGTTACAGACTTTGAAATCTGCATTATTATTGAGCTGCCGGTAACTATTCGCATCATCTGAAGACTGCAGAATCATCTCGCGCCTTTCCTCCATGAGGATACTTTCAGGAGATACTTTCATTATTTGAACGATACTTTCTTTGTTTGTTAATTTTTTTGCTGATGCGACAAAAAGGTTTATTTAAAGAGACCTCCTCTTTTTGAGTTTTTTTTTATTTCATCTCATATTATGTTACCTTGACCGTGACCTTCTTACTAGTCATAAAGAACGTATTTGCCAACGTATTTGCTCCCTCTGCTATTGATTCCCAGGTATAATAATCGCACTTGCGCTAGTTGCGTTGGTGATGTCTAGGACATATTAATTGATTTATAATATTTATCCTAGGCATAAGTGACGTAATTGCATTTCCTAGACATAAGCCACGCAATTGTAACACATGCGATGGTTATGCTTAGGAAATAAAGACAAATTAATCTATGTTTACAATTCTAAACAACATTTTGGGGTTTATTTATATGAAACATTATTATTTAAGAAAAATGAATATAGCAAAAAGAAAGTTCATAGCCTGTTCTATATAGTCGATAACTAAAAAATAATAAATGTCTGCTAGTATTTTAAGAGTAAACAAAAAACGAAAAAAAAACTTTAGGCGCCATTTTCTCGAATTCTCCCTCCATGCAAGTGCGTTGATTATGATAAGAACGGCAGAAGTGATTCGTGTTTAAAAAACTACGACTACGACGCACAGTGCTACGCCGTAGTCCCGTAGCGACATGTCTACAACATTTTGCTACGGCGATATCATACAAAATGAAACTTTTAGAATTCGCAAAACTCTATCGGAAGTAACGTTTCAGGTCTGTTTTTGGATGGTCGCGTGTCTGTCGCCTCTCCTGGTCTACAACGAAGCTCAAATTTTGGGGTAGTTCAAGTTTGTGTTTGTTTTTTTAAAACAACGCTGAAGTCAACAAATAGAATACGCCACAGGCACGATGATGCACAAGATGAAACTCACCCTGCTGCTGCTGTAGTGTCCTGAGCGTCCATGCCGACTCGTACCAATGAGTTTTTTCGGAATTTATGTACGATTTGTAACACCATTGGCTTTTCGGTGAAGTAAAACATCGTGAGGAAACCGGCATGCTTCAATTTCGAGGCATGTATTGTACCCACTGTCCATGATAAGTGGCGACGGGCTCACCCCCCGTCACACTGGACAGAGTTTCGGTACTACTGGTGAAACGTGGATGTTCTGAGGTTTCAGAATATCTCTGTCTATAGTCTTATAGTCCTCGGAGAATATAGTCGTGAGCATAATGCTTATGCTTATGCCATTTTCGCTGCTATCCGACTTTGCACTCTTTGCATGATCACTAGATGACTTCGGGATTTAATCATGTGACTTCGGGTTTTGTCGGGGACCGAGTCCCTGCCCTCGTAGTATGCTACACGTGATACGGCTGTATCACGTCTTTTATCTCGTTCGTTCGCACGCAAATAAAAAGAGAGCGAAGGTGTGATAGCGCTGTATCACTGCGGCATACTAGCTATGCTGCTCTGCGCAAACGAAGATTGACGAGCGGGCTTATTTTCCTGGTCGTATAATAGTAGCAGGATTAAATTTTCACAGAATACTGTATTATTGTGGCGGATTTGCTATAACTACAAAAGATATATGTTTTTTTTTGTGTGCAAGCTTGAAACTTGGTATGATAGTATAATAAAATCCAGCCAAGCTTGAGTCGAGCTCACGCAAATTTTTTGGCAAATACTTAACACAAAAATGCGTAGTGGTACGGAAAACGGAACCCTTGGTGTGCGAAACCGGCTCCTACTTGACCGTTTTTTTATATATTTGAAATGTTTTCAGTATGCAAATAACTTTTATGACAACGATATGTAAAAAGTTTTTTTGATCGAATTTTTCCAATTTCCAATAGCAATCAAACATGATATTTATTAAAAGCAGAGGCAGATTTATTACACTATCGACATTTTCATTCTTTAAATAAATAAAAAACCGGCCAAGAGCGGGTTGGTCTCGCCCATTATAAGGTTCCGTAGTCATTGTATAAGTAGTGATTGATGCGGACGCCAGCCAACCAGATAAATTACTTAAAGATAGCAGATATAATTACGTTCAATGCCATCTAGTTACACGTAAAAAATCAAATTTAAGCATTTATGTTACAGACTTGCCATAGATGTCAAAACCCACAAGTTATAGCAAAGAAGATAACAGATGGCGATACCGTCGCTCTCGGAAATATGCTCCATACAAAAGACGTTCACCGTAAATACGTAACTCGTAACCTACTACAAATAAGGTTCATAATCGAATGCGAGACATGCGCAAGAAAAATAATCACAGAGATTCGATATAATATACAAGGTCCAACTAAGAACTGTTGGACAACGGCCGGTCTCCAGGCTTCACGTCAGTTGTACATTCAGATAAAATCTGTTAAATAAGTACTTAAGCTTGCATTGATGTAACAACTGTTGATGAACCAATAAAAAATAAATTAATTAATTTTAAAAAAAAAATTTCACACTAAGCCTGGTACTTTTCTTAGCCTAGCCTTCGATACTGGTTATCGATGTATTCGTTATAATTCTTACTCAAACTTTACTTAAAAGCTAAAGGGCTAAAGCATCATCATGAATTAGTTTGTATGGGTGTTTTGTTCCAAGCTCTTGTAAGCTTTTCAACCATACGATACCTCACTCAATTGAGTATAAAAAATATGTTTCCTCTTATCGGGAGGGACAAAAAAAATTGTCATCTTAATTGCCATATTTCTGTTTTTGGGGTTACTACTTACTTAATATCTGTCTTTTTGTTAAATTCCGATTCAATAGGTTCAAAATTAAGGTAGTAATTGTGGCGGGACATAGACAGACCGAATGGACGAAAGTATAAGGATCCCTTGTTTGACTACGGGACCCTAAAAAGTAAACTGTTGTGAATAAAAGCCAAACATCCTATCTTTAACAAAAAAATAAGATTTTCCGATACTGGATGGGAGACATTTTGCAAATGACAAGACCTTATGTGTTTAGTTATTATTTTGTATGGTACAAGATGTGAGATGAAGCGAACTAGACTTGCTGTTCTAATTTTAAGGATAGAACCAAACCACATATTAATAAATTACTACCAAACCTTATTAAGTAAAGCTAAGTCTCTCGCACTGCTAAAAAAACGCTTTCTTCCAGACCTTAGGGTGCCTGTCCGCTGGTGGAGCGGAGAAACGGAGTTTTACTAACCAATAAGATTGCATAAAATCAGAGATGTGACTTATCTAAGATACAAGTATCTGAAATACACATACAAGGTTCAAAATACATATTTTGTATCTTATATCTGATAAATGATTATCTAAGATAAATGCATTTTTATCTTGTATTTAGATACCATTCGTCTGGTATCTTAGTATTTTGCAAATACTTGGTTAGCTAAAATATCTTGTATCTGGTATCTGAAATACTTATTTTAATAGTATCTTGTATTTTGTATTTCAGATACTTTATATTGGGTATCTTTTAGATCTCTGCATAAAATCTCGGAGCTATGATTTTATGAAATCTTATTGGTTAATAAAACTCTGTTTATCCGCTCCACCGCCTATCTCCGCGTCATCGGACAGGCACCCTATGAAGATAAGTAGACAATGTATGGTGAAAAATTGTGTTCTTGACACGGGGGTCCTGGGTTAGATTCCCACGGGGAACACCTACCTAGTGATATATCACTTTGTGCGTTTTTCCCCAGTTGGTTAGGACATTGCAGGCTGAATCACCTGATTGTCTGAAAAGGAAAATGATTCCGTGCTTCGGAGGGCACGTTAAGCCGTTGGTCCCGGCTACTATCTCTGGTGGTAGTAGTCGTTACATAAAAAACCACGTCAGAGGCCGAAAGGCGGTTTGAATAAACTCTGACACCAGGGCTTTCCCACACGATAAGAAGAAGAATCCAATATGAATACATGCCTAAAACACACAAAATAACAGATGCGTGGAATAGCGTGGAATGGAATTAATATTGTGTAGAATCGCGAATAGGAAGAAACGCGTTTGTGTCAAATTGAAGACTGCGTGGAGTAGAGAATGTGTTTAATGTCAGTTGTGCGAAATCTATATTGCGTAGAATATCGAATAGGTGGAAAAGCGTTTGGCAAGAACTCAACAACAACAGATCAATCCCATTATATTCTCCTCGGCCCTACCGAAGGAAGGTGTTCAATCAGTGCGTCCTACCAGTACCAGACCAGTATGGTGCGGAAACGTGGACCCTGACGATAGGACTAGCTCATCAATTCAAGGTCGCTTAGCGAGCTATGGAGAGACCTATGCTCGGTGTTTCTCGGAGATCACATCAGAAATGAAGTGATACGTTAGAGATCGAAAGTTGTTGAGATAGCTCATAAAGCAAGCTGAAGTGGCAATGGGCTGGTCATATCTGCCGAAGAACTGACAACCGATGGGGTGTCAGAGTTCTAGGGTGGAGACCGCGAACGTGTAACATTGTTTAAAAATTACAATCTAAGAGTTGTCACACACGATGTCGCACTGACGGAGCAGCAGACGTCAGTCCGTCATTTACAAAGCAAGGAGTTGTATGAAACCGCACGTAGAAGCACACACGGTGAGGATCAAGTGAGGATTGACGTAAAATGACGGTCTGACGTCTGCTGCTCCGTCAGTGCGTCATCGTGAGTGATCCCACTTAATGTAGTTGAAATCGCTTTCTCCTATGTTTTAAATAAACTTTATAAACGGGAAGCTGTCAGCAACACCGCTGGATAATGTAAGACAAGACTGCGACAAAGGATCTGGAATCGTGACTTCACGAAGAATGCCGATAATTTGACAGTATGATGGCAACAAACAAGCAACAGATATTTACACAATACTCCAGTAAAGTTACGAGTCGCTTGTATGGCGAAAGTTAATAATTTATAATAGCCGTTTTTTTTCTTCATATTTTAGATTATAATTCTATTCATCATTCAGATTGAAAATCCCCCTAAAAAAATTGTTTAATAATTAAACAATGTAAAAAAAATCATGTAAAATTCGAAAAAAATTGTATAGGTATACAATTTTTTTATTCCATTTGTTAAATATATTTGTATTAGAAGTAATTCCAACGAAAAATCACAAAGGAACATTTGTTTTTAAATAAGTAAAAATTACGAAAAACTCAAATTTAGCACAAAATTTACAGTGTACTATGTACACTCATAACCTAAAACAAACAATACAAATTAGAAAAGAAAGAAATGTGACACTATAAATAAATAAATTTCATTTTAGTACAAACTAAAAATACGAAATTTAGTGGGATTCGTTAATAAAGTATCTTAATATCATTTGTATAAACGATCTAGCAAAAAAAATTGCTTATTATAAATTATTTCCTTTCGACCCGTATTTTTACTGGACTACAAGACTAGTGTTAACTTTCGCTGTAACATAGGGGACCACTTCGAGGGAGTCGTATTTGCAAGTCTGTTATTGGGTGGAAAGAATTCCTCTACAAAAAAAATACTAAAATGTAATTTGTTGAAAATCACTGAAATTTTGACGGCCCGCTAGCTGGTTGGGGTCGCGGCTTCGAATCCCGTAAGGGACAAATATTTGTATGATGAATACGAATATTTGTACCCGAGTCATGGATGTTTGTATCTATACAAGGTGTTTCATAAGTAACAATAAATTTTTGAAACTCTTAAGGGGGTTGTTAAGACCGTCAAACTGAACAACTTTCTCTATGGGACCAACATCGAAATCGCGAAAAAAATAATTTCATATCCCATACATATTTTAGCTCTAGTCGATTTGTAGAGTAGGTATAGAACATAATTTTTTTTTCCCCGATTTCGATATTGGTCCCATAGTGAAAGTTGTTCAGTTTGATGGTCTACACCACCCTCTTAAATGTTTATTTGTAGTTTTGTAACACCTTGTATATGGCTGTACATCCTTTTGGACGAGGCTTGTTGCCAATTTAAATAATTAATCATATTTTGTATTTAAGTTTCATAATAAAATAATATTTGTATGTACCTACCTATGTTGTTAGATTTTCGTTGAAATACGAAAACTTTAACTACTATTAATACTATTACTATTTACTACTATTTTGTTATTAGTGCACTATTAATTATTCTGTGCTATTAAAATAATAATAAACTACAAAATGAACATTGTTAATGCTAGGTGGAATGCACTTAAAGGTTTATTTGTAATTTTGTAACACCTTGTATATGTATTCTATATCGTTGTCTAGTCATCATAATACAAGTCCAGGCTAGTTTCTGGTACTTTAAGCCCCACTTGCGTCAACCTGGGTTAGCAATTAACTCCAGGTTAAGTTGGTAACCCATGATTTTTTGTATAGAAAAACAAATGAAAGAGCTATTTTATCCGGAGTTAATTGCTAACCCGTGGTTGGCGCAAGTGGGGCTAAATATGACTAGATTTATTTGTGTGACAATGTCCAAGATATATAGATATAAAATAAATAGTAGACCGCGGCGAACTTCGTACCGCCTCAGAATCTTCCCAACACACTTGGCCGTTTTTTTAGCGTATGTTAATTACGGATAATGTAGCATTCTAACGGTGAAATTATTCAGATCTGTCCAGTAGTTTCGGAGCCTATTCAATACGAGTAAACAAAAAATCTAATCATTCCTTTTCTTTATAATATCAAGTATAGATCACCAACATCGACGGTCATCGGTGGTCTTTGACATCGTGAAAGCAGATTATCTAGTAAAATTTTAAAGTACCAGAATCTAGCCTGAATTTGTTGACTAGACAACGATATAGAACATAGAACAAACCTAGTATTCACAAAACAGTTTGTTAGTTTTAAGAACACTTTTTTAAAATTATTTGTAAGGTTTATTTCGCCCACAAAACAGACTAAAACAAACCTTTCTTATGTATAATTTTATTTTTAACTAGTGTTTACCCGCGACTTCGTCCACACAAATTACGAAGCTATGAAACAAAAAAAGTTTCATCAAAATCGGTTCAGTAGTTTTTGCGTGATGCGCGAACAAACAAACAAACAAACACATAAACAAACAAACACACAAACAAACAGACAAACAGACAGACAAAATTTCTAAAAAAGTTTGAGTTCGAGTCAGGGATAGGTATCTAAAAACCATATTATCGTAATCTTTTTTTCTTTGTAAATATCTTCAATGTACAGACACACTTCAGTTTATCTACAGTTTTATAATAGTTTAGGTTCTATTCTTAGCACATTTGTGAACTAAGCTAACTAAAGTAAACAACGTGGGCAGGGTATTAAAATTTGATACTTGATCAAAAGTGCAACCTTTGAACTAACAATAACTCTTTTATTATGCATAATAACTCAACTTTAAGTCAACGGGGTAAAGTTACTGTAAAATAACATGTGGGCGCACGTAAACGGCCAAGTTCTGATAAAACCATAAAGTTATTATACCTTATAGGAATAGAGGCAGTGACATGAGTTGTCAAATGAAACCGTTTTTAGATGTTTTCAGGTGACTATTCGCAGGCAAAAATTCTAATACTGCCTATAATTCTGAGTCTAACGTGAAATCGTGGATAAATTAATGAAGTAGTGTCAGTATATTTCACAAAATTATCTACGATTTCACTTTAGAATTCCAATTATTCACGGAAACCGAACTGTAAAAATTTATTAGTGACTAGAAAAAGGTTCTATTGCCTCGCGTCACGTATCTCTTTCTATTATACAGTGGTGCTGCTAGGTACATCTCGCTCTCTCAGCTGTATGATGGCATTATTCAAATAGGTATTTTTGATTATTAACATGTTACAGCAATGTTTTACTATTTTAAATCATACAAAAGATTGAAAAAATTTGTCTCGAACGGGACGTGAGCCCGCAACTCCCAAGGCTGTTTTTTGTTTAACTAAGCTACCGAGGAATTACGTCAGAAGTCCAGATTTTCATTTGAAATTAAGCCTTTAAGGGCCATGTACACACGGCGACAGATCAACCTACCCATAGTTGAACTCTATGTTCATGGACATAAGGTCCAACTATGGGTAGCTGGATCTGTCGCTGGGCGTACGTTAATTGGACGAACAACACCGGTTTGGCAGGTAGCGGATTCAATAGTTAATTTCTAAAATATAATTAAACTTAAAAAAAGAAATATAGGTACTCTTAAAAAAAGAAATATAGGTACTCAATTCAAATACCTCAGACACTCGAAATCCTTTTTAAACAATACTTTACTCCCATAATCTACCATTAACATAACAAAGAACTTGGCTATTCACATTTATGTTTTTAGATAAAATATTATATTGGAATTATTTTGAGAATAAAGTTTGGAGATCGTAGAACCTTAGAAAGTCAATAGCCTAAGACTAAAGTGAATGGATTACTAAAGGAAAACAATGGAAAGCCTTAGTTACGAAGGAACTTTGACTTCGACAAACGTTTACTCTTGACAATGACCTGATATACCAAGATCCGACCGCAAAATTATTCACCTATTTGTTGGGTGAACGAAATGTGATTTTAGTGTATGTTTATACTTGGGTTTATATAACGCCGCTGGGTTGCCTAGCAAAATCTTGCCGCAAGTATCTTTACCAAGATTATTTATGATACCTTTTTTCCACCTACCTGTTTGGGAAGTAATTGAGGTGCCATCTGAATAGTACTGTAGCCGGGGGACTTTTTAATTACCAAAAAGATTACCGATTGCCGTTTAGAAATTGTTGTAAGGTGCTAAGTGACTAATATAAAAACCTAAGTCATACAGATCACAACCCGCCGTAGAAAAAAAAAAAAAAATTGTCAGGAATTTTTAAATTTCGAGGTTACCGTTTTTTTTCTATACTGTCATCTTATCTTGCTGCGGGGGCTGGCAAGCCAGCAACACTTCGACCCAATGGGATCTTTGGGTTGGTTTCTTTGGTTTCTATACTGTCATGTTCTTCACCTTTGTTCAATACCCATACGTTATAGTTAGACTGCCTAAAGTTGCCATACAAAGCTATAAGACCAGATAAAAAAGTCAACTTTAATTGGTCTTATAGCTTTGCGTGGCAACTTTAGATTGTCTTACTATTATGGGTATTGAACAACGGTTAAGAACATGACAGTATAGAAAAAAAACGGTAAGTATAGAAAAATAACCTCGAAATTTAAAAAAATTCAGACAATTTTTTTTAAACTCATGTTCTGACAAATAAATTATCTTTATCTTTACGGCAAGATTTTTCTAGGCAACCCGGCAGCAGTTGTATGTATAAACTTTTTTAAACTTTCACTTAAATCACATTTCGTTCATAAAACAAATAGGTGCATAAATTTACGGTCGGATCTTGGGGTATGATCATTTCGGTGCGATGACTTGCCGTCGGAAGCATTGGCTAAATATTTTTGTGAATGAAACATAACAAAGCTATCGAACTCTAGAGTGAAAATTGCCTATCCAAGATAGAATGATTCACAATGAACGTTATGCCGGTCGAGCAAGTCACTAGTAGGATAATGACATTAAATTACTGAGGCCCGATTCGACCAAACGCGATTAAGTTGTATTCTTAGATTAAGTCGCCGGTTACTCTAGAGTAAACTGATTTTGCGTTTTACCAACCCTAATCTATGAATAAGTTCAGAGTAAAGTTTACACGGCCAATTTTGACGGTGTAAAGCTTGTACCGAGATGAGACTAAGGAAATGTCAATGTCAAGTACTTAACTAAAAAAAAAATTAACAAAAAGAAACCTAACAAATTAAAACTGTATAGATACATTGCAATAAGTACGGATACATTGACCTCTTTCTTTAGGTGGATTATACATTCGTTATTTTAGTACGGGTTATTATGGTAGAAGACAAATTCAGTTATTTCGAAGTAAACACCAAGAGTAAAATTGTTCCTTGGAATTCAGCTGGTATATAGCTACCTAAGAAGTAGGTATGAACTATTTAACATTTACACCCACTGAAAAACTTGACAATCGTATTCCGAGGTCTTTAAGAACTTTGTAGGTAACAAGTTAGCTCCGATTAAATTAGATTTAGCTCTTATAGGTCACTGCCCGGAAATTCAAAGAACTAAAATAGGTACGGAGAAACTCTAAAGGTGCGTTCATACGCGTGCCGCGCAGCCCGGCAAGCTTAGGCAATTCGTTGTACAATTCAATTCAATTCAAAATCATTTATTCAATATAGGAGCCTGAAGCACACTTCTTTTTTAAGCTACCACCGCGTCGGAACGTGAACGTCGTCGGAACGTACGTTGAGGCTTCTATAAAGTTAAGTAGTAACAATCAATTTACAGACGAGTCGATGTACAGCGAATTGTCTAAGCCATGCACGGCGTGCATTTGAACCCAGCATAACACTTTCAGTAGGTAGTTAAACTTTTATCTAGTAAGTTCTGAACTTCCGTTCTATTTTAGGCGGATATTACATGTCATCGCACACAGAGAAGTGCATCGGTTCTTGAATCGTATGGTTGGTTTCAGAAACGTGTGCAGGGTGCAAATGGGTTACTAGTATTGGCCATATATTGAGAGGATGTAACCGTATTATTGTGCGATTCCCTTCGTGTAATGTGGCCCGTGTCGCGTCGAAGTGTACCATACCAAACACAACTTTACATCGAACTAAAACTCCGTCATTGCAACCCTGCAGGCTCTAGTTTGCGAAATACGCATTTTCCACCCGATGGCACCCATCGTAATATGCGCTTACCTTAATTTGGATCTATCAAACAAAAGTCTCATTTTAGGCAAGTTAAATAACCAACATTTCACCAAACTGTTTACCACAGAAGTGCAGGCTTCTTCAGATGTTTGCCTTCACGTTTGAGAGCAATAGGTATCACATTCGGAAGTTAGAATTTTGTTAATTTAATTGTATACAGAGTCCTTCTTAATATGCTGACACTTTTTTAAGGGGGGATGATCAGACCGTCCTGGTAGGCGTAGTGTGGAACGCCCTGCTGCCCGCTGGACAGACGACCTAAAAAAAGTAGCGGGGAGCGACTCGATGAGGAAGGCCAAGGACAGAGTTTTGTGGCGCGCCTTGGGAGAGGCCTATGTTCAGCAGTGGACGATGATAGGCTGATGATGATGATGATGATCAGACCGTCAAACTGAACAACTTTCTCTACGGGACTAACATCGAAATCACGAGAAAAAATCCGCTGTCCCATACGTTTGGCTCGATTAGGTTTGCAGTTTTGTTTGGAACAGAAGATTTTTTTCCGCGTTTTGGATGTTGGTGCCTTAGAGAAAGTTGTTCAGTTTGACGGTCTGATCATCCCATTTAAAAAAGACCCTACCTATGTATCGTGCATGCAGATTCTAACTCAGACCTCCATTATTGATAGTCCACGCCTCTGCAAAATGCGCCAACGACGTTGGATAATTTGAACAGTATATATACTTAGTTTTGATTTGTTAAACCGTTAGAGTGTTTTCATTTAAACTTTTACCTTCAGGTTTCACTGTTGATCGTTCAAATATACTCTAGTATCTTCCTCCAGGTATTCCACAGCAATTAGTATTTAAGCTTCAACTCAATTCGAACGGAATAGAGTACAATTCTCAACAGACTGATTTGTAGATAGGTCTTTTCGTGTTTAAAATCGTAAAAAGATTCATCTGGATAATCCTATTGTAGTATAATTATGAGAGACATTTTCATTGGATTAAATACAGTAACAAAACTAGTTGAAGTTTAGTTTGTTTATGTTTTATTAGTTTTTGTGAACAATGAAGCCCTTTGTTGGTACGATAATACCTCGAAAAACTATTTAAACCTGAAGTGAACAAAGTTTGAATCATAAACTTGTCTAAAGAACTTTTAAATTGGGATCATCATCATCAGGCTTATTATACAGGGTGTATATAGGGTCATTTTTAATTAGTTGGCGAAACTCGACCAGGGCACTTGTTAATGATAACAGATTGCATTATTAATTTTTGTGATTGGTATTGATGTTTTACAAAATTACTATTAGAGCGTTCACACACGATGACGCATGACGGAGCGGCTTGCGGCTGCGTCAGTGCGGGGAATCGTTGCGGCTGTCGCAGTGCTGTCCGTCAGTGCGACTTGCAGTCCGTCAGAACGACGTCACTGCGGCAATGGTGTTGCCAGACATACAATAATTATCCTAGATCTGCTATATTTTTGAGTGAATGCGATACAACATTTCGATTGATTATTTTAATATACACGTAACGGAACGTTTTCAAGTAGCGATATAAGCGTCAATTTTCGTCCCGCTGCGCTAAACGAAGTTGTCGCTTTCCACCTTCGTCGAGGAGAAGAATAGTATACTAACCTCAGACAGTAAATAAGAAAGCCTCAGATCACATGTTTATTGACCTCAGCTACAATTAGGTACATGAGATCTGAGACCTTTCTTACTTTCCTATCCTCGGTGTGTAATCTACTATTATCATAACTGGGGTAACCGAGTTTACGGTTAATTTTACAAGCGAAGTGGCTGCCTTTTTGAACTTTTTTGTTTCCTAACCGTTTTCTTTCCAAATTTATTATAATCTGAGGATTCCTAAGGACACCGAACACGAGAATCCAAAGTCATAATTCAAAAAAGTGGCCGCTATCTTAACTTTTTTGTTTTTCAACCGATTGCTTTCTAAGTCGATATCTGGGGGTTTCTGCAGTCTCCGAACACGAATCCGCAGTCAAAAATTCAGAAAAGTGACCGCCATCTTTAACTTTTTTGTTTTTACACCGATTGCTTCAAAAATCGATATCTGGGGGTTTCTATGGACACCGAACATGAATCCGCAGTCAAAAATTCAGAAAAGTGGTCGCCATCTTGAACTTTTTTGTTTTTACACCGATTGCTTTCAAAATCAATGTCTGGGGGTTTCTAAGGACACCGAACACGAATCCGCAGTCAAAAATTCAGAAAAGTGACCGCCATCTTGAACTTTTTTGTTTCTCAACCGATTGCTTTCATAATCGGTATTTGGGGGTTTCTAAGGACACCGAACACGAATCCGAAGTCAAAAATTCAGAAAAGTGACCGCCATCTTGAACTTTTTTGTTTTTACACCGATTGCTTCCAAAATCGATATCTGGGGGTTTCTATGGACACCGAACATGAATCCGCAGTCAAAAATTCAGAAAAGTGACCGCCATCTTGAACTTTTTTGTTTCTCAACCGATTGCTTTCAAAATCGATATTTGGGGGTTTCTATGGACACCGAACATGAATCCGCAGTCAAAAATTCAGAAAAGTGACCGCCATCTTTAGTTTCTCAACCGATTGCTTTCAAAATCGATATTTGGGGGTTTCTAAGGACACCGAACACGAATCCACATTCAAAAATTCAGAAAAGTGGTTGCCATGTTCGGTGTCCATAGAAACCCCCAGATATAGATTTTTGAAGCAATCGGAGTAAAAACAAAAAAGTTAAAGATGGCAACCACTTCTCTGAATTTTTGACTGCGGATTCGTGTTCGGTGTCCTTAGAAACCCCCAAATATCGATTTTGAAAGCAATCGGTTGAGAAACAAAAAAGTTCACGATGGCGGTCACTTTTCTGAATTTATGACTGCGGATTCGTGTTCGGTGACCTTAGAAACCCTCAAATATCGACTTTGGAAGCAATCGGTGTAAAAACAAAAAAGTTCAAGATGGCGACCACTTTTCTGAATTTTTGACTTCGGATTCGTGTTCGGTGTATTTAGAAACCCCCAAATATCGATTTTGGAAGCAATCGGTTAGAAAACTACCAAATTCTACCAAACGAACCAGAAATTACCACATACTATACTACCATTATCTACCAACAAATGACAAAAACGACCAAAAATAACCAAAAGAATCAAAAACTACCAAAATCTACCAAAAACTACAAAAAGAACGAAAATTTACCAAAATCTACAATAATCTATCATTCAAAACAAAAACTACGAAAATCTACAACAAAAATAGCAGAACTTTCGGCCATCTAAGGTGTAACTGCTGGCAACTTTACGCGCGTCACTGCGTCACCCGTGTGCCATACCATGCGACAGCGCCGTAGTGACGGACTGCAGTGCGACTGTCGCACGTTTCCCGCATTGACGCGCGGCAATGCGGCTCCGCATGCGTCACTGCATTGACGCGCGTCAATGCAGCAAACGTGCGACAGTCGCACTGCAGTCCGTCACTGCGGCGCTGTCGCATGGTATGGCACACGAGTGACGCAGTGACGCGCGTAAAGTTGCCAGCAGATACACCTTAGATGGCCGAAATTTCTGCTAATTTCGAGTAATTTTACAATCTGTTGCCCCATTATGAAAAATATATAGGTGTTTCACTCGAAACGCAACATAAATATTATTTGATGTTAGAGAAAAATTAATAATAAAACCGATTCCTTGTTATAGTAGATTATTTTTGTAAACTATTTTTTGTTAAGGTGGCACATCTAGTAAAGTGTTGTCACATCTTGTGTTTATATATCCTCGACGTACTTTAGATCTATGTTATCGTTTCCATGGTGATTGGTATTGTTACTGTCAAGAAAATTATATTTCGATTTTTCCACTGCGTAAGCTATTTTACTTTAATATGGTAGCAGAGCGTTAAAATTCGTTAATAACAGTGAAAATTCGTTACGTGTAATAATAAAATAATAAAATATTGTAGTCAATCAAAAATAATAAAATATTGTAGTCAATCATGCTACTCAAAAATATCGCAGATCTAGGATAATTATTCCATATCTCGCAACACCATTGCCGCAGTGACGTCGTTCTGACGGACTGCAAGTCGCACTGACGGACATCACTGCGACTGCAGCAACGATTCCCCGCACTGACGCAGCCGCAAGCCGCTCCGTCATGCGTCATCGTGTGTGAACGCTCTTATCGTACGTATCGTACGCAGTGCGTGGCCGGCGGGCGAACATTGACCTCAGAATCATACGATCGAGCGGGGGGTCATTACCACGTAATTGTGCTTAGTAACAGATACCAAATGCATTTGTTAAGTTTCGCCAACTAATTAAATTTAACCTTATAATATGCATTATGCATGTATCAAACTAAACAACATTTACAACAAGAACCAACATCGAAATCGAGAAACATTTTCTGTTCCATATGAAAACGCGTCAATGGCTACTCGACAATCTAATGTTGAGCAGCTTTTTTTCTCGATTTCGATGTTGGTCCCATACCAAAATCTTACTCAGAAGTGGCCCCATTTAACCGTACAATCGAAGTCTGGTTATATAAATTTGTCAATACAAACCAAATAAAGTCAACAACTCGTGTTGTTTGAAATTTGTCAATGAACTTTTTTTTTCACGAACATTCTAGAAACTAATTTTTCACCTCACAAGCTCGGAAAGATTCTGTTTATCATTCGAAATCTGAGTGCAAAAGTGCATTTTATCCGCTAGCGTGGAAAGAGTTTTTGAAATTAGAATCTGTCTATTCAATATTTTTCTATACTTACCGCCAATCCACTAAAAATGCTTAATAACTGTTTCATGACACTAGCCAGAACGAAAAAAAAACTTTTTAAAATGTTCTTTTTAGCAATTCACTTTTTTCCTCGCTGTTTTGAGGTGAAAAGTTGTGTGTTTCGCTCGGCTGCAAAGTTATTCTGCGTCTCGTACCTTTGAAACCTTCGCTGAGCTCAGGATTCTATTATTTGAACCACTCGCTTCGCTCGTGGTTCAATCCTAGACTCTTTCACTTGCTCAGGTTTCAATACAAGTACTCGCGCCAAAAAGCAACTTTGCAGCCTAGCATAACAAATAACTATTTATGTATGTTGTTAGATTTTCGGTGAACTACGAAAACTGCAACTACTATTAATACTATTATTATTTACAACTATTTTTGTTATTAGTGCACTATTAATTATTCTGTGCTATTTAAATAATAATAAACTACAAAATGAGCATTGTTGATGCTAGGTGGAAAATGAATTTCCGCTAACAATACCGGTGATAATCGGCGTTAATACGCAGATTGCAGTTTTCAACATTGCAGATATTTCATTTATTCATTACATTGAATATTACAATAAATACGTACTAATTCTGGCTCTTTGAATAATAATGACCTGATTTCTATTCAGGTGTAAGTAATTTGTTTTTGTTTATAGAAGCAATTTACCTTAGGCTCTGTCTAGATTCAATTCAATTTTTGTTTAATAGCATCCGATGTGTTATCACAATTCAGCCAACGTCTAGTTATATAAATATTATACGTAGGAAAACGATCAGTAGTTTTAATTAAATCTGGAGTAGCAGTTTTGCCAATGTAAGTAGTTTAGAGTCTCAAGTGATTGTTTTAAAGTTAAAACACAAAAGAGTTCACAAAATGGCCGACCCGCATGGCTAGAACAATCACGAGCCGACGACACAGATGTCCTCTCGGTAGACCTCTAGCCACGCGAGTCCCTGTCTAGAGTCTAGCTAGACGAACCACAACTACCACCACAGTCGCAGCATAAGAAGAACCGTTGCACTATGGTTCAAAAGGCCGATTTAGCTAGACAAAAAGGGTTACTCCAATTCTATAATAATACTAGCAAAAGCGATAGCAGATACTCCCGAGGTCACTATTCCGGTGATAATTTTGTGCAAGTTCCCTCCAATAAATTAATAATTAATTTTAAAGTGTAATTACGAGTGGCATTCATAATGAAATCATGCGCTTTTCTACACTTTTTGTATCGATATTTCATAGTGGGTATAACATTTGTTGTCATATATTTAGTGATGGATCGTGAAGTTGATGGTAAGTACTACTATTTTTATTTAATCATATTGCAAATACCTTTACGATTGCCGAAAAAATTTCAGTCTAATGTGATGGAGATTGTATTTTTCATGCTAACTTTGTGTTTCTTGGACCAGAAACTACATGCCACTTCTTTTACCATGCCTGCAACTTTGTTATGTAGTAGTCTCATTTATATAGTATTGCTCAAAGTAAATTAGAAAGTGCGGACTGGTGCGGAACCCTCCCAATATTTGAAGTTAAGCTGATGCTACGATGATTTTCTTCAAAAATCGTAAAATTTATATCTAGGAGAATGTTCTACAAACAATGAATAAAATACCCAAAAAATGAAAAAAAATAGCGTTTATTTGCATATATATTTCAATGAGATTCGAAACTAAAGACGTACCTAACAAAAGAGTCTATAAGAAGTATTAAAAGGAATATTTCCCGAATTTCTCAACAATTGGCTGAAAAATGGCTGAAATGTGGAAGAACAACAGACCGTTTTGAGAAATACAAATTTCATTTAGGGAGTCACGTTGCAGGGTTTGCCCCGAACAGTTGTCTCTCGCGTGGTGTTCGCGCGGTTCGCGTTTCAGCCTGCCACGAGGCTCCAAAATCCTTCTCAGTTGTTCTTACTCAAAAACAATCCTCGAGATTGGATCGACACTCCCTCAAACCACTTGACATTGGCGGAAATGCGGTGCTAAGCTAACGCACAAGCAAGAAGTCTATCTAATCTAAACTATTATAAAACTGTAACTGAAGTGTGTCTGTACATTGAAGATATTTACAAAAAAAAGATTACGACATGGTTTTTAGGTATCCCTGACTCGAAATCAACCTTTTTTTAGAAATTTTGTCTGTCTGTTTGTTTGTTTGTTTGTTTGTTTGTTCGCGCATCACGCAAAAACTACTGAACCTATTTAGATGAAACTTTTTTTGTTTGATAGCTTATGATCTGACTTAAAATCTGGTATATAATTTGTGCGGACGAAGTCGCGGGAAAACACTAGTTAATTATAAATAAAAAAAAAATTAAATTAAATTGTTTAATTTAATTTAACAAATTTGATTTAATTTAATTTAATTTCATAACACAAATTTTAAAACTATAATTCTGTATTTTTATTTTTTTTAATTTCCTTACGGCTCTGTATTTCTTCATAAATTATGTATTTCAAGCTGGCTTCTTATCACGTACTAAATCTTCTTAAGCAAATGTCAACTTATACTGGTTTTTGTATTTTTCCGTTAATTGTAGCAAAAATAAATGCAATCATTACGGTAACTATTATTGTTTTTGCTATTTTGACAAATCATCTATAGATGCAAGCTATAATGCTAATTAATCGTGTCAAATAATATTGTCTAACTAGATCGGCCTTTTGAACCATAGTGCGTTGAAACGAAAAAAAAAGTTGTTCTGTGGGTAATCCCATTCTAATTTAATGCTATATTATACGATACATTACTTTTAATTCCAACTCTAAATATTAACGCTGCACTTAATTAAAAAATTAGACATTTTGGTATAGGAATAGTAGGTACTTAAACAACCAACTCGGGAACTCAAATATAGCAAACCGCGGTAAGAACCCGTTAAAATGTTTAATTCTAGATTCGCGATTTCGTTGTTGGCTCCGTAGTAAAAGTTGTTCAGTTTCATAGGCTGAAGCAACCCCTTAAGAGGCTATGTGAAAAAAATAGGATTCTTCAAAGCATCAGATGTCAAGAAGTACTAACAGTAGGAGTATGATTTGTGGATATGGTGTAAATTGAACATATTATTGAAGTTTTGATTAGAGCGATAGAAAAACAAGCCAAAGTAGCCTCCGTTTTTATCTATAAACGCTTGGAACGGCTAAACGGTGAATAATGGAAACACGAGACATGATTTAAAAAAAGAGTTTGATATTTTATAAATTTTGATTAGAGCAGAATTTAACTTAAGAGAATATTATTCCGAGAGCGAAAATGCGCGCTGCATACAAACGTACTATGGTGATATTTTCAATACTAACCAATTAAAGTCAATAAAATTTTGCAAAACAGTCTAGAAACAAATTTCTATGCTTCAGAGTCAGATTTTCGAAAAATATACAGTTTCAATTCTAGGATTAATTTAAGATTTGTATGGAAATCTTTGAGGCACTGTAACTTGAAAACCATACATTTTAACGAAAATCTGACTCCATACAAGCATGTAAATTTGTTTCTAGATTGTTTCTGCAAAGTTTCATTGACTTTAATTGGTTAGTATTGAAAATATCACCATAGTACGTTTGTATGGAGCGCGCTCCGAATAATATACCCTTAAGTATTACTAGGGTGTTTTGTGAAACCATGTATGCATCGTTTTGGATGGACCAGTCCTTCCGCTTGTGATTGTGGGGAGAATATTCAATCAGTTCGTTATATCGAGGACACCTTGTATGGTGTTACAAAAATACAAATAAACATTTAAGGGGGTGGTTTAGACCATAAAACTGAACAACTTTCACTATGGGACCAATATCGAAATCGCGAAAAAAAAAATTGATGTTCCATACTCTACAAATCGACTAGAGCTAAAATTTGTATGGGATATCAGATTTTTTTTTCGCGATTTTGATGTTGGTCTCATAGAGAAAGTTGTTCAGTTTGATGGTCTAAAAAACCCCCTTATGAGTTTTAAAAATTTATTTTTACTTATGAAACACCTTGTATACCCTGAGAACGTTACTACGAACTGACGAAAGAGGCTACTGAATGGTTGAAAAACTTGGTCTTATTATTGTAATTAACATTTTCTGAAAGCCATGCGAATAAATAAATAAAATAAATGACCTTTACCACCCCTTTAAATATTACACAGTTGTATGGAAGAAATCGCTTTTTAGCTATAAGACTTATTTTTAATCCGTTTTGTTTCCTATTGTGTATTTTTTTTTTATGTGTGATAGGTAAACATTTGACCCCAAATATTATTTATTTTTTGTGTAAATAAAATATACCGGGTGTTTAGTGTTAAACAATTGCATTACTTTAAGAGGTGCTTTTAACCCATGAAACTGAACAACTTTCCCTAAGAAAACTACAAGAAATTCGCAAAAAAATTATTATTTATGATGAGATGTTACCTACATAAAAAAAAAAACCTCACATTGCAATAAGTACGGATACAACGACCTGTTTCTTTAGGTGAATTATACATTCGTTCTTTTAGTACGAGGTGTGTAAACACCAAAAAGAAAATTGTATAGTTACTCTTCTATAAATCTAAGTGCGTTCACACACGATGACGCACTGACGGAGCCGCAGATGTCAGTCCATAGAACCATACCCGGTGCGTCAATGCGTCACCGTGTGTGCTTCTAGCGGTTTCATACAACTCCTTGCTTCACAAATGACGGCCTGACGTCTGCCGCTGCGTCAATGCGTCATCGTGTGTGAACGCACTAATGTTTGGTCGAATCCGACCTAAGTATAACACAACTAAATGCATATTTGATGAAGTGCCTACCATATATTGCGCATGACCTACGCATCAGTGGCAGCGTAATATCAATTTCCTGTGATTCCAATTGAACATGTCAACACTAAGCTTGAGGATAGTTAATTTACTGAACTACGGAATTAACTGAGCCAACGCTGTTATTGTAATTAGGCCTACATGAATACTGCATTTAATTAGGCATTGAAAGGGACCAATATTGTTATAACAAATATTAGATTATAGATTATATTAGCATACAGAACCGCAGTGCAGTAGTACTCGAAAATATCAAAGTATACAGTGACCCATGAAAGATGTGTTGACCCTACTAAGCCGAAAGTATGGAGATATCAGGAGTGCGATTTTTGAATCTCATTTGGTGAGCTCTACAGTTGAAAATGTCAAAATTACTATGGAGATATGCATATTCCTGCAGCATAAGCATAAGCATATGCTCACGACTATATTCGCCGAGGGGTAGTCAGAGATATTCTGAAACCTCAGAAAATCCACGTTTCACCAGTAGTACCGAAACTATGTCCAGTGTGACAGGGGGTGAGCCTATCGCCACTTATAATGGACAGTGGGTACAATACATCCCTCGAAATTGAAGCATGCAGGTTTCCTCACCGAAAAGCCAGTGGTGTTACAAATCGTACATAAATTCCGAAAAACTCATTGGTACGAGTCGGCCTGGACGGGGATCGAACAACCCTGAAGTATGATTTTTTAAAGTTTAATCAGCAGTAGAAAGATGCATATCTCCATAGTAACTTTTACATTTTCAACTGGTGAGCTCACCGAATGAGATTCAAAAATCGCACTCCAGTTTATTTTTGTTTCGAGTGTTATAATTATGTCCCCCGTGGGAATCGAACCCACGACCTCCGTTTCAATCCCAATGGTCTTAACCATTAGGCCACGGAGGATCTTGGCAGGTCATTTAACATAGTACTTAGTAGATATCTACTTTAATACACGAGCAAGGATTTTGTTCGTTTATTTTTTTTTCTTTTCAAAAGTTTCCTCCGATTCCGTGACTTTATTTTTGCGGAAACAATTTTTTTCGCTTTAGCTTTCTTCTGTTACAATCTTGCTCTTTTTTTCAAGAATTGTTTTAATTTATATACTTTAGCGGGAATACAGTGTATTTAACATGCACACAAAATTATTTATGATTGTTATCTTTTTCAGGCCCTATACTCGGACTTTCGATTTTCGATATATCGGATCGAAAACGTTCACGTTATTGTGAAAATCTAATTTTGTAGTCCCTCGCCATTTTGTTTTATTCATAAAACAATCTTTTAGATTTATTTGTTATACTCCCAACAATTCAATTCTATTATTATTTAATGGCGTTTCCTTTTTAGATTTCGCCAGTGTCAAGTGTTGAAGATATATTTATTAGATATTGTACGGTAATAGGATATGGCGATCTCAAAGCCCCGTTTTTAAACAAAAACACACACTCGAAACCGCCATAAAATAGCGGAGCCACGAGGCCAATTAAATCGCAAGCAAGCCGAACGCGTCTACACAGGACCCCCTTAGCCACGCGATTCCACCTTAACATCAATGATATTTTTTGCTTGACTTGGCAGAATTGCAGTACAAAGCACCGGTTGGGCCGGTTGGACCGATTGGGCCAGATCCGCCCAAAACGCTTCTTTACAATTTATACACTGACCTTTAAATTTATATGAACTATCGCATACTATGCCGAACCAGAACGCGTCGCATTATTGCGCGGCGGATTTCCGTCCTTGCTATGCGGCCCAGCCCACCACGGCTAGCGGCTTCCGATGCGTCTCGTCGCAGATAAGAGGATATAATTCGGAGCGCGCTCCATACAAACGTACTATGGTGATATTTTTAATATTAACCAATTAAACTCAATAAAATTTTGCAGATACAATTTAGAAACAAGTTTCTATGCTATTTTCGTTAAAATGTATAGTTTTAATGTTACAGTGCCTCAAAGATTTCCATACAAATTTTAAATTAATCCTAGCATTGAAACTGTATATTTTAACGAAAATCTGACTCTATACAAACAGAGATTTGTTTCTAGATTGTTTCTGCAAAATTTAATTGACTTTATTTGGTTAGTATTGAAAATATCACAAAACTACGTTTGTATGGAGCGCGCTCCAAATTATATCCCTTTGACCATGCCAAATGGAATTTTTTACTTAACGTCAGCTGCAGTATTGATTACGTCAAACTAAAAATCCGCGATAGATGGCGCGCCCTGTTCTCTGCCTACCCCACTGGGAAGGAAGCATGAAGTTATAGATAGATAGGTAGATACTTATACCTTGTACTACAAAAAATAAAAGTCAAGGTAAATCGAAGTTTCTTTAATACAGCAAAGTTTATCATAGTTCAACAATGAATAATGGCCCGCGAAATCGCTAAGTGCTGGACTACATTCACAAATCCAATTAGTGTCAGAGTGGAGATAACGTTTTGAGCTGTCTTGAAAAATGGGAGGCCCTGTTTTACAAGGACAGCCTCTGCCAGTTTAATACTGGGTGTTTCATAAGTAACAATAAATATATATAAAACTCTTAAGAGGGTTGTTTAGACCGTCAAACTGAACAACTTTCTCTATGGGACCAACATCGAAATCACGAAAAATAAAATCTGATATCCCATAGGTACATATTTTAGCTCTAGTCGATTTGTAGAGTATGGAACATCAATTTTTTTTTCGCGATTTCCATATTGGTCCCATAGTGAAAGTAGTTCAGTTTGATGGTCTAAACCACCCCCTTAAAGGTTTATTTGTATTTTTGTAACACATAGTTCGGTAATTCTGTGTTTATCAGACCAACAAATTAATAGTGTTTTGAAACTTATGTGGCATGATACCTTTGGGTGTGGTGTTCAAAACGCACAACTCTCCCTACACCCCCCCTCGCCGTGAAGTTTGTAGTTAACAGTTTTTATCTTGCGAAAACCGTAATAGATACAAAAAAAATGACAAAAGGAAAAATTATCCTCATTAAATTGTACACAAAATAAGTGGTAGGACCCGAGAGGGGGCCGAGAAGGAAATTTAAACTAAAAATTTTATCAAAAATGTCATGTCACTCAGTCAGGCGCCGCAATCGTGGACGAAGCATGTGCTCAGATTTTTCATCTTACTTAAAAACTCAAATCTTTACTAGTTATTTTATTTGTATTTTATTATCTGCAAGGTCGCTCACCCCTGTTGCGTCAACGCCATCTATCGAGCCACTTGGAACTAGTTTTTCTTTTTTAATGGATTTTTGAAAACCCCTCATTGATTCGCGCCGTTCCAATAATAGTCAACAGGGCAGGTATTTATACAGGGTGTGACAAAACACCCTAGTAATACTTAAGGGGGTGCTTCAGACCATCAAACTACTATTGATCAATATACCTACTGTCAAAGTAATTTGCACAGCGCCTCTCCAATTAGGTACATCGGTATATTGATTAATTTGTGGTTGGGCTATAGAAAACAAGGGTCGTTATGTAACACTTAGACCATCGCTGGTCCCTTATTAGCCCTTATGTTCGCCCCAAGCTCACTCATATTTTACGCATACCTCCGAACTTGTGGTATTTTCTATTCATTCTCGGGAATACAGGTTGTTTTCTCACGATGTTTTCCTTCACCGCCGAGCTAGTAAATGATAAACAAACAACAAAACAACCAACAGGCTACATTATTTGAATACTTAATGATAATGATACAGATTTGCGAGATATTACCAAATAAAGCCTAATTAGGCAAATAATGCCTATATTATTTATTAAGCGATTAAGCGATAGCGACGACATCCCATGCACGGCTTCATTCCTGCGCCGCAAAGGTTGCCAAGCCGACGCAGCTTTATGAAGTGTGTCGACCCACTGAATACTGTCCCAGCGCAAGCCAGGTTTACTCTTTGGCGACAAAAAGGGTCCCTCCCAACTCCATTTGTGCCGCCGTCTGAGAGCCTCCCGCCTGGACATGACTTGCCTTGGGCGACCTGGAAGTCGTTAAACCGACTTCGAACCCAGGTCGGTCGCAGTAAGGACAACATGTTCAGGTGGGGATTCTCGGATGCGCAAAATGTGAGTTGCTTGTGTGGAGCTCCACAAACGATGGCCCATCTCACATCGTGCCCTGCGTGCCCTAACACGTGTCCGTATAGCTAGCGTACACATGAAAGGGATTTGGCTAAGATTAGTGTCAAAAAATAGTGCCTAAATAGTGCCTAATTAGTACCTAGGTCAAAAAAATAGTGCCTCTATACTTGACGAGATATCGATTTTTTTTACCTGGTACGCTAGCTTGACGTAAAACAGCTTGCATTGCAGCAACAATTTTACACCCAAAAAATAGTGCTTAAATAGTGCCTTAGGGCATCCAAAATCTCATGAGGCTAGGTCTTCAGGGTCCGGAGATATAAATAAGTCTTTTGAACGAAACACGGAGCTGGCGTTGCGCTAGCGTACACACGAGTTCACATAATAGTTCTTACAGAAGGATACGTTTCTTTTTATTATAAAAACTGTATCAAATAAATAGTTCCTGAAATAGTGCCTCTGCCAGTACTAATATTTTAAGTAAAAGTGTATTGAAACAATATAAACAATCAATGCAAAGTTCTACGTACAAATGTATTGGCAGTTCAATGGTGTGAAATCGCTTATAACTCACAAAAATGAACTCTATTAACTCCTAATTACGAATAAGCTAGCTCGAAACTCGCTTGAATGAAAATAACGCGCCATCTCTCGGTATGAGATTTTACTAAGATTATAGAAGATTCTAGTTCGTAGAACTTTACATTGATTATTTATATTGTTTCACTACACTTTTACTTAAAATATTAGTACTGACAGAGGCACTATTTCAGGCACTATTTATTTGATATAGTTTTTATAAAAATAAACGTCTCCTTCTGTAAGAATTATGGCGTTAAGTCATGTGTACGCTAGCGCAACGCCAGCTCCGTGTTTCATTCAAAATAATTATTTATATCTCCGTTCCCTGAAGACCTAGCCTCATGAGATTTTGGATGCCCTAGGGCACTATTTGAGCACTATTTTTTGAATGTAAAATCTTTGCTGTAATGCAAGCCGTTTTAGCCACAGAAAATGTGTACGCTACCTTGACGTCAAGCTAGCGTACCAGGTAAAAAAAATCTATATCTAGAAAAGTACATAGGCACTATTTATTTGACCTAGGTACTAATTAGGCACTATTTAGGCACTATTTATTGGCACCGATACTAGCCTGATCCCTTTCATGTGTACGCTAGCTATACGGACACGCCTCTGTACGCAGGAGGAGCTCATGACCGCTAGCGACGGTGCAGTATCGGTTGCCCACTTCTGGCAAGGTACTATTTAGCGACTTTGTTCAAAATTTGAAGTCGACACGATAAGAAGAAGATTAAGCGATAGTCCTCTTCCAAGATGTATTTAATGTTAATCAAGTACAGGGAGATAAGTTAAATAAACATATTACATTATTTGAGGCCTATTGCAAAGAAATGAAAAATTTTCGGAGAAATGTTAGTACAATGCAGTTAGAGTACCTATATAACAAACTACCGATAGACATTAAATCCTTGCCTGATAAACTTTTCTTCAAAAAGATTAAACTTAGCCTGATTAAAATGTGTGCATATAGCATGGAGGAATTTTTGAATAATGATATAATTTTGACACTGTAAATAACGTGACAGTGGTATAGTGTTCATGATTATAATTATAATCATTAGTATCATTATAGCGTACTTGTCATTTCGAGTATTATTTATAATATATAAAATCGAAATAGGCTAGGATATCCCAGTGCAAGCGTCTCTTTCTTGCAAGCATAAGTTTACAATTAGCCATCCCGCTTCAATTGAAAGCAGGATCGCAAAAAAACGTGTTTTTCGTCAATATCTTTGCTCATGGGAGTTTCTAAGCTAAAACTTCTCCTGAGTTCACTAGAAATATTTAATGTATTTAGTTAAGTACAAGAATAAAACGTTAAATATCAGCAGTTTAATCATAGTATTGAAAAAACATAACAAAAAGGGGTAACTTTGGGATTTTTTTCTATCGAGTAAACTTAATCTAATCGTGTAATTGAGAACAGTCGCCCATCCGCCCGATCCTTAAATAAGACATAATTTAATTTCAGACTTTAAAAAACAGTTTAAATCACTTTCGTTCGAGTTCAAAAAACGGCCTCGACGGGATAAGAGCGTCTTAAATCCGTTTCCAAAAACTCACCAAAATCGATTGAATCGAACGCCGATACTTGACACAAAAACAAAGTAAATCATTCACCAAAAATTCTAACACAAATCTACTTTTGGTAGTCCTCAGGGATAACAATCCTTAGGATTCAAGTGGAACAATGCTTGTGTTAGAGCTTGATAATGACCTTTAGGGAAATATTAAATAAGATGTAGCCATCGATGATTTCTTTTAGGGTATCTGTGTCGGTGGAAAGCTAGCCAACACATCATCAGGTAACCACAACCGTGGTTAACTTGTCTAATAGTTGTAAAAAAAAATTGAGTTTCCTTGTATGGACACCCTAACAATAATTCATCTATCGCTGAAACTTTGCAGTGTGATAAAGTAAAGTATACCGATTATGGTTGACAAATAATCTAGGACCGGAAAAATTAAAACCTAGACTATTTGTCAACCGTAATCTGTATACTTTACTTTATCACACTGCAAAGTTTCAGCGATAGATTTTTTATTTTTTATTTATTTAAATTCAATCTTACAACTCGGAGTTTGCCTGCGAGATCGGATCAGAAATGAAGAAATCCGCAGAAGAACCAGAGTAGCTGACATAGCCCAAAGAATTGCTAAACTAAAGTGGCAGTGGGCGGGGCACATTGCTCGCAGAACCGATGGCTGATGGGGCCGGAAGGTTCTCGAGTGGCGGCCGCGTACTGGAAAGCGCAGCGTGGGTAGGCCCCCCACACGGTGGACCGACGACCTGGTGAAGGCGGCGGGAAACCGTTGGATGAGGGCGGCGCAGGACCGGTCGTTATGGCGATCCTTGGGGGAGGCCTATATCCAGCAGTGGACGTCCATCGGCTGAGATGATGATGATGATGAATCTTACAACTGCTATTAGATGAATTATTGTTAGGGTCAAACCCTAAAATGATTGGACTATAAGCCCTAGCCCCACTAGTATGACTTCTCCTTCTTCTTTCTCTCTTCTTTTTATCTTTTTTGATTCGATTAAGTTTTTTTTATTGAAATCTTTTGCTTTTGTTAATGAAGGTTTGGTTTTTAAATAATTTTATCTTATCTTCTCTACTTGAGCGCGCTTTTTCCATGCTACATATCGCGGCGCTCTGAAAATACTGGGGATACTTTTGTAAGCAGCGAAAGCGCATCAATATTTTGTGACGACAGTAAGCAGAGATGTATTCTTCCCTCACTCGCACTCACTCAGCCAATAGTGCTCGCATCTTCATGTCTGTGGGAGCCAGTTTGTATGAAGTGTCTAGCAAGCATGCCACGCACAACAACGCTCTCGCTTTTGCATACGCAAAGTAACAAAGACAGAGGCACGTGTGGATTTTTAGCGTTTATTCGAGGGTGGCATGCTAAGCCCACTGGGTCTCGAGAGTGATATTTTTAGCGTTACGAACTATAAGGTCTAGCAAAATTAGCTGAAAGTATTTTAAAGGGGTGATCAGACCATCAAACTAAACAACTTTCACTATGGGACCAACATCGAAATCGCGAAAAAAAAATCAGCTGTCCCATACATTTAGCTCGAGTACCTAGATTTGTAATTTAGTATGGAACATCCGATTTTTTTTCGCGATTTGGAAATGAAAATGAAAATGTAAATGATTTATTGTATATAGAATTCGGGTAATACAATTTGCAGTTAGTCACATATTTTTATCAGGCCCTCCAAACCCTACCTTTTCAATAGTGGTCCCATATAGTGAAAGTTGTTCAGTTTGATGGTCTAAACCACCCCCTTAAATGTTTATTTGTATTTTTGTAACACCTTGTATAATGTTACCTATGCTGTGTCGTTACGTCGACTTTTAATATAGGTACGTCCAAATAAAACAATGGACGTTTTTCTTCGGTCTAGCAGTCCATTAAGCTTAAATTCTGTAAGATGTCTTGAATGAAAATAAAAATATAACATTACGTTCACGGACCTGAAAAAAAGACGGACGTAATCTCGTCTAATCACGAGTGAAGCACCCAATTCTTTTGTATGCGTGCTGTCACGCGGTACATAATGGTGACGGGTATCGGACCTGCGCCTAGAGCTAGTGCATCTGTGTGAGTGGCCCCTTGTAGATCAAACGAAAATGTAGGACCTTGCATGCTTCACATCTTTTTAGTGTCACAATTACGTCTGTCTTTTTTTCAGGTCCGTGATTACATTATGAATAACACGCCAAATGTTGTTAGTCTAGTCTAGACCAAAGAAACGAATTCATTATTCAAACAGTAGCAATAGTGCATAACGAATCAAGGACACACACAGCCATGCACGCCACACGAGTCGCAATGGATTTTTCATCTCTCATAGATACTCTGAAAGTAGGTAATTGTTTATTCATGAAGCGGGTTGAAAGTGATGCATTTCATCCCAAGGGCGGAAAAGAAATTTAAAAAAAAAACCTACGACTATACTGAGCAAAGGCAGATACAGCCACACTTCGATAAAATTATATTTCAGAAATTGATTTTGCGTAGGTACGGGTGCGTTGGTATTGGTTGCGGGTTGGCTTTTGTTTACTTTCCTCGTAAATACTTGAAATGTGTTTAACTCCCGGGTGAAAGTCACCTCACCAATTTCACTCTCGAACTATGGGTGCTCATCACGTTCGTTCAGGGCGCCAAACATCTCGTTTAAAATGGGTGACTTTCATCCCTTCGTTAACAATCTATATTAAAATGCACCATCATCGGTACCTACGTGCAAAATAAGGAGTTAAAAAGGGGTAGACTTTTTCGGTGGCGCGTTGTGGAGAGGTGTGAACTCTCAATCATGAGTGCCCTGGTTCGAATCTACACGGACACCATGCCATGTATACCGACTGCTCTCAAACGTTGAAGGAAAACATCGTGAGGAAACCTGCAAACGCTGAAGAATATATTCTGATGCATATGTGAAGTCTACCCTAGTCTGTATTGGAGACTCGGGGTGGACTGATGCCCATAGAGTAGGCCCTGCAGTGGGACGTATACACGTATACGCTAATATTCGGACGTATACGCCCACGGCGTAGGTACTTCGGCGACGGCGACTGCTTCAACTCTGTTGTTGCCATTGGTGAGCCTTCATCACGTCGGTAAATTTTTGCTACCAACCGTTTTCAAACCAGATGTTGTCAATGTCAGTCAAATCAACTTCGAACCCAGGTCGGTCGCAGTAAGGACAGCATGTTCAGGTGGGGATTCTCGGATGCACAAAATGTGAGTTGCTTGTGTGGAGCTCCACAAACGATGGCCCATCTCACATCGTGCCCTGCGTGCCCTAACACCTGTACGCAGGAGGAGCTCATGACCGCTAGCGACGGTGCAGTATCGGTTGCCCACTTCTGGCAAGGTACTATTTAGCGACTTTGTTCAAAATTTAAAGTCGACACGATAAGAAGAAGAATGTCAGTCAATAGACAAGCCACCGTTAAGCGAATGCACCGCTAGCGAAAGCTGTCCTCAAATGAAAGTAGAGGTACCCAGGGTAGAGGGAAGTCCCTTCTACCCGCGGGCGGCGGCAAATTGTGTAGATATTTTCCTACCAGGAGTGCGATTTTTGAATCTCATTCGATGAGCTCAGCAGTTGAAAATGTCAAAATTCCTATGGAGCTACGCATCTTTCTACTGCGGATTTGTCTTTCAAAAATCGCACTCCTGAAGTATGATTTTTGAAAGTCAAATCAGCAGTAGAAAGATGCATATCTCCATAGTAGAAGTAGAAGTAGACATTTTCAACTGCTGAACTCACCGAATAAGATTCAAAAATCGCTCTCCGGGCATGGAAACATTTTGATATCAACAAAAAAGTGTGTAGCGTAACATAACAATTATTTGTATGTGATTTTGTGGATTGTTGAGAGATTTTTGTGTAATGTATGGGGCAAAATATGCGCCTTTCTCCCTCCACAGCTCAGGCACGTTTGACGGCCGATCCCCATGGAGGGGTGAATGGTCGCTCATTGACATAAGGCGCAATTTAGTTTTCGTTCCTGAAGCGCAAAATTCTAAATTCGAAAAATCGGGTTGAGTGAAGTATCTGCACGGTAGTAACTATTAAGAGTATATTATTCGGAGCGTGCTCCATACAAACGTACTATGGTGATATTTTCAATACTAACCAATTTATGTCAATGAAATTTTGCAGAAACAGTCTAGAAACAAATTTCTATGCTTGTATGTAGTCAGATTTTCGTTAAAATGTATAGTTTTCAAGTTATAGTGCCTCAAAGATTTCCATACAAATCTTAAATTAATCCTAGCATTGAAACTGTATATTTTAACGAAAATCTGACTCTATAGAAGCATAGAGATTTGTTTTTAGATCGTTCCTGCAAAATTTCATTGACTTTAATTGGTTAGTATTGAAAATATCACCATAGTACGTTTGTATGCAGCGCGCATTTTCGCTCTCGGAATAATATTATCTTAAATAATCTGTAGTTTCAATACTGTTTGCTTAGTGTTTAGAGTAAAAGTTGTATAATATGAGGACAAAGAAAAAATACCCAAAACGAACGAGGACGATGCTCCTTTATAGAAAACATAAAAATGATTGTGTGGGCCGTTAAATTAATTCACATAATCTTTTTTTATATTTTAAAGGTCAAAGACCAATGTATTTTATGCTTGAAAACTATGTTCTTATTGTGAAGAAGAAAAAAATGAAATCTAGGTTAGGTACTTATTTAGTTAGGTAGAAACATAGACGTCTATGGGTACAAATAAATAAATTTCAATTTGCATGCATATGCTCATGACTTTATTTCCCGAGGTGGTAGTCAAAGATATTCTGAAACCTCCAGACTCCACGTTTTACTACTTAGTACCGAAACTTTGTCCAGTGTGACTGTCACAGAGACTGTAAAAGATTCGCAGATATTTTGTTTAACATACCTATGTTTTTACTTAGAAAATTACCATTTTGTGTAGATAAAGTGAAACGTTTTGTTTTGTTAGTATTTGTTTAATTAAAATAATAAATTCTAATTCGGACCAAATTGGCGACGTGCTTAAGAAGGGCCAGGTCAGATCTACCCGAAACCGACGAGCATGCATGAAAGGACTAATGAATGTGGAGGAAGCTAGGGAGGTTTGTCAGGATCGTAGCAAGTGGCGTTCCGTTGTTTCTGCCTACCCCAGTTGGGAGGCAGGCGTGAGAATATGTATGTATGTATGTATAAATTCTTGCTGCTTGACTGCTAACAAGGTGTTTCAATTAAGTAAAAATAAATATTTAAAACTCTTAAGGGGGTTGTTCAGACCATATTGGTCCCATAGTGAAAGTTGTTCAGTTATTTAAGGGGGTGGTGGTTTAGACCATCAATCATCATTTTAGGTTAGAATTAATCTTATTGAACTTTTTGCATCGAGTGGACAAGTGGCATACAAGGTGTTACAAAAATACAAATAAACATTTAAGGGGGTGGTTTAGACCATCAGTTTATTTTTATTATTGTAACTCCTTGTATGCCACTTGTCCACTCGATGCAAAAAGTTCAATAAGATGAATTCTGACCTAATACAACAGCTGATAACATACAACATAGAAGGTACTATTACAGAATGGCCACTCCCTGCCCCTCTCTAGCTTCAGGTACCGCACCTCACCCCGGACTTCGAGGGTAACTTTAGTTGAGCCGGGTAAGAACATACCTACAACGTGCGTGCTAGCGGGACGACGCGTGTGCCGACGTTATGGTGCTGGGGTGTACAGGGGTGTCCCTAATGTTGTACATCAGAACGGAAGAAATATACACAACACCATTCTTAAATGCGAAAACAAAATCAATAAATTTTTTTTTATTTTTATTTAATAACGAGCTTTTAGGAACTTCGTCTGCATAAATTAATCACAAACCAGATTTAAAATCAAATTATAAGCTTTCAACCAAATAAAGTTTCATCAAAATCGGTTTAGTCGTTTTTGCGTGATGCTCGTTCAAGCAAACACAATAAACGGAAAACAGACAGACAAAAAATTAAAAAATTTGTGATTTGGAATCACGGATCTCACAGTATCAATTATTTAATTAAATAGACTATGTATTACTGTATACATAACCTTAGCTTAAGAATTTATATTGTAATACTTAGTCATGAAGTCGTGTTATGCTGTAGAGTTTCTGGCCGCATCTTCTCTACAGCGACAACACATTCCGACGCGGTGGTAGCCGTTTAATAAGTGTGCTTCAGGCTCCTATATTGAATAAATTATTTTGAATTGAATTGAATTGAATTGATACCTAAAAACAATATCGTATTATTTTAAATATCTTTTATGTTTAGACACACTTCTGTTACAGTTTTGTAATAGTTATCTTAACTATTATAAAACCATAAAATCATGAAGATTAAAAAAGTAGCGGTTCTCTTCATGTAAATTCAAATAACATTCGATAGCGCGATTTAAAAACGTGCAGCGCCATCTATTGACAAAATTGTTAGTTTGTTAGTTTTTTTGATGAAACTTTTTTTGTTTGATATCTTATGATCTGACTTAAAATCTGGTATATAATTTGTGCGGACGAAGTCGCGGGAAAACGTAAGATTATAAAATTAAATGGCTCCCATATGAAACTGATTGAATAAAGCTGTATTGGATTTATTTAAAAATAATACCCGGAAGTCATCGACTAAACCATATTAAGGAAGACGCAGTGTTATCGACTTATCAGTCTTATCACGCATCAAGAACTGCACCGAACTTGATATTGACAAATTGTTACAATAAAACACACACAATTCTTGAGATTTTTTGAATTCAGTTAGGTGCATTTTTAAATAACAAAGTCAGAATGCAATGCGATTCCTTTTGGTTCCATCTGAGGTGGAGGTGTGTTAAATCGTGCTATAACCGTAACTCGCTCGGTCGGAAATATTCTCGGAATGAGTTTTGAATTGCGGGCGAGATGAAAAATGTTGTTACATTTTTTTATTTTGTTTAAGGCTGCACCGAGCCTATTGTGCTGCCACCAATCGTATTTTTTTTATTTCTAAACAATTAAACAATATTTTAAATAAACAAGAATGTCACATGTCAATGCTGATTTTCAATTTATCGGGTCGCTGCGGATTTGTTTTTATAACGTTTGTAGTTATTATCGTTAAAACCGCCAAAAGTGGCCACAAAGCATAAAACATAATAATCCGTAATGTTTCGATAAATTGAAAGCCAATCGGGATTACAATGTGACATTCTTGTTTTTTGGAAATGTTGTTTAATTGTTTGGAAATAAAAAAAATACGATTGGGGGCAGCACAATAGGCTCGGTACCCTCTTAATGGTTTGTAGTCGCATTCGCTTTCCTTATATCCGTATACTTGCGCTTACTTTTGATATTCTATTCTTCATTATCCGTCGGTAACTTGTGATACCTTGTGATAATCTTAATTTCATCATCTTCATTGCAATGCGTGTCAGCCTCCGAAACCGGGCTTGAAAAAAAGACGAACGTAATGTGACACTAAAAAGATGTGAAGCATGCAAGGTCCTACATATTCGTTTGTTCTACAAGGGACCTACACTCACACAGATGCACCAGTTAGTAGGTCCTACAACCCGCCACCATTATGTACCGCGCGAATGTGCGTCAGTACGCACACAAATGGGTGTTTCACTCGTGATTAGACGATATTACGTCCGTCTTTTTTTCAGGTCCGTGTGTTAACAAAGGTAGGTATATTTTTTTAAATACGATTTTATACAAAATCTTAACATAAAGAAAAAACAAAAGTGAAACAAAACTTAGTACTTGCTTCGATTGCCATTTCGATCATAACAAATGAATGCAACACCTGAAAATCTTTTTTAAAGAATGAAGATATCTTTTTCTATTTCATCTGTTGATCATCATAATTTTCAGCTTCTGTTTATCCATTAAGAGAAGTTTATTCCGAAACCGCTAATACGCGCTGCATACAAACGAAGTCTGGTGAATTTTCAATACTATAACTGCCTAATTAAAGTCAAAGAAATTTTTCAGAAACTATCTAAAAACTAATCTCTATGCTTGTATGAAATCAGATTTTGGATAAAGTATACAATTTTAATGCTAGGATTAATTTAAGGGGCTACCTGCCGGTTTTGGGTAATTTTGTAACCATTTTATTCATTAACTATGGCACTTTTTGAGCTGAAATTTAAACTGAACCATCTACAGGATATGAGAAGTGATGTGGTTTTTCTAGAAATCGATTTTAATGAATAAAACCGAAGAAAAGGGACTCTAAAGTCACCCCTTTTTTTCCAGTTGTAACCATTTTACTCTTACATTTTTAATCGGAACAAAATGAAAATTTACTATATTGTTCACAATACAATTTAGAATGATGTGGTTTTTTTACTTTTTCGAAATTAATAAAAAATCATCGAATTTTTCAAAGAAAACAGCAAAATTCTGACCGGAGCCACGCGCTCTTTCTCATCGATTAGTATGGAGTGTGAGTGAGAGGAGAGTGGTCCACGGCTGATACGCCTTAAGACTTGTATCAAAATCTTTGAGGCACTGTAACTTTAAAAATATTAATTTTAAAGAAAATCGATCAACATACAAGCATTAGATTAGTTTCTAGATTGTTTCTTAAAATTTTCATTGACTTTAATTGGTTAATATTGAAAATATAATCAGACTTCGTTTGTATGGATCGTGCCAACGGTAATATACATAAGGGTATTTGTTATCATTTACAAGTGGAGTATTGTCTACCCCTCCCTCTCACCTTAATTTATGATGGAATCCCCCAGGCGAGAACTTACTATACTTTCTGAAAAAGAACTGTAAACTTCGGTCAACAGGGATTTACTTCAGTAAATTGGCTAAACAAGTCTCTCTTGGTTTTTTCCGCAGAGTTTTTAAGTCATGGACTTAAAGTTCTTGTTAAACGAAGCGAAGTATGACTAAGTTCACGAATGAGAAATGGTTAAAACTTTTCTCTTGCTGCGGTTTGAGTAGACGTCATAAAGTTATTATACCTTACGGAATAGAGGAACTGAGCATGAGTTGTCTAATGAAACCGTTTTTGGGAACTGTTTGACAGTTAGCAGTGGTGGTCCAGTGGCGAGTAACTTTGCCTGCCGTGCAGGAGGCGATGATTCGATCCCCGTCCAGGCCGACTCGTACCAAGTTTTTCGAGTTTTTCGGAATTTATGTACGATTTGTAACACCACTGGCTTTTCGGTGAAGGAAAACATCGAGAGGAAACCTGCATGCTTCAATTTCGAGGCATGTATTGTACCCACTGTCCATTATAAGTAGCGACGGGTGCACCCCCCGTCACACTGGACAGAGTTTCGGTACTACTGGTGAAACGTGGATGTTCTGAGGTTCTAGAATATCTCTGACTACCCCCTCGGGGAATATAGTCGTGAGCATATGCCCCGTTGCCAGAAAACCAACCAGAATCAATCATAACATACTTAATTCTTTTTATGTTTTGTACAGGGTGCAACAGAAAGGTTTGGTCATGTTTAAATTTGTGCTTCAGACCATCAAACTGAACAACTTACACCATAGAGCCGACAACAAATAATCGCCGGCAAATCTGCTGTTTCACAAAACTGGAACAACAGCAGCAGCAGCATGTGAGTTGAATCCAGGGATTCAACTCACATTTATGGAACGGCTGATATTTATTCGCGATTTCGATGTTGGTTTCATCGTGAAAATTATTATGGTCTGAAGCACAACTGGTGCTTAAATATGACCACAGCTTTCTTTACCACTTTTGTACACAACATAAAAAGAATTAAATATATATCTAGTGGAATCATAAACAGAATACCTACACTATTAAAATGACATAGATAGAATTGAGGTACTAGAGCTTAGCTACTAGAGGCAGTACCCAGACGGCATTTTTTGTAACACTCGTTTAGACCAATTGGTTCAAACTTACAATTAGCATGTGCCAGCCGCTCGCCGCATTGCTGATCGTGCACAGGTTTTGATCGCGTTTAGTCTCGCCCTTAAATTGTACGATGCGGCAACTTTCGGCAAAGGCAAAGATTCCCCTCTTCAAATATCGTATCTTAATTCATTTCACTCCGACCACCAATCTCTTACTTACGTCTATATGTATAGCAATTTTCAATAATATTCTGTCTGTCCGTAGAACTGTTATAAGAAATATGGGAAAACCCTAGTCTTTTTTAGGGTTCCGTAGTCAAACGAGGAATGCTTATACTTTCTGGGCGAAAGATTATACTTGTCTGTCTGTATGAACCACCGCAATTACTCGCTCATTGAACCATCATTCATCACTGCTCATGCACCGATTGCATTTTTAAATTTTCCTCCTAATATGAGTTAAATGGCTAAGGAACCCTATGACGGCTAATTCCATGGCCCTTCCATTGGCCCATGATTTCTATGGTGATTGGAATTACGGCAGTCCACAGGTTAAGAGTCCAATCCAACACGGCTGGACAGCGTTAAAGAAAGAAAGAAAGAAAAATTATTTATTTGGATCTCCGACACACATTCAATCTTTTACATGACCAGAGAGATACATAGGGAAACCACGTAGTATCTTCTCGTCCAAAATGCCGCAGTGTCTCAAGACGAACGTCGTAGACCAGCGTGTACCTACTGCCAGTTATGAAATACAGAATTGAGACTTAGTCTCTCACTCTAAGCCTCATGAAAAGGCTGAAAGTGGTGACAGGGGACAAAGGGCAATGCTAGATATGCTCGGAGTTTCCCTGTGAGATCGAAACAGAAATGAAGACATTCGCAGAAGAACCAATATTCCAAATACCTAATTGCTGAACGAAAGTGGCAATGCGCGGGACACATTGCTAGCAGAATCAATGGCCGATGGGGCCGAAAAGTTCTCGATTGGAGGCAGCGTACCAGAGAGAGCAGCATGGGTGGACAAACGACCGGTTGAAGGCTGCGTGAACCCATTGGATGAGGGCAGCGCAGGACCGGTCGTTGTTGCGATTCTTTGGGGATGTAGACAACGTGGCCTACAGGTTTTATATAGCTTCGCTGGAGAGACTTCAGTGGACCGTAGGTTTCCTCTGATGGCAGGAGTGTTGGATATAATGGAATGTCTTGTTTGAGGCACTGGAGGTTTATTTTAGTGAATTTTACACCAAGCTTAGTTACACGCACAAGCACCGTCCCAATATGGTAGGAGGAAGCGGAAATACAACATTTTTAATTACTACATTTTATGTTGGTGTTGCCAACAGGGGAGATGTCCAGCAGTGGACGTCTAACAGCTGAGATGGTGAAGATGATGTTGCTGTCAAGCTGGCCTAATTTGACAGGCACTCAGTTGTGCATAGTGGGCCAAAATCAATCCAGAAAGATGATGGGTTGAGAAAAGTATTAAGCGGAAGGAACCGCTGTTAAAAGCTAGTCAAATAATAATACCTACTTGAAAATTGTTTTAATGAGTCGATAAATTTCGCTCTCCCTGTCATTTGCGGGTTCTGTGGAATTAATTCCTTAATTAAAGACAAAAACGCACAACCGATTTAATTAAGGCATCTAGATAAATAATTATGGGTTTTATTTCGTATGTGCGAAGAGTGAAATTGATTCGTCTTATGTGATCATTATGTTATAGGTAAGAAAGAAGAAGCTGACACTTATACAACGTGTTAATGAATTAACGCAAAACTAGAAAGTAGTTTGTTTAGAATCGAGAGCAGAATCGAATTATCATGGATTCAACATGGGTAATTTTTTTTCAAAATACTAAATATTTTTTTGTTAATTTTAAAATTTACTGAACTCGATCTCAAACCTCTGCACGGGCACACTCACCCTAATTACTACCAAAACAAGATTCTTAAAAAATGTATCCATGAGCACGATCTTTAAATTTTAACTATAAAAATAATGAAATTATTGTTGCAATCTAATTATTTTGTTATAATTATAAATCAGTTGGGGTGTATGAGGTTTTGCGCTTATTCATTAACACGTCGCGTTGTATATGTTTATTGAAAAAATCTTCTTTTCGAATGAAAGAAAAATCTTAAAACTCATAAACTAAACAATAAATACTCGTTTAGACAATCAATATCGTAATAAAAATAACGAGAGTATGTACCTATAATATTTTTTCCAAAATGACCTGGAGTGCGATTTTTAAGTCACACGTTCATAAATCAGCAATGTGGCGTTTTCCTGTTTTTTTTTTAAGTCTGAAACCTTTGCGGGCTCTCGCTAAAATAACCCGTTAAAGTTTCATCGCAATCGGACTAACTAATAAAATCGGTATCGGAATACGTAAGGGTCAAACGAACAAATATACAGACAAACATTGATTTTTGGATAATACAAATTATAGACTAGTCAAAGATCGATCGATGTATTTATCATAATTATTCACATTTTACTAAGGATATGCCCTAACCAGTAATAATTTTAGGGCATAGTCTAGTAAAACCCCCTGGACTCATAAAATATAATGAAATAGTGCCTACCCTACCACCCACGAACCTACTGAAATTCTGTTGGCTTAATAGAATTTTCACAGTTTCATAAAAAAGTCTTGTCAATATTGAGTCGAGATTGTGAGGGGTTCTTTAGATATACCTACATTACAGGACGTAATGTTTAAGTACCTAAAGGAACGGAAATTTGTAAGCCAGTTTTCAGGTTTTAAGGGGATATAATTCGGAGCGCGCTCCATACAAACGTACTATGGTGATATTTTCAATACTAACCAATTAAAGTCAATGAAATTTTGCAGAAACAATCTAGAATCTAGAATTTCTATGCTTGTATGGAATCAGATTTTCGTTCATCTGTATAATTTTAAAGTTACAGTGCCTCAAAGATACAAATACAATACAAATCGTAAATTAATCCTTACATTGAAACTGTATATTTTAACGAAAATCTGACTCCATACAAGCATAGAGATTTGTTTTTGTATTGTTTCTGCAAAATTTCATTAACTTTAATTGGTTAGTATTTAATATATCACCATAGTACGTTTGTATGCAGCGCGCATTGTTGTTGGTATCAATTCATCTAAACTATTATAAAACTGTAACTGAAGTGTGTCTGTACATTGAAGATATTTACAAAAAAAAAGGATTACGATATGGTTTTTAAATATCCCTGACTCGAAATTAACCTTTTTTAGAAATTTTGTCCGTCTGGTTGTCTGTCTGTTTGTATGTCTGTTTGTATGTCTGTTTGTTTGCTTGTTTGTTCGCGCGTCACGCAAAAACTACTGAACCGATTTTGATGACACTTTTTTTGTTTGATAGCTTATGATCTGACTTAAAATGTGGTTTATAATTTGTCTCGGGAAAACACTAGTAAAAACTATATACCATATACAGTTTTTTGAAATTCGCAAATGTTTCAAATCTATATAGAAAAATCTAAAAGTATGAAATGTAGACGATAGTTATACGATCTAGACTTAAACATTTTACCGGGTTCTTACCGCGTTTTAGTATATTTGAGTTCCCGATATTTCGGCAGTGTTACAACTGCCATGATCACGGGATGAATATCGGGAACTCAAATATACTAAAACGCGGTAAGAACCCGGTAAAATGTTTAAGTCTAGATTAAATAATAACCGCGTAACTCTCAAATACTGTAGTTATACGATGTTTGGTAAGTCAATAGTCAACCCTACACATATGTCAAGGACAATTTTCACCAAGTGCGCATGTGCGAACGTCATCATGTCAAATCCAAAACGTTTTTAGAAGTGCCGGACCTGTGACTAAAAGGAACCCCAAAACAATATATTATTTCTCTTATTCACAATTCGTACGACATTAGCATAGGAAAGGCATAACTTAGCAAATGTACGTTGAAATATGTAAAGATGACTATGGTTACGACTGCAAATTTACTTTGCATTAGCTTTCATACAACTTTTTTTCGCCTACGCAGTTCCTTATTTGTTATAGCGTTATGATTAATAAGGACCTACTTTCCTTTTTTAAGGTTCCGTACCCAAAGAATGCCAACGGAACTCTATTCATAAGCATACGCTGTCCTTCCGTCTGTCAGTCTCACTTTCCTACCTATAAAGGCAGGCTCATTGCAGCGATATTATCGAGCGATATTATCGCTGCGATTTTGCGATAATTGTACTCAGTACATTTTGTATGGGGACGCGCGCGATCCTACACACTGCCGCGATTATCGAGCGATAATATCGCTGCGATTTTGCGATAATTGTTCTCAGCACATTTTGTATGGGGACGCGCTCGATCCCACACACTGCCGCGATATTATCGCAACCTGACGCAATCGCGGAATCGCTGCATTGTGTAAGGTGTCGCGATATCGCTGTCGATAATATCGCTGCAATGTGCGGAAGCCTTTAAGGGCTGTATCTTTTGAACCATAATAAATAGTCAGAGGAAAACGAATAAATAATTTTCACCGAATTTGCGTCAACTATTGTGGTGAATTTGCGGATAAAAATTTAAGTAGCTCATAATTTGAATCCGCATAGTATAGGCATCAAATCAGAATAACATTATAATTTTTTTATCCGTTGCAAACTTCGTCAAATATGGCAATGTAAAAAATATAAGTAATTTAAATGCAAGCTTCGTCTAATCACAACTAATTAAACAAAAGGCCCTGGCATATCCCTGATTCAAAAGTCCTTAAAATTCTAGCCGAATTCCGTAATGCTGAAGCCTTCTGGATGACCAATATCCAAAATTATCTTTGCACAAAGATTTAAATCTATCTATCTATAACGTCACGCCTCTTTCCCAGTGGGGTAGGCAGAGACTACCGACGAACCTTACATACCTCTTTTGCCTCATACACATCCATACATCTCTTCATACATGCCCGTCGGTTTCGATTACTCCGCACCTCCCCTTTTTGTAGGATGTAACCGATTTGATCAGAATACGTCCTACGAGGACGCCCTCTGCCGACACTTCCACGCACTTAAGTTGGTTGCAGATAGTGCGTTTTTGGTATAAGGGTATGATATATCTCTTTCGTACATCTGCTGTTAATTCCCTCTACATGACTTAACCAACGAAGCATACCCTTCTCTATTCTTGTCACAACATCTTCTTTCAATTTACATCGTCTCTAATCACACAATTTCTCACTCAATCTCTCAGCGTAACACCACACTTACTTCGCAAGGAACGTATTTCAACAGCATTAATTTCACTTTCATACTTCTTTTGCCATACCCAGCACTCACTGCCATACATAACAAGATTTAAAAGATAGTACCTTTGTACATATATACTTTATATTGTTTTTTTCTGTAATATTATGTGTGCAATAAAGTGTTAAATAAATAAATAAATAATTTTATTTCTTAAAAGATTTAAACAACCATTGAATTAAACCAATTTTTCTTTAAATTCCACTACCTAAGCAAGATCTCAATCTTCGTTAAACCAAAAGTGTTCTTAACGCTTTCATATCTAAAGATCATTTTGTTATAACTCGATATTTTCGGTGCAAACGCTAAAACTGCCCGTTTCGTATGTTTGAACCTATCAGTAATAAATAACCGCTTTGGAAGAGTTATATCCTTTTAAAATAAAGGGGCGTTTATAGCAGTATTTATGGTGCGGAGGAAATAAGAATAGGGGCGAAAGGGAGGGGGCTATATTCCACCTGATGCGGATGATAAAGTGGTATCGCAAGACGATGTTTTTTTTTTATTTTGCAATTTTTGCCACAATATGCGTAGGTAACTAATTTACCATCGCGATCCTATTTCGGGGGAGGTGGCAACTGGCACGGTTAAAACTTTCCAACACATACATACGGAATTGCAATTCGGAATTCCGAATGCAATGCAAACCGGTTTTCAGGTTTGAAATCCCGTTCGCAAATGTGGAGGGGGAACCTCCATACGAAAAACCTGTTTTCATTCGGAATTCCGAATCTCAATTCCGTATGTATGTGATGGGCCTAAAAACGATTAAAAACTATGTTGTACCCTCCGGACGAAAAGCGTCAATTCTCGTCCCGCTGCGCTAAACGAATTGCCGCTTTCCACCTCAGTCGAGGAGATAAATAGTATACTAACCTCGGGCAGTAAATAAGAAAGCCTCAGATCACATGTTTGTTGACCTTCCTACCCTCGGTGTGTAATCTACTATTCTATTCTACTTTAAAAAAAAATTGCTGCCATCTTGGGTATTTGATGATTTTGCCAATGTCTAGTTTATGTAGCAAAAGTGCTTGACGTTGTACGGTAATTTATGTATTTGGTGACTTCAAGGATTGTTTTTCGAAAAGAACACTATCTTGAGCCACCACTGGAGCCCCGTTGTAGACCTGGGAGGGGGCAACCAACAATCGACGAGCGATACGCGACTACCCAATAGCAGATCCACAACGCGACTCCCGTGTAATCTACTATAAAGTTAGCGATACCAAACTGCTCCAGACTATAATAATGGGCAAATTAGGGCCACGAATGTCATGGCTCGCCAACCTGAAAGAGTGGATGGACATCTCCAGTGTCAAAGAGCTATTTCGTTTGGAGAGAGATAGACAGAGCTGACTGCCAACCTCCAGTAATAGAGAAAAACCAGAAGAAAAAAATTTGTGACGATTTTTGTTTTTTAATCTCGCATAAACGGCTGAACAGATTTGGATGACATTTTCCACACAGATAAGGCCTTTAAGGGGTCCTCGAAGAATAATCATTTAAAAATAAAAATATGCTGGCTGTCTTTAAGGGGATGATGAGACCATCGATCTGAATAACGTTCTCTATGGGTTCTTATTGAAATATGTAATACTTATATATATACTAGCTTTTTCCACGACTTCGTTCGCGTATCAAAATAAAATACAGGGTGAAATTGATATCATTAGCATCCTTTTAAACTAAGAGTCTACCCATCAAACTGAACAACTTTTACTATGGGAGCAAACCATTCGGAGCAAAAAAAAAATCTGCTGTCCCATACTAAACTGCACCCGCCGCCGCTGCCTACACTACTCAAATGTATGGGACAGCAGATTTTTTTTTTTGCTCTGATTGGTTTGCTCCCATAGTAAAAGTTTTGCAGTTTGATGGGTAGACTCTTAGTTTAAAAGGATGCTAATGATATCAATTTCACCTTGTATAGCCTATTATATGTTACTCATGAAATTCCTGACAGGAATATGTAGCTTTCTATAAGTGAAATAATTTTTCAATCGGTTTTAGTAATTCCAAAGACTCCTACATACAAACAACCTTTACCTTTTTATAATAGAAAATATTTGTGTTATAGATATAGAAGACAAATAAATGAAGTGAAATAAATATCCTGAACACCGTTGCGGCCTTTCAGTATTTCTGATCTAATCAGAACTCGAAGCCAATAAGAGAAACTCTTAACTTCGTCATAAATTACAGTTTAAGTGAGCGAGATAGCTAACAGAGATTTTGATACGAGTAAGTAAGACAATAAACTTTAATGTTACAAGACAAATCGCCCATAAATTACAATTAGAGTCCGAGATTGTTCCAGTAACTTAGAGATAGAGATTTACTTTTGATGAGTTTGATACTTAGAGCTTGGTTTGGTCGATACAATTTAAGCTGAGGGTGAAATTTTGTTGGAGAAACGATATTTGTTGGTCTTTGACTATTTTATTATAAGGACTCGCCTTGCGGTAGCATTTTCCCTCTGCCACGGTATAAGATTAATTGATCATAATATTATGCATTTACATTAAATTTTATACCTTATCACTAAACGAGATAGCCTTAATTTCGAACTTAGAACGTTAAAGTTTGAGGTTCACACGAGACTACTTCTCATGATTTTTAACATCCAAAGTTGCGGATCTTACCTCGCCCCCTACGAACAACAAGCTCGCCCCCCGCAAAAAGTGGCAGAAATGTTTGTTAGTAGAATTACACACGTTACCAGTCCTCATATAAGTAGTCAAAGTTGTTACTTGTTGGTAGAACAGCTTCTGCACCGAGTTAGATATTATACAGAGATATACCCATTACCCCCCTCGGCGGAAGGAATCTTTATTCTAAAGCATAGAGTCCGCATCAATTTACGAAAAGGGTATTTGACAGAATGTAAAACATAGGATCTATTGATGGCATCCGTATTGAATATGAATTTTGGAAACCAACTAACTATTTAGTCAGTTAAGAAAAATACATCGTAAAAAAAAATATTTTTTTAGTCTACTTTAGTCAGTGATCGTAAACGACTGTGATTGGCCGAATGGTTGATGACGTCAACTACTTGTAACCAGTAGCGTGTAGGTAGAGTGTGAGAGTCATACAAAGTTTACGTCATCGTGACGTCACCTGCTTGTTGAGACGTATATTGTCAGGAAAATAGGGGTGATAGTGGACAGCCTTATAATAGGTATAGCTTCCTCTATGCCTTTAAATTTAGAGTGACAGGTTTAAGATTTTGACGAAGCATGTTGCTGATTGGCATCCTGTTTATATGTTAAACTTTTGACGAAGCATGTTGCATATACGGACATTTTGCTATCTTGACGAAGCGTGCTGCAGATTTGAAGCTTGTTCATTCTTTTAAATATTTTTTTTCTGCAGAGAAATCGCTTCATACAAACAAGCTCGAGGCGGTCTATGCACCACTACATTCATAGCAGCTGCCACACCCTATATACAGACAATTCATTAACCTATATGACCAGTAGGGCGTTATGCAATTTAAATGACGTCAATTGAATATGTAGTAGAAATACATCAAAATAGATTATAGTTCATGCCCAACCTTGCACGGTATCTTACAAATTTAACCTTTAAACGACACGACAAGGTAAATAAACAAGACAGGCGTAATATGAATAAACGGCTGAATGGATTTGGGATACGCTCTATTTTTGACTTGGAGCGATATCTCGAGATACAAGCATTTTTTTTTATTCAAATTTTTTTATATTGGGGCTTTTAACCCTGAGGTTATGTCAGCCCGATACAAGCATTGTAACGATTTAAGCCCTTTTTGAGAAAAGTGATTGAGTGACAGTATCATACCTAACAGGAATAGAGCAACTGACATGAGTTGTCAAATGAAACCGTTTTTGGATGTTTTCAGGAGACTATTCGCAGGCAAAAATTCTAATACTGTATATAATTCTGAGTCTAACGTGAAATCGTGGATAAATTAAAGTGAAACGTGGATAATCAAAAAATTATCTACGATTTCACTTTAGATTCGCAATTATTCACGGAAAACGAATTTTAAAAATTGGTAAGAGATTAGAAAATGGTTCTATTGCCTCGCGTCACGTATCTCTTTCTATTATACAGTGGTGCCGCTAGGTACATCTCGCTCTCTCAGCTGTCAGTTCCTCTATTCCTGGTATAATACCTTTGTGGTACCTACTATAATTATGTTTTTTGTATTCGTGCCAAATTTCGATTCAAAAAGTATTTGTGCAGAAATGAGCGAGTAATGGAGGTGGGGCATACAGACAGACAGAATATTCAAAAGTATAAGTGGTTCCTCGCTTGACTATTGGAATCCTAAAAATGGCAGAGGTCGCGTATCATTTTAGAAAGCTAGGGCTGTGAAAACTATAAACAATAACTGGTAGCCCTAGCATCGGACAAGCCATAATATCATACGCCTGGTATCAGAGTTTATTCAAACCACCCTACGGCCTCTGACGTGGTTTTTATGTAACGACTACTACCACCAGTGATAGTAGCCGGGACCAACAGCTTAACGTGCCATCCGAAGCACGGAATCATCTTTCTTTTCAGACAATCAGGTGACTCAGCCTGCAATGTCCTAACCAACTGGGGAAAAACGCACAAAGTGACATTTCACTGGGTGCCCCCCGTGGGAATCGAACCCACGACCTCCGTGTCAAGAGCCCAATGCTCTAACCATTAGACCACGGAGGCAGTTACCACCTCATACCACCTCATACAACACTCATAAAAGATGTTTTTTGTACAAAAATAGCAAACAGTATGTTATGTCAAAGAGCTTTTATGGCTGCACTACTTTGATTCTTGGGTCTTTGAAGTGGCCGACAGTGGTAGACATTTGAGTGCCTGACAGAATCGGATTTAGGGATGCACTTATAATTATTATTTTAAATAAATGCGAAAGTTTAGCTTTTGATTTAAATAATTGTTGTGAAATTGTGTAAGTATACTCTTCTTATCGTGTGGGCCAGAGTGTCAGAGTTTTTTCAGACCGCCTTACGGCCTCTGAAGTGGTTTTAATGTAACGACTACTACCACCAGGGATAGTAGCCGCGACCAACGGCTTAACGTGCCATCTGAAGCACGGATCATCTTTCTTTCTTGTAAGTATACTGATGCAGATCTTTATACTCATAAAAATAGATTTATCGTACCAGAAAACGCAGCATGGGTAAGGTCTCCACAAGGTGGACCGACGACCTGGTGAAGGCGGCGGGAACCCGCTGGATGAGGCCAACGCAGGCCCGCGAGTTGTGGCGATCCTTGGGGTCCTATGTCCAGTAGTGGACGACTATTGGCCGAGATAATGATGGTGTGTTATGATGGAGACTCTATAGACCTGGGTGCACTGCTGTTCTGGACTCATGTAGAAGGTATAGGTTTCGAAAGTAAACTTACGTTTCTGTGATGGTAAACATTGTAACTTTGATTCCTTTTAACATTGTAAATTTAATCTGTTGTCTTTGTCTCTGTGTTGGCATTCTAGGAATGTAAAGTTAATCTCAGAGCTGTAATTCTGGAGCTACAGCTTTACTTCATTGTAAAACTATTTATTTGATAGTATTTTTACGAGTCATTTTATAATACCAAATTCTGGTGGTAAGTGCAAATAGGAAATTAATGGAAACAACGCATAACTTCACTAACTTCTTCTCTCCGACGGCTTGTCATCGAGTTGCTTGTTATGTTTTGTAGAATTTCACGAGATTCATATTTATAATTTTAAACAAATGGCAACTGCTCTACAAAAATATCGTAAAATAATCGATTTTTAATAGACTTTAAAACTAATAGCTACTAGAAAGCGTCGGTAGCGCGTTGTGGAGAGCTATGGTAACTCAATCCTGAGGTCAGAGTTCGAAACCTGCTTACGCTGAGGAAGAAATTCCGATGCGTATGTGAAGTCTACCAATCCGCATTGGGCTCCCGTGGTAGACTAACGCCCATACACCCACCCTGAGGGTAGGCCTGTGCCCTGCAGTGGGATGGGCTGTGATGATAAATAATAAACTAAACTAAAAAACACGAATGTCATATTATTGTAGTCATTACTAATTTTTTATTGATTAGGTCATTACTGAAAAGTGACCACTTTTGGCGGTTTTATAGTAGATTACACACCGAGGACAGGAAAGTAAGAAAGGTCTGAGGCTTTCTTATTTACTGTCCGAGGTTAGTAGGCACACTAATTTTCTCCTCGTCGGAGGTGGAAAGCGACTACTTGGTTTAGCGCAGCGGGACGACAATTGACGCTTTCAGTCCAGAGGGGAGAAAACGATAATAACTACAAACATAAAACTTAGTCATCCGTAATATTTCGATAAATTGAAAAACGACAATAACTACAATGCGATATTCTTGTTTTTTGAAAATATTGAATATTATTAAGAAAAAAAAACACGATTGAAGGCAGCACTGGAGGTTCGGTACCCTCTTATAAGTTACGAGTTCTAAACTTAAAACTTCTTACGTCAGATCTGAATTCGGGCCTGTATACCTAAGTAATCCCTTTTCTTGCTCCTCCCGTTCAAGGAAGATCACTGTTTCAAAATACTATTGTATCACCGTAGAGGTGTATCGAATAAGTCAATATGTACACATAAGCGGGCGTAGCATGAAAACCCACGATAGCGATACGTATATAACATCTAGGTATTTTTATTTTTATTTTATTTATTTGGAAAATCTACAGCGTTTTTTTTTATTTATAATTAATGGACTTCTTGCTGGAGCGTTAAGCACCGCATTTCCGCCAATGTCAAGTGGTTTGAGGGAGTATCTATCCAATCTCGAGGATTGTTTTTGAGTAAGGACACAACTGAGATGGATTGCGGAGCCTCGTGGCAGGCTGAAACGCGAACCGCGCTAATACCACGCAAAAGACGAGTGTTCGGGGCAAACCCTGCAACGTGAATAAATGTGATTATGCTATCTTACTGTGATAAGAGAATGGCCAATTATTGTAAATTTCGTAGTGATATTTTAAAAACATGTAAAAAAGTCTGTGTCTCTGTCACAAGATGTTTGATCGTAATCAAGCCAAGTCAAAAAATTACTACAAGCCTAGTCGTGAATCGTACCGGCTTGATAGCGATTTCGATAAAACAAATTAATCTGGCGTGGGGTGTGTGTGTGTGTATATATTTGTGTGTTGATGCGAACGTAAAAGTCATACGCTCAGTTGCAGAAACACTCATTAGAATTAGGCGTGTGGTGTGTGTGTGTGTGTGTTTATTTGTGTATTTATGTGTTGATGCGAACGTAAAAGTCATACGCTCAGTTGCAGTAACACTCATTAGAGTATTTCCATGTTTATTTAATGACACTCTTTTTATTAGCAATTTGGCCAGTGTCAAGTGATTTATGCAGTCTCAAGAGCTATACAAAATGGTGGAGCCACGTGCAAGCCTCACACAGGCCAATACGTTCGTCCTCCGCCAGACTTGCAGCGCGACTCCTCTTTAGAGTTAATCCTCCATTTAAATATCTAGCTAGCTTTTTCTAAGTCAACAAGACAAAAAGTGACAGCAAGAGATTTAATGGAGGATTAACTTTAATGAGCGTTTCTGCAACCGAGCGATAGGCTGCAATATTATTATACTTACATTTTTTTGGTTTTAAGTTGTTTTATTTTAAGCAAAAAAAAAAATTATTTTTTTAAGGACGCTTTATGGCGTGAAAAGTCAAAAAGTCAAAAAACAAAAAAGCCGTGGTGGTCCAGTGGCAAGACTGGCAAGTAACGTTGCCTTCCGTTACTTGTATTATAATATCTGTGCTTCCGTGCAGGAGGCGATGGTTCGATCCCGGTCCAGGCCGACTCGTACCAATGAGTTTTTTGGAATTTATGTACGATTTGTAACACCAACTGGCTTTTTGGTGAAGGAAAAGATTGTGAGGAAACCTGCATGCTTCAATTTCGAAGCATGTATTGTACCAACTGTCCATTATAAGTGGCGACGGGCTTACCCCCCGTCACACTGGGCAGAGTTTCGGTACTACTGGTGAAACTTGGATGTTCTGAGGTTTCAGAATATCTCTGACTACCCCCTCGGGGAATATAGTCGTGAGCATATAACACTTTAACATCACATCCTTAGAAAACCATAAATTCTCGTGCCTACTGTCAGACCACCGTATGCGAAGTTGTCGTCTGGCGCGAGTGGCAGAAATCAACCAAGCGCATCGCATAAGACATGCGTCAAAGCGTGGCTTATTTCGGTACATACGGCCTATTGACGGAGACTGCCTACGATGTAAGCAAATAGTATCAATTCAATACAAATATAGTTTGCGTAGGTTTTTAAATGGTCTAGTAGAATTGCTACAGGCGTTTCTACAGAAATATAAATTTGATATTTTTCAGTCTGCAATACTAGTAGAAATGTTATGAAGTAGTTTTATTAAACAATTTCTAGGTAATATACCTACGATTGCAGTAAGAGTATTATTATGTAATAAAATATTGTAGGTATTATTTCAAATTTTATTTGAATGAAGTTTTATACAAGGTGTTACAAAAATACAAATAAACATTTAAGGGGGTGGATAAGACCATCGAACTGAACAACTTTCACTATGGGACCAACACAGACCATAGTGGTCTGTGGGGACCAATATCAAAATCGCGAACAAATTAAATGATGTTCCATACTCTACAAATCGACTAGAGCTAAAAGATGTATGGGATATCCGTTTTTTTTTCGCGATTTCGATGTTGGTCCCATAGAGAAAGTTGTTCAGTTTGACGGTCTAAACAAAGAGTTTTAAATATTTATTTTTACTTATGAAACACCTTGTATAGGGTTCTTCTTAATAAGCTGACACTTTTTGGAATTTCTAATGACCTATTTTACATAAAAATTACACTGATTGACATTTAGTATAGTAGAGTACCTACAGGTCAAAGATTTTCTTTGGTATTCGCTAAATCTTTGCTACAGGCATTAATTTCAAGGACTGTTCCCTATCTCTACCTTCCATTTAACGCAAAGGCCCGTAACTTCAATATACTTGGCCCGCAACTTTTAGAAACTAATAAATAAAACCAATAAAGGCCTCCGCACATTGCAGCGATATTATCGAGCGATTTTATCGAGCGATATTATCGACAGCGATATCGCGACACCTTACACACTGCAGCGATTCCGCGATTCGCGTCACGCATGCGCCCCACCACTGAATGTAGTCGAAAGAGTTGCGATAATATCGCGGCAGTGTGTGGGATCGAGCGCGTCCCCATACAAAATGTACTGAGAACAATTATCGCAAAATCGCAGCGATATTATCGCTCGATAATATCGCGGCAGTGTGTAGGATCGCGCGCGTCCCCATACAAAATGTACTGAGAACAATTATCGCAAAATCGCAGCGATATTATCGCTCGATAATATCGCGGCAGTGTTTAGGATCGCGCGCGTCCCCATACAAAATGTACTGGAAACAATTATCGCAAAATCGCAACGATATTATCGCTCGATAAAATCGCTGCAATGAGCGGAGGCCTTAAAACTAAACTTTAAACTCAAAATCTACAAAGTACAAATTAAACTGAAATGCTATTGAAAGAAAAAACTTTTTATTAAGCTTGTGGAAACGACAGTGTAAGAAGTTTTAAGTTTCGAGAACTATGAAATAACTTTGCAACGTTGTAAAGTTGCCAGGCAGGTTCTCGAAGAACTTTTATTGCACGAAACTGAAATAAAAAAACGATTATTTTTATTTTCCGGACCACCGGATGACCAGGGATACGGTAGGTCTATAATGTCACTTCCGAAAGCGCGAAAATCTATTTCAGGCAAACTTTTGAACCAGCGGCACGAAATCGATCGGTTCCAAAATCGTCACCCCAAATTTATTCGCTCTGATTTTATAAATAAGTTTGAAAGACCAAAAGTTTAACTTATTTTTAGCTGAATGACGTCAATCGCCTATTTTTGAGACACTAGAAAGTTATTATTTTGAGATTTGATGAGATTTTCCGCGAGCTACGTCGGACCTTGAATCTGTTATTGAAAGAATAATAAATAACGTATATAGATTAAGTAGTTTGTTCTAACTTTTAACGCCGATACAGGATGTAATGTAACATAAAGGCGTATTATTTCAAGATTTTTTTCCCCGATTTCATTTTCTTTGTTTGACGGTCTAATTCATCACAGCCTATATAATACCATTGAGGTACTATGTTAACTAGAGAAGCTATCGAGAAGTAATGTTTTGTAACACGCGTTAGGGTGCACGCGCTCTAACCCACTTAGCCTGTGCCAGGCGCTCGTCGCAGCCTGACGCTCCCAGCACGCGCCCCACACTGCTGATCATGGTGCACAGATTTTGTTCGCGTTCTCTCTCTATACATAATTACTCAATGATATATTCATCCCACCTGCAGGGCACAGGCCTACCCTCAGGGAGGGTGTATGGGCGTTAGTCCACCACGCGTGCACAATGCGGATTGGTAGACTTCACATACGCCTCGGAATTTCTTCTTCAGCGTACCTATGTAAGTTTCCTCACGATGTTTTCCGTCACGGTGTTGTACGTACTTAAGTTAGAAAAACTCATTGGTACATGGCTATTATCAGTGTGGATTCGAACTTGGACCTCAATATCGAGTTTCCATAGCTCTCTGCAACGCGCCTTTCCACCAGAGATTGTGTGAGGTAGCGAGGCGGTGAGCGAGGAAACAATCCGCCTAGCAATCCGCCAATAGCGCGCTTGCTCGATCACGTCATTGGGAAATTGAAGCACTCCCTTTGGCCGATTTTTTCCTCGCTCACCGCCTCGCTAGCTCGCACATCTCTCGTGGAAAAGCAGCCTAACGGTCTCATCATCATCATCATCTCAGCCGATGGACTTTTACTGCTGGACATAGGCCTCCCCCAAGGATCGCCAAAACGACCGGTCCTGCGCTGCCCTCATCCAACGGGTTCCCGCCGCCTTCACCAGGTCGTCCGTCCATCTTGTGAGGGGCCTACCCACGCTGTGCTTTCAGGTTTATTTGTAATTGTATATAATATCTTGTTTATGAGTTTCAATAAAAGTTTGCAATCTTGTACATCAAATAAAATGCCGCTGTGAGATTTTTATATGGTAAACATCCCAAGTATTTAGTCGTGGTGGTCCAGTGGCGAGTAACCTTGCCTGCCGTGCAGGAGGCGATGGTTCGATCCCCATCCAAGCCGACTCGTACCAATGAGTTTTTCGGAATTTATGTACGATTTGTTACACCACTGGCTTTTCGGTGAAGGAAAACATCGTGAGGAAACCTGCATGCTTCAATTTCGAGGCGTGTATTGTACCCACTGTCCATTATAAGTGGCGATGTGCTCACCCCCCGTCACACTGGACAGAGTTTCGGTACTACTGGTGAAACGTGGATGTTCTGAGGTTTCAGAATATCTCTGACTTCCCCCTCGGGGAATATAGTCGTGAGCATATGCTTATGCTTATGCCCAAGTATTTAGGAATAGTAGATTACACACCGAGGACAGGAAAGTAAGAAAGGCCTCAGATCTCATGTAATTAAATGTGATTTGAGGCTCTCTTATTTACTGTCCGAGGTTAGAATACTATTTTTCTCCTCGACAGATGAGGAAAGCGGCAACTTTGTGTAGCGCAGCGGGACGACGATTGACGCTTTCGAATAATATTTAGTTCCTGGTTTTTGGCAGCGTGGCGGACTGTACTCAAAGACAGACAATTGATTGACTTCCCTTTGCGAACGATAGTTTCCCGCTACTATACTATAGGTATATACGTTTCTACGTGAACGTGATATCCTCGTGCACAGTAGGGGTAAATGTAAACGATTTTGAGCTGTCTTTTTTGGCAGTTCGGATTGATCGAACGAGAACGTAAAAGCGATCAAGCGTCTGAAAAAGTTGTAGGTACCTTTAGCAAGTTATAGTTACACTCTATTTCAAATAACAATAGAATAAAGGCTCTTGAATCACAAAAACAGTGATTTAAACACCTTATTCTTAAAACAGCTTAACATTTCCTAAAACAAGATGTCATCAATCAAGAATCAAGTACCTATAAACAGATTTAATAGAATTTAGAGCGAGACCGACTCACACTTGGCCGGTTTTGCTCTAAAATCTTAATCACACCATGATTGACGCTTGTATATTATTACCGTTTTTACGTTAGAACGAGAAGAAAGAGAAAAACGTCGATAAAAATTAGTTTCTTGTTTGAGGACCCCCCTTAATTTTTTATTTTATACATTTTATCATTTGTTAGCAAGTCCACTGTAATACATCCTGTGTTCAACTGTCTATCTATTAAAGCCTGACCAGAAAAATAAAAAACCTCGCCATGTTGCGGAAAATCATTAGAACTAATTTTTGTACTTGGAACACTGACATTAAAGGTTATAGTCGATTGCAGCGCCCCCAAATCAGGTTTTTTATATTTGTGGTCAGGCTTTACCGTTCATAAGTTACAGCACTAAATAGTAATATTCTCAGTACATTGCCTATGTACTGTACCTACCTATCTAATTTCCTACCTAAGCCAAGTGCCAACACGAATATAAACCGATCACGAAGCGACAATATCCAATAATCCATCCGACTATTCCGCCTCGATGAACAATTTCACATTCATTTTTCACGGCAGCCGTTATTGACTGGAATTTCTGCGCGTTTCTCGCAAAAGGAAAACAAAACTGGCTGGGTTTTATACGTTGCCTTGATATACCTACTGATTTACTGGATAGTTTATTCATCACCAGACCATCAATCATCATCATCTCAGCCGATGGACGTCCACTGCTAGACATAGGCCTGCCCCAAGGGTCGCCAAACCACGTCAGAGGCCGTAAGGCGGTTTGAATAAACTTTGACACCAGGGCTAGCCCACACGATAATACCGAAGGAAATTCGCCATAGAACCGAAGGAAATTCGCAAAAAAAAAATGTGGACTTTCCAAACCAAATGCAATCAGCTGATCGAACTTTTGTATGAAATTGTAGATTTTTGTTTTGGAATTTCCTCTGTATGTTTCTTAGGGAAAGTTGTTCAGTTTCATGGGTGCAATCATCCCTTAAAGTAGTGCGACTGTTTACCCTATCACCCTGTAAATTTACATCAATGGTCTTACTTAACCCTGCCCCGGTTACTGTCATACGCTATGATCTAAAATTTAGTGCGTTCACACACGATGACGCATTGACGGAGCGGCAGACGTCAGTCCAAAGGAGCGGAAATGGTGCATCAATGCGTCACCGTGTGTGCTTCTACGTGCGGTTTCATACAACTCCTTGCTTCACAAATGACGGACTGACGTCTGCCAGGCCGTCATCGTGTGTGAACGCACTTAATCTTTATCTAAAAAGTAAAGGTTCATTAAATGTGACCCGACTGCGTCTAATGAGTTGATATATAGCGAGAAAATAAAGTAAATGAAGAAATTCTAGCTTTATTCTATTATTTGATATTCTTGTATTCATGAAAATTTTATTCAAACAAAAATATAATCATCATTAAAAGAATTCTTCGTCAATACTTTTAATGAATTTTAAAATAAGTTTTTAGAGGAATAAAATAACAAACTGGTCAGGTGCAAGTAGAATTTTCTCTGATGGTTCCGTTAATCTATTTTAAATCTAGATAGGCGCCTTTTTACTATGCTGACACTTTTTTAAGAGAATGATCAGAACTTCAAACTGAACAACTTTCTCTATGGCACCAACATCTAAATCGCGAAAAAAATAACTGTTTCATACAAAACTGCAAACCTACTTGAGTAAATATACTGGGTCCAACTTAATATGCTTGATTCGAGTAGGTTTGCAGTCTTGTATGGAACGTTTTTTTTTTTCGTGATTTCGATTTCGTTGGTTCCATAGAGAAAGTTGTTCAGTTTGAAGGTCTGATCATCCCCTTAAAAAAGTGTCAGCATATTAAGAAGGACCCTATATGGAACAGCGATTTCGATGTTGGTCTCATTGAGAAAGTTGTTCAGTTCAGTTTGATGGTCTGATCATCCCATTAAAAATGTGTCAGCATATTAAAAAGGACCTACAGAAAAACATTTACTACAACAAACAACAGCAGATTTTTAGAATTGTTGTCTGTCTGTTTGTTTGTTTGTTTGTTCGAGCATCACGCATAAATAAACTACTGAACCGATTTTGATGAAACTTTTTTGTAAAAGTTGCTAACGCGAGGCTGGTCCCTAGTTACATGGTCTAAGGATTTTATTTATGAAATACCACTTAAGTGCTCAAGGTTACTTATTAAATTGTCATAAGTGGCCAATGTTGGCGGTTTTAAAGATAGGTACAGCTGTTGCAATGAATAAAGCAAACAGTTTGTGTTTAATTTTGAGACCCAATTTGTAATGGTACAGTAGGATACAATTTATTTGTTACGAGAGTGCTATTTTTAAAACTCATTCGCTGAGCTCAGCAGTTGAAAATGTCAAAATTACTATGGATATAAGCATCATTCTACTGCTGATTTGACTTCCAAAAATCATACTTCAGGAGTGCAATTTTTTAAGGTCAAATCAGCAGTAGAAAGATGCATACCATAGTAATTTTGACATTTTTAACTACTGAGCTCAGCGAATGAGTTTCAAAAATCGCACTCCTGAGAGCGAAAAGTGAACATCTTTCTGTATGGAATGGAACCAAAATCGAAATCGCGAAAATTCTTTTTCGAGATCTTGATGTTGGTCCCATAGAGAAAGTTGTTCAGTTTCATGGTGATCCCCTAACAAAACCGTCAGCATATTAAGAAGAACCCTGATTGATTATTTTAGGTGCTATACCCAATATAATATATAGCGATCTGTTAATAAAAAGGAACCTTTTTTTAAAAACACGTGTCGAGCTGTGCTCGATGCTTAGACTTAAAGATAAAACAAAATAATATGGATTGTTGTTGTCCGTTGTTTAGTCGATCTGAAAAAACTGTGACACCAGGGCTTGCCTACACGATAAGAGGAAGAAGTTTCCGAAACAAAACATACCTATACTTATTAATACTGTACTTATCTTGGAAAGGAATTTTACGGGCCGTAGCCCGGACATTTGGAAGGCTTGCGTGGGGAACTGGGGACACAGGTCCAACACCTAGAGGACCCTTTGAGACACAACTTATCTTAATGCGATGGGATGCAAAAAGCGTGTTCTATGTCCGAATGCACTGTGTAAATGCACCAAAAGATGTACTAGTATAACGTTTGGTTCAGAGACTTGCAGAAAGGACGGAAAAACTTCTAACTAAGGTGATAAGAGGGTGAACTGGACATGGAAATCTGGGTTATTGCGGAGAGACTCGGGATGCCTGTCATAACAAATGTCTCTGGTTTGTCAAAAATGGCAGATGGTGACTCGCCAACATGTTTGACGGGCCCCCCAAAACGGCCACTCGCAAGCGGAAACATCTAGTGAGCGGCAAAGGTTGTAGGTTAGTCTGCGGGCGCCAGTTCCCGGTGCTAACCGCCCCAGTCAGCAGGCCCCCGGCGTTATGAAATTTTACACTACCAACCTGGAGCATAGATTCCGCTCTTGCAACTCCACTCCTGCCGGCCGGCAAGACAAGAGGTGAGGGCCAAATCAATCCGGCCCTTTGGAGAATTGGGTCCGTGGTGTCGCAAATCACCAATCTGTACCTACTTGTGTTTTTTTATGGTATTCTATTCTATTCTATTCTTAATTAATGGCGTTTCCTTGTTAGATTTCGCCAGTGTCAAGTGTTGAGGATATACTCATTAGATATTGTACGGTACAATAGGATATGGCGATCTCAAAGCCCCGTTTTTAAACAAAAACACACTAGAAACCGCCATAAAACGGCGGAGCCACGTGGCTGTCAAAATCGCAAGCCGACGAGACGTCCTCTTGCCACCCCCTCAGCCACGTCACTCTCTTTTTTATGGTAATGATGGCGTTAAAACGCTCATTGGAATAATGTCACAGGTGTCAAAATAATAATAGAGAACCCTAAAAATCTAAGTTTTTTTCAATTGCTACCGAAGCTCGTTAGCAAAGCAAAGCTTTTGGACTTCATAATATTCGTTATGTTTGAATTCGAAGTTTTCGAAAACTTTTCCTCCTTGCTTCGAGATTTGGGTCAGTAGTTCATTTTAATAAATACAAAAATTTTGTACGTTGATTGATTTTCTTTTAGTCAACTTTGTTAGGTTAGGCGTCCATTAATTACGTGAGGCGTTTAGGGGGGTCGACCACAATCTCAACCAATCTCATGTGGTCGGTCGAGGCAAATATTACGTATTTTTTTGTATCCGCATGAAAGAGTGTTGAAATGAAAAAGAATGAAAAAAAATCAGCCGTCCCATACTAAACTGCAGTGCCTACTCGACTCAAATGTATGCAACAGCTGATTTTTATTTTTGCTCCGATCGGTTTGCTCCCATAGTAAAAGTTGTTCAGTTTGATCGGTACACTCTTAGTTTAAAAGGATGCTCATGATGTCAATTTCACCCTGTATAGATAGGTATAACTACCTCGTTTCGCTCGGGAGTTAACTCTTAAACTCCCTCGCTGCGCTCGGGAGCTAACCCTAGATCAATGCAATATGCCGTGCCGCCGCCCGTGACGAAAGACACTGCTTTATCCCCTTAGTGCATAATCTACTATTTTATGCTTTGTACCTACCAAAAATTAAAATATCGATGACTGTACTGCATTTACACAGATGGTGGATACGCCATACGACATAATAATAAAAAGGTATTCCTTCGTGATAATTAATGATGTGACAAACCGTTTTGTGACAAACTAATCAGCATAACGTCTTTTTGATGTAAATTAAAATATGATTTCGCTTTTTGTATGGAAACATCAGTCTTCAAGCTATTAAGCTTCATAACAGTTGTACTTATTGGAAAAATCATTTTTCTGCAGTTTTTTGTTTATTAAGTAATAAATTTATAGAAAAGTGTTGAGAAAATGATGTGGTTTAAAATGGAGTATTATTTGAGGAAGCAACTTTTAATTTTACTCATAAGTAAGTATAGTAGATTACACACCGAGGGCAGGAAAGTAAGGAAGGTGGACCTCATGCCGAGGTCAACAAACATGTGATCTGAGGCTTTCTTATTTACTGCCCGAGGTTAGTATACTATTTTTCTCCTCGACTGAGGTGGAAAGCGGCAACTTCGATTAGCACAGCGGGTCGACAATTGACGATTTCCGTCCGGAAGGGAGAAAAATATAGATTATCAGTCGTGTTGCAAGTCTGTTAGTGAAGGGTTGCGTATCGGGTTCTCTTCAGCTTGCATGTGGCTCCACCCTTTTGAATTTCTGTACATCAAACAATCCTTGACTTCCAAAACTCACTATAGACAGTGGCAGAAATGCAGTGACCACCATATAAAATCATCTTAGGTGATCACCGTTCCTTAGCGAGAGCGTGACACACACTTAGCCCGTTTTTGTTTTGTGGTCTTTCCCACGGACCCGAAAAAAGACGGACGTAATTTCCTCTAATCATAAGTGAAGCACGCACTGTCGCGCGGTACATAATGGCGGCATCTGTGTGAGTGTAGGTCCCATGTAGAACAAACGAAATTGTAGCACCTTGCATGCTTCATATCTTTTTAGTGCAACATTATGTCCGTCTTTTTATCAGGTCCGTGGTTTTTCTTCTGTCCGTGGAGAAAGTTGTTCCGTTTGATGGTCTGATCATCCCCTCAAAAAAGTGTCAGCAAATTAAGAATGACCCTATATATAAAAGCGTCAAACTTGGTGTAAACTCTGAGGAAAAACTACGGACCTGAAAAAAAGACGGACATAATTTTGCACTAAAAAGATATGAAGCATGCAAGGTGCTACAATTTCGTTTGTTCATGGGACCTACACTCACAAAGATGCCACCATTATGTACCGCGCGACAAGCGCCGCGAGTTAAGTTGGACCCTGTATTGCCGTTTTACGATAGAGCGAAAACAAAAAACCTAAAAACACATTTCTTTTATGGAGACCCCCTTTATAATCAACTTTTTGTTTTTTATATGATTTGTTAGCAAATCCAAAATAATAACATGTTCTGTGACAACTCGCTACCTATTACGGTTCAAAAAAGGGGGAGCCCAGGGGAGTAATTCTCTACAAATTCTTCACTTTACCTTTCAGTCTACACTGGTCAAATTCTCGCTGGGTTTAGCCTGGGCTGGACGACACCTATCATCCCCAAACTACTGGATCCTGAACAAACTCCTTTACCTGATGTAGTATCAGAAGTGCAGGCTTCATGGGTTGGATCCGTAGTTTTTATTGGTGGTACCCTTGGTAAGTTCTTGTAAATACGGTAGTTCCAGCAACTTTGGCACTAAATTTTTGACAACCGTTATTCTTGAGCAATACAGAAATGAATGCTCAGGGTGTACAGTTAATCATCATGAACATCAGCCTATTACATCCCACTGCCAGGCACAGGTCTCTACTAACTCATCATCATCTCAGCCGATGGACAGATCCCCCCAAGGATCGCCACAACTATCGGTCCTGCGCTGCCCTCATCCAATGGGTTCCCGCCACCTTCATCAGGTCGTCAATCTACCTTGTCGGGCCTACCCTCGCTGCGTCTCTAGTACCAATCGGTCTTCGGCCCCATCAGGCATCGGTTCTACAAGGAATGTGTCCCGCTGCCACTTTAGTTTAGCAATTCTTTGAGCTATATCAGCTACTCTGGTTCCTCTGCGAATCTCTTCATTTCTGATTCGATCTCGCAGGGAAACTCCGAGCATAGTCCTCTCCATTGCCCTTTGGCTGACTTTTAACTAATAAGCATAAAAGGGGCCATACTCCACTACGCCAGCCCAGTGCGGATTTTCGAGGCGGTTAGTGTTCAACTTGCTATCAGATTTCAAAACATCAATCCGCTTACTAAAATCTAACGACACTATCTTTTACTTACCGTTTGTTACTTCGGACTATTTGGAGGGCAGAGTCAACCGTAACAGCGACAGTACTTAAGAGGAAATGCGGTCTACAAGAAATTTTAAGAATTGGTTTTTAACAGATTATAGCTGTCGCGGTGTTCCCGAGCAACCGAATCACCAGTGCGAAAGTGACAACTGCAGCTTGGAATGATTTAACCTACATAAAATGGAAAACATCACGATTTCGTATTCAATACTCAATATAATTATATTCCCCTGTGTCATCCTCCAAAACTAAATCAATGCTAACAATTATGAGAAAGACTTTGGCTATGTTTATTGTTTATATTCGTCTAATTCGCTTGCTAGATTCTGAGTACAGCTGTAAAATGGAGCAACTTTTTGGAATTTTCGCTGGTACCTAGGTCTTATATTACCAATTAATTTATGGGAAAAAAGAAAACCTAGGAACATGCCAGAGGTAACATAGATATAGTCTGGTAAAAAATATTTGCCCTAGTGTCATTCATTACCCAGGGAGAAAACAGGGGAATACGTTTGTATGGGCTAATGGAACCCGCCTTTCCTTTTAAGAGAATACTAAAGCGTACACCGACACCTCTTGTTGAACACATGGAAATGGATAGAAAACACATGTTCGAGATACTGATACAGTACCTAATAATTATCTTAAGCTTGTGCTACCGACTGCAGGCATCACACGTAGCAAGAAAATTCTTCGACCCATTAAAAAGCAGCTCTAACTATCACTCCAAACTCGATCCATTTTTCTAATAAGATTCTAACAAAAATTTACATTTTATATTTTCCAGGACCATACATAACAGGATATCTATCCAATATCATAGGTCGGAAGCCATGTCTTTTCATTGGTGGTCTTCTAAACCTCGCTTCCTACCTGATCTTGTCTCTAGCTAAAAACCTGGCGATGATCTACGCCGGCAGAATCGTAACTGGACTGGGCAATGGAATTATAGTTATCACCAGTATCGTTTACATTGGAGAAATTGCGTTAGTACTTTGATAAATCCAGATTCAAGACTGGCAAATAGTGGTCACCGAGAGATCACCAGGCAGATGGTAATAAGATGCGACTAGCACTGGACCTTCGTACTTAGTATGGGATAAAAAGAAAAAGGTTGTTCCCAGCAGCGGGATTTATCGGGATGGTGACGACGATAACTAACATTGCAAATTAACAAAATGTTGCCCTAATAACAAATCCGCCTCAAGATATTTTCAAGATAACTTTCAAAGAGTGGGCGTCTTTTAGTATGCGACAACATGGCGTCTCTGGCGGCTTCGCTTCATTGCTTACCTAATCATTACAATCATGAACTCGGAATAATATTCTTAAAGATCAAATCGGAGCCAATCTGACTAGCGTATAGTGCATCTTGTGCACTTTTGGAGACCGTCGCTTTTATTTGTAAGAAAAAACACATTTCAGCCATTGAGGTACTACGTTAACTAGAGAAGCTACCGAGAAGTAATGTTTTGTAACACGCGTTAGGGTGCATGCGCTCTAACTCACTTAGCCTGTGCCAGGCGCTCGTCTCCCAGCACGCGCCCCACACTGCTGATCATGGTGCACAGATTTTGTTCGCGATGTCTGCTCTATACATAATTACTCAATGATTTCAACCAATATAAACATGAGGTCTGAACTCGTTGGCCACATCAAAAACTTAGCACCTGATTGATGTTCCCGAGTTCACTTCGTCACTATGGCAATGACAGACCGCAATGTGTCAATTTGTGTTTGTTTTGTGTGACATGGTGTTTGTTTGAACGAGCTTGTCTATCGCTAGAGTAATGTCTATGTTATTAACTAATTACCGTTTTACTATTCACAGGTCAACAAACATGAGAGGAATTTTTCTGACTGGTACTGGGATTTTTGGCGCACTTGGCAATTTAATAGTGTTATGTGTGGGTCCTTATGTGCCATACGCAGTTACTAACTACGTTTGTATGGCCATAGCTGTTATGTTTTTGTCTGGATTATTTCTGATACCGGAGACACCTATATTTCAGATTTTAAAGGGCAAGTACTATAAGTAGTTTCTTTACACAGTTTCTCCCCTTATCAGGTCAGTCCTCTTGTTAATCTTATTAGTTTCTTCTCTTTCTTACTTTCTTCGTTCATCTTAAGTTCTTGACCACCGACAGAAAACATCACAGTTATTCGTTGTGGTCCACCTTTCACCATACTTCAGCTTGCAGTTCATGAAATTCTTTTTGCACTGGAGCCCTTTCAGTGCAAAATATGTGCACCAGATGAAAAACTGTAGGCATAGAGCGAGCGAAATAGAGCGAAATTTACTCTGCAATACATTCGTATTGCAGAGTAAATTTCTCTCTATTTCGCTCGCTCCAAATACGTTACACAAGTAGTTTATAACTTTAGACTTTAGAGAGGATAGACGAGTATAGTTTTCTCCATACAAACGTATTCCCCTGTTTTCTCCCTGGACAATAAACACTAGAGCAAATATTTTTTCACCATACAATCTATGTCACCTCTGCCATGTGTTTTACTTTTTTGCATGAATTAATTACTGTAAGAACTAGGGACCTTCGAAAATTACCCATTTTACCGCCCGTTTTCAGACACCCAGTAAAGAAATTTGACGAATATAAACAAAAAAAGCAAAACGTACGGACATAGCCAAAGTCTTTTTCATATTATTTTTGGAAGAATTATTAAAATCGGTTTAGTTTTGAAGGAGAAAACATGGGAATACGAAATGCTGATTTCGTCCATTTTTTTTATATAACATCGGTCCGAGCTGCAGTTGTCTGTTTCGCACTCAAGTCGGAGGGGTGAATGGGTGGGGCGGATCTGATAAATATGTATACAGTCGGAAAAGTGACCTATTCTCCAAATTAGCATTTCAGCCCGCCTATCCTCTGACTTAAATTAATTTGTATAAGAATATTTCTTTCACATTACAGGACGAGACGAACAAGCAAAAGATACACTTATAGCGCTTGGAAGAAAACAGGAAATCGATCAACTAATAGCTAATAAATGTGAAAAGGATAAGCACGAACAAACAAAATGGACGGAACTATTCACAGTTAAAAGCAACAGAAGAGCTTTTTTCATACTATTTACTTTAAACACACTTCAACAGCTTAGCGGAATAGTTGCTGTACACTTTTTCTGTACAAGAATATTTCAAATTGCCGGGTCTTCAATAGAACCGAATATAGCCTCTATTATTATAGGAATAACGGTGCTAATATCTAGTTGTATAACTCCGTTTTTTGTGGAGAGAAGTGGAAGGAAATTGATATTGTTGGTGTCAAATGGATTCTGCTTTTTGAGTCTGGTAAATATGCAGAGATATTATATAATGCCTTATATATGATATAATGCCTTAGTTAACTATGTTTTTCTTTCAGGCAATACTTGGTCTCTACTTCTTTTTGGACTACACAGATAACGAAATAATACAAAGTTTAAAATGGCTGCCACTTGTAACCTTAATGACCTTCTTCATATCTTACCAAAGTGGTAAGATTATTATTTACTAGCTGTTGCCCGCGACTACGTATAAATGTTGATTTTAAAAAAGTGTATTCTATTAATCTAGAGCATATTGTATCAGTGTGCCAAAAGACATTGCCGACATATAAGTAATCCCACTGCAGTAAATAGTTATTTGTTATGCTAGGCTGCAAAGATTTTTTTTGGCGCGAGTACTTGTATTGAAACCTGAGCTTATAGCGAAGGTTTCAAAGGTACGAGACGCAGAATAACTTTGTAGCCGAGCGAAACACACAATTTTTCACCTCACAACAGCGAGGAAAAAAAGTGAATTGCTAAAGAGAACAACATTTTAAAAAGTTTTTTTTTCGTGCTGGCCAGGGGTGCGTTCAGAACCTACGCCCAGAGTGCGCCCAGAGTGCACTCCGAGTGCAACTTTTCGCCCTAACGCCGTTCAGAGGCTCGGTGAAAAGCGTATTACCCATAAGAGCGAGCGAGAAGAACAACCGCACCCAAAGGTTCTGAACGCAGCCCAGTGACATGAAATAGTTATTAATGCATTTTCAGAGGATTGGCGGTATAGAAAAATATTGAATAGACAGTTTCGAATTTCAAAAACTCTTTCCACGCTAGCGGATAAAATGCACTTTTGCACTCAGATTTCGAATGATAAACAGAATCTTTCCGAACTTGTGAGGTGAAAAAATAATTTCCATTTCATTGGGAAGTATGTCTCCTATTTTGTGTATAATTTTAGCTCTCTTTGTATTTTTTCTTTGATTATACCATAGACATATTACTCTAGCGATAGACAAGCTCGTTCAAACAAACACCATGTCACACAAAACAACACAAAATCGTTACGTGGGCAATGTATTTTCATCCAAATCAGGTCAGCCGTTTATGCGTGACTGAGCCAATATCCAAACATCATCACTAACTTTCGCATTCATACTCAATATGCTGACACTTTTTAAGGGAATGATCAGACCGTCAAACTGAACAACTTTCTCTATGAGACTAAACATCGAAATCGCGAAAAAAAAATCTGTTTTATACAAAACTGCAAACCTACTCGAGCCAAATGTATGGGACATACATTACGTAAAATGATTTCCACTATCTGTAAATAACTGGCCAAGAGCGAGGTGTGTACTCGCACATAGAGGGTTCCAAACCTAATGTTACCGTAAGAAAAGATGAGAACAGTGATACAATATTAGGTATTATGTTATCATTCGAAATATATCTTTGTTATCTTTGAAATACGAAAAACGCCGCTGTTCGGAAGGTACAAAGTGGTATAGCGAGCACAACATAAAAAAGTGCAACGATACTGCTGAACATAGGCCTCTCCCAAGGCGCGCCACAAAACTCTGTCCTTGGCCTTCCTCATCCAGTCGCTCCCCGCTACCTTTTTTAGGTCGTCTGTCCAGCGGGCAGCAGGGCGTCCCACACTACGCCTACCAGTTCGCGGTCTCCACTCTAGAACTCTGACACCCCATCGGTTGTCAGTTCTTCGGCAGATATGACCAGCCCATTGCCACTTCAGCTTGCTAATTTTCTGAGCTATGTCAGCCACTTTAGTTCTGTGACGAATCACTTCATTTCTGATGTGATCCCTTAGAGAAACACCGAGCATAGCTCTCTCCATAGCTCGCTGAGCGACATTGAATTGATGAACTAGTCCTATCGATAGGTTACAGCCATTTAAATATTGTCATATTAAGATGATGTACCATGCTCAAAGAAGTGGCAACGGGCTCGCTACATGAACACTTACATCGGACAAGTTTGAGTACCTACTGCACGAACAATTTTAAGTGATATTTAGAATTCAATATTACTACGAGTACCTACTAAGAAAATCCCTAAATATCCCAATTAGAGAATAGGTAGGTAGTCTTAATGTAAATGCAGGTAAGACATAAATTTTCTTTAACATATTTATTTTTCAAGCGTCTGCGTGGGTCATGAATTGTTTCCAGTGAAAGAAAGTGGATGGATAATAGCCAAGTATTTTTGTTAACAAATGGGTGGGTACACCTAACATCCTCTAAAGACTACCACGTAGTGATTCCATTCTCTTTGGACTAACACCTGTATTTTAAGTTCACCAAGAAGTTTATGCGTTGCAATGTCATTCAATCATTATGCAATCTTTTTGAACCATGATTCTAGAACATGGATATAAACCATGGATTTAGAACGTAGAAAGAGAAGGTATAGAAGGAAGAACGTGTCTTGTATATTCACTCAAAAAGAGATGCACATAGCAAATTCGCTCTAGTTAAAAAAGGTGATCACTACTTATTACTGACCTTATCGACGTAACCACTTTTTGTACTACAACTGCTGTCTGACTCCGGAGTCAGTCAATCTAGCTTAGTATAAATTGAATAGGATTTTATGACTATCGCTGTCTCATACGTGGTTACGTTGTGGTTCAGTCTATCAGCGTAAAGGAAAAAAAAATTTATGATTTAGAATGATAATGGATCCATCATAACCTCCTTACAAGTACGGAAACACGAAAATTGGCCATGGCGGTCGGTAACGTTCAACCTTCTTTCGTACGTCGATGTTTCAAAGTTTACGTAAACACCTTTCTATCAGAACGAAAATTTAATAGTAACTCTTTTATTTTTATTTTCGTCGTTGGATTGGAAGGGACCAACCAACAACGACGATGAAAACGTACGAAAGAACGTTTAACGAAGTTTAGAGAATTTACATTTTTCAGCGCTTGTACGGCAGTCTGTAGTCTGTACTCCAGGTATAGACAATACTTATTTCCGGCAACCTGATATAAACCAATGGATGCAATCCTCCTTACAAGCATGGAAATACAAAAATTGGCCATGGCGGTCGGTAATGTTCCACCTTTTTCGTACGTTTCCATCGTCAATATTTCCAACTTTAGGTTTGTCACTTACGAAAGAAGGTCGAACAGTACCGACCTCCATGAGTATTTTCATGTTTCACCGCTTGTTTGTAATGAGGCGGGTTATTGACGAACAGAAGAACTAGGTATGTCTTTTTCTCACATTAGTACTAGCACCCGAGTTGGATAGAAATACAAGACTCCAGTTTGTCTTCTCTGTATAAAAGCCTAAAACGAAGAATTTTGATAATTCAATCTTCTTGCCTAAAACACTAAATGGTGATAAGGAACATCAGCTAGCGTAAGCGAAAGTTCATGATCAAGAAGGTTGTAAGGTACTGTCTCTAATTTCATTGCATGTTGATGATCAAGAAGCTTGGAAAGCGTTGATTGAGTATTTTTTAGATTCGTTGACCGCATATACTGGAGGGACAGAGATATGACAAAAATGTATGAAATCTCGTACCTTAGCCCTACTAAGTTGCATGATTTTGTTAGCAATTTCAACTTCATCAGCATCAGCATAGCGTATACGCGTGTCTCGTTTCCGCGATTACTATTATTTTAATGCCTTTTTGAGTCATTCTATTTCTACATTGGAATGGTATTGTCCATGATCAGTAAGGTGGCATAGGTATTTTCTATAAATTGGTTTATATCCAAGTCTCACAGGAAGGATGTCCTAATTCTAAAGCATAAAGTCCGCATCAATTTAAGATTGTAGTTAGGCTCTTTTCTCTTATGAAATACCTTTAATAGTAGAAAGAAATGGAACTATAGATATTTGTTGATGCGGCTGTCCACTTTCCACGTTTTTTGATATGCTAGTGTATGTAAAGTTTTGTAAAGTAGTAACTTTTTGTGCCTTTTGACCTACCACAAGACACAAAACATAAAAAAAAAAACTTCAAATAAAATGGACCGCCTTGCAAAAGGTATGGCTCCCTCTATGCCTTTAGGTATAATCTCTTTGATCCATGTTCATGATTCACTATTGACGTATGATTGACGTACAAAGATTTTGTTCCGATTTGTCCTAATCATTATGATGAAAAATATTTCATTTGAGAAAATAATTATTTCAATCCATCTTAATAACGTAGTTGTTGATATGGCTTAATATTATGTTACTTTCCGTAATTCTCTTATATTATGTTAGGATTTTTTCAATACTGAAATACGGTTTGCTGTAAAGTAATAATTTTTCAGTTTGCTGCATTGTGAATCGGACCTCACATCCTGTCATTCCAGCAAAGTTCAAATGTTCAAAATACTTTTACCGTCTCGAAATTATTTAAATATTAACTATATTAAATTTCCCAATGAATAGTGATTTTTCACAGAAATCTTAAGCACCTACCTTTTATGCTATCTCTGGGTGTAGATAGGTACTACTAGCTGTTTACCAAGTTTCGCCGATACCGGTAAGTATGTACACCCGTTCTTACATGAATCCATCACACATCAAAATATCGAAACAATTATTCAATTATTATTATAGTTTTTTGTATCTTTGTTCATTTTCATGACTAAAACTGGTGTTAATTTGTTGGATTTTATTTAAAATGTAATATAAAAAGTTTGTGTCTATGCTCATCAACGAAAAGCATCAACTGGCACTTTAAGTTTGTTGGTAATGTATTTTTTTCAAATTTCTCAAAAACTATTATCAATACAGACACCGCTATAATTTTCCTACAAAATTCAATAGTACATCGACATATCAGAATTATTTCAGATTTTTTGGCTTTATAAGTTCGGAGATCAGGGGGGGGGGAACCAAAATTTTTCGTGCAGTCGGGCTTATAAATGAATAACTACGCATCATTTAGTAAAACGAACTACCAATACGAAATCTACGTTCAAAGCCCTTTCAAATGATACCAAACTCGGCTAGATTGGAAAACTTTTTTTTTTAAAGTCGTCAATTTTTGGACCCTAAAAATTAGTAGAAAAATTATTTTCTAAACGTTTAGTCTCGCTTTACGTTTGGGTTAGCATGATTGACCACTATGCCGAATTTCAAGTCGCTAGCTTCTATAGTTGCTGAGAAAAGTGGCTGTGACAGACGGACGGACGGACACGAGAGTGATCTTATAAGGGTTCCGTTTTTCCTCTTTGAGGTTCGGAACCCTAAAAATATAAAATTGGTACCTAAATAAAAAATAGCCAATATCCAAACATCATCACTAACTTTCGCATTTATAATACAGGGTCCAATTTAATATGCTGACACTTTTTTAAGGGGATGATCAGACCGTCAAACTGAACAACTTTCTCCATGAGACTAAAAACGAAATCGCGAAAAAAAAATCTTCTGTTACATACAAAACTGCAAACCTACTAGAGCCAAAGGTATGAGACAGCTGATTTTTTTTTCGCAATTTCAAATTTCGTCCCATAAAGAAAGTTGTTCAGTTTGATGGTCTGATCATCCCCTAAAAAAAGTGACAGCATATTAAGTTGGACCCTGTATGGGAGAGCAGATTTTTTTTCGCGAATTCGACGTTAATCCCATAGAGAACAATGTTCAGTTGCATGGTGCGATCAACCTCTTTAAAGACTGTCAGCATTCTAAATTGGACCCTGTAATAACAATTTCAGAAGGACCTCAAAATACTTGACTTTTACAGGATTTGGCATCATCCCTGGTACTCTCACAGGAGAGATGTTCCACGCCAACGTGAGAAGTATAGGATCAACAATCACAATCACCGTCCCCTGGCTCTTCGGTTTCGGCGTCTCCACCGGTTTCGGCTACATGATATCCGGGATCGGCGCCCATTTTACATTCTGGATTTACTCCGCCGCGTGCGCATTAGCGTTGGTTTTCACCGCTGTGTTTGTTCCTGAGACAAAAGGGAAAAGCTTTTTGGAAATACAGAAGATGTTGAGTACATAAATAAACATTTTTTTTTAATGTGAAAATAATCTCTATTGGCGCGCCTTGGCAGTAAAACCGACTCGTATGACGTGACGAAAAATTATCGCATGATCGATCTATAGGGTCCAACTTAATATGCTGACACTTTTTTATGAGAATGATCAGACCGTCAAACTGAACAACTTTCTCTATGGGACCAACATCGAAATCGCAAAAAAAAAATCAGCTCTTCCATACAAAACTGCAACCAAACTCGAGCCAAATGTATGGGACAGATGATATTTTTTTCGCTATTTTGATGTTGGTCCCATAGAGAAAGTTGTTCAGTTTGATGGTCTGAACATCTCCTTAAAAAAGTGTCAGCATATTAAGAAGGACCCTGTATAACATTTCCGGACTACGACTCTCCATACAAATCGTTGCGAACGAGCGCGCGGAGCCAGGTCAGAATTTAGCTGTTTTCTTTGAAAAATTAGATGATTTTTTATTTTCGAAAAAGTAAGAAAATCATCATTCTAAATTGTGTTGTGAACAATACTGTAAATTTTCATTCTCTTCCAATTTAAAATGTAAGATTAAAATGGTTACAACTGGAAAAAAAGGGGTGACTTTAGATTCCCTTTTCTTTGGTTTTATTCATTAAAATCGATTTCTAGAAAAACCACATCAATTATCATATCGTGTAGATGGTTCAGTTTATTTTTCAAGTCAAAAAAAGCCATAGTTACTGAATAAAATGGTTAAGAAAAGCCATAGTTACTGAATAATAAAGTTACCAAATTTCATGGTAAAACCAGGAGGTAGCCCCTTAAACCAACACAACACAACCAACACACCAACACAATTTAGAAAGATGTGGTTTCCTTACTTTTTCGAAACAAATAAAAAATCATCTCATTTTTCAAAGAAAACGGCTCAATTCTGACTGGAGCCACGCGCTCGTTCGCATCGATTAGTATGGAGAGTCGTGGTCCCGGGATGATACGCCTTAATGACAAAAAACAGCAACAAAAAACAAACAACCGCGAATCCCGCTTTATTTCTCCGCTTTCATATTCTACACCGACAGAACTGACCAAAAAAACAAAAAGTAATTCAAATTAGATTCAACCTTATTAACTGCATGTCTTATCTTTGTAAAATTGTCATAGTGACGTATGTGACCGTGTTGTGAACGAAATATATGAGCAGATATGTTATATCGACCATATCAGTGACACGCCGAAGCCGAGTTCTCTCTTCTGTGTCAACCAGTCATTATTTTGGCCGTACCTACCACGACAGGAAAATTAGCCCAGTAAAAATACGGGTCGAAAGGAAATAATGAATAATAAGCAATTTTTTTTTGCTAGATCGTTTATACAAATGATATTAAGATTCTTGATTAACAAATCCAACAAATTTTTTGTATTCTTAGTTTGTAGTACTTTAACTGAAATGTACATTTTTTATTTATAGTGCTAGATTTCATTCTTTTTTAATTTTTATTGTTTGTTTTCGGTTATGAGTTTACATCTGTGTAAAAGTTTGTACTAAAATTGAGTATTTCGTAATTTCTCTAAATTTTATTTCAAAACAAAGGTCCCGTGGTGATTTTTCATTGGATTTACTTCTATTATAAAAGAATAGAAATGTATATAACAAATGACATGTTATATTGCATAATATAAATTTTTTTGCCAATTTTTCATGTTTTTTTTTACTTGATTAATTATTTAAGAACACTTTTAGTTGGATTTTCAATATTATAGAATTGTAATCTAAAGTATAAAAGTAAAAAAAAACTGCGGTTATAAATTATTTACTTTCGCCATACAAGCGCACCGTAACTTTACTGGGCTAAGAAATCTCGTAACACTATCATTTTCATGTTTATTTACTTGTAGCATGTGAGCATGCCATAAAACTGCACTAGAGGGTAGACGAGCCAAAATGACTGCAATTTCCACAGTCATAATGCTAGGTACTTCAAAAATACTTAAGGAACAGAGGTGAATAAACTTTGTGACTGCAAACATACGTGCATAATAATATGAGTTTTCGCAATTTATTTTGTGTTTTTATTTTTATTTTCTATGAGATTAAAGCTGACCATAATAGCGTTCGTTAAACGAAATGTTGTTAGAGTACCTATGTTATGTAGACTGTGCTAAGCGGGACATGGTGTCTTTTAAAATATAACATTCAAAGTTCCTTGCAAAAATAAGGGATGTATGGAGGAATGTTTTGTGTCAATTGAAAGAACATAAGTTGATACAGTTTAAAAAAAATCATCATCAATCATCATTCATATAATTTCTATGGAGTTTGGCCCAAGTCTTTTTTCTTGAATTAACAATCAATTTAATGCACTTACAACCAATCGGGCTATTTTTTTATTCTGAGAGAGAACACATATTGAGATAATCACCTGCCATAAAAGAATCCGAAATTATTACAGAATTTTTTTTTTAATTAATTTGTCCTCAAGGTAGTGAAATCTCAAAATTGTCAATAAACAGTAATTTCTCGTAATCGGTGAGAATCGATTTTTTTCCTGGATAGAGGTACCCAAGCGAGCTATCTAAAGCCCGACCAGAAATATAGAAAACCTCGCCATGTTGCGGAAAATCATTGGAACTAATTTTTGTACTTGGAACACTGACATTAAAGGTGACAATCGATTGCAGCGCCCCCAAACCAGGTTTTTTATATTCCTGGTCAGGCTTTAGATAGCTCGCTTGGGTACCTCTATCCAGGAAAAAAATCGATTCTCACCGATCACGAGAAATTACTGTTTATTGACAATAAAAAAATTATCCATAAGGTCTGGACCACCCTGTACCTATACAGGGTCCTTCTTAATATGCTCACACTTTTTGAAGGGGATGATCAGACCGTCAAACTGAACAACTTTCTCTATGGGACCAACATCGAAATCGCGAAAAAAAACAGCTGTCCCATATATTTGATTCCAGTAGATTTGCAGTTTTGTATGGAACAGCAGATAATTTTTTCGTGATTTCAATGCTGGTGCCGTAGAGGAAGTCGTTCAGTTTGACGGTCAGATCATCCCCTTAAAAAAGTGTCGGCATATTAAGAAGGACCCTATACTTATGTAATAAGCCGCGTATTCAGTGTTTTACTTTAGAGCAGCCGAATTACAATCGACTCTAACTCTACTCTAGACATTTTTAAGAGGATAGACGAGTACAGTTTTCTCCATACAAACGTATTCCCCTGTTTTCTCCCTGGATAATGACACTACACTAGAGCAAATATTTTTTTTACCATACAATCTATGTCACCACTGCCATGGATATGTTTTGCATTTTTGGATTTATTAATTACTGTACGAACTAGGGACCTTCGAAAATGACCCATTTTACCGCCCGTTTTCAGACATCCAGTAAACAAATTTGACGAATATAAACAAAAAAAGCAAAACGGCCAAACTCTTTGTGATATTATTTTTGAAAGAATTATTAAAATAAAATAGGTTTCGTTTTGGAGGAGATAACAGGGGAATACGAAATGCTGATTTCGTAGATTTTTTGTATATAATTTCGGTCCGAGCCGCAGTTGTCTCCTTCGCACTCTAGTCGGCGGGGTGTATGGGTGGGACGGATCTGATAAATACGTATACAGTCGGAAAAGTGACCTATTCTCCAAATTAGCATTTCAGCCCGCCTATCCTCTTAAACATGCAGAGAAAGCAAAGAAATGAAATAAAATTCGGTACAATTTAATTAGCTGTCATGTTAACACTTTAAGCTTCATGAAATTTGGAAGACAATTTTCTTATTTTAACTTCTGTCTCCCATTTTAATTTATGAGACACTTATTGTCTGGCTTCTCATTACTATGGCAGACTGTTTTTTTGAACATAAATAGAGTTAAAAGTTATCATTTATTTATAGTTAGTTATAGGCCTGTGCCCTGCAGTGAGACGTAAATAGGCTGATGATGATGATGATACGTTCCTACGTTCCTACGTCTGGTACAAAAAGACCTCACAAAACAACACCATAGACAAGCTCAATAGCCTACAAAGGACTGCATGCCTAATCATAACTGGCGCTATGTCCACCTGCCCTGGGTTAGCTCTCAACGCACTGCTGAACCTTCAACCTTTGCACATTTTTGCACAAGGAGAGGCCAAAGCATGCTTACACAGGGTTAACCCAAACAATAAGCGTAACTGGCAGTCTAAGCAGATGAAGAGCTTACAAGAAGATGCTACACATCTTCCTGTGCTCAAAATGTACACAGACGCCATGACTCCAGCGTACAGCTTCACAAAAAGCTATAAAGTTACCTTTCCTTCAAGGGATGACTGGTTGCAAAACCGCATACCCAGTGAAGACATCTGCCTAACTTGGTACACTGACGGATCCAAGAAAGGCAATGACGTCGGCTGCGGAATTTATGGCCAAAGACCTAGCATCGAAGCGTGCCAAAATCTCGGAAACTACGCCTCCATTTTTCAAGCTGAGGTCTACGCCATCACAGCCTGTGCTGAATTAAATCTGCGCAAAAACTACGTCAACAAACGCATCATAATAAACTCTGATAGCAGAGCAGCCCTACTAGCCTTGGACTCACCGATAATAAAGTCCAAGCTAGTGCAGGACTGCGTAGCTAAGCTCAATGCTGTGGGCAACCACAATCGGCTGATGCTACAATGGGTACCAGGACACTCAGACATAGAAGGGAACGAAAATGCGGATGAATTGGCCAGAAGGGGGACAGAAAACCACTTCATAGGCCCCGAACCGTTTTTCGGCATCCCTAAAAGTCTAACACGCGAAACTTTGAATAAGTACGGCTTCAAGGAGGCGATTGAGACATGGAGAAATGCTCCAGGTCTAAATCACTCCAAAGCACTTATCAAAAGGGTATAATCGCAAACATGCGAACAGCCTATTAGCTCTTAAAAAAGACAATCTATGTGCAATAGTGAGATCTCTGACAGGTCACTACGAACTTAATAAACACATGCACACCTTAAAACTAAGCGACTCCACCTGCTGCAAATGGACACTCCCCTTCACATTCTCTGCGATTGTGGTCCACTAATGCACAAACGAAGTATTCATCTTGGCAGACAGGTACTCCAGATGAGATACAAACCCTCCCTGTGAAAAACCTACTGCGATTTCTAACTGCTGTAGGGATTAATAGGGAATTGTAGAAAGGGCGTTCACAAAAGATCAGCGATGGTCGAAGTGGCACAGGCGCAAGTCTGTTAAGGCCCCATTAACTCAATAATAATAATAATACGTTCCTACGATCCTATAAGATCCTATAAGCCTATAAGGCTTACTTGGGATCATTAAAATGAATGTGTCTGTGAGCGTTATTTATTATTTTATTATTAAGTACGAGTACATAGGGTCATTTTTAATTAGTTAGCGAAACTCAACCAGGGCACTTGTTAATGATAACAGATTGCATTATCAATGTTTATAATTGGTATTTATGATTTACAAAATTATTATTATCGTACGTATCGTACGCAGTGCGCGGCCGGCGGGCGAACATTGACCTCAGAATCATATGATCGAGCGGGGGGTCATTTACCACGTAATTGTGCTTAGTAACAGATACCAAATGCGTTTGTTAAGTTTCGCCAGCTAATTAAATTTAACCTTATATAGTACTCTGTGTTATTTATTATTAATGTAAGTACACTACATGCTGGTAAGAAGTTTAAATAATGAAAAACCGCCATTCTGATTGGTTCAATAGTTTTGAAGTCATGCACACACAAACAAACAGATAAACAGACAAACGAACAATTGATGCCATTATGTGCCATTGTACCCCAATAAAAAGTAGCTTTTGCTGAGCCTAGATATTAGCCTATCAAAGAGTAAAAACCGTTTGAAAATCGTTCAAGACTTTTTAGGCCTGTCACATATATTCGGAATTCCGAATAAAAACCGGTTTTTCGTATAGGTTTGAAATTCCGTTCGGTTCATTCAGAGGCCCGATCGCGCTAATTTAAAACAGCCATGTCCAATTTGACAACATATGAGCATAGACATTAGTTTCTAGATTGTTTCTGCAAAATCTCATTGACTTTAATTGGTTAGTATTAAAAATATAACCAGATTTCGTTTGTATGGAGCGCGCCAATAGAGAGCGATCTGTAAAAACGGCCCTAACGGCTGTCCCGAAAGCGCGTAGCGCAATACCGAATGTGTAAAAAGTTATGGTCCAAGTTATGGTTCGCATGCGGTCCAATCCATAAAGGTTTTATACTATTATACCCTACGAGTACATACCCCTATAGAGACGTAATATAAGGCGACCCAACTCTGTCAACTCATCAGTGACTTGTCACTTATAATTATATTTCGCAACGCCTTTGTTTTCCGCCATTGTTTCGAATAGACTTCGTAGTACTTCGGAGCATTTCCGTCCCCCCGCGCCGCAGCTAGTTGACAGAATTGTTTTCTTTTAAATTCGCATGTATTACGTCTCTATAGGGGTATATGCTCGTAGATTATACCTTACAGGAATAGAGCAACTGACATGAGTTGTCAAATGAAACCGTTTATGGATGCTTTCAGGAGACTATTCGCAGGCAACAATTCTAATACTGTCTATAATTCTGAGTCTAACGGTAAATCGTGGATAAATTAATGAAGTAGTGTCAGTATATTTCACAAAATTATCTACGATTTCACTTTAGATTCCCAATTATTCACGGAAACCGAATTGTAAAAATTGGTAAGAGATTAGAAAATGGTTCTATTGCCTCGCGTCACGTATCTCTTTCTAATAAACAGTGGTGCCGCTAGGTACATCTCGCTCTCTCAGCTGTCAGTTCCTCTATTCCTGGTATAATACCTTTATGGGCCAATCCCGGATCAGTGAATTTTATTTGCCGCGATCGGTTTCCAGGACACACAAACATCGTGGTATGTGATGCTGATGATGTATGAGTAGGTACAGAAGAAAGAGCTTGTCTCTGAAGATATATCTTCCAGAAGACCCAAGTCAGAGACTGTTTACAAAGTGAAGCAGTATAGCACTTATTTTCAATTTGTTTGTTTTTTTGTTACGAAAGATAAACAATATAAATGTTCTTACTGCCTTTGTGGTTATTAAAAGTTCCCGAGATATTTGAACAGTAAAGTTAACTGGATAACATAAAGGGCTTTGACCCTTAGAACATGTAACTATGGACGAGTTACGCATGTAATTCTACTAACAAACTTTTCGGGTACTTCGCGGGGGACGACGTAGCATGAAATCCGCAGCTTTTTATTCCATTACTTTAGAATCGAATTTTGATTGTCAAAAATAGTCTCGTGTGAACCCCAAACTACTAGTTTGAAGTTATTCTTCCGCAGTTCGAAATGTTTCAAACAGTTAAGGATAGTCTCTTAAGAACATTTCGCTGTAGCTACAACGGTTAATAGGTACCTGCCCTTACTGCCCCGTCTCAAAAATCCACCCTGTGTACTTAGGGTCCTTCTTAAAATATGCTGACACTTTTTAAGGGGATGATCAAACCGTCAAACTGAACAACTTTCTCTACAGCACCAACATCGAACTCGCGAAAAAAAATCATCTGTTCAATACAAAACTGCAAACCTACTCGAGCCACATGTATGGGACAGCAGATTATTTTTTCGCGATTTCGATGTTGGTCCCACAGAGTTCAGTTTTATTGTCTGATCATCACCTTAAAAAGTGTCAGCATAATATTAAGTTGGACCTTGTATAAGGTTCACATGATCAATTGATCGTGTAACTCAACAGAATGCTAACGCGAGGCTGGTCCCTAGTTATATGGTCTAAGGCTTTGACCCTCTGTTTTCTAAGAATTATTTAGATTACCAAGCGTAATTGTAAGAATAAAATGTAAATTAATTTAAGTTAGTAAGTGTTTAGTATGCACCGCAAGGTCGCTTAGAAGTCATGAACTTAGGTCAACTTGCACCAAAATGGCTTAAACGTGTAAATCGCTCTGTCTTACATTCCAAATGATGATGATGATGGATTCCTAGTCGATTTCGACTACGGCGACCGCTAATCTTTACAGGGTGAAATTGATATCATTAGCATCCTCTACCCATCAAACCTCGTGGTTCCCTTGACTCTTGATTAGACGAGATTAGGTACGTCCGTCTTTTTTTCAGGTCCGTGATCCTATCCTAATATTCGAGCAAAATAAACCAATCAATAAATCAAAATCTTTATTTATCTATGACACATAAATAAATACAAAATATAAAAGTTCGCCTAATTTTATTTCACTCCTTTTCAAAGGTAGTACCTACGTACATTATTTTTTATTACACCACTATCAGCGAAGAACTGAAATTATAAAAACAAAAATTTGTATAAAATAAATTATAAAACCGCGCTATAAACGTTTTGTATAAAAATCTCTTTGGGCTTTGTAGTATGTTGGAGTTGCAATTTTTTTTATTTTAGTGCTTTCACACAACACGATGACGCATTGACGGAGTGATTTCAGTCAGAGTTGTATGAAATCGCACGTAGAAGCACACACGGTGCGTCAATCCGTCACCGTGTATGTTTCTTCGTGCGTTTCTTCCTTGCTTCACAAATGACGGACTGACGTCTGCCGCTCCGTCAATGCGTCATCGTCTGTGATCCCACTAAGTTTTCTTGATTGAGAAATCTTTAATGTTTTGATGATGACGCCACTGAGCGGTAAAAAGCCTCTTAAACTAAAATATCCTTCTTCCCAGTCCTAGCGCTCTGTCAAATAATGCTTCCACACACTTTTAAGGCCTCCGCACATTGCAGCGATATTATCGACAGCGATATCGCGACACCTTACACACTGCAGCGATTCCGCGATTCGCGTCTCGCATGCGCCCCACCACTGAATGTAGTCGAAAGAGTTGCGATAATATCGCGGCAGTGTGTGGGATCGAGCGTGTCCCCATACAAAATGTACTGAGAACAATTATCGCAAAATCGCAGCGATATTATCGCTTGATAATATCGCGGCAGTGTGTAGGATCGCGCGCGTCCCCATACAAAATGTACTGGAAACAATTATTGCAAAATCGCAGCGATATTATCGCTCGATAAAATCGCTGCAATGAGCGGAGGCCTTTATCCGTTCCAAGCTAGAAGTTCCAAGCCATTAGCAATGTGAATTTTATAGTTCCCTCATTCGTAGGTACTTCAGAGAATGGAATCGTGCGGAGTCATAATGTATTCTGATACTTAAATAAGTATTATGTGAGAACTATTGGATTGGACACGTTTATTATCAGTTAGGACTATTTTCATATCCTAATATTAAGCCATGTCTCACAATTTGTTGTGACGAGAATTAAACTTAGGGAAGGTTCAAATAACAAACAATTCGTCTATAATTTAAGTTTGTACGTTTTCCAAGAAGCTCGTGGATACATTAAGCTTGTGTTTATACTTGCGTACCTATTGTTATAAACTTGGAGCTCGTTTGCCGTAGAATGGAGCTTCGATATTAAAAACGATCACCGAAGTTAGAGGAAAATCGTTAGCGCGCTCCATAGATACAAACTAATGTTAATTATTTTTTGGATGTTAACCAATTAAAGTCAATGAAATTTTTAAAACACGGTCTAGCTAGACACAAGTCTCTGTGCGTTTGATTTGTCAGATATTTGTTAAAATATACAGGGTGAAACTTATATCATTATCACCCTTTTAGACTTAGGTATTACAGAACGACACTCAAGTGGAGATATTACGTTGGTTGATCGAATCAAGAACTGTGTGATAAGGGATTGGTGTAAGTTGAAGGATGATATAGTAACAAGGATTGAAAGGGGTATGCTTAGATGGTTCGGTCACGTAGAGAGAATGAATGAAAGAAGACTAACGAATGAAATTTATCAAGCAAAGGTGATAATAATCGTCTTTCGCTGCAAGTTAATTCGATGCTACGTCCTGTCGGATAATGGTGGGTCGGACAAAAAAACTTTCGGACTTCATGCATTCGGATATGTGTAATTCGGACTTCCGTTACGGACCCGAGCGGAAGTGTTGGGAGAGGCCTTCCGAGGAAAACATACCATGATCAAATCAATGATCTTTTCCGAAAAGGACAAGTGCGTAGCACCCTCAATCGACGGAAGTGCATGAAGAGATGTATGAATGTGAATGAGGCTAAAGAGGTGTGTCAGAGTCGTAGCGTGTGGCGGTCCGTGGTCTCTGCCTACCCCCATGGGACAATGGCGTGAGCTTATGTATGTATGTATGTGTATGTATGTACTCAAGTGGAGATCTCTTCTTAAGTAAAGATAGACAAGTATGCATGTATACGTTGTATGTTTTTGCATCATTTTCTATCTATACTCAAGAAGAGATCTCCACTTGAGTGTCGTTCTGTTATACCCCCCTAAGAGTCTACCCATCAAACTAAACAACCTTTACTACGATGCTAATGATAACAATTTTACCATGGACCAGCTGATTTATTTCACCCTGTACATAGCCAAGATTGAGCCAAGACATTTTTTTGGGTTTTAAATTTTGTTACATCAGAAACTAAGAATACTGGATCTAAGATTCCTTTTGAAGTAATTTAAATTTATTAAAGTTTGTTCGCAAAGTTGCATTTTGCACCGATATTGAATTCACAGTGGAATTCATTGCCACCGATTCTTATTGAAGATGCAGATGAAATTTTATGAAACCGCAACTTTCGATCTAAAGGATCGACAAGTGATTTTTAATCGCGAAAAATAACATTTAAAATGGCGCTTATTATTATTATTTTTGGCAAGCAAGGTTCGTTATGTAACACTGTAACAATTGCTGATCTATAGTGTTTGCCCCAAACTCACTCACTTCATCCGAACGGACTTTGACTTGAAACCCCCTGAAATTCTAGCTTTATGTTTTTTTATTTTTTTAGGCAGTCCGTCATAATATAACACATTTTTTTATTAACCTGTTTTGTCCCACTCCTGGGCAAAGGTCTCCCCTAATTTTGTTAAAAATACAACCGGGTACCTATTACGGTTCAAAAGATACAGCCCTTTAAAGGACAGGTGAGACAGACAGACGGACAGACGGATTGACGGCGTAAGCTAGTAGTAGAGTCCCGTTGGCACCCTTTTGTCTCGAATAAGCTAGCTATTATTTAAAAATACGTGTCTCATCTCTTGTATTTGCTAGCCGGTGGAAAAATACCTTCAAACTTGATCCAGATTGATCTATGTCTGCATCGAAAATAGTCTAAGCACCAATCGATATAACCAACCGAACGATATTTCATTTGACAAATGGCTACAGAAGGAGAATGTGAAAGCTCATTTTTCACGTTCAACGCTAATCTGTGGTTAAAATTGAGTGAATAATGAACGATGATGTTTGTTACTTTCTATTTCAATACTGAGAATTTTATCCATAGGTAATCCTTAGGTAATAACTAAGTATCTACAGGGTGTACAAAATACTCTAGTAATACTTAAAGGGGTGCTTCAGCCCATGAAACTGAACAACTTTCACTATGGAGCCAACGTCGAAATCGCGAAAAAAAACTGCTGTCCCTATCCCTACACTTTAGTCGAGTCGGTAAAGCAGATTTGTATGAAACAGCAGATTTTTTTTTCACGATTTCGAATTTGGCTCCATAGTGAAAGTTGTTCAGTTTCATGCGCTGAAGCACCCCCTTAACTATTACTGGGGTGTTTTGTTACACCCTGTATAACTTTGCTTAACTTACTCATTGCTTTTCTTGCTACTATCAAACATCGGTGAAGGAAAACAACATGACAAACTCAGCATCATCATCTCAGTCGATAGACGTCCACTGCTGGACAAAGGCCTCCCTCAAGGATCGCCACAATGACCGGTCCTGGCGCTTATCCATCGAGTTCCTGCCGCCTTCACCAGGTCGTCGCGTCGGTCCATCCAATTAATAAACCCTAATGTCATTGTCATCGGCCCCATCGGCCATTGGATCTGCAAGCAATGTGCTCCGCCCACTGCCACTTTAGTTTGGCAATTCTTTGGGCTATGTCAGCTACTCTGGTTCTTCTGCAGATCTCTTTTCGGATTCTATCTCGCAGGGAAACTCCGAGCATAGCCCTCTCCATTGCCCTTTGGGTGACTTTCAGCCTTTTTATGAGGCGTTGAGTGAGCGACCACGTCTCTGTTCCATTATGCTTATATTAATTATATGCTTTATAACGGAAAAATTGCAGGGCAATAGATTATCGTGGTATGGGCATGTGATGCGAAGAGACGAATTTCATGTTACGAGAAGAGTGTTAAGTATGAATGTGGATGGCTGTGGTAGGTGAGGAAGGCCTAAGAAAAGATGGATGGATTGTGTGAAGGATGATATGTGTAAGAAAGGAGTGAGTGCTGAAACGACGGCCAAGCGAGATGAATGGAGGAGGATGACATATTGCGCCGACCCCAAATAATGGGAAATGGGCAAGAGAATGATGATTTTAAACCTTTCATCGTCCTCAATTTCACTTTTCTGTCTTAATTTTTTCTTCAGTTTGTGCTAAAGTGATAAATTGTGTATAAATGAATCAGACAATAAATTAATTACAAAGCAATTACTAAGATTGGCCGGGCAAAGCAATTAACTAAAAGTTTCCCGTTATGAAGGTACGGTCTAAGTAACGCGGTTTGCGGTCCGGTTCACACTTTTGATACTCGGTCTTCGCGATCACTAAGTACTAAAAAACAGGTCAAGCGCGAGTCGCTCTCCGAGGGTTCCGTGTGGTTCCGTACCACACTGCCACACAACATAATATTATGTTTTCTCCTGGACCTTTAGCGCGAGACCGACTCACACTTGGCTGGTTTTTATTATTTGTTGTTATACTGTAGAGTTTTGCTCTATAATCAAACCAAGTTTGACGCTTGTATGTATTACCCATAAAGGTATTATACCTAACAGGAATAGAGCAACTAACATGAGTTGTCAAATGAAACCGTTTTTGGATGTTTTCAGTAGTCTATTCGCAGCAAAAATTCGAATACTGTTTATAATTCTGAGTCTAACGTGAAATCGTAGATAAATAAATGACGTAGTGTCAGTATATTTCACAAAATTATCTACGATTTCACTTTAGATTCGCAAATATTCACGGAAATCGAATTGTAAAAATTGATTAGTGACTAGAAAACGGTTCTATTGCCTCGCGTCACGTATCTCTTTCTATTATACAGTGGTGCCGCTAGGTACATCTCGCTCTCTCAGCTGTATGTTCCTCTATTCCTGGTATAATACCTCTATGTTTTCCTAAAATGAAATGTTGTCCTTGTCCATTGATACGCCATTCTCGGAGCAGCGTTGATTGCTTTATTCCTGTAAGGTATAATAACTAACGAATAAAATTTGAATTTATTCAAATTCACTGCTATACTATACAGGGTGTTTCATAAGTAACAATACATTTTTGAAACTCATAAGGGGGTTGTTTAGACCGTCAAATTGAACAACTTTCTCTATGGGACCAACATCGAAATCGCGATTTTTTTTTTTAAATCCCATACATATTTTAGCTCACAAGGTGTTACAACTAAATTATTTAGAAAAACAAAAAACCCGACTGCATAAAAAACTATTAACTGAAAAGATAAAAACAAGGTCCTTAAATCAGCTATAATAACTTTGTTTGAACAAATTAATACAATTTGAATGTTATTACTTATTAGGTAGGTAGGTATCGCAAACGGGGACAAAGAAAAATGACCTATTTGTTGGTTATTGGTTTGTCCCCGCCTGCAATACCTACCTACCTAATAAGTAATAACATTCAAATTGTATTAATTTGTTCAAACAAAGTTATTATAGCTGATTTAAGGACCTTGTTTTTATCTTTTCAGTTAATAGTTTTTTATGCAGTCGGGTTTTTTGTTTTTCTAAATAATTTAGTTTATTTCATACTTTTTAGTCTTGTGTCAAAATGGTTGCATAAAAATACTATAATATATATATATTTAGAATCTGCTCTTCACCAGCTTTCGTTTGATACCCATATTGTATTTTTTTACGAAAAAAATTGGATTCTCCCTCCTCTCTTTTTTAATTCGCATACGCCATATTAAAATAATGTACCCTATGTCACTCTCACGATTTTTACGAATCTAACGACACCTCATACGTTAAAATCCATCAAGCCGTTTAGGCTGTAGCGCGTGCCATAGAAATAGACATACAAACATACATACATACATACATACATACATACATACATACATACATACATACATACGCTCGAAAAACATAACCCTCCTTCTGTCGCAGTCGGGTAAAAATACAAATAAACATTCAAGGGGGTGGTTTAGACCATCAAACTGAACAACTTTCACTATGGGACCAATATCGAAATCGCGAAAAAAAAAATTTGATGTTCCATACTCTACAAATCGACTAGAGCTAAAATATGTATGGGATATGAATAATTTTTTTTGCGATTTCGATGTTGGTCCCATAGAGAAAGTTGTTCTGTTTGACGGTCTAAACAACACCCTTAAGAGTTTTAAAAATTTATTCTTACTTATGTAACACCCTGTATATTATGCTAAGTTAACTAAGCTTAAAGCTCACGTAGCAACTTCTCTAGGTTCCCACCGCAAAGAGGGTTAAGTGTCAACTGGACCGTAGGCCGCGGTCGAATTAACACTTATTAAAACAGGTAGTTTTAAACTTGTAAGAGCAAATAATGAAAATTCCGCGGTGATGTTTGCTCTTAATACCACGTCTACCGTTCTAGTTCTGTGACATTCACCAAAAAGTCGAAGGTATTATTTTATATTAAAGATCAGAAGTGGATCTAAGAGCTCTAGAATGTTAATAACACAACGGCACTCTTGATAATAAATAATCACATCATAGCTATTCAATTACGTACCTACAGTAGATACATTATAAAATAATTATAATAATTAAACTAAACGTAATAATAAGCTTTACAAGGTGAAATTAAATGCGTGCGTTACATACTTAACAGGCCTTTTACAGTTGAGTGGCGCGACAATATTAAAAATTTCTCATTAATGCAAACCTAAAATGAAAAAGTGATACTCAGACCTCAGACCCATGTGTTTAATCATTTAATTAGTTTATAGAGCTTTTTAGGAGTCACGTTGCAGGAATTGACACGAGCACACGTCTCGCGTGGTTTTCGCGCGTCGCGTTTTTGCCTGCCACGAGGCTTCGCAATCCTCAATCTCTCCTTGTGCTTGAACAAAAACAATCCCTGAGATTGGGATAGATACTCCCATAAATTACACTTGACACTGGCGGAAATGCGGTGCTACGGCCTACGCACAAGCAAAAAGCCATTAATTATAAAAAAAAGGCTTTTTAAAGATGACTATAATAAATAATTGATGATAATAATAAGTGCGAGAATCGGGTTCGTGTATAAATAGGGTTTCTTGATCTTTTTGACTTTTTTGATCTGAGTTTAACATGTTTTCGGAATGATTAAAAATGCTCTCGGGGATTTTATAATAACAGCGTATAACGTGACCCGTGAAGACTCCGATTCGAAACAAACAGACGGACGGACAGACACCCATTGTGATACAATTCTATTCTATTTTTAAGGTTATGGCATCCATCTTGGTGTAGATGATTTTGCCAATGTCGAGTTTTTGTAGCAAAAGTGCTTGACGTTGTACGGTTATATTGATATTTTGGTGACTTCAAGGGTTGTTCTTATAAAAGAACAATATCCTGAGCCACCACTGGAATTCCGCTTTAGGCCGGGGATGGGACAACCGACAAGCGACCGCCCAATAGCAGACCCACAACGCAACTCCCCCATTGTGATTCCAATGGAACATAATTATCCTATTGAGTAAAAATACAGACATTTGCCTTATGTCCTTTTAATTTTCGTTTACCCTATTCCGATTTAGTGATGTTCTGCTTCTGGAGTTTCTGTTGTTCTCTAACCAATAAACAGATTACAGGAATAGTAGGGACACTGAAATTTCACTGGATCGGTGCGGGATGGAACGAAAACTAGCATTCAAAACAACATAATTATGAGTAGATATAAGTAGGTAGGTATGTATAGTATAGGTTGATAACAAACATACAAAAAAAAAAACATATGGGTCGAATTGTGAACCTCCTCCTTTTGTTGAAGTCGGTTAAAAACTGCACTGGAACATAGATGGAGCTAGGTAGCTTTCAATTTGACATAAGGTGGATGCATATTGTTGCCACGAGTGGGTTCTCTTTTCTAATATATCTTAACTATTATTAAAACCGTAAAATCGAGGAATAAAAAAGTAGCGGTTCTCTTCATATAAATTCAAATAACATTCGATAGCGCGATTTAAAAACGTGCAGCGCCATCTATTGACAAAATTGTTAGTTCGTTTGTTTGTTCGCGCATCACGCAAAAACTACTGAACCTATTTTGATGAAACTTTTTTTGTTTGATAGCTTATGATCTGACTTAAAATCTGGTATATAATTTGTGCGGACGAAGTCGCGGGAAAACACTAGTTACTTATAATTACGCCTTGGTTTGTTCCGTTGTTGTATGGTTTAATAATAAAGAGCCTAGCAGGTTACTTGGGACTGTGAGAGTTTTTTTAATTCGATTTATCAAAATATCAACTCAAAGCGAAATCTTACTTTGGTTCTTTATCTATTCGAATAAGAAAAGACGTGGATAGGAATAGCCGTTTTGTCTGGCTAGTGACAGATACAGATTTGTACGGCTGACTGCTAACCAGTAATGGAGAGGAACCCAGCAAGAAACAGAAAAGCTAGTTTTCTTATTAGATTCCAAGAAACCCTAGTCACTGTATCAGCTGTTCAGACCCGGATAATTGATTACATTGTATTCGGGCATGACCTCATCATTCCCTTGCCCATTTCCCATTATCTGGGGTCGGCGCAATATGTCATCCTCTTCCATTCATCTCTCCTAGCCGTCATTTCAGCAGTCACTCCTTTCTTACACATATCATCCTTCACACAATTCATCCATCTTTTCTTCGGCCTTCCTCTCCTACCACAGCCATCCACATTCATACTTAACACTCGTCTCGTAACATGACACTCGTCTCTTCGCATCACATGCCCGTACCACGATAATCTATTACCCTGTAATTTTTCTGTCATAGGTGCTACTTTCAAACTTCCTCTAATATACTCATTCCTTATCTTGTCCATTCTAGTTACACCACACATCCATCTCAGCATTCGCATCTCAGCTGCATGTAGTCGTTTCTCATCCGTCCCTTTTGTGGCCCAACACTCTGAACCGTACATGACAACAGGTCTTACTACGGTTTTGTATATTTTGCCCTTCAATTTGAGCATGACCTCGGGCATGACCTCTCGTTGCTATAAAAACAGAATCTTGACTTAGGTACGCCTATCAAAGCCTAACCCTAAAAAACGGCCATCAATCTTGTGACGTTACATTACAGCCCAGTAGGAAATGAAAAATCTTTGTTATTAAAAGGAGATAGGCGTAAAAATTGCGTAGGTATAACCAGTACCGTAGCGAGTGGGGGGGCTGCAGTGGGACTTAACTAGGGCTTTTGTAGTAAAGGGTTCTGACCACAGATAAGACGTGGTGCTAAATATAGGGTCCATGTTAATATGCTGACACTTTTTTAAGGGGATGATTAGACCATCAAACTGAACAACTTTCTCTATGAAACCAACATCAAAATAGTAGAAAAAAAAAATTTGCCGTTCCATACTAAACTGCAAACAGCAGTATGGGACAGCTGATTTTTTTTTGGAATTCGATGTTAGACCCATAGAAAAAGTTGTTCAGTTTGATGGTCTGATCATCCCTTTAATGTCCCATACATTTGGCTCGAGTAGGTTTGCAGTTTTGTAAGGAGGGGCTGATTTTTTTTCGCGATTTCGATGTTGGTGCCATAGAGAAAGTTGTTTAGTTTGATGGTCTGATCATCTCCTTAAAAAAGTGTCAGCATATTAAGAAGGACCCTATACAGGGTGGATTTTTGAGACGGGGCAGTAAGGGCAGGTACCTTAACCGTTGTAGCTACAGCGAAACGTTCTTAGGAGACTATCCTTAACTTTTTAAAAAATTTCGAACTGCATTCACAGATTTCGAAAAAAATGTACAGTCAGCAAGAAAATTGACAATTTACACAAAAACTTTTTTTGATGCCAATCGATCCTGTTTCTTATAAGGATCAATAGACTCTATGGGACCAACCGAGGTTTGAGTACTAGAAATGTCAGAAATCGCAAAAAACGTTTCCCATACATTTGGTAGGAAATGAGACTCCAAATTTACTTTTATACATAACAAAACTTTTTATTAAGGACAGATTTGCCGCTAAGAAGACTTTGATAATAAAAACATACTGAAACCGTATTAGAAAGAAATGTATTTTTAAAATCATACAATTTACAACACGTTTTGAAGATTTTCTAATATTATTAATATTTTGATCCTTTTTGTTTATTTTCGAACAAACTTCTTTTTAGCGGCCAGTCTATCCATAATAAAAAAGTTTTGTTATGTATAAAAGTAAATTTGGAGTCTCATTTCCTACCAAATGTATGGGAAACGTTTTTTGCGATTTCTGACATTTCTAGTACTCAAACCTCGGTTGGTCCCATAGAGTCTATTGATCCTTATAAGAAACAGGATCGATTGACATCAAAAAAAGTTTTTGTGTAAATTGACAATTTTCTTGCTGACTGTACATTTTTTTCGAAATCTGTGAATGCAGTTCGAAATTTTTCAAAAAGTTAAGGATAGTCTCCTAAGAACGTTTCGCTGTAGCTACAACGGTTAAGGTACCTGCCCTTACTGCCCCGTCTCAAAAATCCACCCTGTATATCCAGATTGCTTCACTCGATCCATATACTCATACTTAAGTTTTGTACACGTAAAAGGCTCTGGCTCCAAACGGTTCGTATTGAGGAGAAAAGTATAAAGCTCGCTTCGCTCGCTCTAAGTTTCTTATTTTGCATAGATAAACCAGAAGATGTATAAAACACAACCCGAATAGTTGTGCTAAAAAACTTCTCTCGCTTCGTAGGTCGTAGGTCTAGGTCTTATAATAAGGGGGCGGCAAAATCGGTCTGTGCCCCGGGCGACGAAAAAACCTACGCTACGCCACTGGGTGTAACTACACAGTTAAAAAAGTGAATCATTGATTTCTTAAGAAGTCAATGGTATATATTATCTATTGTTTTTTGAAGTTCTTATATCCTCAAAACTCAAGATTTTAATTTTATTTTCTGTTCATAATTAATTTTATTTGTTTTTTTTCTTATTTATTATTAATGTTATTCGTTTTATTAGTTTTATAGGTATTCAAAATATGGTTTGAATATTCAAACATTTAGTCCCCTCTCTCTACCGATGTTCTCTTAAGGGTTCCGAGTGCCACTTGTACCATTGACCAGCAGTATCATTAGTACTAGTTATTACGTAATGGTACTAATGATACAATACAGTGCCAACTGTACCATTGATGGTACTTCCCGATGGTACTTGTGGTCCGGCGGGAAATCCACTTTACATACCTAATGCAACCGATCGCATGCAATTTGAAGAACCTAATACTTACATCGACGCGCTGGTTTTACATAAGTGCCTAGGTAAACTTAAAGTAACTACAGAGTGTTGGGTAGATAGTTGCATTACGTTAATGGGTGATACTGAACAACTTTCCCAGAAGAAAATTACCCTAAAACCCTGTGAATTTCTTAGGGAAACTTGTTCAGTATCATAAGAACAATCTTCGCTTACTGTTTACCCTAATAACCTGTATTACATGCTCAAGCAACTTTGTATTACAGATTGCATGCGATCGATTACAAAATGAAATTCTGCATTTACTTTTCACTCGTCATTCGTCGTCGACGTCGTATAAGAGAAGACCGACGACCTGGTGAAGGAGACGGGAACCCGTTGGATGAAGGCAGCGCAGGACCGGTCGTTGTGGCGATCCTTGAAGGAGGCCTATGTCCAGCAGTTGACGCTAGCGACTGAGATAATGATGACGTCGTATACTATTTCTAGTAATAATTTCACCCACGACTTAAGAGGATAGGCGAGTACGGTTTTTTCCATACAAACGTATTCCCCTGTTTCCTCCCTGGATATTGACACTAGAGCAAACGTTTTTTTGCCACACAAAATATGATAACTCTGATATGTCTCTATGTTTTTCTATTTTGCATTAATTAATAACTGTATGAACTAGGAACCTTCGAAAATGATAATAAAATCATAACAGACAGACATAGCCAAAGTCTTTTTCATATTATTCTTGAAAGAATAAAATCGGTGTAGTTTTGAGGAGGAAACAGGGGAATACGAAATGCTGTCTTCGTCGATTTTATGCAGATAAAATTGGTCCGAGCTGCAGTTATCTCTTTCGCACTCTATTCGGCCGGCGTAGGGCGGATTGGACAAATATGTGTACAGTCTGAAAAGTGACCTATTCTCCAAATTAGCATTTCAGACCGCCTATCCTCTTAACTGTAAGAACGTACCAAAGGAATTGATCCAATCAATGTGATCTCGAATATCACAACAACCCCCGTGGCCTATTTGCTCTTTGAATTGGATAATAGTTTACCCTTTCCTACATAAGTAAACAAAGTTTGTAATTAAGTTTCGGGGAATTTGATGTTTTTAAAAGCTACCTTTGAAAATCCTACTGGACCTACTAGGTGAACTAAGCGATAGGACCAACAGTCAGTAAGGCCTATTTCATATAGGGTCCAACTTAATATGCTGACACTTTTTTAAGAGGATGATCAGACCATCAAACTGAACAACTTTCTCTATGGGACCAATATAGAAAGCGCGAAAAAAAAATCTGCTCTTCCATACTAAACTGCAAACCTACTCGAGCCAAATGTATGGGACAGCAGATTTTTTTTTCGCGATTTCGATGTTGGTCCCATAGAGAAAGTTGTTCAGTTTGATGGTCTGAACATCCCCTTAAAAAGTGTCAGCATATTAAGAAGGACCCTGTATAAGTCATCATCATCATCTGCCTATACATGGTGTAAACCTAAATGCGTGTGACATACTTAAGGGTGCTTCAAACGATCAACTTCAACTATGGAGCCGAACTCAAAAAAAAATCTATTGTTTCGTACAAAACTGCCGCACCTGCATACAAGGGTTTTATTACATTCTGTATGTGTTTTGTTATGAGCAATAATAAAAAATTACTACCCTGTAGAGTCCTGGGACCCTGGAAGGGGCTACTTACGTCAATCTGATCTGGATTCGGGTTGGTCACTCGGGGAATTCCCGTCGTACGCGCTTAGAGTAAAATATTCTGCGTCCACAGAGTGGCGTGCGTATGATTTTGATATTACACTTGGTATAGTATGTATAATTATGTAAGATTTTGTTAAATAAATCGTACCAAAGCTTTTATAACAAAAAATGTGCTGCAAAGGTTTCTTTTGCATTGTTTATGTGGGCAGACACAAGGGAGTGAATGTATAATATTAATAAGTCAAAAAGAATTCATTAAACACCTACTTTTGGGGGTGCTACAGACCATCAAACTGAAGAACTTTCACTATACTATCTTCTTTCACTATTCTTCGAGTCAATGGCAAGTCATTCACATTCAATATGGGATCATATTGACAACGCGATAAAATAAACAGTTTTACATACACATTTGCGTCGAGATTCAGTCGAGAAGTCATTGACATTTTCAATGGGTGGGAGTGGTGGGACTAGGGTTGCCAACCGTCCCGCGAGAGGCGGGACGTCCCGTTTCTAGAGCCTTAAAGGATGCGTCCCGCGAAAGATGTGTGCGGGACGCCAATTGTCCCGTTTTTTTGGATACGTATGGCTTTAGGCAGAAGAACTATAGTAATTTAGCCCGTAGCCCTGGATTTAAATCGTATAACGCTGATCTCATTATATTGTAGTAAAATCTCGAGCTCGCTTCGCTCGCTCCTGGCTCTGATTATATCACAAAGATCTAGACGCATTGCAGTAACATTTCAATTTTTTTTTATTTAGAAATTATATTAAATTTACTTAGCTTGCTCCAGAATTCAGTGAAATCTCGAGCTCGCTCTCTGTTTTTAATAATATTTCGCCTATCTTTTCATAGTGTAGTAAAATCTAGAGTTACTTTGCACGTTCCAGATTTGATGTCGTAAAAACTGTATTGCAACGGCCTAACTGGTCCTGCCGATTTTTTTAAGTATTGATTTGTAAGCCAAAGTAAAATACCTACTCGTATATTCATTAAAAAAAGTTAAATACTTTCTAATCGTATTTCTCGATTTTCTATAGATTGAGAGCTGGGTCCCGCTTTTTTTTTGCCGCGCATTTTGATTGCAAATGTCCCGCTAATCCGTGCACTATGGTTGGCAACCCTAGTGGGACAGCCAACTTTTTTTCGCGATTTCATCGATTACTTCCCACTTCTGCATCTGTAAACAAGGTGTAACACAACACCCTAGTTATTTTAAATTTCACTATACAAGGTGTTACAAAACTACAAATAAACATTTAAGGGGGTGGTGTAGACCATCAAACTGAACAACTTTCACTATGGGACCAATATCGAAATCGCGAAAAAAAAAGTTTATGTTCTATACTCTACAAATCGACTAGAGCTAAAATATGTATGGGATTTAAAATTATTTTTTTCGCGATATCGATGTTGGTCCCATTGAGAAAGTTGTTCAGTTTGACGGTCTTAACAACCCCCTTAAGAGTTTCAAAAATTTATTGTTACTTATGAAACACCTTGTAGAGCCAACATCGAGATAAAAGAAAATCGGCAGTTTTATACAAAACTTAGATTAGACCATCAAATTGAACAACTTTCACTATAGTGACAACGTAGAAAAAAAATCTGTTTTCCCATACATTAGAGTCGAGTAGGTAGGTAAGCTCGTACTCGACTCTAATGTAGGTACTCGACTCTAATGTATGGGAAAACAAAAAAACTGAACTGAAACTGAACAACTGAAACTGAACTGAAACTGAACAACTGAAAAAAATCTGTTTTCCCATACATTAGAGTCGAGTAGGTAGGTAAGCTACCTACTCGACTCTAATGTATGGGAAAACAGATTTTTTTCTACGTTGTCACTATAGTGAAAGTTGTTCAATTTGATGGTCTAATCTAAACCACTCCTTCAAATATAACAAGGGTGTTTTTCCACCTTTGTATACATGGTGTATGGAACAGCCGGGCAAATACTGAAATGGTGAATACAGACTAGCAAACTTTCTGCCTTTCCCTTACACCCTGTAGATGTATTCCTCTGACCTTAATCTGAAACTTGTCTTTCTGTTGATCTAGATACAACTTTAAATCGAATCACGGACGCATCTGTGCGGTTTGATTTCCTGATGAGATCTCGGTCTGACGGCATAGTCACGTTTCTATTTTATTACAGAAAGTCAGCTTGCTGTATTTTGATGCTAAAGGAATATGTTTTATTAGGGTTCAATAGGAAAAACTGCCCTGCTGCCCGCTGGACAGACGACATAAAAAAAGTAGCGGGGAGCGACTGAATGAGGAAGGCCAAGGACAGAGTTTTGTGGCGCGCCTTGGGAGAGGCCTATGTTCAGCAGTGGACGATGATAGGCTGATGATGATGATGAGGAAAAAACTGAACCCTTATAGGATCACGTTTGTCTGCCTGTCCGACGGTCAAGACAAGACCCCTTTTTTCTCATGAACAGGTAGAGGTATCAAGTTGAAATTAATATCAAATAGGTACTAAGGTCTACGGTCTATTGGAGGTGTACAAAATCCAAGCTTCTATGTCAACGCAATCCAAAGATCCAGGGCCTCTTCCTGTAGGTCTACCATGAGTTTTCACCGTACTTTACTACTGTAGTTACGTCACCAATTTTGTATTGAATTTCGTACAGCGCTCTTAGTGGTTACGTTGAGAACTAATTTCTGTCATACTAATTGGCGAAGTAACTACAGTAGAAAAGTACAGGGAAAACTCATGGTAGGCCCTCTGGACATTCGAACTTCGCAATTGCGTGAACGTTTGCGTTCCAATGTCAACTCTATTACAATGAAGCTCGGCCCGAAACGGTAGCGATATATCGAAAATCGAAAGTCCGGGTACAGGGCCAGGTTGGTTAACTAAAGCTGGCGCGTGCCACACATTTACGCAATGCTTTTTTCTCAATGTGACGCATAATGAAAAGTGTCTCTATCTCTATGAAGCACGGACACAGTGACAGGAAAAACGCATTTGTGTGTGTCTGTGAACGCGCCAGCTTTAGGCATGTAAAACCCTGTGAATTTCTTAGGGAAACTTGTTCAGTATCATAAGAACAATCTTCGCTTACTGTTTACCCTAATAACCTGTATTACATGCTCAAGCAACTTTGTATTACAGATTGCATGCGATCGATTACAAAATGAAATTCTGCATTTACTTTTCACTCGTCATTCGTCGTCGACGTCGTATAAGAGAAGACCGACGACCTGGTGAAGGAGACGGGAACCCGTTGGATGAAGGCAGCGCAGGACCGGTCGTTGTGGCGATCCTTGAAGGAGGCCTATGTCCAGCAGTTGACGCTAGCGACTGAGATAATGATGACGTCGTATACTATTTCTAGTAATAATTTCACCCACGACTTAAGAGGATAGGCGAGTACGGTTTTTTCCATACAAACGTATTCCCCTGTTTCCTCCCTGGATATTGACACTAGAGCAAACGTTTTTTTGCCACACAAAATATGATAACTCTGATATGTCTCTATGTTTTTCTATTTTGCATTAATTAATAACTGTATGAACTAGGAACCTTCGAAAATGATAATAAAATCATAACAGACAGACATAGCCAAAGTCTTTTTCATATTATTCTTGAAAGAATAAAATCGGTGTAGTTTTGAGGAGGAAACAGGGGAATACGAAATGCTGTCTTCGTCGATTTTATGCAGATAAAATTGGTCCGAGCTGCAGTTATCTCTTTCGCACTCTATTCGGCCGGCGTAGGGCGGATTGGACAAATATGTGTACAGTCTGAAAAGTGACCTATTCTCCAAATTAGCATTTCAGACCGCCTATCCTCTTAACTGTAAGAACGTACCAAAGGAATTGATCCAATCAATGTGATCTCGAATATCACAACAACCCCCGTGGCCTATTTGCTCTTTGAATTGGATAATAGTTTACCCTTTCCTACATAAGTAAACAAAGTTTGTAATTAAGTTTCGGGGAATTTGATGTTTTTAAAAGCTACCTTTGAAAATCCTACTGGACCTACTAGGTGAACTAAGCGATAGGACCAACAGTCAGTAAGGCCTATTTCATATAGGGTCCAACTTAATATGCTGACACTTTTTTAAGAGGATGATCAGACCATCAAACTGAACAACTTTCTCTATGGGACCAATATAGAAAGCGCGAAAAAAAAATCTGCTCTTCCATACTAAACTGCAAACCTACTCGAGCCAAATGTATGGGACAGCAGATTTTTTTTTCGCGATTTCGATGTTGGTCCCATAGAGAAAGTTGTTCAGTTTGATGGTCTGAACATCCCCTTAAAAAGTGTCAGCATATTAAGAAGGACCCTGTATAAGTCATCATCATCATCTGCCTATACATGGTGTAAACCTAAATGCGTGTGACATACTTAAGGGTGCTTCAAACGATCAACTTCAACTATGGAGCCGAACTCAAAAAAAAATCTATTGTTTCGTACAAAACTGCCGCACCTGCATACAAGGGTTTTATTACATTCTGTATAAGTTTTGTTATATGCAATAATAAAAAATTACTACCCTGTGGAGTCCTGGGACCCTGAAAGGGGCTGCTTACGTCAATCTGATCTGGATTCGGGTTGGTCACTCGGGGAATTCCCGTCGTACGCGCTTAGAGTAAAATATTCTGCGTCCACAGAGTGGCGTGCGTAGGATTTTGATATTACACTTGGTATAGGTACCTTGTTGTATAATTATGTAAGATTTTGTTAAATAAATCGTACCTAAGCTTTTATAACAAAAAATGTGATGCAAAGGTTTCTTTTGCATTGTTTATGTGGGCAGACACAAGGGAGTGAATGTATAATATTAATAAGTCAAAAAGAATTCATTAAATACCTACTTTTGGGGGTGCTACAGACCATCAAACTGAAGAACTTTCACTATCTTCTTTCGCTATTCTTCGAGTCAGTGGCCAGTCATTCACATTCAATATGGGATCATATTGACATCGCGATAAAATAAACAGTTTTTACATACACATTTGCGTCGAGATTCAGTCGAGAAGTCATTGACATTTTCAATGGGTGGGAGTGGTGGGACTAGGGTTGCCAACCGTCCCGCGAGAGGCGTTCCCGCGAAAGATGTGTGCGGGACGCCAATTGTCCCGTTTTTTGGATACGTACGGCTTTAGGCAGAAGAACTATAGTAATTTAGCCAGTAGTCCTGGATTTAAATCGTATAACGCTGATCTCATTATATTTTAGTAAAATCTCGAGCTCGCTTCGCTCGCTCCGGGCTCTGATTATATCACAAAGATCTAGACGCATTGCAGTAACATTTCAAAATTTTTTTGTTTAGAAATTATATTAAATTTACTTAGCTTGCTCCAGAATTCAGTGAAATCTCGAGCTCGCTCTCTGTTTTTAATAATATTTCGCCTATCTTTTCATAGTGTAGTAAAATCTAGAGTTACTTTGCACGTTCCAGATTTTATGTCGTAAAAAACTTGAGCTCGCTATGCTCGCTCCAGATATTGCAACGGCCTAACTGGTCCTGCCGATTTTTTTAAGTACCTATTGATTTGTAAGCCAAAGTAAAATAACTACTCGTATATTCATTTAAAAAAGCTGAATACTTTCTAATTGTATTTCTTTCTTTTATATTTATTCTATAGATTGAGAGCTGGGTCCCGCTTTTTTTTTGCCGCGCATTTTGATTGCAAATCCTTTGATGTAATCCGTGCACTATGGTTGGCAACCCTAGTGGGACAGCCAACTTTTTTTCGCGATTTCATCGATTACTTCCCACTTCTGCATCTGTAAACAAGGTGTAACACAACACCCTAGTTATTTTAAATTTCACTACCTATACAGGGTGTTTCATAAGTAACAATAAATGTTTAAAACTCTTTAGGGGGTTGTTTAGACCGTCGAACTGAACAACTTTCTCTATGGGACCAACATCGAAATCGCAAAAAAAAAAAACATATCCCATACATATTTTAGCTCTAGTCGATTTGTATTAGTATAGACATCAATTTTATTTTTCGTTATTTCGATGTTGGTCCCATAGTGAAAGTTGTTCAGTTTGATGGTCTAATCCACCCCCTTAAAGATTTATTTGTATTTTTGTAACACCTTGTAGAGCCAACATCGAGATAAAAGAAAATCGGCAGTTTTATACAAAACTACAGTACTTACCTACTCGTACTACTCGACTCTAATGTATGGGAAAACAGATTTTTTTCTACGTTGTCACTATAGTGAAAGTTGTTCAATTTGATGGTCTAATCTAAACCACTCCTTCAAATATAACAAGGGTGTTTTTCCACCTTTGTATACATGGTGTATGGAACAGCCGGGCAAATACTGAAATGGTGAATACAGACTAGCAAACTTTCTGCCTTTCCCTTACACCCTGTAGAGACCCTCTGACCTTAATCTGAAACTTGTCTTTCTGTTGATCTAGATACAACTTTAAATCGAATCACGGACGCATCTGTGCGGTTTGATTTCCTGATGAGATCTCGGTCTGACGGCATAGAGTCACGTTTCTATTTTATTACAGAATGTCAGCTTGCTGTATTTTGATGCTAAAGGAATATGTTTTATTAGGGTTCAATAGGAAAAAACTGCCCTGCTGCCCGCTGGACAGACGACCTAAAAAAAGTAGCGGGGAGCGACTGGATGAGGAAGGCCAAGGACAGAGTTTTGTGGCGCGCCTTGGGAGAGGCCTATGTTCAGCAGTGGACGATGATAGGCTGATGATGATGATGAGGAAAAAACTGAACCCTTATAGGATCACGTTTGTCTGCCTGTCCGACGGTCAAGACAAGACCCCTTTTTTCTCATGAACAGGTAGAGGTATCAAGTTGAAATTAATATCAAATAGGTACTAAGGTCTACGGTCTATTGGAGGTGTACAAAATCCAAGCTTCTATGTCAACGCAATCCAAAGATCCAGGGCCTCTTCCTGTAGGTCTACCATGAGTTTTCACCGTACTTTACTACCTGTAGTTACGTCACCAATTTTGTATTGAATTTCGTACAGCGCTCTTAGTGGTTACGTTGAGAACTAATTTCTGTCATACTAATTGGCGAAGTAACTACAGTAGAAAAGTACAGGGAAAACTCATGGTAGGCCCTCTGAACATTCGAACTTCGCAATTACGTGAACGTTTGCGTTCCAATGTCAACTCTATTACAATGAAGCTCGGCCCGAAACGGTAGCGATATATCGAAAATCGAAAGTCCGGGTACAGGGCCAGGTTGGTTAACTAAAGCTGGCGCGTGCCACACATTTACGCAATGCTTTTTTCTCAATGTGACGCATAATGAAAAGTGTCTCTATCTCTATGAAGCACGGACACAGTGACAGGAAAAACGCATTTGTGTGTGTCTGTGAACGCGCCAGCTTTAGGCATGTAGGTATGTCACATATTTCATTTTCATTTCATTTATTTACCATAATTTACATGTATATACAGTGATGGTCTTAAGATTAAAATTAGTTCCAATGTAAATTTGCTTTGGCAAAGCGTAGTAAAATAGGATAGTTATTATAGTAAGTAATTACATCCTCAACAAGTTAGGTACACAGTTACAAATTTAAAAAAGAAAAAGAAAGCAATCACACATGTCAGGAAACATTACAATGAAAAAATTTATTTAAATACTATGTCAAAAAATAATAATAGAAATATGAAATTAAAACATGTCAGAATAAAATTTTTGCGACTACAAAGCAAAACACACAAAGAAGGAGCTACTAATGGAATAACTAACGTCACGTCATAACACGTCATAAGATAGATTTATTTATTTCAGAAAACCTCAGATATGATTTTAAATTAAAACATGTCAGAATAATATTTGAGCTAGAAATTATATGATAAAACACATAAGCATAATTAACTACCTACTAACATGATAACGAATGTCACTCCAAGTTATTATTAAAGTTCACTTGTACTGTATGGGCACTTACTAATTAAATATTTCTTTACTTCTATTTGGAATTTCTTGTTCGGCAAAGCTTTAAGGTCTGCTGGCAATTTATTATAAATTTTCGCAGCATTGTACCTATACTCCATTCAGGAATTACAGCGACAAAATGTAAACAACAGTGATACCAGTGTAGAAAATACCATCTCGAGACTGTAGAAAACTTATCTCCGGAATGAATAATAGTAAATTATCTATTTTACTCGCAAATGATTACGACAAATGATATGTTATATTTGTATGGAAAATAATTAAAAAATATGCAAGCTATAATTTATTTTAGATTAAAAGAAAGCGTGACTGTAGATATTTTATTTCGTGGTCTGGCAACAATCAGATATTTTAGACCTTTGGTTCGTTTTGTGTGCAAACAAAGTGCTTGAAGAAAAAGATTTTTTATTGCATACAATAACGTAAACGCCTCTGTTGATTGTTAAATACCTTCGTCTGAATCCGTACGCTATGCGCGGATGCTACGCATAGCACAAAAAGCCCACACAGACGGTGTAGCAGGCTACATAACATAATTTAATGCAAATTGTCACGATTGTTTTTATTATTTATAGATAGACGATACATTTTTAATGTAGACGCAATTTATTAAATGCCGTGCCGACATAATTTAATTCTTAAAAAATGTACCAAAGGCTTCTGACCACGTAATGTCACTTTGACAGTGACGTTTCTTTGTTTACATTTTGTCGCTCTAATTCCTGAACGGAGTATAGCGGTGCGTTGAAGGAGTGCGGTTTTGGCTCTACATATTTTGATACTCAAACCGTAAACTCACTCATCAAAAGGAAATAGGTAAGTCCCGTTGACCTAGAACCATAAACTTTTGCAAGAAGCAAGGTCTCACTCTCACAGCATAGTTCAAGTAAAGGAATAACTCCGAAAGTATTTTATCATCATCAGCCTGTATACGTCCCACTGCAGGGCACAGGCCTACCTTCAGGGAGGGTGTATATGGGCATCAGTCTACTACGCGTGCCCAATGCGGATTGGTAGACTTCATATACGTATCGGAATTTCTTCTTAAGCGTATATGCAGGTTTTCTTATGATATGTTTTCTTTCACCGTTTGAGAGCAATCGGGCGGTTTTCTTATGTACAGTCAGCAGTAATAAGTTACATACACTTTTGTTCTACGTCGTAGTACCTACTAAAGTGTATATAACTTATTGCTGCTGATAACGTAACTACATAAGAAAAACTCATTGGTACATGACGTCATGTCTTCCGCGTGGATACGTACCCGGACCTCAAGATTTAGTTTAAATTGGTTAATTATGTTGTTATAATTACATTTAAAATATCCATGACAAAAACGTACATTTTGAGTTGGAGCATCAACTATGATGTTAGACTGATGTATGGGAGAACAATTTTTTCCTTTCCTTCATAATTAAATTTGCACTGAACCCTCATAGGCAACCCTAACTGGCTTAGTGTTAGTCGAGCTCGCAGCCCGACTAGCACCTTGCCTTTTTTTAAGGTTTCTTAGTCAAAAGACCTTATAATTTCGCCATGTCCATATATGCTTACGCAGATAGCATCCCAACTAATCACAAGAGGCAATGGCCCTTCTGCCAATTAGAAACTGCAAAGAACAATTTGATTGACTTTCCCATTTAGAACAGACCCTAATACCCAAAACGTTCACCTAATATGTAGGTATATTTAGAGAAGTTTCAACAAACACACAGGTGTCTGAGTCTGAGGCATCCGACAAGTGACCTCCAAACTTGTGGATTGCGATCAGGAGGCGGTGGTGCGCGAAATTGGGCACTATTGACACCGCATATCTTACAAATGGACTTATTCTGATGTGCGACGAACGTAGAGGGTCTTTCCAACATCAAAATGTTTTATTCAAAATACACGGACCTGAAAAAAAGACGGACGTAATGTGACACTACAAAGATGTGAAGCATGCAAGATCCTACATTTTCGTTTGTTCTAAAAGAGACCTACACTCACACAGATGCACTTAGCTCTAGGTGCAGGTCCGACACCCGTCACCATTATCATTTCATTTCATTTCATTTATTTATTCATTTACAATATAAATTGTGTTTGAAATATTTTACAACTAAAACTTATATCTAAAAATTCAACAATAATTTGAGTTACATAAACGATGCAAAGTTAACAATAATATTAGGTATAATTTAATTTGAAGTTAAGGCTTTACTAAAACACGACTAGAGAAATAATATTTATAAATGTAAATGTCAGTACAGAACGTCAATAAAATTAGGAACTTAAAACGAATAAATTAATCACATAAAACACACATTATGTACCGCGTGACAGCACGCACACAAAAGAAATGGGTGCTTCACTCGTGATTAGACGAGATCAAGTCCGTCTTTTTTTCATGTCCGTGTCAAAATAATATCACATGGATAGCTTTCTGACGTCATTTTTGACGTGGAGGTGAAGGTGTTCCGTTGTAGAGAAGATGCAGCTAGAAACTCCTTATAAAACTTCCTAATATGCAGATGGGTTTTTAGGGTATGTCAGACCATTAAACTGACAACTTTCTCAATTGGACCAACATCGAAACTTACCAACTATTGTAGCTCCTGACATATTATACATATAATATTTCATAAATGCTGTAAAATCATTCTTCAGACAGCGAAACTCTTAGGGTGGCTTACAGCACAAGGTATTTAGTCAGACGACCGGTTGGTGTAATGGTTACCACGCCGGACTGCCAAACCAGGGTCCTGGGTTCGAATCCCGGTTCGGTCATGGATGTTATATGTTCGTGCCGTTGTTGTATGGTTTCCATAATAAAAGCCATTAGTGCTTACTGCTTAGTTTGGGATCATTACAATGATGTGCCTGTGAGCGTTATTTATTTATTTATTTCAAGGCCACCCTAAGAGGGTCTAAACATGTTAAAGGTCTAAATTAGGCTAAAAATGATAAAATAAATGCACGTCTCTGGTTCAGACATCTTTTAATTTTTTCCTAAAAAACTATTTATTTAAATTTTACTTTTAACAAGTTCTTACCGCATTATCGGGATAAGTAGGGTATGGTGTTGCGCTGCGACATAGAGTGAGAAATTGTGTGATGGATTAGAGATCCATTAGAATTGAAAGAGGATGTTGTTACAAGAATAGAGAAATGTGTGCTTCGTTGATCATGTGGAGAGGATGACTGACAGCAGATGTACAAAAGAGATAACTATATGGTGCTAATATGAGTGGAAATGTCGGCAGAGGGCGCCGTCGTTGGACGTACGAGTATTCTGTTCAAATCGGTTGCGTCCTACAAAAAGGGGAGGTGCGCAGTACTCGAAACCGACGGGCATTTATGAAGAGATGTGAATGAGGCAAAAGAGATATGTAAGGATCGTAGTATATGGCGCGCTCTGGTCTCTGCCTAACCCCACTGGGAAAGAGGCGTGACGTTAGAGATAGATAGATAAATAAATCATAACCACGTTACTCTCAAAAACTATATTACTTTACTGTATTACTTAATCTCGTATCAACGCCATCTATCGAGCCAATTGAATTTAAGTCTTTTAACGGCTTTCACTCATTTTTGTCCCCAGAATAGTGACGTGAAGATCAGAACATATCTCTGTATTGTGCAACTCTGATTGCCAATCAAACTATGTCCAAGTTTTACTCTGTAGAGTTTGGGATATGAGTGACTTTGTCATGTGGATTTAGTGATTTAGTATTCGATTATGAATTATACTCAACAGATTTCGACTACAGTACAGACCCACTGAGTTAGGTACATCGAAATAAAAGCCGGGTTAGGATACCTACGATTAGGGTTGCCAACCATACTGTATAACAATAAGTATTATTATTATACAGAGTAGTAGACAGCCCTCCGCAAACTGAAACGGTGAACTCAGACCATCAAACTGAACAACTTTCACTATGGAGCCTACCTCAGGAAAAGCGATAAAAATCAGCTGTCCCATACATTTGAGTCAGGTAGGTACAGCAGTTTTGTATGGGACAGCTGATTTTTTTTCGCGTTTCCTGAGGTAGGATCCCACGGACGTGAAAGAAATACGGACCGAATATTGCTCTAAAAAGATGTGAAGCATGGAAGGAGGATGCAATCTCGTTTGTTATACAAGGGAACTACACTCACACAGATGCACTAGCTCTAGGTGCAGGTGCTACAACCCGTCACCTTATGTACCGCGTGACAGCACGCATGCACACAAAAGAAATGGGTGCTTCACTCATGATTAGACAAGATTACGTCTGGTTCTTCTTGTAAGTCTGTGTAGGATCGATAGTGAAAGTTGTTCAGTTTGGTGGTCTGAGCTCACCGTTTCAGTTTGCGGAGGGCTGTCCCTTACACCCTGTATTTCGCTCTACAAAGTTTAACAAAACACCCTAGTAATATTTAAAAGGGGTGATACAGAACTATACAGGATGAAATTAATATCATTAGCATCCTTTCTACCACAGAGTACTATTCTACTAAGAGTCTAAGCTAGGTACCCATTCATACTGAACAACTTTTACTATGGGAGCAAACCGATCGGAGCAAAAAAAAATTTGCTGTTCCATAGTAAACTACAATGCCAACTCGACTCAAATGTATGCAACAGCAGATATTTTTTTTTTGCTCTTATAGGTTTGCTCCTGTAGTAAAAGTTTTTCAGTGTGACTCTTAATTTAAAAGGATGCAAACGATATCAATATCACCTTGTAGATAGACGATCAAACTGTACAACTTTTTTATTATGGAGACAAAGTCGATAAAAATATTAAAAAATCTGCTGTCCCATGGCTGTTCCATACATTCAGTGGTATATTCTCCTAAGGGCAAAATGGACAAGTGATAAGGGCGGCCAATTCAAAAGGGGTGGCCAAGCACATGGTGAAGAAATTGAAACACACACAGAGCCTACAGACCAACATTTTTCTGGCTACAGCCCAGACATTTTATGAAAAAATTTCGAGCTCGCCTCGCTCGCTCTTGTTCTTCGACATTGTAATACTACATACATAGAGCGACGGAGTTACAATCACTGCCAAGCCCTATTCCGAAAAAATGTCAAGCTAAAAATGGCAAGCATTTCGTTCTCCAAACAAAAAGAGATTTTGCGGTCGGATCTTGGTATATTTACTCTAAACAAAATTAGAACGTTTATAGAATTTATAATTACGTCGTAAGTGACACCCGCCACAAGGTCCCTTTTGCCTTGGATGGCCATATATGATAGCCCTAATTGGCACTGCCCGGGAAACGAAATTAGATGCAAACTCACTCCTTAGGGAAATATAAACAGGTCTAGTTTAAATAGGTTCAGGACTGCTGCAATTTCTAGTAACCTAACCTCATTTTATTAGTTTCTGTAATAACTTTAAAAGCACGTATACAAAGGTACTTTAGTACATTAATATCGTTGGTATCTACAAAGTAAGCAAAATAATACTGACGAATTGTATTCAGTAAATTTTGAATAATTAAGTATGCTTATAAGTAGTTAGAGTCACGTTGCAGGGTTTGCCTCGAACACTTGTCTCTCGCGTGGTGTTTGCGCAGTTCGCGTCTCAGCCTGCCACGAGGCTCCAAAATCCTTCTCAGTTGTTCTTACTCAAAAACAATCCTCGAGATTGGATAGACACTCCCTCAAACTACTTGACACTGGCGAAATCTAACAAGGAAACGCCATTGATTTGACGGCCCGACAGCACAGTCTGTAGTGAACCTGCCTGCTGTGCCGAGGGTCGCGGGTACGAATCCCGTAAGGGATAAATGTTTGTATGATGTACTTATATGAATATTTGTACCCGAGTCATGGATGTATGTATCTATATATGTATGCTATATCGTTGTCTAGTTATCATAATACAAGTCCAGGCTAGATTCTGGAACTTTGGATGTGACTAGATAATTTGTGTGACAATGTCCAAGATATTTATTTATTTATTTATTTATTTATATTTATTATTTATTAAATAAAAATAGAATATAAGTAGTAATATTTAAAAGAGGTATCTCTGACTACCCACTCTCTCGGGAAGTATAGTCGTGAACTTTTTATTATTGCTTATGTTATGCTTAACAACAAAACCAGGGAACGGCATAGATAAAAGTAGATAAGTAACAAAAATGTTAACAAAATGCTATCTCATCCGACCCAATTAAAGTGCAATTCGTTTTCAAATAAAAATTAAGCCAACGATATTAAACCGTCTCATCTATTATTTTTACAGTACAGTAGCCTTAATTCCAGTAATAGTTTAAGATCCCACAGAAAGATACCAAATTATACTCAGTTATTCATTACTAGTAACCATGCCTACCTTGCAGGAGGCGATGGTTCGATCCCCGTTCAGGCAGATTCGAACCAACGAGTTTTTCGGAATTAATGTACACACGGCGACAGATCAACCTACTTATATAGGCCAAGGAAAGTGTATTGCTGATTCGTTGTTCTGCCCTTCGTTGTCGAGTTGATGAGATCAAATGCAGCGGCGGGTGCGTTAGTGCCGATAGGAGTCAGAGCTGCGCGTCGTATCTTGGGTCACCATTAAGGAGGAAGCTTTGGGTCGCCCGGAGATGAAGTGATGGGAATGATAGATTCGATGTGCTTCCGTACTCTTCTTTATTACAGTTACTTAGAATACAATAAATTGCAACAGAAAACTCTAGCCTAGCAACCATGGAGTAAGAGGAGATGGCATATCGGCTTGTTTCTATAGAAAATTATGTCGCCGACAAAGGGGGTGAGGGACGGGTGAGGGGAGACAAAAAGCTTAGGGGAGCGTGTTATTTCTCTATGGTCGCAGTACAAACTAGTGCCCAGTTGGTGGTTACTGTGCACACTTTGTTACACCATCTCTACCAAGGGGAGCGTGTAATTTCTCTATGCTAGCAACCGTCCGTTATCAACTTCCATAAACAAGCTACTCCCTGGATAATAGTTTTAATATCCACAGACAAAACAGTGGCGCGGCTACTCGCCACACCTACCTTGCAGGAAGCGATGGTTCGATCCCCGTTCAGGCAGATTCGAACCATCGAGTTTTTCGGAATTAATGTACACACGGCGACAGATCAACCTACTTATATAGTTGAACTCTATGTTCATGGACATAAGGTCCAACTATGGGTCGGTTGATTTGTCGCCGTGCGTGCACACGGCACATCATGTTACGCACCCTATATACCCATAACTACACTACGTACAAAACACAAAATAGTGCGGTAGAGCCTGCATCACAGATTACCCCTGCATTGACGCGGCTGCCGGCGCGGGCGCAGCGTGCCGTGAGACGAAACAATAACAACATACCGCACCCTCTCGCACGATTCGCAGCGTTCAAATTCTAATATTTCAAAGTCCAAACAGGGTAACCTGACCTGTCGCCGTGTGTACCTACGATTTTTATCACAGACTTTTCGGTGAAGAAAACATCGTAAGGAAACCTTCATGCTTCAATTTCGAGGCATTTGTATTGGACACACTTGTCCATTATATGAACTCACTCCCGATGGAGAGAGTCCAGTGTGATGACACTGGACAGACTTTCAGGACCAATATCGAAATTATGAGAAAAAAAGATAACTATAAAATGTAGTTATCCAAATGGATCGAGTAACATTCTCACATTTTCTATGGAACAACGAAATCTCTCGTGATTTTAATATTGGTCCCATAGTAAAGTTTGTTCAGTTTAATGGTCTGTAGAACCTCCTACGCATTTCATTTGTATAGTTTGTGATTGTAGCAAAGTTTCTAATTACTCCTTATTTATGTAGGTAGGTAGGATGTAGAATGTACCGTGAGATCTTATATACTTAATAATCCTAACCGGTCGGTTAGCTTTTAATTCTAACCGATCATCAAGATACTCGTAGACCACTGGGAAATGAAATAATCTTATATTATTAGAACAGCCTCCGTGGTCTAATGGTTAAGAGCATTGGGCTCTTGACAGAAGATCGTGGGTTCGATTCCCACGGGGGACACCTAGTGATATGTCACTTTGTGCATTTTTCGCCAGTTGGTTAGGACATTGCTGAATCACCTGATTGTCTGAAAAGAAAGGCTTCGGATGGCACGTTAAGCCGTTGGTCCAATAAAAACCACGTCAGAGGCCGTAAGGCGGTTTGAATAAACTCTGACACCAGGGCTTGCCCACACGATAAGAAGAAAAACAGGTTAAAAGTGGAATTGTGCTCAGTATTCATATTCGTCATACAAGTATTTGCTCCTTGCGGGATTCCAACCCGCGACCCTCGGATCAGCATCAGGCAAAGGCAGCAGCAGCCGCAGGGTAAACTACCAACTAGCTATTTGTAGCTATTTTTGTTTCTTTTTATTTTATTTAGCACTTTCTCTTTCTATGCTGTATTTGTGTTTTTGGTGTAAGTAAATAAAAGTATAATATTTCATTCATTCCTTCTTTAGTTAGGTACCTACGTTAAAAAAGGTGATTTTCAAAAGGCACACAGATACACATCAGTAGGTCTACCATGAGTTTTCACCGTACTTTACTACTATAGTTACGTCACCAATTTTGTATTGAATTTCGTACAGCGCTCCTAGTGGTTACGTTGAGAACTAATTTCTGTCATACAAATTGGCGACGTAACTACAGTAGTAGAGTACAGGGAAAACTCATGGTAGGCCCTCAGATTTTCCATCCCATTGTCTGATCCGATAGTACCTATATATAAGTCTCTCTCCTTTCCTTCAGGTAGGATACGGACGGAAGTTTCAGACATTACCTATAGGTAGGTCTGATGCTTCCATCCCTGTCCTTCGTGGCGGGAGGAAGAGGGACTTATGTACTATTGGATCAGACAATCGGATGGAATGTCTGATGTCTATTGCCAGATTAGCCAGCCTTAACGTGCCCTGGTGCCATACATTTTAAATTACTTAGTTGAAACACACGTGCTTACAAACGATCTTGTTTCATAATCATTATTTAATAATGTCACGAGGCTTGAATTGGTCAATCATATCACACTATAGATCATTTCACTAACACTCTAGTGGCAAGGCCTCAATTTGCTATCAATAATTGCTAAATGTATCTGCCAATCAGAGATCTGTTGAAATCATAGCTTCATTTAGAAGTTTTGCTAAAGAGGATAGACGGGCTGAAATGCTAATTTGGAGAATAGGTCGCTTTTCCGACTGTATACGTATTTATCAGATCTGCCCCACCCATACACCCCGCCGACTAGAGTGCGAAAGAGACAACTGCAGCAATTTTATACAGGGTCCAACTTAATATGCTGACACTTTTTCAAGGGGATGATCAGACCATCATACTGAACAACTTTCCCTATGGGACCATTATCGAAATCGCGAAAAAAAAATCTGCTGTCCCATACATTTGACTCGAGTAGGTTTGCAGTTTTGTATGGAGGGGCTGATTTTTTTTTCGCGATTCCGATGTTGGTCCCATAGAGAAAGTTGTTCAGTTTGATGGTCTGATCATCCCCTTGAAAAAGTGTCAGCATATTATAAGGTTGGACCTGTTCAGGGTGTAACAAAACCATCCTAGTAGGTACCTAAATACTTAACCCTACACCCTGTATAACGCATTTAAGTTGACACCCTGTGTACATAGGCGACGGAATTCAAATAATTTGATACATAATGTAGCTTGAAGAGTTAATGATCGTTTTTATGGTTAATAGTCGATTTAACCGTGTAAATGCCACTGTTATTACTTTTTGGGAAATAAACGGTTAAATCGTGCGAAGTGAAACAAAATTGCCCAACAAATGTTTTCCAAATGTCAGGCTACATTCAGTTTTAGTTCTATCGATAGCTCACGATAGTGAGGGCCTGTTTCACTACTTCCGAATAAGTTCTTGTTAGCTTATCCGACAGTTCATTTTGACACATTGTTCATACAAAATATGTCAAATGAGCTGTCGGATAAGCTAACAAGAACTTATCCGGAGTCACGTTGCAGGAATTGACCCGAGTACACGTCTCGCGTGGTTTTCGCGCGTCGCGTTTTTGCCTGCCACGAGGCTCCGCAATCCTCAATCTCTTCTTGTTCTTGAACAAAAACAATCCCTGAGATTGTGATAGATACTCCCATAAATTACACTTGACACTGGCGGAAATGCGGTGCTACGCACAAGCAAAAAGCCATTAATTATAAATAAAATAAAAAAGATAAGAAGAAAATTATCCAAAAGTGGTGAAACAGGCCCTAAGACTATCGACAATCTACAGGGTGAAATTTATACAGGGTGTAAGGAAAAGTATCATTGACCTTTAAACTCATCAGAATTTCTTCTTCTGCATATGCAGGTTTCCTCATGATGTTTTCCTTTTGAGAGCAGTCGGTAATACGTACATAAGTTAGAAAAACTCATTGGTACGTGGTATGTTGTCCGTGCGGATTCGAACCCGGACCGCAAGATTGAAAGTCCCATGTTCTCCGCAACGCGCTCTTACAAACAAACGGTTACAGTTACAAAATAAGTAAGTAATATGTTTAGTTACCTATCGATTTTCTAAAATACAGTTTGAGCTCTTGCCATCAATTGGTAGTATACCACCATTATAAGAAAGATAACTAATCTAGGACCTACAGCTACGTACAGTAAGGACAATCCCTGCCCCTCACCAATTTTGACCTCACCCCTCTCGGTGGTATGGGCGGTAGAAGATAGCAGTGGTTGTTCCTCTCTCACTCGTACTCATTCAGCATACATGCGCTAGCCTCTTCTTGTAACAAGGATCCAGGCTGCCAGTTTGGAAGTCAGAGAGATTTGTTCAGTCTACACCATCGATAAATCTAGGTAGGTATTACAGGTTGTCCCTGAGAATGAAACCTAAACGTACGAGTATTTCGTAAAACTTAAGCAAAAAACCCTTCGCAAGCCAATCACATGCGTCAATAGTTAAGCAATTTGATGTCTGAACAAAACAATGCTGCTCAGAAACCAGAAATCTGTCATTTGTATTTGTGAAACCAATCATGTACAGAATTATAAGGCTAATCAATCCCAATCGTTCGTCAAGCCGGATAGATCTGCTTATTCCGATTCAAGCTCAAGCTATTTTATATGGGCAATAGTACCTGCCTTATGTTACTTTCACTGAAGAAATAAACTAAGCAAAGCAATCTAGAATATATAGGGTCCGATTTGCGGAGCACATATTGGGTATCATGCCTTATAAACTATAAACTTGCTTATTACCTACTAGCAAAATAAGTTTGTGTTAGGTGATCTAATTCTTCCACAAGTCCTCACGCTCAGTGGTTGGGCTGAACACAACAAAAACTTCACACCCACAACATTGTTTGTTCATAATTTGTTTCATAATTCCATAATAACAAGCATAATTTGTAAACCTTACCTTTATTATTGATAAAATGTAACAAATAAAAAGCATCGTTTTAAAAAAAATGTGTTTAAATCATTTCTTCGGAGCTGGGTTTCCTGGACAAAAACACGGCTTAGGACATCGGTCTTTCGGTCCACTTTGGGGACAGTTCCGCTGAGCATTCTGATTAAAACTTTTTGGAAAAGATATTCCATCGCCACCTGTACCACCCGTTTGCCTCATCTTCGCCATTAATTCATGAATCTGACTAGTTAACTCGCCAACCGTTTGACACATCTGCTGCACCGTGCTTATAGATGGCATCATGGCACCGCCCACACCACCCCCACCTAGACCACCCAGACCACCAGAAGTCAAGTTACAACAACCATGCAAGCCACAGCAAGGAGTCTTGGCAGATTTCTTTACACCGTCAGGTTTTCCTGAGTCCGCAATTTGTGAATTATTAGCATATACATCAAACCCTTGCATGCATGGATCAGATTTCTCCGAATGGAAGACGGACTGGACACAGTTTTTGCATTCGTCTCCGCAGTCGATCAACGTCCCTGGAGGTAGTACGGGCGGTGGTCTACTGGCAGTCAACTCATTGGCTTGGCAGGAAGCCTCGTCGCACGAGGGAGGATTGTTAGCAGGGCACAAAACATTGTTACAACTGTACGGGGCGTCTCGCAACATCTCCTTCGGTACAGTAGTTTTACAATCAGGGCATGGGCATGTTATAACTATCACCCCATCTTGCACATCTTTGATTTTCCCTGGAGTGTAATTCAGGCAGGTGTAATGAACCCAGGACTCACAGGCACCCTGGCATTGAAGACCAGTTTTTTGCTTGACAGGCCCTAAACAAATCTTGCACGGATTTTGTACTCTTTTGCATTTTGACATCGTGGTCAGCTTGTGTTTTCGCTATCGGTAGTTGCTCGGCATGATTGTTGCTTTTGTTCAAGTCTATGTGAATTTATTTTTATATCGGAACATCGTGTTAACGGTTTGACACATGTTTGACCACTGAACAAGTAATCACTTGGGAGCGTGTAATTTCTCTATGAGTAATCACTACGTTTTATGTTTGACAATCTGACAAACAGGTGTTTGACTTTACTCTTCTTTTAGCCAGGATATTGAAATGTTTAAACAGGAATTACAGTTCATATTTGCATGCAACTTATGCATAACCCGGGTATCTCCGTTCGCATTCCGCGACGGCTGAATGGCTCCAAACGGCTGCCGACGGATTCCGCGAAATATAGCCGGCTCCAGCTCCGTCGACATGCGATAGGCTGCCTTTGCGTCCTAGTCCGTACCATTTTTCACAATTTCACTATATATACGTCTACACGTCGCTGCAAATAGCACATCTGAGAGCTTGGACTGCGTACGGACTATCGGCTGCCGCAGCATGCGTACGGCTGCCGCGACACGCGTACGGCTCCGACGGATGCGGAAGACCTACGCGGCATGCGTACGAATCCGATCTGACGCGGTGCGATGCGAGCCGATGATGGGTCTGAATCGTCCCTAATCAGAGAGTAGTACTATAATAACTATAATTAAGTAATGTAGATTTACATCCAAACCCAGCATGCATCGAGAAAAATTAAAGTGTTATCTTTAGTTTTTCCACAAATAGGTACCCTGCCCTGCATTTTTGTTAACCACTAAGAGTCAGAATGGTGTCTAGCCATTGACCAATAATTTTTGCTTAGTTTCTAGCCCACAAGTTTAATTAGGTATATCCAACTGCTTGCCCATGTCTAACCCTAGTCAAAGAAAATGATATGAGTTCTAACCAAATTCAAACTATATCACAAAGAGACACAAACTGAAAAGTAGGTAGGTACCCCACCCTGACCCTTCTCAAACCACGTCTTAATCAGAAGCCAACTAAAATCGAGTCAATGCAGAACCAATTTATTATTAATTTGTACAGTCAACATTTTTCCAAGGCCTCTATCATCTTACACATCAGCTCTCTGAATTGGTTAGAAAAGTTTCCAACGGTGTTATACATTTGTTCCATGGCACCCAAAAGCATTTGTCTGGCAGCGTCAGGTGTTTTAATGCCACATTCAGATTTGCTTCCCTTGCACATTTTGGCACTCACCATTGAATCTGAAAATGTACAATTACTTAAGTAGGTATAGAAACATTACACCGGGCTGGTCCAGTGTCGAGCAACCTTGCCTGCCGTGCAGGAGGCGATGGTTCCATCCGCGTCCAGGCCGACTCGTACCAATGAGTTTTTCGGAATTTTTGTACGATTTGTAACACCACTGGCTTTTCGGTGAAGGAAAACATCGTGAGGAAACCATGTATTGTACCCACTGTCCATTATAAGTGGCGACGGGCTCACCCCCCGTCCCACTGGACAGAGTTTCGGTACTACTGGTGAAACGTGGATGTTCTGAGGTTTCACAATATCTCTGACTACCCCCTCGGGGCATATAGTCGTGAGCATATGATTAGAAACTTTGGTTTTGGCGAGTCTATGAGTTTTCTACGTATTTATTCTTGCACATGGGTTTGGTTAGGTAATTTTTATAATTTTCTTGCCATCAAAGAACCCCTCTGTTCTCTAGCTTACAACAAGTACAGTGAATTTCTTAGCAGGGCACTAAAGTTTTGGTAAAATTGTAGGTACCTTCTCTGGCGCATGTAGCAAAAGTGTTTATAAAGTCTCAAGCAAGCGACACATATAAGGTCCTTCTTAAATGCTGACACTTTTTTAAGGGGACGATCAGACTGTCAAACTGAACAACTTTCTCTTAGGGCACCAACATCGAAATCGCGAAAAAAAAAATCTGCTGTCCCATATTAAACAGCAAACCTACCTGTGTCAAAATGCATTGGGAAGCTGTTTTTTTTTTTGCGATACGCGATTTCGATGTTGGTCCCATAGAGAATACTGTTCAGTTTGATGGTCTGATCATGCCCTTAAAAAGTGTCAGCATATTAAGACGGAACCTGTATATATATTCTAAAAATTAAATAAATATTATGTACCTACCTACATTAGACCCAGAAGATATGCAATAAGATCTAGAAGCGGCCAGCGGTTTGACCGGTACTTTCACCACTGAATGTTTACAAGGTGACTTGGAACAATCTTCGGTGAAACTTGGTGGCGGTGAACGTGGTGGCGGTGAAGATAGTGGTGGTGAACATCGTGGCGGTGAACGCGATGTTTGAGATCTCGGTGTTGATCTAGGCAGTGGCTCTTTAGGTTGGCTTGGTGGTTTTGATGATGGGCATTGAGGTCTTGGGGGAGGACACTGAGGTTTTAGAGACTGATATGGAGGATTTGGAGTCTGGCATGGAGGTTTTGGAGAGAGACATGGTTTTGGTTGTAGGCATGGTTTTGGAGCTGGACAAGGCTTCGGTGGACATCTTGGCGGTACACACGGCGGTGACGGCGTTCTTTTTGGTAAAGGGCTTGCTTTCGGTGATGGAGTCCTTTTCGGGGTCCCTATCGGTGTTCCCCTCGGTGTTTCCCTCGGCGTTCCCTTTGGGGTTCCCCTCGGTGTTTCCCTCGGCGTTCTCTCTCGAGTTCCCTTTGGACTTCCCCTGGGTGTTCCTCTTGGAGTTCCTTTCGGAGTTTCCCTTAGAGTCCTCTTCGGTGACACCCTCGGTAATGTTTGATCACTTGGGGTTGTGGAAAATTCATTTGGTGGTACGCAAATTGGGCAATTGGTCTTTGAGTCTGTAGGCTTATTAATATGGGTTTGTGACTTTTTACATGGTTGCAAAAACGTGGCTTTCTTTGACGCTGAAGATGAACATGGAGGGAATGGGTGGAAAGGACAAGGCACACAAATTGGTTGTGGTTGACCACTAGGTGGTAGACACTTAGGTGGTGGACACTTAGGTTCAGGGCCACAAGTCTTTGGTAAACAACACGCAGGTGGTATAAAACCTGGTGGTGGTGCATCTGGTGAAGGACAATCTTCCGGGCACTGTACCTCTTTACCTCGGGGTAAAGGAATGTTTTTTGGGCATATAGGCACATCGCAGGATTTGGGAGGTAATCTTGCGGGGCATTTTGATTTGTCACAAATGTAATCTCCGTCACGAGGTACGACTTCCTCTTTATTTCCAGTGTCGCAATCAGGACACGGGCAGTTTATTCTGATCAAACCTGCTTTTATGTCTTGGATTTTTCCAGGGGTGAAGTTTAGGCATTGGTAATGCACCCATTTTTTGCACGCACCCTGACATCGCAAACCGGTCTTGTTCGTAACTGTCTCAAAACAAATTTTACAAGGGTTTTTGACATTGGCGCATCTTTTCATTTTTATATCTTCAGGTTCTGTGATTTCATGAATTTCATGATGAATTTCTTCGCATTAATTTTTTTCAGCCACGGTGCATAGGTAGGTAAGTTTAAAGATATGCAATAGGTATTTAAAAGGGTACTAAGCAATCCATGATGTTTTGAGGTTCTTATTGCGGGTGTACCTACATTACCTTAACGGTGGTGGTCTTTAAAATAACAGCTCTAACTAGTGTTTTAGCAACATTATTGGCCATTATTCTATCTTCTAATGTCAATACGGTAGTTCTTCTCCACAAACTAATAAGAGAACTACCGTTTCTTCTCATATGATAGTTTGTGGTTCTTCCAATTAGTTTGTGATGTCAATTAATTATGTCATTCTCTTTGTCATTAATAATGAGGGATTATAAGAAAGCCATTAAAAAAAAAAGTTGTTTCCATAGGCGAAGTATCTTTCGCTTTTTCTTTCTCTTTCTACGGTTGTTCCTAATGGCTCGACAGATGGCATTGACGAAACACTGACAGGGACGAGCGACCTTGCAGTTAATAAAATACAAATAAATAAGAATTTGTGTTTTTAAGTACCTAAGCAGCAAAATATGAGCGTATATTTCGTTAAAGGATGCGTCTGACTCAGTGATATGCAATTTTGTTTACTTTTTATCTTTTTTTCGTCTTCGGACCCCTCTCTGGTCAACGCCATCTATCGCCGGTATGGTGAACTACGTTTGAGTAGCTGTCAGAAAACTCCTCATTAGATTGTTAACGGACTAATAGCGCCTAATAGCGCAGTTAGCGATACAAAAACGTTCCTTCCACGATCCCATTTTTTTCCGACATTTTTGCACAATGAGCGTTTTTCGTTTCTTTTTTTCGTATTTAGTTCCTAAAAAACTCGACAGATGGCATGTTCATCGCTCCATAGAGCCGTTCGCTCGCGAGATCCTGTCAAAATCTTGTCAAGACTGTGCCTGCCTTTTTTTTTTGGAACGCCAGGGGATCGAGCCCATACAACCATGTTAGGCGTAAATGTTTCGAATTTTAGATTAAAATAATTAGAAAAAAATTAAATATTCCATCAAAAAATGCGTTGGCATCTTCTTGATCACCTTTTCTCTCTTATTTTAAAGAAACACTTTTTGAAATTTTGACGTTTATTCGCACAGACCGTAGCGTCATCGGGGATCGACCCCTAGAAAACCAAAAGAAAAACGCTCATTTGAACATAATTTGGATATTTATCATCATGAAATTCAAGAAATCTCGTTTGTTCGACAAAATAATATCGGTGAAATATAAAGTTTTAGTAGGTAATATGTTTATGCTAACTACCTATTAAGTATTACCAAATTCTGAGGCTTCTATAAAATTAAATACCTAGTAGGCAACAACACTTTACAGACGAGTCAATATACAGCGAATTGCCAAAGCTTGCCAGGCAGCACGGCGTGCATGTGAACTTACTCTATGATGTGAACCCGGCATAAGACTTGGCGAAAAGGTCAATGTAGCCAGGCCATAAACATTTTAAAAAAATCCTCAAAAAATCTCTCTCTCTGGTGATCTGTCTGTGGTCAGTCAGTCCTCAAATTTTTATTTTGAGGTTATCATATCACGATTTGCACTAAAAATCGAAATAAAAAGTAAACAAAATGCCTTTCATGAAAGGAAGAGCTCCTATCCGGCGTACGCTTAACTACCTTAACGCCGGCAAACTGGTCCTCAAGGATAAAGTCAAGATATTTTCAGTGGCATACAACATACAAGGCAAGAACAATACTGGGGCAAAGGAATTCGTTTTCTGGTACCTACCACAGATCCAGTACAAAAATCCGAACGTGCAAGTGGCTACGTTAAAAAACCTAACACCGTCTCCATTCATAAAGTGCTATTTCGATGATGGAAGACAAATGTTGGTAGATGTCGACAATAAATCGAAAGAGGAAATTTTAGAGCATTTAATGAGTACCGTAGGCAAGTCAAAGAAAGTGCTGGATGCTGAGGCTATAGCGGCTGAAAAGAAGGATAATCCAGCTAATTTTGGCATCGGTTGTGATCGTCCATGTATATGTGAAGTGTTTGGACAAGTGCCATGTCCTGGTGTTGTGCCGTTACCTAAGTTCATGAGAGGAAAGTACAAGAATCCAAGTAGTTAAGTGTTTAATTTGTTAAGATTATTGAATGTAAAACAAATGAATGGAAGAACTGAGAGGGTTAAGTGTATGTATTGACCGTTAAATGATTTACCACTAGATTAACCTCAATAGCCTCACTGGAACGCAGACGTACCAGTATCACTGCTTATGACAGAACCTCACTGGAACGCAGACGTACCAGGGAACCACCATCTTAAATTTATCATAAATTGAATCTTTTGTGCTCGAAACTATGGTTTATTTATGTTTGGAAAGTTCTATGGATATAAGACCTTATAAAATTCCCTTTCCAACGATATATGAACCAATGGGAGAGAGTGAATGCCCGGCTCATAGGAATCCATTTAGAAAAAGCTTTTTTGTATGGAAAAGTGCCGCTTTTTTTTTCATCTTGAGATTTTGTACTCATAAGTGGTGTAGTAAAATTTATTGTTTCGTTCTAATAGCTCAACTATTCCAGTTACTGAATTAAAAAACACATTCAAATTGATAAACAAATAAAGGAACAGGAACGTTTGTTCTTAACAAAAACAGTCGCGTGGCTCGCCGCAAGCTGGTGCTCGCCGGATGCCGGAATTGTTATATTGCGAGCTCACCAAGGCTATAACATGGCCATAGCGTTAATACAATAAAGTGGGTGCGCTTAGTAGTTGCGGCGGGTATATGCTTGCGCGAAGCGCGGAGGCGTGAGGCACCGGCCGTTGAGGATGAGGTACAGCGCTTAGGAGAATGCTCCTTTTTTCTACTATGAGCCATTGACCTCTTATATAACAGAAGTAGACACATAATCAGCGGTCCAAAAATGGCACATTCAAAAGAGCTCGGAAATTACGTTTCCGAGCTCTTTTGGTCTTAGTAGATTTTGTATGAGACTGTGAGTCTATAGTATTTCTGGTCAGTGCTATGAGCGAATCAATGCAACAGTCTCCTTCCATTCATTTGTCTACTTATGTTTTATATCGTCGGTCGGAATCATTACCGGTACAATTCAAATTATGCTGTTTTGAGAAAATAAACGAAATATACTGGTAATGACTTAGGCCAATATAATAATTCTCGCCGGTGCAAGTCGATTCTTCTTGTTAGATTAACAGGTATGACTTGTTCCAGTAGTGATTCGGATAGAGCTTTCTATTTTCTATCATTCTGCGTACTTCGTCGAAAACACATAATTTTGAAGATGCTCCGGTAATGACTCCAACTGACGATATTCTATTGATAGGATATTTGAGTCGTTTGGGATCAAAAAAAGGCCATAAAAATTTTGTTATAAATTTATATGCCGTTTTTTTTATCCCAAATGACTCATTTCAAACTGCTTGTTTGTCTAAACTTAACACTTTCATGAACAGTGAAAGTTCCCATGGTATTTCAGAGAAAAAAATTACCAACTATATTTAAATTTATATTTTATTTGTCACTAAATAAAACAAACATTAATTTTATCTCCTCATTGTTTATTGTTATGAGTGTACAAAAAATTTAAAATCAAATTAAGACAAAAAAACAATAATGGCACATCCTAGATCTATGTTTTGTAGATAATTGTAGAGTATTTTAGATTTGTATGTAAATAAAAAACTATAGTTGTAAAAATTAAAAACATGCTTTTATTACAGTAGTCCATTAGTCAAAAAAATTTTGTTAAGGTGGTTGGAGAACTGTCAATTTCATACAAAACTTTGTCGTAGAACGTAGAACACTCGTAGAGACGGTGTTAATAAAAGTAATGTTTTATATATGGAAAAATAGCTTGGAAAATCTAGATTGCGCGTATCAAATAATATTTACAATTTAATTTAAATTTACAATGTAATTATGAAGATATAAGGCTTTGAAATTTTGTATGAATTATAATTTATATATTTATGATGGTAACATCAAAACTTATAATCTTTAATTCCATAAGCCATCAACGCAGCAGAAATGTAGATCATGTTTTGAAATGCGGAATAAGTCTTGGAGTTGACATGATTGAATAATTTATCGGGAACTTCTTCGCCTCGAGGACACGTGTGGTAAAACAACCAATTGCAGTGGCTAGAGCTTTTTGTTATATCCTGAAAAAAAATTAAACATTAAGGGTATATTATTCGGAGCGCTCTCCATACAAACGTACTATGGTGATATTTTCAATACTAACCAATTAAACTCAATGAAATTTTGCAGAAACAATCTAGAAACAAATTTCTATGCTTGTATGGAGTCAGATTTTCGTTAAAATGTACAGTTTTCAAGTTATAGTGCCTCAAAGATTTCCATACAAATCTTAAATTAATCCTAGCATTGAAACTGTATATTTTTACGAAAATCTGACTCTATAGAAGCATAGAGATTTGTTTAATTATAATTATAACACTTTATTGCACACAAAGACATAAAAATATACAAAGTTGAGAAAACATGTACAAAGGGCGAGCTTATCTCTGAAGAGATTTCTTCCAGCAGACCCGCAAAAGAGACAGTTAATAATTACAAGGCAAACTTATTGTGTACAAACAAACAATAAATAAATATATTATACAATATACAACCTACAAAATACAATATATATCAGAATAAATATCTAGATTGTTTCTGCAAAATTTCATTGACTTTAATTGGTTAGTATAGAAAATATCACCATAGTACGTTTGTTATGCAGCGCGCATTTTCGCTCTCGGAATAATATTCTCTTAAATTTTACTCACATAAAACCTACCTCAGAGCTCTTATAGATCGCTTGTCTGTAAGAGCCCTTAGGTTCAGATTGGAATTGTTCTAGATCTCAATTATTAATATTAGGAAGGTTGGTATTTCGGTAATTACATACATACATACATATCCTCACGCCTGTCTCCCACTGCGGTAGGCAGAGACAACGGAACGCCACTTGCTACGATCTTGACAAACCTCTCTAGCCTCCGCGTGTAGGAGGCTTCATTAGTCCTTTCACGCATGCTCGGTTTCGGGTAGATCTGACCTGGCCCTTTTTAAGCAGGTCGCCAATTTGATCCGTGTATTACGTCTAGGCCGTTCCCTTCCAACATTTCCACTTACTCTTGCTTTATAGATTGCACTCGTCAATCTTATCTCATCCATACGACCAAACCATCTTAACATTAACATAGGTACCTTTCTCTATCTTTGTCACATCCTCTTTTAAACCAGAATGTTCTATTAAGGTACTATTTTTCAATATATCCATCACACTTACACCACACATATTATTATTGTTGGCTGGGCTATTGCAAGCAAGGTTCGTTATGTAACACTGCGACCATCGCTGATCTTTAGTGTTCGCCCCAAGCTCACCCATATTTTACATATACATCCGAACTCATTTTTATTATTCTCGGGTATGCAGGTTTCCTTACGATGTTTTCCTTCACCGTCGAGCTAATGATAATGTTAAATACAACCGTACATAAATTCCGTAGAACTTAGTGGTACAGGCCAGGAATCGAACCGCCGCCTCTTGATTGAGTCGCTAGCTCTCTTCCGTATGGACTATCATCGCTCTACACCACACATACGAGTAGGTACTTCGCAATGAGCGTACAACCACGTACAACGATGTAACTAGGTAGGTACTTACATCGTCAGAAATCTTAAAATGTTCTAGCTTATCTTTCTTCTTAGTCGTAGGGCCAGCTACGACGACAGTTGCATCTAGAAGAAGCTCCTCTTTAGTTTTGCACGGGGTCGACCGAGTTCTGCTCTGTTCACACAATTCCTCGCTCGCTTTAAATAGGAGAGGGGTTACGGGACATACCTGAAAGAGGGTTGCTTCATCTTATCGGTACTTTCTACTTCAGGTTAACTCTTATTAATAACAATAGGTAGTGCCTATCTATCTTAGACAGAATTACTATAAGGTGAAGTGTACCCAGAAAATGTGAGGTAAGGTCAGGGTATCTAAAGTCAGAGAGATGCGGGGTGGCTGTATGTAGAACTGTATGGGGTCCTTCTTAATCTGCTGACGTTTTTTAAGGGGATAATCAGACGATCAAACTGAACAACTTTCTCCATGGGACCAATAACGACATCGCGAAAACAAAAATCTCGGTATTTCGATGTTGGTCCCATAGAGAAGGTTGTTCAGTTTGATGGTCTGATCATCCTCTTAAAAAACCGTCAACATAGTAAAGTTGGACCATGTTAATATTACGGTATTCTACGACCTAAGTCATAATTTTACTGACATTACAACAGCACTTGAATTTAATGTTGGCTCCAAGCATAGGGCACAGCAGTAGATAGGAGTTGAGGACAGGATGAGGAGGCCCGAGGTATGCCATATTCACCCCATTCATCGCGCCACAATGTTCCTGTAAAGTAAATGCAATAATTACCTGCCGATATTTCCAATTCTATTCTCTGGTAAATTGAGTGTTTTTTACGGCGATAACTATTTGCCGTGGTGGTCTAGTGGCGAGTAACCTTGCATGCAGTGCAGGAGGCGATGGTTCAATTCCCGTCCAGGCCGACTCGTACCAATGAGTTTTTCGGAGTGGTGTATGATTTGTAGCACACTGGCTTCTCGGTGAAGGAAAATATCGTGAGGGAACCTGCATGCTTCAATTTCGAGGCATGTAATTGTACCTACCTAAGTAGGTACTTTCAATTACAAGTGGCGACGGGCTCACTCCCCGTCACACTGGACAGCGTTTCACTGGACACTGGTTTCAGAATATCTCTGACTGCCCCCTCGGAGGAATATAGTCGTGAGCTATGATAAGCTAAGATTACATTAAAACTCCTGATAATTTGGATAGAGCAAAACGTTGTTCAAGGTGTTTTTGGACGTTTGTGTGCGTTAGCACTCATTGCATTGCCGCCAAGTATAAAGTAGTTTGTGGGTGCCTATCCGAATCTCAGGGATTGTTTTTGATCAAGAACAAGGAGCCATTGTGTATTGCGGAGCCTCGTGGCAACCAAAACCGCGAACCGCGTGAACACCACGTGAGACAAGTGATCGTGTGAGACACATTATTAGAAACAGTGTTGCCAACTCAGTATCAGGTTTTCGGGCTAAATAGAGCTTTAAAAAGGGCTAGATTTGCCCAATAAATTAAAAAAAGGGCTAGATTGCTTTATTTATAAAAAATTATAAAAAAGTGAGTCTTGTTAACTAATTGTTTACTTATTAAATAGATTTACTCAAACGCACAATCAAAAATTTAACAAACTTAATTAAAACAAACACTTAAATGTCTAAAGCAGCTATTACATTACCAGACATTTAGTGCCGATTTCGGTATACATTGCTTGCTTTGAACGCTACACTTTGAAATAGAGAGAACAAATCAGGCAATGTATGCCGAAATCGTGCCGAACACAAGATTTTACTCCCACTTTGTACTGACGTAGTTGCTTATCGTTGAAGTTGACCCTTATCTGTTTCATCAGGGGCAGCTTTGCTCAATATAAATTGTGTGCCAGTGTAGTTTCCTTACACGATTTTGGGGCTAGAAATAGGGCTAGGGGCTAAATAATTATTTTAAGGGCTGAAGAAGCATAAAAAGGGCTAGATCTAGCCCCGAAAGGGCTAAGTTGGCAACGCTGATTAGAAATATCTTCTGCACTCCGCTATTGAACCGTATCCACTGAAGCTGAGTGGACAGGAGATGGGTAAATAACGAAATCCTATTGGTTGTTCATGACACCATGATATCAGTTCTCACCCCACTCTTCTTTGGTGAACGTACCTATATCATGTAGACGACCAGGCACGTATCCAGCCCCTCTAGCATGCCACCGCCGACAAAACGACAAAAATCGAGACGTGCCTCCATCTTTATTATTTTACGTACTCCAAAAAGAGCGCGCATGGCGTTTTTCTCGTTTAAACGCTTTGTCGTGAGTGGCATGCTAGCCGTGCTGGGGGGGATAGGTGGGATTTATCTCCCCCCGAAATCCGAATATTAGTATGGAAAAGTGATTACAGCACCTACTTTTTCGTTTTTCTATTAATATCCCCCCCCCCCCCCCCCCCCCCGAAAATTAAAAGTCGTCGTCCCCCCGAAACAAAAGTCTGGATACGTGCTTGTAGACGATCTTTAAAAAGTGGCGAGAAGTCACTGGATGAGGAAGGCCGAGGACAGAGTTTTGTGGCGCGCCTTGGGAGAGGCCTATGTTCAGCAGTGGACGATGATAGGCGCTGATGATGGTGTCATGTAAAAGTTAATGTATTTTATCAAAGACTTACAATAATAGACATGACCGTAGACAAAGCCTGTATGGACGCGTGAGTCCTCGACATCATGCACATGACAGGAACAGTCGACAAATTCGCGAACCGCTGCACGCACATGTGGGTTGCCGAGGACACGAATATGATGTCCGAGAGTAGAGAGAAAACCCTGGTAGATGAGAAAAAGATATAACTAGTTACAACGTGTAGGCTGTAGCTAGGGTCACTGAAGATATCTTTAAAATTAAATAAAATCAATTAACTAGCATTACCAACATGGGGTCCCGCTGAGTGTAGGCACATCGCGTACAAACATCTACAGGTCAGGGTACCTAACCTATACTTAGGTCAGGGTATCTAGCCTACACCTAGGTTAGGTACCTAAGTACATCATATTATTAAAAAAGGGTTATTCTGACCATAAATTATGGAGCCAAAGTCGTAATCGCTCTACAGTAAAAGTTATTCAGTTTGATGGTCTAAACCTTCGATCATTACAAAATGTCTGAACATCTTTTATACGGAAACTAGGTAATACGAGTAGGTATAGTACCTACCTACTTACCTAAGTCTACCGTGTGTTGTTGTAGGAGAAACTCGATATTTGATAGTTATTAATGTTAGGTAAGTAGGTACTAGAAGTAGTATTCTCTAAGTATTGACTTAATTTCGTTATATTTATGATTTTTAATTATTTGTCAAGAAGTTCGTTCAATATCTGAGGCAGTAGGCAATAGTAGATTACACACCGAAGGTAGGAAAGTAAGAAAGGTCTAGGTACCTCGGCTTCGCCTCGGCCTACAATTACCTACATGTGATCTTTCTTATTTACTGCCCAAGGTACTGTGTCTACTGTTTTTCTTCTCGACAGAGGCGAAAAGCGGCAACTTCGATTAGCGCAGAGCGGGAGAAAATTTATATTGCACACGCAAGTTGTATTTTCTCGGATAATGTAGTATCTGGCGGTCAAAATATCCGTCGACTTCATAATGCCTTACTTTCCATTATAGTCGTGGTCCCACACCAAGTTGTCCGTGATGTTGACAGCATGGGCCCCCAAGAACGTGGCAGCCTTCGAAACAGCCATGTTCAGTATAGGCTCGTTCACCTCCTGCAGTATCATCACTTTGTGACCTGCCAGTGTATCCTAGAAACACGACAATCGACAATCCTACCTATGGATAAGGGTGGCTTGTTCTATCATATGGAAAAGGGTGCTTTTCTCCACCGAGCACGTCTAGTAAAAATTCTCTACACACGTGCGACTTGCCAAAATAAACTGCAGCCCTAGAATGATTTTTCTACTCGCGCGTGTCGCGCCTTCATCATCATCATCATCTCAGCCAATGGAGGTCTACTACTGGACATAGGCCTCCCCCAAGGATCGCCACAACGACCAGTCCTCTGCTGCCCTCATACAACGGATTCCCGCCGCCTTCACCAGGTCGTCGGTCCACCCTGGGGAGCCTGCCCACGCTGCGCTTTCCGGTACGCGATCGCCGCTCGAGAACTTTTCGGTTCCATCGGCCATCTGTTCTGCGAGCAGAACCACACCCACTGCCACTTCAGTTTAGCAATTCTTTGGACTATGTCAGCCACTCTGGTTTTTCTGCGGATCTCTTCATTTCTGATTCGATCTCGCAGGGAAATTCCAAGCATAGCCCTGCCATTGCCCTTTGCGTTACTTTCAGCCTTTTTATGGGGCCTTGAGTGAGCGACCACGTCTCTGTTACAATTACATTAGTAATAAGAAAATAACCCTTCCCGCGCTTTACAGTCGCGCTTGTCGCGATGAGTAAAATGTTTAAAGCCGAGGCTCGCGTAAGTAGAGAAATCATGCTAGAGGGTCTGTTCCCGTGCTTTTCGGAGAGCTAAAGCCGCGCTTGTAGGTACTTATGGAAAAGATCGGAGTCGCGCGCGTGCTTTTAGATAAATCATACTAGACGCGCAGGGTGCTGAGCTGAAGGATGAGTGCGTAGCTCAAAAATCCCACTTTTGGGTTTTTTGCTTATTTTTCGAAAACTGTGCGATTTAGGGAAACATTTTCTGTTGCCAAATGAAAGCTTATACAATTTTCTATAAGTTTCATACTAAACACTTTTTTCGAATTCCCAACTGTCTTCGAGCTAGACTGAGATGGATCGCTCCGGATAGTGAAATTTTTCACCACAAAAATGCGTAAATTCTGATGAACTATGTGTCAGTTTTCAATTGTTAGCTTTAACATTTTTCTTTGTTTTCGGAACCAAGCAACAAGTTTACGTAGGTACCTACAGTTTTGGAATGATCTTACCATTTCTCTGCCATGCGTGTCGCCACAACTGCACTTTAAATTGATGGCACTGTTGATTATATTCATAACCATTTCTGGCGTCCATTGTTTGAAACATATGAGGTGCCGTGGAAACCTATAGGTAAACGTAAATATTTACTTTTCTATTAAGTTTTTGTACCCAAAGGCCGTGGTGTTCCAGTGGCGAGTCCACAGATCATTAAGAATATGTGTCGTATAGAAGGTGATGGTTGATCCCCGTCCAGGCCGACGTGTTCAACAAGTTCTTCAGAATTTATGTACGATTTGTAGCTTTTCGGGGAAGGAAAACATCGTGAAGAAACCGGCATGCTTCAATTTCGTGGCATGTAGTGTACCCACTGTCCAGCATTATTCGTGAAGAAACAGGCTAACTCCCCGTCACACTGGATATAGTTTTGGTAGGTACTACTAGTGAAACGTGGATTTTCTAAGGTTCCAGAATATGCCTGGGAAGGGGAATATAGTCGTGAGCATATGCCGTACCCAAAGGGAGAAAACGGGACCTAATAAGCCTCGCGGTTATGTTGTCGGGACCCTATTAACCTACTAAGCCTAAGATCCGTCCTATCTTCTTCTTCTTCGTCGGGTTCCTCTCCATTAGGTACCTACTAAAGGTTGGCATGGCAGTCATCTCTGCATATCCCTGTCTATCTCTCGTTAGACGAAACAGCTCTTCAGAGGGCTGTAAATTCGAAACCGTATAGAAAGCTAATTGAAATTTGCGTTGATACATATTCTGTGAAAAGCTCTAAATAGGTAGGACGCACGGACAACGTAGGCTTAGTAATAGAGTCCAGTTTTCACCCTTTGGGTACGGAACCCTAAAAACAACTAAACTCCTCCTGACAGACCTCTTTCGCCTCCTCCACATTCATCAGCGCTTTCATGCCTGCTCGTAGGTTTCGGCTGTCCTGGCCCTTATTAAGCACGTCGCCAATTTGGTCCATGCATCCAACGGACGTCTAGGCCGTCCTTTTCCAACATTCCCTATTCCCAAAGCAGAAAGTAAATATCTCTTACGGATCATAACGACAGGATTGTCGATTTTGTTGAATCAATGGATAATTTTTAGAAAGGTGTCGAAACATTCTCATTTTACGAACTTTTCTCGCTTTTCTTACAACTTGATGATTAAAATAATTTTATAATTTATATAAAACATGAAATTTAGTAACTACTTATCAAAGAAATCAGAAATCACGACAACATGGATTTGACAAATTGACAATGTGTTGACAATTTCTCTCAATTTCTTGATAACATAGACTTGATAATATTAGCACAATCAGTTTATGGACTTGACTGATAGATAACACAAGGAAGCTGGCTGATATACAATGTCCTTGGCTGGCTGTCTGGCTGTCTGGCTGCTTGGCTGGATAGGTAGGTACCTATTGATGGATAAGGGCTCATACAGATGAGCGGCACTTTGCCAACGGCAGATAGGTACCTACCACTGCAGTCGTCACCACCTGCCAGCTGCAGCCGTCAACGCCTCGGCGGCAGCCGGCAAAGAGTCGATGGCTGCCGTGGAAGGGAGGTGACGCTTGCAATTGTGGCGTGCCTCGTCCGAAATGTTGTCAGTCGGTTGCAAATTGGCCACGAGTCAATAGTTTATTGTTATAGCGAGTTTCCGCATTACGGTGTCTTGGCGAGATAGTGAGGCTTTCAAAATAGTTGTTAGCTCATCAAAAGAAGCGATTCACATTCGAAAATAACTGAAGAAAAAAAAACATTTCTTAGCAAACCTGGATTGTTGTCTATAGAACGTGTCTTTCTTTACCGTTGTTGTCGGCAACGACGGCGGAGTGAAAGCAATAGCATTACCTAGTTATAGTCTGTCTCATGAATGTTTGAGGAACTAAGCATTTTAGTATGGTGGTGTTGCCAGGTTATGCTTGATTTTGACGTTCTTGCGTGGAGACAGCGCCTTCATTTTTTGCCAAGACTTTATAGACAGACTGTATGTTTCTTCATCGGAAGCCATTTTGCAACCACAGACTTAACAGAAGATTAGGTACTACGTTGCACCTCTAAATAAGGAGCCGACCACGACTGCTATAGATTTACGCGGCACACCCACAGCTACAACGGCTGCCGCCGGCAGGTGGCGAAGAATGCCCACTGCCTACCGTTGGCAAAGTGTCGCTCGTCTGTATGGGCCCTTTGTTGCAGAAAACTGGAAAAGGTATTGTCTATCTATTTGGTGATTGATAACATCTCAGAGCAAAGACGATAGTGTGATCTATTGCGTCAGTCTAGTGTTCGTGTCAAGTGACTCAAAAATTGTGCTGTCGCCAGTAATATTGTGTGCAATACATCTGCGGGTCTATCATTGATTTATACCTAGGTATTTAAGTCACAGATATGTAATTTTATTAGTCTGTACGTCACGATCACGAAGCATAATAATTTATTTTTTTATTAACAATTATTTCAATTCCGTTATGGGTAGGTACTATTAAAATAATAATAAGTATAGTAGGTAATATTTTGTTATAGGTAATTATTTTGTTTAAAATAATTACCTACTTTGCAACTAGCATAATTATTAATTTATTCGATTGTTACAATACATGCCTACTAACATAATTGTTATTATTACAAGTAGGTAGTAGGTAAGAGGTCTAGCGTAGGTAAGTACTTATTATTTGGAACTTTGTAACTAAGGTAGTATTGGCTCAAAACCTAAATCAGGCCATAATTTCTACTTTTATATGATTTTATACAATAACACTTTTCTCAACATTTCTATTTTCGACCACTTCATCGACTTTAGCACCTAACGATACTTGTATCTCCCCAAACGTTTTCCCTTTAGTCTCTGGTACACAAATTGATACAAACAGACATAAAATAATACTCATCGCAGCAAAAACCCAATAGGTTGCAGCTGGACCAAGACTTGTGGTCAGTGAAGCGAAAAATTTAGTTATCAGGAGACCAAAGACCATGTTAACGAAGATGCTGGCTGATACGCCTATAGGTCGCGTCGGTCCTTCGAAAAGTTCTGTTATTAGCATCAAGTACAAAGATCCGCATCCTGAAAATAAAATAGGAATTTTATTAGTCTATAATAATGTAAACTGTAGTCAGCAAGTGCACACCTTAAAAGTTTCAGTTCGTACTTGTAGCAAAGTTTCTAATTTATGTGTAAAAATAACTTTTTTTCAACAAAATTAAATTGATGCTACACAGATACAGATAGAACAAACAACCCAATTTTTAGTGATGATGAAAATGAAGTCACTATTGAATCATCTTACAGTACACACACATAGAAGAGTTAATAGATATTTCAGAGTTAGGGTTTATGAATGATTACTTATTATTACCTGATAATTTTAATTTATATTAAGTAATTATTATAGAAAATGTCTTTATAAAATAATTACCATCTGAATCAACCACATTACATTAAGTTGGATTTGTTTTAACAATTATAATTTAATTAAAATAATATAATAATTAATATCAATCTTACTAGATTAGGTAGGTACATGAAAGATGGATATATTGATTATTGAATGGTATACCAATAATTCGATCGTTGTATTATAATACAACTAAGTAACATTATGAAACTGAGCGCCTCTGCACATTTCTATAGATTTTATTCTAATTTGTCAACCTATTTATTAATTTTAGCTGAATTAATGTTTTTTTTACATTGAATGATGTGTGTGTAGTTATGTAAGTGTGAGTAATGGCATGATTCACTTATTAAATTGAATGGCTCTAGATTGTTTCATTATAGTCAATTTCGGATGTAAGTTAGCAAAAGCCGTATAATATACCATAAATTATCACTGTCACAAAATAACACAGCAAGTAGTATTGTTACGAACAGACATGTGGACGAATGAAATAACATACTTACAGGTGATCGAATTGTAAATGGTTCGTTATTATAATTATTAGCGTACTCTTGTATTTTATTCGGTGAAAATAATACTATTGTTAGGTGAAAAAACAAACAAGTATTTAATTCCGATATTTACAAGACAATTAACAATTTATTAAATATTTGTACTATATGATTGGGTTATAATTATTTATGTTACAAAAACATCACACAAACAATGATTATACATAATTATATACAGAATTACAAGTAGGTACAATACAAGTAAACAAAAATTATCGATTATCTCTTTTTTCTAAATCTTTCGCATCCTCGTAAGTCTTGGCACCTAACGCCACTTGTATTTCCCCGAACGTTTTTCCTTTAGTTTCAGGTATACAAAACATGACAAACAAACAAAATATAACACACATTACAGCAAAAGTCCAATACGTTGCCGGTGGACCTAAGGAAGTAGTTAATAGGTAGAAATATTTAGTTGTTAGGAAACCAAAGATTGTGGAAACGAAAAGGCTGCTTGATACACCTATGGCACGCGCTGGACCTTCGAAAAGTTCTGTTATAAGCATCCAGTATATTGATCCGGTACCTGTAAAATTAGTACATACAGTTAGTTTTATAATTTTAATATGTTAGTGCCCAAAAAGACGCTTTAGCTTGACTTAAGGTACTTACACAAAATCTGAAAGGCTTTTAGCCAGTAGCGGACGTAATTTAGTCTAAGCCATAAAATATTATACCCATCGTAGACTCTCACTGCAGGGCGAAGACTTGAGAGGGTGAGAGATATTTAAGTTACATACTTTAGTTATGAAGTGTGCAGAAGTGCTTATATGCTTATATATTTGGAGTTAAGTCATACCTATATACTCGTAGAGCGGGGGCATTTTTTGATATCTATTATATACCCTACACTTTGTGTTGTTTTTGGAGGCTCGTAAGTCGTAACTCATCTTTTATCTATAAAACGTATTCGAAAGAGTGGATAGGTATGTAGAGGTACAAGAAGCTTGTCTTTGCAGAAATATCTTCCAGCAGACTCGTGGAAGAGATGCTTAGGTATACCTACAAAAAGAATCTGTCATATTGAGTTGATCATCACCAGTTTTTTTTTGAAAAAAAATTAACTATAAGTTCGAAAACCCGTACCTACCTGAATAACAAAACAAAGTTAAAATAATTACCTGCACTGTAACAGTAGACAACGAGAATTAATGATATTAAAGGCAGATAGTTAAGAAAGCCTTCAACCTCTCTTGTTTCACTTAGCTTGAAGAAAGTGCCCAATCCAATCTGAAAGGAAAATAACTCAAAATTATTCAACCTCCGTATCATATTATTAATCAAAATCAGAAATCATGGAGATCTGAGTTACATCACGCCGGATAATGCCGAATCAAAAAACTTTTTCTCTTTTTTTATTTGGTTATAATTATAAGTATTTATACAACGTTTTAATGAATTAACGCAAAACTAGAAAGTAGTTTGTTTAGAATCGAGAGCAGAATCCAATTATCATGGTTGCAACATAGGATTTTTTTCAAAATGTTAAATAAGTAGGTAATTTGTTTTTAAAATTAAAAATTTACTGAACTCGATCCTGAGATCGAGTTCAGTAAATTTTCGTTCGGTTGTTCGAACAACCGAACGGTACTACCAAAACTAGAGTCTTAAATGGATCTATGAGCACGCTAGCGCTTTCATTCATTGCTGAAATGATAACAAAATCATTTTTGCCTCAAAACATAAAATGCGAATAACTTTAAATTTTAACCAAGTATCAAAATAATTAAATTATTGTTTCAATCTAAGTAATTATTTTGTTATAAATCAGTTGGGGTGTATTAGTAGGTATATACCTAACTATACTTTGAAATGGAATCCGAGATAAAAAATTTCAAACAAAAGTTTTATTTCGGATTCCATTTCAGAGTAGGTATAGCTAATTGAGTTTAATCTAAGCCTTGAGTAGGTATTCTTAGTTTTACATAGGTATCGTTTAGAAACAGATTAAAAGGTTATGTTATCTGTAGATAAAGCAACCGTCATTAAACAAATTATATGCATGTAGGATTGCAGACTTAGCATATAATATGTACTTACCTAGTCTTGCACAAATAATATTAAAAGGGAAGTAGGTGCACTGCTTACCATCCCAACTGCCATTCCAATAGTCATCGTAGTCAAAATAGGTTTCCTGCCAAACCTATCTGTTACGGAGGCTGTACAAAAACTAGCAAACAACTGAATCAAGCCTATAATTACTGACGCGATTTCAGGCTTTATGCTAGTCTGTGTAGATTCCAAAATAGTTTGTAGATAAAACGATACAGCATTGAAACCAACTAATTGGAGACCTGCTCCCAACAATATAACGATTGCGAGAGATTTTAGAAAGGTTTTGTTCTTAAAAAGACTCATTTTGTCGATTTTTGTATCGGTTTTCGAGTCGGTGTTTGCTAGAGCATATTCTTTTAGTTCTTCGTTGGCAATCGCTTCAGAACCCCGAAGGAATGTTAGGATCTTTAATGATTCCTCTGTTCGGCCTGGAAAAATTAAAATAATTTAGTCAAAACTAATATTAACCAAAAATTTAAGGGTCTTGCTCGGGTGACACACACTGTGTGTCTTCCAACCATGAGTGTGTCATCTTGGCAGGACTGACCTTCCTTATTAAGACTGACCTTCCTTCGTGCGAAATACTATTTCGCACGCCAGGACACAAACAATATAACTACAAAATAGTTTTTTTTAAATTAAGTATAGTAAATTATACTTATTGGTTATTTATACCCTGGACCCAGAAATTAGCTGAAGAAACGCGACAAATTAGAAACGAAGAGCAGTTACTTCGTTTCGGTTGCACCCTGGGGGTACTCGAACATTCGAACTTAGTGCTAGTGAAAAAGGACTACACCGTTGCCTACTGGGAGTGTCCCTTTTGTATGTAGTACCATACTCTTTCTTATTCTGTGCTTTAGTCTATCTTTGTATTTTAATATGAATTTTCACAAAACTAAAGTGATAAAAACATAGAAAACTCACCTTTAGTATACAAGTAATAAGGACTGTCAGGCAGGAACATTATAGGTATTGTGGTAACAACAAACAAGCACATAAAAACCACGTTCAAGGGGATGTAAGATACAAATGGACCTAAAGATAGCATGAACAGTATGCCGAGAGACGAAAATATCTGCAGGATTGTACCAAGTGATCCCCGTACTTCTTTCTGGAAAAACAAAACACAATTTACAATTAAAAAGATGTGTGGGCATAATTTAAGGACTCCGCTCATTGCAGCGATTTTATCGAGCGATAATATCGCTGCGATTTTGCGATAATTGTTTCCAGTACATTTTGTATGGGGACGCGCGCGATCCTACACACTGCCGCGATATTATCGAGCGATAATATCACTGCGATTTTGCGATAATTATTCTCAGTACATTTTGTATGGAGACGCGCTCGATCCCACACACTGCCGCGATATTATCGCAACTCTTTCGACTACATTCAGTGGTGGGGCGCATGCGTGACGCGAATCGCGGAATCGCTGCAGTGTGTAAAGTGTCGCGATATCGCTGTCGATAATATCGCTCGATAAAATCGCTCGATAATATCGCTACAATGTGCGGAGGCCTTTATTTTATATATTTAACTTTTTTGTACACAAGTGAGAATTGAATAGCAGATACTAGATAAGTACAAAGGGCGAGCATCAGGCATTAGACTGGTTATCACAGGTTCGACAAATCCTATCTTGAAGATGAGCTGTAGGTATTGACCAAGAATTTTCGCTTAGATGGTTTGTACAATAGATTTTATTTTATTTATTAGGCACATTAACAGATTACACAACTGTGATCAATACAAATTAACTGTTATCCTTTCGAGTAGCTCTGTGATTTTTCTATTCGCGTGCGACGCGTCTTTTCTGCATATAACACCTATTCCCGCGCTTTCTTCAAATTGACAATTACAGCATTTGCTCAGCCAGCAACTTGGTCCATCGACCTAGATACAGGTTCCCAGAAAGGGTACAGACCTCGGCATAAGACGCGGTGGATTGGGTAGCAGGGATAGGTGAGAACTAGTGAGAAGCGGCCTGGAATGTGCCTGTAGAGTTTGTTGACGCCCACCAGAAGAAAACGACCCAATAACAATAGTATAATAGTTACAGTAGTAGAATAGCCTGTGGAGCTAATGGTCAAATAATATGGGTATGAATCCCGTTAGGCAAAAAAAAAAAGTTTTAGAAATATTTTGTAACCAAGTAAATGATGTCATAATAAAAGTATCTCTTATGTATTGTAAATCAGTACTAATCTATACAAGAGGAATCTCAAGTACTTACCTACGGAACTACGATAGGGACTAGATACGTACCTAATCTGCATGACACGATATTGTCTAAGATAAAACAACATTACAAAATTATCTAAACTCCTAAGTAGGTACTTAGGAGAATAATGGAGATACCTACCTACTTCCACAAGGTCTGTTTCGAAAGACCATTTCTACGAGAAAAAAAAAGAGGGGTGTGGTAAATTTTATGAGAAAATATACCTACCCACGACTATATTCCTCGAGGGGGTAGTTAGAGATATTCTGAAATCTCAGAATAACCACGTTTCACCAGTAGTACCGAAACTCTTTCGAGTGTGACGGGGAGTGAGCCGTCGCCACTTATAATGGACAGTGGGTACAAATACATGCCTCGAAATTAAAGCATGCAGGTTTCCTCGTGATGTTTTCCCTCACCGAAAAGCCAGTGGTGTTACAAATGGTACTTAAATTCCGAAAAATTCAACTCAACTCACTCATAATACCTACCACACTGAACAAAATAATTGCTAAGTTTTAGGTAGCACCTACTAACAGGAAAATTATAAGTAGAAATAGTCGAAATGTATGGATTTTGACATATGGGTGTTCGAACTATGACTTAAGAATCGGCTCTGAATCTCGGCCTAAGACACTGTGGTCCAACCAGAGTACCTACGGTAGGTTATGTCAAGGTGCAGTAGCTTGAAGAAAAAGAGTGGAAAAAATTTGGTTGTAACTTTCTTTGCAGACCACCAAAAATTATGTACTAAATAGATTGATTGATAACTGAATCCTCTCTTGAGTTCCGATATCCAGCAAACCAAGGGCAAAGCGATTCATGAATGGAAATGTCAATGTACTCTTGCAAGCCTGTAATAGTTATCATTATCATGAATCCGACTATAGTAGATTACACACCGAGGGCAGGAAAGTAAGAAAGGTCTCAGATCTCATGTAATTGTTGACCTCGGATCTCGGCTTCGCCTCGGTCAATAAACATGTGATCTGAGGCTTTCTTATTTACTGCTCGAGCGCGAGGTTAGTATACAATTTTCCTCCTCGACAGTGGTGGAAAGCAGCAACATCGTTTAACGCATTGGGACGAAAATTGTCGGTTTTCGTCCGGAGGGGAGACAACATTATTCTACTGGACATTGGCGTAAAAACTTACACTTGCAATCTCTGAAGCGTACATGGGTACGACAGTAAACAGCATAGCATCTGTTACGCCTCCAATTCCTCTGCCCAATAATATCATCCACACTTCTTTTGCAAACAGGAAAAGAAGACAAATGACTAGTTTGGGTAGGCACGCCAATATGACGGTGTATTTCCTGCCAATCCGATCAACAAGGAACGCTGGGATGAAGTTTGCTGTAAGAAAAAAGAAGAAAGAATAAGAAAATTAAATTTTTGCCCAAAATTTAAACATGCATCAATGATCCGGCTAGAGGAATCTCAATACACATGGTAATATCTCAAGCACATGATTAATTCATATGTCTCAAGGCCACATCACAGCCTGTTGTTGGCCTACATTTGCCAAATAACTAATATCCGTTATTCTGTGGTTATACCGACTTCTTTTGGATAGAAACAAAATCATATCAGAGTGTATTTTTAGCATGTGACAGAAGTTGCGCGAGCCGAAGAAAGGAACACACCATGAAATTAGTTGTTAAGGAGAGTTTTTTGTCACGCCAAAGAATTATACGTCTTATAATAAATAAGTATCATTTATATACCTATCTTCTTACAGTGCGTAGGTACATAAGTACACACACGCTTTTTCAATATTATCTGTGTCTCAGTGCATAAGCTGTGTAAACTAAGTCTGGATTCATGTGTTAATAATTATTTTATTGTGATCTATTACAAAATATAAAAGAGCTTGTTGATTCATAAAAACGTTTGAATGACATCTAGTATTCAGATGTGAGAAGGCACAATAGTACCTCTTATAAGGATGCACATATTTAGTATACAATAGCGTATCTAATCGCTAGTACCATAGCATAACAAAGTGTGAATAGGTACGAAGGCACAACCGAGTCATTTCAATATCATTTTGATATTTATTTATTGGCTTTGCTATAAACCTTTCGTATGATTTTTCCACTCCGTACAAAAAATAAAATAAAAGGGAAGGTTATTATTATTAAGGAGTACCTACAACACGGTAGGTTCTTTCCATATTATTAAATAAAATGGCAGGAAAGGGTTAAAGAAAGCGATGGGCTCAATGAAAATATTTGATAGAAATTTATTTATTTTTCAAACATACCAAATGCAGCACAAAGGAATCCTATAGATACCATCCATGAACCCTCTTCTTCTGTCATGGGTCGTTTCAACGGAGTCTGTGATTCGTCTCTTAGTTTGACGAGTACTGGTGATGGCCATACTAATCCGAACCCTAAGCACATGATGCTTAGGTTCACTGGAAAATAATTATTAATTGGTTAAGATAACATGTACTTTAACTTTCTTCCCTCCATTAAAAATTCAAGGCAAGGGTTTTAGTACTGGATTCTCAGAAATCCCTGGATTTTTTTTCCATTCCCGATCCCTGAAAAATTCGTTTGAAATCTCGGGATTTTATACTGTTTTATTTTATTTTATTTACACGTACCAACAGATCACAGTCAAGAAGAAACCATTTTACATTGCAATAAGATAGGTATGGAAGAACGAGTGAGTTTGTTACATAAATTAATGATAATTAATTCGTTAAACATCGAAACAAAACAGATACATTTAAGTATACACCTATTCATTAACCTAGTTAATTAGCAATTGCTGCAATACAAAAATACAAATAGTATTAAACCAAAATTATTAATAAAATTGAGTTCTCTCGGGATCGGGAAGGAAAAATCTAGGTTATTCCCGGAAACGGGAAATTGTAACGGGATTAAATAATAATATGTGAATAGGTAAAAATAGGGTACCTATTTGCCTACAAGAAAAATAATGTGGGTAGGCCCATTATTAAGATTTTCGCAAAATATCAGATTTTTCAGTAGTTTTTTAGCTTTAATCCAATTTTAATAACAGTATAAACGATGAAAAGTATGATGAGAGATATGAAAATCAATAGTTTATTTAATAAATAAGAATACTTAACTACAAAATACCTAAATATTTGTATCGAAAATGTTTAATAATACCTAATCTTTATCTCAGGAACATAAACCAACTACATGCACTATTGCATAATGAAAGAAATCATCATATTTATGGAACGTGTTATTTGATAACAGTTTCCATCGAGTAGTAAAAGTACTTCCTCATCTCATGTTTAAACTCTTAAACAACTAGATAATGCTACTTAATAGAAGCGTGTAGGTACTTCAGTGAATAACCTGCCTATTATTGTAGACCAACGTCCTGGACAAGGTCAAGGTCATACTATTTTAAGAATAATTCCGGTGATATATTATACAGGGTGTAAACTTAAAAGCGTTGGATACTTTGGCGCTTGTTGGCTTAGTGGAGCTTCGGTATTGGAAACGATCACCGAAGTGAAGCAACGTCAGGTCCGGTCAGTCTTTGGATGAGTGACCGTTTAGTGGTACTTATTTCATCTCGAGCGTTTCCGTGCTTCGGAAGGCACGCTAAGCAGTTGGTCTCGGATAGTTCCGTCAGATGGCGTTGTAACTATTCGTTAATCCAGGTCAGAGGCCTATTAAGGCGGCTTGAAAATTCTCTGACAGCAAGTTGACCACTAACTTGCCTCCACCAACACACACTGGGCCCGCGTGGTGGAGTATGGCCCACTCCCTCTCACCCTTATTCGTGAGAGGAGGCCTTTGCCCTGCAGTGGGATTCTACAGGCTATACCTTACCTTACCTTACCTTACTTTGCTTCAAGCCATCAAACTGAACAACTTTGTCTATGGAAACAACATTAAAATCACTAAAAATCACCTGTTCTATAGAAAATGTCAATACTGACTCTGCGAGCTGGTATAATTTTTATGCGATTTCAATGTTGGTCTTATCGCGAAAGTAGTTCAATTTGATGGTCTGAAACACCACGCCCCACCACCCTTAAGTAAGTAGGTATGCATTAAAGTGTAAACTTTACACCCTCTATAGTTCGACTTCGGTTTACTTATTAATGACATTAATAGAATACCTAGTAGTGCCAAAGTACAATTTGTTGCAAAAAAAAAAAATGAAATCCAAGAATTTACTGTAGTTAGTATCTTTCTTTTACATTAGAGATCTGCTGGTTGAAACTGAAAGGCTTGGTCATAATTAAAAGGGTTCACACATTAAAACGAAAAAACGTGAAAAAACCATCGTCTCTCTTTGATGGTAAAAATGTTTTGTATGTGCCTTCTATTACTAATTATTTCTGAATTTTCTGTTAAAAACCGACAAAATTAATGCTAGTCCCGCTGCGGTAACGCACGTAAAATTAGGGTGAACTGATAAACTTTGTGTCAATTTTTCTTTGATATTTTTTATTAAGCGCGCAACACACGGCCGCTATAATATGTTGTTGTAGGTACTCTTCTAACGCATGCAAGTTGCTAATCGCTTCCTCTCACTCGCACGCAGGAAAGAGACGTGCTTATGTAATTTTTCGTGCGTAAGAAGAGTACAGCAACATATTATAGCGCGTGTCTGTGACGGGCCTTACCGATGTCAAAGAAATTAAACTTTTTTTTAAGTAGAGAAAGGGTACAGGGACTAATTCTTTTTCAAATATAGTCACTGGTATCGATTCGGTATTGCCACGACTTAAGGGTCGGCACTACCCTAATCGGGCAAAACAGGGTTCGGCGTTCCGACTTTTGAGGATAGTAAATAGCTATATTTAGAAACAAAATTAAGACCATCGCTTCTCTAAAAGATGAAGTACAAGATGAACAAAAAAAATTTCAGTAAAATTGTGTAGTTACATCAGAAAGTAATCGAGAATTTCATGAAAAACCCTAGAATAGCACTGCCGCGTTCCGAGTCCTGTGATTTAGTGAAACAAAATAAAACAACAAAATATATTTATAATCAATGGCAAAACATCAAAGAACACTTTAAACAAATCAGTTTTTCGATACGACTTCTAGTTTTTTTGCAATTTGTTACCAAAAATCACATATTTTTTTGGACGTTTTCTTCATACAAATTACTATGGGCCGTCAATCGTTCGAAATCATTGCGAATAGTCCGGTGACCGGCAACACCCAACCCTGTCTTAGAAGATTAATGAACAATTCCATTTTTAGCTAAAGTAGGCAAAGTAACTTATAAAAAACCGGGCAAGTGGGTGTCGGGCCACATGCAGTGTAGGGTTCCGTAGTTGCCCGTCACGATAATATGTGGACTTAGAAGTGCATTTTATAAATTGGTCGACTATTACTCGTAAATTTTTGTCCCCTTTATTATATTAGAATAACTGTAAGTTTATTACTATTGTTACTAGCAAACTAAGGATTGATAATCTGAAATCATCATCATCGTCAGATATGTTTTAAATAAGAATGGAATAAGAGTGAATTCTGTACCGTAGTAGGTGACTCAAACGATTGACTTCGAAAGTCATTTGCACGACAGAATTTTGCGCGAAAAGACATTGCGCGATACAAGAAAACACAAAGGAATTTCACAAAAGTTACTGTCTGGTCACTGTTTGGTAGTTTTTGGTTATTTTGGTAATTTATGGTAGTTTTTGAGTCTTTCGGTAGGTTTTGGTAAATTTTCGTACAAAAGTAACCAAAAAGTTATTTTGGTAGATTTTCGTACTTTTTGGTAGATTATTGTTATTTTTGTAATTTTTCGTACTTTTTGGTAGTTTATGGTTAATTTGGTACTTTTTGGTTCATCTCATTTCATTTATTTACCTTAAATTGTAGGTAGGTACATAAGTTACAGATGGTAAGTACAGAGTACCTATTAGTCACACTACAAAATAATTTATAAACATTAAGAAAAAAACAGATTTAAACAATAGATGCCAGACAATAACTTAACTACCACCTTTCAGTACTACAATTAAATTAGTTAAATGTTATAAAGTCAGTTCAATGTGATTAGTTAAAAATTATAATAACCTTATTGAGGTACAAATAATCGATCTGCAACCTGCAACACATTTTTTTCTACTCAGATTGATGCCTGTTTGTTTACTTATACTGAAGATACTAATTAAAGTCATAGGGACACTGTTCGATTAATAATTCTTTTACCTTCTTCAGAAATTTCTTGTCGGCTTTAATGTCATCTGGTATTTTACTATACACAAGAACAGTATTCGACTTTATTTTGTAGTCCTTTGCATCGATGCTAGTCGGTAATTTGGTACCAGTAGCTCATTTTTGCGAGTTACATTTAATCTCTTGCTACGGAATACTACGGGGTATATTCTCACGATTTTGCACAGATCGAGTTATTATACAAAGCTGTCACAGTGAGTAATTTAAAGTCGGTAAACAAGTATACTGACTGAATTCCGCTTACGATTCTAATGCACCTCTTTTGCAAAACAAATATTTTATTTATGTCAATAGACCCACCCCGTAGCCAAGCCGTCAAGAACTCTTTTGTTTTTATGGTAGTTTTTGGTAATTTTCATTCTTCTATCAAATATTACCAAAAAGTATAAAAATCTACAAAAATAACCAAAAACTACGAAAATCTACCAAAATAACCAGAAACAACGAAAAACTACCAAACTAACCAAAAACTACCAAAAAACCAGAAACAACAAAATCGAATTACTAAACTCTACCAAAAACTACCAAAACCTACCAAAAGAACAAAAACTACCAAAAGAACCTAAAGAACTATTGACATTGTACTAAAATTTTGTTATCTTTAAAATTACGTCTTGTTAATATTGCTGTGCCCTTTCAGGATTCATGTACCCACTTTAGCTACTAATTAACACCTATATGTTCTTGTGTCGCACAATGTCCTTCAGCGTGACTAAAATTACTGCTGAAATCTACCAAAATCTACCAGTCCTGTTTCAAATTCTACTTAAATTCTACCAAATAATATTCAAATAATATTTATGTCGTTACAGATGGTCAAAATTTAATATGAAACACGTTTTTGTACAAAATATTATAAATTTTATCTAAACGCTCATCATTACACATGTTATTTTCGCATTTTTGTATAATTTTTATTGGTTTTTATCACTTAGTAACATGGATGCTTCAATTTTCAAATAAATATTAAATTAGGTCGTCCCTATGCACGTTTAAATTTAGTACAGTTTTCTGTGTCTCATAAGCAGAATCCGAAACTTTGGTAACACTTTTAATAATGTCAAACGGATTGCACGTTTATCGACTTCCGATTGTGTCGATATACGGGTAAATTTTTATCACTGCGGATAACTCCAGCATGTATTCTACTCATCAAACTGAACAACTTTCACTATGGAGCCAACTTCAAAAGAGCGAAAAAAAAAATCTGCTGTCCAATACAAAACTGCAGTACCTACATATTCGACTCAAATGTATGGGACAGCTGATTTATTTTCGCTATTTCGATACATGCTGAAGTTATCCGCAGTGATATAAAATATACCCGTATATCGACATTATTGGAAGTCGATAAACATGCAATGCCTTTGACATATTAAAAGTGCTAGGTACCAAAATTCCAACTCTGCTCAGAAGCCCTCTTTTGTAAAAAAAACAACATTAGGCGATATGATTAATATTTGCTGTACTAGAAGTGAGTTCGGTGGCGCGTTGCGGAGAGGACTCTCAATCAAGAGGTCCGAGTTTAAATCCGCACGGACAACATGCCACGTACCAATGAGTTTTTCTAACTTATGTACGTATTACCGACTGCTCTCAAATGGTGAACGAAAACATCGTGAAGAAACCTGCATAATTATGCAGACGAAGAAATTCTGATGTATATTATGTGAAGTCTACCAATCCGCATCGGGCACGCGTGGTGGACTAACGCCCAAACACCCTCCTAGAAGGTAGGCCTGTGCCCTGCAGTGGGACGTATATAGGCTGATGATTATGATGATGATGTACTAGAAGTTCCGGAAAACTTGCAAACCCTGCAATCGTTTTCTCAGCCATTTGTATTGCCAGCTTAGATTTTATTGGACGGAATCCTTGCATTTTTAAATACATAAATTGTTCGAATACCCAATTTCTACTAAAAACGACTAAACCATTTTGCCCTAAATCTACCAATAGAGAAGAAATCTACTAAAAGTGGTCACACTGATGTCCTTTTGCGCAAATGTTTTTGAAGGCAATCGTTCCAGTTACTGCAACATTTACTTTTATTCCGTGCTTAAAATATTATATCTGACGATGATTATGATGATAAAAGATTACAAACCCTTAGTTTGCTAATACCTAAACTTATAATAATTTCTTTATTTTGTTAAAAGTTTTAATTTGTTCTGTTATAATAATTTTAAGTTTTTTTTAAGCCTTGGTAATACTGTGATCTAATTAGTTAGAACTCATCCTATCCTACCACCAGGGGTGATCTTTGATCAGTCACATTATAGGTCCATCACGCACGGTACTGTACTGTTACTGTAAATGTCAATTTCGACCTACGGCTCTCAAATCCAGATGCTGCAGGAGTATTGCCACGCACAACCAAACATTCAACATTAATTTAATGTGGTAAAATCTGCCTTCCGGGTAGTAGGTACGCTAAATTCGGTCGGACCTACGAACCTGCCAGGATAGGGTCGGCCGACCAGACTTTTTAGTCCTTACTAATTGGCCTCTAGACCAACAGACTAGTTACGTCCTTTAATTCAACGAGGTAAAATGTTGTGTCACCAGGTAGGGTTCACTTTTTCCTTCACACCAGTAAACATGCCAGCCAAGCTGCGCCGCGCGCTGCAGCCGACCAAGTTTTTTGCAAGAAATTTATTAACAAAAGCTATCAAATTGATTTGTTCATTAATCTTATAAGATAGGGTTGAGTGTTGTCGGCCACCGGTCTATTTCTTTTGACAGATATGTCAAACGGGCCGTAGGTAGTGCCGACCCTTAACTAAACTAAATTTATTCCTGTCATTTTCTAACATTCGACTAAGAAAAGAGACAGAAAACCAACAACTGACTTTAGTGCTGTCAAAGTGACGCTACACGCCCAAAAACGACTTAAATAAGATGGCGTGCATTATGATGCCATCTTATTTTGGGCGTGTAGCGTCACTTTGACAGCACTAAAGTCAGTTGTTGGTTTTCTGTCTCTTTTCTTAGTCGAATGTTAGAAAATGACAGGAATAAATTTAGTTTAGTTAAGTCGTGGCAATACCGAATCGATACCTATACCTAGTAAACTTAATATTTTACGTAACGTAAATAGGTAATTATCCGAAGGTAAGTAGGTACATAGTTTATGCAACGGATTTGTAATCCTAAGATAAGTAACCTAACATTTGTGCATAGGATTTACCTACCTACGTGTCTTACCTAAATATTTAAGTACTTAACAACTATTTTGTTTACCTAGCTAGATAAATCGACAGTAATAAAGGATTATCAACTTAGTACCTACCTAATTGTACTAGGTAAAACAATAATTAGGTAACACTAACTAACTACATAAATTTCTATCTCTATTTCGCCCGCGCATGACGTTTTTCTCGTCTAAACGTAAAACGCTTTGTCGTGGGTGGCATGCTAGCCGTGCGTCACGGCTAGCATGCAACCCACGACAAAGCGTTTAGACGAGAAAAACGGCATGCGCGCTCTTTCTGGAATACGTAAAATAATAAGGATGGAGGCACATCTCGATTTTTATCGTTTTCTCGGGGTTGGCATGCGAGGCCTACTGCGCGTGAATGATTAGTAGATTATGCACCAAGGCCAATGGGACAAAGCAGTGTCTTTCGTCAGGGGCATATTGAATTCCGAGTGTAGTGAAGGATTCTAGTCTAGGTAGCTCGCTACTTTTTACACCAATTTTAATCGCTATTTCTATGTTGGCTCTATAATGAAAGTTGGTTAGTTAAGAGGATAGACCAGTACAGTTTTCTCCATACAAACGTATTCCCCTAGATAATAACACTAGAGCAAATATTTTTACCATACAATCTATGTCACCTCAAGGTCACCTCTGCCATGTCCCTATGTTTTGCTTTTTTGCATTAATTAATTATTATAAGAACTAGGGACCTTCGAAAATGACCAATTTTACCGCCCATTTTCAGACACCCAGTAAACAAATTTGACGTTTTTTTTTTTGAAAGAATGATTAAAATCGGTTAAGTTTTGGAGGAGAAAACAGGGGAATACGAAATGCTGTTTTCGTCAATTTTATGTAGATAAAATTGGTCCGAGCTGCAGTTGTCTCTTTCGCAATCTAGTCGGCGGGGTGTATGGGTGGGCCGGATCGGACAAATATGTAAGTATACAGTAGGAAAAGTGACCTATTCTCAAAATTAGCATTTCAGACCGCCTATCCTCTTAAGTATGGGTCCATATTGGGTCGTATAAAATTCAAAGACATAATTTAATGTCGCATAACTAAATTAGACATATTCATCATTTCGCATAACGTTAACTGGAACTAAATTGTTAGGCATAATTTCTGTTTTACTAATTTCTGAAGGTATAATTGTCAGTTCCCATAAGTCTTAAACGCATAAACATTTTACGCATTGTTATATTAAGGCATAACATTTGTTGACATAAACCTAAAACGTCATAATTAATTCATACAAGTAACTAATTAAAACATATTATGTATGTTAAATGTAATGAACTTATAGATTTTACATGATTATTATAATTTTATAATATTGGTTTAATAGTTTGTGGGGACTTGCCATAGATGTCAACACCCACAAGTTATAGCAAAGAAGCTAACAGATGGCGATACCGTCGCTCTCAGAAATATGCTCCATACAAAGACAACGTTCACCGTAAATACGTAACTCGTAACCTACTACAAATAAGGTTCACAATCGAATGCGAGACATAAATCGCGCAAGAGAAATAATCACAGAGATTCGATATATATACAACGTCCAACTAAGAACTGTCGGACCACGGCCGGTCCCCAGGCTTCACACTAAGCCTGGTGGAAGATCTTCCCTTTTCAATGGAGGAACATTCCCAAGTACCACCTCCATATTGGTGACCCTCGACAAAGAACATCGCAACCTGAACACCGCAGAGCAGCATCAACACAGAGCAGCAACCAGTTCAACCAACCCTTCCTACGCCTCGACCAGGTCAAAACAAGCAGCAGTCACACGCCGTCAACCCGAAGCCGACCAGGTCCATCGCAGCTGTCTTCACACCGCTTCCTGGGCCTGCAGCTTCCTCAACGACAGTCAGCGTCTGCATAGAAGGATCTTCCGCAGCCCACGTGTCTGAGCTCACTTCCACGTGGCAGTTCTGCTCTCCTTCTCCACGCCTGTCACTCACCCGCATCACATCAGGACTGGACTCCCTGACAGATGCACACACTCGCAGCACATCGCTCGTCAGACTCACTTGACTGGAGCCCTGCACCTACACGGATACAGACTGCACACTTCGAACAACTCAACGACCTCCGGTCTGAGGGGGGAGTACTGTGGGGACTTGCCATAGATGTCAACACCCACAAGTTATAGCAAAGAAGCTAACAGATGGCGATACCGTCGCTCTCAGAAATATGCTCCATACAAAGACAACGTTCACCGTAAATACGTAACTCGTAACCTACTACAAATAAGGTTCACAATCGAATGCGAGACATAAATCGCGCAAGAGAAATAATCACAGAGATTCGATATATATACAAGGTCCAACTAAGAACTGTTGGACCACGGCCGGTCCCCAGGCTTCACACTAAGCCTGGTGGAAGATCTTCCCTTTTCAATGGAGGAACATTCCCAAGTAGCACCTCCATAAGTTAAACTAAATAACTGATTCTAAGCGACATTGTCGACCCGGTTGGTGTAATGGTTACCACGCCGGACTGCCAAACCAGGGTCGTGGGTTCGAATCCCGGTTCGGTCATGGATGTTATATGTTCGTGCCGTTGTTGTATGGTTTCCATAATAAAAGCCTTTAGTGCTAGTTTGGGATCATTACAATGTATGTGCCTGTGAGCGTTATTTTTATTTTATTTTTTATTGTAACGCTCATTAATTTTGCATGATATTTTATTATATTTTATAATAATAATAATTCAAATTAATTATTTCGTACCTAGTCGTTTTATTTAATTAGTTTATCTGTTAATACCCTGTGTGCCCTAAAAATGGAAATTAAATAAAATATTTTCGGTCACTCCTCGATAACCTAACCTACTGAGTCGGAAGTGGTAAGCGAAGGACTAAGTAAGGTCACCTTGGCTTGGCGAACCAAGCAACAAGCAAACAAGCATGCAGCAAGCAAGCAAGCATGCAGCAAGTAAGCAAACATGCTGCAAGCAAGCAAGCATGCAGCATACAAGCAACCATGCAGCAAGCAAGCAGCATGCATGGTGATGCTTCGCTCGCTTCGCTCGCTCCGCTAAGCGTATACATGTTCTAACCTAACCTAACCTACAATTTATAAACATCAGTTTGTTTTTCTCAGGCAGGGGGCTTCCGCCCCCCGCACCCCCCGAGCGGGGGGCGCGGCCCCCCTGCACCCCCCAACATGCAAGCATGCAGCAAGCAAGCAAGCAATCATGCAGCAAGCAAGCAAGCATGCAGCAAGCAAGCAATCATGCAGCAAGCAAGCAAAGCATGCAGCAAGCAAGCAAGCATTCAGCAAGCATGCAGCATATAAGCAAGTATGTTGATGCTCCGCTCGCTCCACTAAGCGTATACATGTTCTAACCTAACCTAACCTACAATTTGATAAACACCAGTTTGTTTTGTGGGGCGCAGCCCCCCATCCCCCAACATGCAAGCATGCAGCAAGGATGCAGCATACAAGCTTGCATGTTGATGCTCCGCTCGCTTTGCACGCTCTGCTAAACGTAATACATGTTCTAACCTAACCTAAACATAAATTAAAAAAAAAATTAGTCTGTTTTTCGCAAGCTTCGCTTGATTTCATTAGCTCTATAAGTGGTCAAAATACGTAACCTAACCTACAGTTGAGTAGTTAATTAATTGTTTGTAATAAAATTTATATCATTATATTTTTATTATTAATATTAATTTATACGTCTTATTATGCGATTAATAAATAATAAACTAGACCCGGGGCGGGCTATTGAACTAGACGGTTGTCAGGTCTGTTTGCATTTTTTTTGTTTTGTTCACTTAAGTTAATTTTAAGTCTTTAAATAGAAAATAATAAAAAATTTGAATTAATAAATTAGATTTAATGTTAGTTATGAGTTTGAATAATATGACTTGACAACTTATGGTTACTTAAATTATTCTTGTTAACATTAGAGCAGATAACAGTTATGCCAATCAAAGCAGTATGCCCAGAAACAACTATGGGAAGATACTTTTATGCGTAAAAACTTTATGCTGAACATTTTATGACTTCCAAAATTATGACTGAAGTCTTTATGCGACGCAGAGGGCACCCCTTAAGTATATGGTATGAAACATTCCCTTTGATATTGAATTTGATTTGAATACCCTGCATGATAGTTTGACCTTTTACATTAAATAAAGTAGGTAACTACCTAGTTACCTACTGTCTACAGTCTACGTAAAACGCATAGGTGAGGTACCTACACGTGTCTCCTTAGAGATGAAAATCCAAAACCGACAAAAGATCATATTGCCAATGGGATCTTTGACATGCCAATGGCCCATTGAGTCAAAGTGTTGCTGGCTTGGCAGCCCCCATAGTAAAATACTTAGCCCCACTTGCGCCAAGCATGGTTAGCAATAAACTCCAGGTTAAGTTGGTAACCCATGACTTTTTGTATAGAAAAACAACTGAAAGAGCTATTTTATCCGGAATTAATTGTTAACCCTTGGTTGGCGCAAGTGGGGCTAAGTGAAAGAAAAGTTTTGTACAAATACACTCCTGAGTAAAGTCTTGTCATATGTACCTATGACACCCGTAGGAAAAAATAGGTTTTTAAACTTTAGTTAAAATCAAAACAAACTACGGTTTTAATACAACAGGAAAAACCTAAAGTCAACGAAACAAAAAAAAAACATTTTATTAATTAAATTGCACCTTCCCAACCAACCTGTTATAACAATAACATATTGCCGAATCAAGGGACCGGTCAGAAGAAACATTTTGTCACAAAATCACTAGGTATCACTACTTCACGAACTTTATATCAAACAACTTGACACGAATGTTCGTTCAAAACATGATCACACAAATGCGTGCATTGCATACAAGTGCAATGGCATACTACCTGGCGATGGTTGAATGGTTATATGAAACACAACACAACAAGGCTCTCCACAAATTACCTCTATACTACCATCACAGAGTACCTACTTTAACATGAAGTTTCTTTTATCTCGATTTTCTGACTTTCACTACGCTTTTCAATAAACAGGTTTAATTTCTCGACAGCACTTGCACTTTAGTGTGCTCTGTCGTTTTTGGAAGGCGTTACGCACAGATTTTAGCGATAGTAACACGTTTGATAAGATATCGTGGTACGAGGCAGTTTATGTGATACCGGTTTGAATTTGCAGGGTTACGAAATAAAGTTTAAGTGGTCATCTCGGTCTGACAGATTTGTTTTGTATTTTATCAGGAAACTTCGTAGGAAACAAAAGTACTAGCTTCGCTCGCACCTGGTTTTAGATCGTATGGCGCGACGACCTTATTTCTAATTGCAGTAAAATCTGTTTTGGATCGCATTATCACGTAACCTATTCATATTATTGTCAAAATGAGTCTTGCTACTGACGGTGGCTGAAGGATGAGCTGGGTGCCCCGTTACCCCCCATAGGAAATATCCCTAGCTACGCCAATGGTAACACAATAAATTAATGTTAAAAATTAAGCGAAAGTAACGCAATATGTACTTGAATGCTAAAAACAGACAGTAAAGCATCGATTACTTTAACCTCTGACTCTGAGTAACTAACATTTTGATTTTGGTAATTAAACTAGGTACATTTAGTAGTCTGTGCTTAGAAACCCTTTTAAAATGGGTAAGACAGAATAAAAATCTCGATTGAGTTGGAACTCCCTGTGTCAAAATCAATAGGTACGCCTACTTACCTATTTTAGGTACATCTTCAACCTAGCTCACGCTCAAAAGAACTGAAGGACGACATAAGAAAAGAATACCTATTGCTTAATCTTTTTGGTAGGCGCTTTTAAATATTTACTTTGGTAAAAACACTACGTCTGCATGAGTAGTAAAACAGTACCTACCTACATACTTACCTACAGACAAACTCATGAGACACGACCATAATCCCTTACGGGGTGGTCAGAAAACAACAGTAACTATATACTTTATCTTACGAAACGTGTATTTGCAGCAAGGCTCGATTACCTACAGCAACTGGATGGGAATAAGTTCAGAAATTTCAGAATCGTTGAGTAGCACCTTTTTATTTATTTATAATTAATGGCATTTTGCTTGTGCGTAGCACCGCATTTCCGCCAGTGTCAAGTGTAATTTATGGGAGTATCCATCCCAATCTCAGGGATTGTTTTTGTTCAAGAACAAGAAGAGATTGAGGATTGCGGAGCCTCGCGGCAGGCAAAAACGCGACGCGCGAAAACCACGCGAGACGTGTGCTCGGGTCAATTCCTGCAACGTGACTCACTGAGTAGCACCTGTTACCTAAGTATAATTGTGATAGGTGATGAAATGCTAGAGCAAGTCAGTTAGTTTGTGTACTTGGGTTGGTTCTTAGGTTTGTTCACAAGAGACGGAAGGGCGGAGACATAGAGAGAAGAGTGAAAGCAGGAAATAGAATTGATGGAGCCTTACACATATTCATGAAGAGTCAAACTATGTCTAAAAAGGCTCGTTTACGAGGGTGTGTTGGCCAATCTTTAATGGCAATGAGAGTTGGGTATAGCAGAAGAAGCATGAAAATGCTGTTGAAATGCGCTCCCTGCGTAGTATGTGTGGTGTGACTTTGAAGGACCGGTTACGGAATAGTGTGATTAGAGAAAGATGTGGTCTGAAAGAAGATGTAGTGACAAAGATTGAAAAAGGCATGTTGAGGTGGTTTGGCCATGTGAAAGAATGAGCGAAAGTAGGTTGACGTATGAAATTTACATGGCAAGTGTAGAATGGAATGGTTGAAAATGTCGCCCTAGGCGCACGTTCGCTGACCAAATCGGATGCATACTGAAGAAGAGCCAAATAAAATGTACCCGGAACCGAGCGAGCGCTAGTATGAAACTTATGGATGTTGAGCAGGCGAGAGATGTGTGTCAGAATCGTAGCATGTGGCGATCTGTGCTTTGGGCACTGGCTTCTAAAATCAAGGTCCTACATTAGGTTCTACTTCTAGGTTCTACTCCTTTGATCAATACCACAACTTTCAAAAAACGTCGAATTGAGAACCTCCTCCTTTTTGTTGAAGTCGGTTAAAAATACAAGTTTCACTTAGGGTATTTTACAGTGCTTTTAGAAATATTGTAGGTAAAAGAAGTTTGTACATGTACGATAAAAGATCTAAATCTAATTTGACAGTTTGGCAGGCAGGCCATGACAACTTTAGTTCCGATAGCTCCGTTTTGGCGCTGCAGTCACATTTTCCCTCATGAAACGCCATCGTAGGACGCCATATTGAACTAGCGTAAATAGAATAAAGTGTGTGCGCTTAGTGGTCGCGGTGGGTCTCTGCTCAAGCGGAGTGCGGAGGGGTTCGCGCGGTGTGCGGAGGGGTGAGGCACCAGCCGTATCGGTACAGCGTGCAGGTGAATCGGTACTGGACCGCTCGCCGCTCGCCCCGCCACCAGCACCCCCTGCACTAGTGCGAAAAATTGCACTCGGGGTGCACCGTAGGTTTGGAACGCAGTCCAGTAGTAGCGTCATTCCGTGTTGTTGCTTCAGAAGCTTATATCTCCTTGAGAAGCTAAAGGCTTCTCCACTGTATGACATAATAATTATCGTTGATTAGTTTGTTCAAATATTCCTATTTTTGCATTCTGGAATCGCTGTATACATACCTATAACAGACCCTCTAGCATAATTTCTCTACACCCACGTGAGTAGGCTTTTTTTCAAGTCGCGGCAAGCGCGGCATGCGCTCTACGAAAAGCTCAGGAACAGGTTATTTTGTATGAAGCGAAGGCGCGTCGCGCGCGTTTAGAGAAACCATACTAGACGTGCAGGTTACAAGTTCTAAAGCCTGACCAGGAGTATTAAAAACCTGGTTTGGGGGCGCTGCAATCGACTTTAATGTTAGTGTTCCACCTTTAATGTTAGTGTTCCAAGTACAAAAATTAGTTCCAATGATTTTCCGCATCATGGCGAGGATTTTTATACAGGGTGTTACATAATTAACCAAAAAAAATCAAATCCCTCGTCAAAGCCAATTATGAAATAATCCCAACTCTAGTGATCAGCTGTTAAGGTCTTTCACTCTAAAGTTGTAGTCTGAAACATAGACTTATTTTTTTCAGAAGGGTATTGATTGTAAGTAATTTGTACCTACATTTCAGTAAGAGATGAAGATACTTTCTCTGGCGAAAAAAACAAATTGTAAGATGCTTAAATTATCTAACATGATGACAAATATGAATACTGTCACGGATGCTAAGAAGGCATTCCAAAATTCAGAGGTTTGCGTACTAGCTTCGTAGCTCAGCGGTTGAACGTACGGACTCGTAAGCAGGGAGTCGATGGTTCGAGACCTCACCCCGGTGAAAACCTTTCTAGATTTTTAAATTGTTCAAGAATGTTCCGGAGGGAAGAGGGAGAAGGAAATTTGGAAAGAATGTTTAGAAAGAGACAAAATAACCGTGTTTAGGAATATTCGAGAAAGAAGGCGGGGCTAGAGATTATTAGAAGCGTTTAGAAGGAAACAAGGGAATAACGAAAAGAAGATCGAAATTCGGTTGCCTAGAACATTCTAAGCAGTATATAAGCCGGCGAGTTTGCGGCCACAGGGCAGTACTGAGTTTAACAGTGAAAAGTGCGAAACTAAAAGGAAGAAGAGAAAAAGTGAAAAGTAATAGTGAAAAGTTACTAGTGAGAAGTGAGCAGTGAATAGTCAAGTGACAGTGTAGTGCCGTGACGTCGTAGTTGTGACGTGTATCGTGACGTGTCGTGACGTGTCGTGACGTGTCGTGACGTCATAGAAGTGACGTAGTGGACAGTGCTACAGTGGTGTAAAGGAGAACCCCCGTCAGGAGGACTGTGTAAGTGGAATCTCTGCGACGAGGACTCTGCGAGGAGGATCCTGCGAGGAGGACCGTGTGTAAGATAAACTCAAATAAACTCTGTAAATTTGGACTTGGCGTTTCACTCCAATCCCTGAACTCGTCGCTCGTAACATATGGTGTCAGAAGTGGGATTGGAGTAGGATGCCGCTGGTGCCAAAGGAGTTAAAGGGAGTCACCACCCGGGCCATGTCGGAAGCGCGGCAGGAAGGTGCGGCTCTTGCAACTGAGGTGCAGCGAACCCCGGAGAGAAGACCTGAGGGAGGTGAAGTGCAGCGCACTCCGGAGCAGAATCCAGGAAACTTCCTCTATCAAATCCAGTGCATGATGGAAGATCAAGCACGCATGATGGAAGAACAGGCTCGCCACCGCCAGGAGGAACAGGTTCATGAACTGCGCGCAATAAAAGAAGGACAGGATCGCCAGCAGGAGGAACAGGTTCACGAACTGCGCGCAATAAAAGAACAGGCTCGCCGTCAGGAAGAACAAATGCGCACAATGCAGGAGACGCTTCATAAAGATATCACGAAAGGCTTGCAGCAGGCAGTGGAGAGAGTCGAAGCAGTTGAAGGAAGGTTGGATCGTGTGAAGGGTGAGTTAGACCACGTGAAGGATGAGTTCGAAGGGAGGTTTGAGCGTGAGTTTGCCAAAATCCGGCGAGAGGTTGAGCAGAGCAAATCTCATAGCCGTGTTGCTGCTGTTTTTGACTCACCCATACAACCAAAAGGTGTCAAGACTCCGGTTTACGATGGACTGACGTCATGGCCCGCCTTTAAGCTACAATTTGAGACAGCGATGGAGGTTAATGGTTGGGGCAAGAAGGAGGCGCAGTCCGCGTTGACATTGGCACTTCAGGGACAGGCTCTCACCGTGCTGGAAGCCGTAGGTGCTGGTGAAAATCTGACGTTTGACAAACTCTTCGGAGCTCTGGAAGCTAGATTCGGCGATGGACATCTCGAACACATGTATCGGGCGCGATTGAAGGAACGTAACCAACATGCGAATGAGAGTCTGCAACAATGGTCCGTGGAAGTAGAGAAGCTCGTGCGAAAGGCTTTCCAGTCTTCACCAGGAGCCATCGATGACATGCTCCTGCAGGCCTTTACGGATGGGATACGGGATCCGGAGGTACGAGCTGCAGTGCGTCTTGGGCACCATGTTACACTTAAGGACGCTGTTGCTCATGCATTGGAGGTGGAAGCCGTACGTCAGGATTCACGTTCCGCTCGCCTCAGGGAGATTGTGGTGACCAGAGCATCAGTGCCAAGAAATCGAAGCGTAAATTATGTGTGCTACGAGTGTGGAGAACGAGGGCATATTCGCAGCTCCTGTCCGAAGCGCATCGGCCGTCGGGACATAGGAGTCTCGACTGATGAGCAGCAGGAAAACTAGAACCAGCCAGAGCTGCGGGGTGGGCGCTGGCCGGTTATGTTGCAACCCCTACCATTAGAGTCAAACAAGCATCAGACGGAAATAGTCTGTTAGTTGAAGGAGAGGTCAATGGTAAAATCTGTCAACTAACTTTGGATACCGGAGCTTCGAGAACCGTGATCAATACTCGACTGCTAAGCGAAATGAAAAGTTATCGGGAAAAACGACTTCTGCGGCAAACCAATCTACAGTTAACAACAGCTACCGGCCAGCGCATACCTGTTAAGGGAGAGTTGGGAGTTTCGATTAAGATCGGGGAAACTCCTTTCAAACATGAGGTGATTGTAGCTGAAATAATGGACGATTGCATCATTGGCTTAGATTTCTTACAAAATCATCAGTGCAATATAGATATGAAAAACGGAGTTCTACAGTGTAACACAGAGGAAGTTCCGATGAAAGGTGGTTCATCGGGAAAGGTCTACTGTGTAAGAAGAACAGTTCTCAAGCCTAGATCACAGACCTTGGTACCTGTTGTTTTGCCAAAGAATAACGATGGGAAATTACCACGAAGATGTGCTGTCATAGAAAAAGTTAAAGCTGAAACTTCTTGGATATCCCGACGTTCAAGGAGAGTTTGTTGTGGATGCGGACGCCAGTAACATCGGGATTGGAGGTGTGCTCTCACAGCGACATGGTGAGCAGGAAACTGTAATAGCCTACTTCAGTAAGTCATTGTCTAGACCTGAGAGAAACTATTGTGTAACTAGACGAGAATTATTGGCGGTGGTGAAGACTGTACAACACTTCAAGAAGTACCTGCTGGGACGTAAATTTTTGGTCAGGACAGACCACGCTGCATTGAAATGGTTACTCCAATTTAAGAACCCGGAGGGTCAAGTTGCAAGATGGTTAGAGCAATTACAGGAATTCAACTTTGAAGTAGAACATCGAAGCGGAAAAGTTCATTCCAATGCAGATGCATTATCAAGGAGACCATGTCCAGAAGATTGTAAGCACTGCAGCAAGCAGGAGGGGAAGGAAACAGTTTTACTCAGGGCTATCAGAACTGATGCCATCAATGATGAGTGGGGAAACGAGGCGATGCGCCTTGAACAGGAAAAGGACTCAGGAGTTGGGCCAATCCTGAACTGGTTAAGGAATGATGATTCTAAGCCTCAGTGGAGTGAGGTGGCAAGGTACGGTGCAGTCACGAAGGGGCTTTGGGCCCAGTGGAAGAGCCTAGTCATACATAATGGATTACTCTGTAGAAAATGGGAGACACCGAATGGCAAAGACTTATATCTACAGTTGGTGGTTCCACGAGCTAAGGTGAAAGAAATTCTGCGAGTTTTTCATGATGGAACTTCCGGAGGGCATTTGGGTGTAAAGAAAACCTTAGAGAAAGTAAAGGAAAGATTTTACTGGTTGCATTGTAAAGACGATGTGGAAGATTGGTGCCGCAAGTGCACGGTCTGTGCAGCTGTAAAGGGACCTCACACGAGGAGCAGGGCAGCAATGAAAATTTACAATGTTGGAGCGCCTTGGGAACGAATCGCAATAGACGTCGCGGGACCATTTCCAGTCACTAAATCAGGTAACCGGTATATACTTGTGGTAATGGATTACTTCACAAAGTGGCCAGAAGTATTTGCCATTCCAAATCAGGAAGCGATAACTGTGGCCACCAAGTTGGTAAATGACGTTTTCTGCCGGTTCGGGGTTCCGCTGGAAATGCACAGTGATCAGGGCAGAAACTTTGAGTCACAGTTATTCCAGGAAGTTTGCAAGATTTTCGGAATCCATAAGACCCGGACTACTCCTTATCACCCTCAGTCCGACGGCATGGTGGAACGGTTCAATCAAACGTTGGAACGACATCTTGCGAAGGTCGTCGATAGTCATCAGGATAACTGGGATGAGTACATACCCCTTTTCCTGTTAGCCTATCGAACCGCTGTTCATGAGAGTACTTCAGCAACTCCAGCAATAGCAAACTTCGGGAGAGAATTGAAGCTTCCAGCAGATTTGTTATCAGGGTGCGCACCAGGCACTCCTAAGAGTATCAGCGATTATGTGAGCGAACTGCGGGAGAAAATGGTCGACATCTATGAACAACTTCGGGAAGCAGGTCAAAACGCCAGTGACCGTTCAAAGACACGATATGACCGAAAGGCGAACTATACAGGGTTTGAGGAAGGGACATCAGTTTGGCTGCATAATCCAGTTCGTAAGAAAGGGAAGTGTCCGAAGTTACAAGCAAGTTGGGAAGGGCCGTATGAGGTAGTGACCAAGATAAACGACGTTACATACCGAATCCGACGATCGCCAAGGAGCCCGTTGAAGATAGTGCACGTTGATCGGTTAGCTCGATATTTCGGCAGTAATGATGCTCGGGACGAGCAGAACTAAGGGAGGGGCAGTGTCACGGATGCTAAGAAGGCATTCCAAAATTCAGAGGTTTGCGTACTAGCTTCGTAGCTCAGCGGTTGAACGTACGGACTCGTAAGCAGGGAGTCGATGGTTCGAGACCTCACCCCGGTGAAAACCTTTCTAGATTTTTAAATTGTTCAAGAATGTTCCGGAGGGAAGAGGGAGAAGGAAATTTGGAAAGAATGTTTAGAAAGAGACAAAATAACCGTGTTTAGGAATATTCGAGAAAGAAGGCGGGGCTAGAGATTATTAGAAGCGTTTAGAAGGAAACAAGGGAATAACGAAAAGAAGATCGAAATTCGGTTGCCTAGAACATTCTAAGCAGTATATAAGCCGGCGAGTTTGCGGCCACAGGGCAGTACTGAGTTTAACAGTGAAAAGTGCGAAACTAAAAGGAAGAAGAGAAAAAGTGAAAAGTAATAGTGAAAAGTTACTAGTGAGAAGTGAGCAGTGAATAGTCAAGTGACAGTGTAGTGCCGTGACGTCGTAGTTGTGACGTGTATCGTGACGTGTCGTGACGTGTCGTGACGTGTCGTGACGTCATAGAAGTGACGTAGTGGACAGTGCTACAGTGGTGTAAAGGAGAACCCCCGTCAGGAGGACTGTGTAAGTGGAATCTCTGCGACGAGGACTCTGCGAGGAGGATCCTGCGAGGAGGACCGTGTGTAAGATAAACTCAAATAAACTCTGTAAATTTGGACTTGGCGTTTCACTCCAATCCCTGAACTCGTCGCTCGTAACAATACTTTTTGAAATTATTTATTATTTTTTATTTTGTAACAATAATTTAACTTTTTTGTCAATCTGTTATTTTTTTTTTAACAATAAGACCTATTTATTGTTAAAAAAAATTACAGATTGACAAAAAAGTTAAATTATTGTTAAAAATTTTTTTTGTCAATCTGTGAATCAGACGTGCACCTTCCTTGAATGTTTTTAAGTCGAAAGTTAAGTCTCATTTCCTCGATCACTGACCCTCTATCTTTTTTTCGTAAGTAAATTTTTTCCTATGTCTGTGGTTCATTTTTCCTATCGTGTTTTGTTGTGTAGTACGCGTATTTATGTATGATGTTTGTGTATGTATATTTATGTGTGTATATATATATATATATGCCTATCTATTACGTATATTTGTATTATTTATAATAGGTTTATTGTGTATACTTGCTTTTTGTTTTATTTACTGATAACTGCTCCTTTTTGACCATTTTTCTGGAAACACCGCCTACCTTTCTTCGTTCACCGTTTCCTCTACCCTAAGGTTGTCTGGAAGAAATCGCTTCTTAGCGATAAGACCGCCTTATTTTTGTGCCTACTGTTTTTTCTTTCTGTATTTTACTGTTTGTATTTTGGTGTAAAATAAAGTATATTTGATTGATTGATTGATTTTTTTTAACAATAAATAGGTCTTAATATTCAAGTTAGCTTAGTAATCTTAACTATTATAAAACCGTAAAATCATGAGGAACAAAAAAGTTGCGGTTTACTTCATATAAAATCAAATAACAAACGATAGCGCGATTTAAATGACGTGCAGCGCCATCTATTGACAAAATTGTTAGTTTGTTTGTTTGTTCGCGCATCACGCAAAAACTACTAAACCGATTTTGATGAAACTTTTTTTGTTTGATAGCTTATGATCTGACTTAAAATCTGGTATATAATTTGTGCGGACGAAGTCGCGGGAAAACACTAGTAACTAATAAAATTAAAAGTAACTTAGATAATAATCATCTTTTAAATTTTGCACTTACAAGGTGGTGGTGACGGCGCAGTGACTTTACGACGTATCTACTGCCGTTTAATCTTTGAACTACCAGGCACCCAGAATTTTGGCGCCATTTGAAAAAAATCATTCCGCGGGTTCCGATTGTGTAATTTTTTTTATTAAAATTATGCGTAGGTACGTTGTCGTGCGTCTTCATACAATACAGTGGGCGGCAAACAATGGATGAGCAACATTAAAATAAACATCAATTTTACAGCTGAGATCCCCATGATCTTCGAATCGGCTGACATCTTCATAAAAAGCAAAATCATTTCTTCTTCTTTCTTCTCGCTTCATTAAAAATTTTTTTAAACTCACGACGGATAAAAGTTGTAATCGAAATGGCAGCCCTCGACGGATTTTCTAGGGTTTGGTTTATTATCTTTCGTTACACCTACTTTGTTTTAGTCGAGGATTTTTCAAAAATTTTGTTAAACCTTTTTGGATTACAACGTTTACATCTTGCACTTTACAAAAACCGGATCAGCGCCCCCTGGTGGTTTGTCACAATCAAACCTGTCTAAGAAACCTCAAGCGGTAAGAACGGGTTCGATTCTTACGCTACGCATTTCAAGAGAAAAAAAAAGAGTTTATCTGGTTTAGGTAAAGTGAAACTAAGTTAGTAGTGTGTAAACTATTAGGAGACTAGATGAGAGGAGAGATACAGGGATTTCAAGCTTCATACTTGTTTGTGACGGGACCCTAAAGGCCCGTGACTGACACGCGCTGACACGTTGCTGTACTCTTCTTACGCACGCAAAATTAAATTAGCACGTCTCTTTTCTGCTTGCGAGTAAGAGGAAGCGATTAGCAACTTGCGTTGCGTGCTTTAGAAGAGTACAGCAACATATTAACACTTTCGCTGCCAAGCTCAAAATCATGATTCTCGCGCAGTGCTAAAACTGACGCCTCTCGTAGGTCATGCGCACAGTTGTAACGTAAAAAAAAACGACCAATGCGGCTCACCTCGTGTGTCATCGGCGTAAGGCGTAAGGTTTGGGTGACTCACGCTGTGGGTCATGAGCACAGGCGAAATGCAATAGCACTCGACCCCCCTCGTAGGTCATGCGCACAGTCGTAACGGTGAAACGATAAACTGGCTCGTTTCGTGGGTCACCCGCGCAGGCGTAAGGATGTCAGTGACTCGCGCGGTAAGTCATAAGCACAGCTGAAATGCAATTTAACTGACTCGTTACGTGGGTTATTTAGCACTGCGGCCCATTTGTCGCCGACCTACGCCATAGGTCGTCGTAGCAGCGAAAGTGTTAAGCGGCCGTGTGTTGTGTCTTTGATTGTGGCATTGATCCGCAACATTTTTTGAAAATGTTCCAAAAAAACCGGCGCAGGATGACAGCAAGATTACCACTAAGTATCTAATAATTATTCTTAAAGTCTTGCAAGTACCTACATAAAAGACAATAATCAGTTATTATTTGTGAAATGCCTCCGCGCATGAAATGCCTAATTTAGTTGCCGGCGCTGGTTATCCATATCAGATCAGTGCGAGCTAGCTCCGGAGCTGGCTGCCGTTTTGGATGCCGGCGGTGGCGACCTTGCTGCCGTCAGCGGCCGCCATTTTTGGTGTCGGTGGTGGCAGCCGTTGTTTTAATTCTTGGCTTCCGGCAGGATTACCTACCGCTATTTCCCAATGGCATTATTTTTGGGTCGCAACGCCCCAGCAGCGGAGAACTGATGCACTATGCAATCTATGATGTAGGTATTTACCGACTGATTTGCCGGATATGTGAATAATGTATTGAACAAAATTAAGAAGGCGCCTGCGCCGACTCGACACAGGGTGAAATGGTTGACGACCCCGGGACTAGGATGGTAGTTTCTTTAGCGTGCAAACCGCGGGCGCTTCCTACGCTCTTATTGGCTGATTGATGACCAATATGGCTACCGTTACCGAGTTTTGATATTGCCGCGCCCGCCTTGTCGGCTTTTCTTTGAAATCTGCACTCAGTGTTGTCAGATTGCTTTTTTTTCACAAGTTTGGAGAATAATTCCGTTCTATGAATAAAATCATTGGAAAAATTTAAATCACAATGGGTAAATTTTGAGACATCATTTGGACAAATACAATACAATACAGCTATCCTTTAAGTAATACCGGTTACCAAGTTGGATTCGTACTGAACCATGGGAGTGTCATAGGGTACATTACGTCACGATAAATCATCATCATCATCGTCACATTTTGTGTAACTTTAAATTAGGGTTTTAATTTTTTCATTTACCTATTTATTTCTGTATTTTCGTTAAATAAACCTTGGGGTACACTTTTAACAAACGTATCATTTTGGGGGAAAATAAAATATGAGGAAATGTAAGAAATAGTATTGGCAACTCTGTTTGCACTTGCAAATCAGTCGATCATTAAGCTTTCGCTTGATTGGATTGTTTTGATTTGATTTGATGCTTTATCGTAATTTCAGAAAGTGTCTCAGTATTTTAAATTGGAATATTACGATATGAGACTAAGTGTAAGCCATGAGGATAGTAATTTAAATCGTGCAGTGAACTGTATCGTCTTTCCCCAGTTGGTTAAGACATTGCAAACTGAATGACCTGATTGTCTGAAAAGAAAGATGATTCCGTACTTCGGACGGCATGTTAAACCGTTGGTCCCGGCTGAAATATCTGGTGGTGGTTGTCGTTACATTAAAACCACGTCAGATGCCGTAAGGCGTAGGCGGTTGGAAAAAATTGACACCAGGGATTGCTGCCCACACGATAAGAAGAAGAACTACTTGGTTGTGTGAACTGTGAAGTTGTGTGTGTGTTGAATTGGGATCGCCGGAGTTTGAGTCCCGGATATCAGGTCTTCTCCACGAAAGAATAAGTGGTAGGTAAGTAGATTGGTGCTAGTATGTTACCTATTTGATTGAAATTCACGTAAACAATAAGTCAGTAAGGTTATCAAAAAACAACTTGTATGTACCTATCTTAAATTGTGTATTTTTTAAAATACTTTATTATTTAAAATTAATTAAAAAAAAATAGCCAATTTAGTTTAATACAAAATGGCTATTTAGTTTAATACAAAATAGCTATTTAGTTTAAAAACATTTTAGTTAGCTCCTGGTACTAACTACCAGGAGGTAGGAAAAGGAGGTAACATTTTTAGTAGGAGGTAGTGGGTAATTTCTCCTGGTAAGGGTAATGAACTTAAAATAGTGCTGCGCTTCTACGATGCCAATTTTATTTTTTTAGTATCGATAGTTAATTTTTCGATAAAAAATAATGTTACACAACGGTTGTCATACATTGTCAATAGACTCTTTACAAGGGACCCTTTAACACCCTTTTTTCTTTAGGGGTAATTTTGTGACACCCTGTATTTCTGGTCGGGCTTTACATACATACTTATACAAAGCTTGACGACAGCAGCGCCAAAACGGAACTGTTGGAACTAAGTCAACATTTCACTAGGCACCTATCGCATCTGTAGCTTGCTCAGATCAATTAATTAATGCATCTGTGGTTTGATTATGTTCTTGTAACAACTTCTCGAATCGACTCTCCCTACAAATGAGTTCTGAGAGTTATAACGATGCCTGCCCTGCCTGATGCTGCGTAAATAAAGTGGTGGTGTAATACATTAATAAGATAGATTACAAAGAAAATAGCTACATGAATAACCATGAATCCTCAATCCAACCAACTTGTGAAGTCAAAAAATGTTGCTGCTATAATGCTTTTGTCAAAAATTTTAATTAAATTTGTAGTTTGTAAACCATGGATGAAGATGATTATTGGAATACAAGTGAAACCAAATTAAAGGCATTCAGTTTTGACGACGATGTGGTAAGTAGAAACAAGACCAGCGAACAAAACTTTTGGCGCAATTTTACGTTGTAGTTTTTAGTTTTTCAATCGTATTTTTTTAAACAAGGTCCTTCGATATTGAAGGTTTTTTTTATGAGGATGTTCATACCATCAAACTGAACAACTTTCTCTATGGGACTAAAATCAGCTCTCGCTATTTCGATGTTGTCCCATAGTTGAAAGTTGTTCAGTTTGGTTGTCTGATTAGCCTCATAAAAACGTCAGCATACAAGAAGGACCCTATGCACTATTCAGGGTGTTAGGTACACTAACAGTTAAGGGGTGATTGTATCCATGATAATGAACAAATTTCCCAAAGAAACATAAGGAATTTGCAAAAAATATTTGGACTTTCCATACTAAATGATGGAACATTTGTTTGTATGAAAAAGTCTAAAGGTTTTTAGGAATTTCCTTTATTTTCCACCAATGCTCTTACCGTCTGCATTAATTCTGCATAAAAAACCTTTAATCCCTAGTCACCTCATATGGCACCCACGCCACGGGACGAACTGGGGTGGTCCATTCTGCCGGAACGACACGCCGGAACCTAATTTATTACTATTTTTGGTTGGGCTATAGTAAGCAAGGGTCATTATGTAACACTTAGTCCATCGCTGGTCCTTTGTGTTCGCCCCAAGCTCACCCATATTTTACGCATACCTCCGAACTTATGGTATTTTCTTTTTATTCTCGGGAATGCAAGTTTCGTCACAACATTTTCCTTCACTGCCGAGCTAATAAATGATAAATACAACCGTACATAAAGAACTTAGTGGACAGGAATCGAACCGCCGCCTCATGATTGAGGCGCAAGCTATCTTCTGTATGGACTATCATCGCTCCTACCTTACTTTCCTAATGTAATTCCAGTTGACACCACAAGAGATCCTGGCCATAGGCCAGAAGTCAGGACCGAGTGAGGATATCTTTAGTGGAGCCAGCATTAGTAATGTTAAGAGTGTGCTGCCGCTGTCAAGTCTTGTGTCTCCTAAAGTCTTGGAGTTGAGTAAGTTTTGATATTACATTTTTTTCTCCCCTCCGGTCGGAAAGCGTCAATTTTTGTCCCTCTGCGCTATCTTATCTTATCTTGTTGTGGGGGCTGGCAGGCCAGCAACACTTCGACCCAGTGGGATCTTTTGTGTTAGCCCCAATACTTTTTGCTTTCCTCACCCTTCAAATACATGGTCAATGAAGGAGGCAATACCATTGAGGGGAAGAAACCTAAGATCTCCCGGTTTTGGGTATCCATCTCCGAGGAGGCACATGCGTTTTGCCGCCAAGACATCACAGTCACAACGAATATGTTCTCTGCGCTAAACGAAGTTGCCGCTTTTCACCACCGTAGAGGAGAAAAATATTAACCACGGGCAGTAAATAAGAAATCCTCAGATGAAATGTTTGTTTGTTGTGATCACAATTACATGAGATCTGAGACCTTTCTTACTTTCCTGTCCTCGGTGTGTAATCTTAACTATTATAAAACCGTAAAATGGTGAGGAATAAAAAAGTAGCGGTTCACTTCATTATAAACTCAAATGACACTCGATAGCGCGATTTAAATGACGTGCAGCGCTATCTATTGACAAAATTGTGTGTTTGTTTGTTCGCGCATCACGCAACAACTACGGAACCGATTTTGATGAAACTTTTTTCGCGGGTAAACACTAGTCTAAATATTATTGTATCCCTGAAGGTATTTCATCGGCAGTAGCCACAGATCCAACCCATAGAGGCCACTTTGCACTAGACATTGCCCATGTGACAAACTATTTGTTTCAAATTGTTGCGCAGCTTACAAATGAGTATAATCAAAGAACAAATACAAAGAGTATGATAGCTAAAATTATAAACAAAACAGGAGGAATATCATACTTCACAATGAAATGGAAATTATCCTATTCAGCTGTGGGATTTCTTATAAAATTCAAATTTACCAGTTTTGTATGCGAAACGGGATTGGGCAATGTCTTTTAGGGGGATGGGGAGAGGGGAGGTAAAGTGCATCCTACAGGCTATAACTTGCATACTCTTTCACAGTCCTCCTAGCCCAATCCGGAAAAGACCTGTCCAAAGACTCGAAGCCGGAACAAGAGACAGTGGCCGTAACACTAAAGCGTGTCACCCTAGGCCGGACCAGTTCACTCAGGGAGCACCGCAGTCTGAGCAGCAAGACATATCTGTTGGACGGTGCCATTGCTATCGGTGACGGCAATGTTATACTTACTGTAAGTATACAAGTATAGTGGAAGCCATGTATAGCCACACATACTTTATGGTACCCTTTACTTCTGATCATTTTCAACTCTGCTTAGCATTGATTAACTGCAACAAGGTCTCCCACTGTAATTTGGAATCTCTACACCTCTACAGGGTTTAAGGAAAATAATCATTAGCCTTTAAACCACATTCTACCCATCAAACTGTTACTATGGGAGCAAACCTGTCAGCGTAAAAAAATCTGCCGTTCGCAGCAGCAGTAAAAGTTGTTCAGTTTGATGGGTAGAGTATGTGGTTTAAAGGTTAATGATACTTTTCCTTACACCCTGTATAGTAGCTGATTCACCTCATATTCTGTGTCAATGTCCAAGAATTTATTTACTGTAGAGTTTGTGTGCTACTTGAAATAACTGACATCATTGCTCTCCTGGAAAATATCAAAAACAGAGTGTTCTTATCATAATGGTCATCTCTTCCAGGTGGTTCTGTTCCTCATCCAGACGCTCAACAAGAAGCTGGTGTATGAGCTGCTATCCTCACGACTTCTCGCTCTCTCACACTACATCAGTTTCCTACAGAACGAGGGGAAAGTCAATGAACTTACTGATTTGCTTACGTAAGTCGGTTCATTCGTTTTGGCGTGATGCTCGAACAAACAAACAGATGAACAGAAAAGCGAAAAAAGGTTGATTTAGAGTCAGGGACACTTAAAAATCATATCTTTCTTGTAAATATCTTCAATGTACAGACACACTTCTGTTACAGTTTTATAATATCGATTGGAATAAGGTGTGACATCTATATCGCACGAATCTAATTGCAACATTAGACGTGTGGATCAGTAGTTTGTATAACTCTGGTAGATGGCGCTGACGTCCCTTTAAGACGATAATATTATATAGATTGAAAATTTCGCCGTGGCTTGCGGGGCGACGACAGCTCTGTTGGAGTAGAGCATGCCCCGGATAGGCAGGTCGTGGGTTCGAATCCCGCTCGCCGCCCGACTTTTTCAATCTTTAATTTGATTAAGCTAACATGGCATACATGTAAAATAATAACATTCGAGTTTTATAATAGTTTAGATAGATAGATAGATACAAAAATTCACGACTCTGGTACAAATATTAACATTATTCATCATACAAATATTTGCCCCTTGCGGGATTCAAACCCTGTTCAGTCAGCAGGCAGATTAGTTGTACTATTGGTCGTTTTTAGAAAGGAAACTAGGATTTTTCCTGAAAAATCCTGGACAAAGTTTCCTTTCCTGGTTCAAAATCGCAGGGGTTTGAAGAAATAATTTTCCTTTTCAGTATGCTGGGTAGAAGTCCAGAGGCGGCGGTAAGTTAATTAATAGATTCAGTGCAGCATTATGTCCTTCAATAAAACTCTGAAGCAATCAGTTTAAAGATTAAGTTTTAGCTTATTTTCTCGACACTCGAAAAGAAGCACAGTTGCGAGTTAATGTAATAGAAATAGTAATAACGAGTTTTTACCCGTGACTTCGTCCGCACAAATAATATACATGATTTTAAGTCAAATCATAAGCTATCAAACAAAAAGTTTCATCAAAATCGGTTCAGTAGTTTTTGCCAAACAAACAGACAAAAAATCTAAAAAAGGTTGATTTGGAGTCAGGGGTCGTTTTGGGTCGGGTTGTACCTTAAAACTATATCGTTATCTTTTTCTTATAAATATCATCAATGTACCACGGACCTGAAAAAAAGACGGACGTAATGTGACACTAAAAAGATGTGAATTGTACATTTTCGTTTCTTCTACAAGGGAACTACACTCACACAGATGCACTAGCTCTAGGCGTAGGTCCTACAACCCGCCACCATTATGTACCGCGTAACAGTTCGTCAGCACGCACACAAATATAAATGGGTGGTTCACTCGTGATTAGACGAGATAACGTCCGTCTTTTTTCAAGTCCGTGCAATGTACAGACACACTTCTGTTTTGTAGTTTTATGATAGTTTAGATTATAACTTGCAGATGTACCAGTTCCAACACCACGTAAAAGCGCAAGGCAACAACATAGACGGGCTGCTGAGGAAGCTGACCAACCTGATGGCGAATCATTTCAACCAGCCCGGCGTAGATGCTCACCAGTGCAAGATGGTTGCAGATTATGTTAAGTTACTTGGTGAGTTGAGGGCTGCTGAGGATGCTGACCAACCTGATGACGAATCATTTCAACCAGCCCGGCGTAGACGCTCACCAGTGCAAGATGGTTGCAGATTATGTGAAGTTACTTGGTGAGTTGAGGGCTGCTGAGGATGCTGACCAACCTGATGACGAATCATTTCAACCAGCCCGGCGTAGATGCTCACCAGTGCAAGATGGTTGCAGATTATGTTAAGTTACTTGGTGAGTTGAGGTCGGTTGAGGAAGCTGACCAACCTGATGGCGAATCATTTCAACCAGCCCGGCGTAGATGCTCACCAGTGCAAGATGGTTGCAGATTATGTTAAATTACTTGGTGAGTTGAGGTCTGTCGAGGAAGCTGACCAACCTGATGGCGAATCATTTCAACCAGCCCGGCGTAGACGCTCACCAGTGCAAGATGGTTGCAGATTATGTTAAATTACTTGGTGAGTTGAGGGCTGCTGAGGAAGCTGACCAACCTGATGGCGAATCATTTCAACCAGCCCGGCGTAGATGCTCACCAGTGCAAGATGGTTGCAGATTATGTTAAATTACTTGGTGAGTTGAGGGCTGCTGAGGAAGCTCACCAACCTGATGGCGAATCATTTCAACCAGCCCGGCGTAGACGCTCACCAGTGCAAGATGGTTGCAGATTATGTTAAGTTACTTGGTGAGTTGAGGTCTGCTGAGGAAGCTGACCAACCTGATGGCGAATCATTTCAACCAGCCCGGCGTAGATGCTCACCAGTGCAAGATGGTTGCAGATTATGTTAAATTACTTGGTGAGTTGAGGTCTGTCGAGGAAGCTGACCAACCTGATGGTGAATCATTTCAACCAGCCCGGCGCAGACGCTCACCAGTGCAAGATGGTTGCAGATTATGTTAAGTTACTTGGTGAGTTGAGAGCTGCTGAGGAAGCTCACCAACCTGATGGCGAATCATTTCAACCAGCCCGGCGTAGATGCTCACCAGTGCAGGATGGTTGCTGATTATGTTAAATTACTTGGTGAGTTGAGGGCTGCTGAGGAAGCTGACCAACCTGATGGCGAATCATTTCAACCAGCCCGGCGTAGATGCTCACCAGTGCAAGATGGTTGCTGATTATGTTAAATTACTTGGTGAGTTGAGGACTGCTGAGGAAGCTGACCAACCTGATGGCGAATCATTTCAACCAGCCCGGCGTAGATGCTCACCAGTGCAAGATGGTTGCAGATTATGTTAAGTTACTTGGTGAGTTGAGGGCTGCTGAGGAAGCTGACCAACCTGATGGCGAATCATTTCAACCAGCCCGGCGTAGATGCTCACCAGTGCAAGATGGTTGCAGATTATGTTAAGTTACTTGGTGAGTTGAGGTCTGCTGAGGAAGCTGACCAACCTGATGGCGAATCATTTCAACCAGCCCGGCGTAGATGCTCACCAGTGAAAGATGGTTGCAGATTATGTTAAGTTACTTGGTGAGTTGAGGGCTGCAGAGGAAGCTGGTTCCTGGTGGTTCCTGATTATGTTAAATTACTGGGTGAGTGAGCTGTGACGGAGGCAGGCGATGACTTGTGAGCCCCCGATGATCGTTCGCTTCCCTGCGCAAGTGGGGGAGAGTGGGGTACTGTCGCCATCTGAGTGGCGAGCTATGATAGTCCATACGGAACACAGCCTGCGACTCTAATCATGTGAAAGCGGTTCGATTCCTGGCCTGTACCACCAAGTTCTACGGAATTTATGCACGGTTGTATTTATCATTACTAGCTCGGCGGTGAAGGAAAACATCGTGAGGAAACCGAACCTACATAAACCTGCATACCCGAGAATGGAAAAAAATGATCGGATATAATGTGTAATAAAATATGGGCGAACACAATAGATCAGGCAATGATCGCAGTGTTACATAACGAACCTTGCTTGCAATAGCTCAGCCAACAATAATAATACCATCAAAAGGGATTATATGAATGTCGTTGTTTGCAGAATGGCAGAAATTCAGTAACAAGCCAGAATTGAACAACAAATCAACGCTGCACTGCCTGTCGCATTGCTGCACTCATCATTGGCACGAGACCGCGGGCAATATTATGTCGCCTCTCACACTCTGCCAACGTCATCAGGTAACAAAAATACCATTATCAGTGCCCACCACACCTGTACGGGTAGAGGGAAGTCTGGATATTTGTTTTTCTATTAATATCTTGCATTAATTTCTTGGTTGCAGATAAGTCCGATACAATACGACTGGGTGGTGCTCAATGTTCACGCGAAATTAAACAAATGGGACATCGTTGAATCTTTGTTTACTAAGAAAGTAAGTTTGTTTACAAACGAGTGACGTCACTGCCGAACCTAATATTTTTCATCAGGACTGGTTCGGTCACAATCTGTTGACGCTGTCTTAAAACCTTCACAAATTTATTGATATGTTTTTGAACAGAACTGGTTCTATCACAATCTGGTGAGGTATTCTTCGAACCTTCATATATTAATTGATATATTTGTGAACAGGACTGGTTCGGTCGTACCACAGTGTCTTCCCACATTCCGATGGAAACTCTACTATCAAGACTGAGCGAGCTACAAGCTAGTAAACGCTTGCTAGCTACATGTGTGAACAAGGTAGCTTCGGCCGACGAGAGATTAAGACTTGCACAGATGTATAAGGTATGTTGTTGTTATACGGGGTGTAAGGGACAGCCCTCCGCAGACTGAAACGGAGAACGAGACCATCAAATTGAATAATTCAGGAAATGCGAAAAAAAACTCAGCTGTTTCATACAAAACTGCTGTACCTACCTACCCTACTCAAATGTATGGGACAGCAGATTGGTACTTGGTAGGCTCCATAGTGAAAAATCAAATTAAAGATTAAAAAATTTGTCTCGGGCGGGACTTGAACCCGCACTCTTCCAAGGGATACATACGCCATTCCGAAACACTTTTTATAGAAACTCGTTTCCCGGATGACGTTTAACCGATAGATTGATTTAGCAATTATTCATTTCCTTGACTATTTGTTTTACCGATGGTCATTACACCGATGGTTCGTTTCACCGAAAGTCGTTTCCTAGATGAATGCTTTGACTGATGCATTGTTTTTCCCGATTGCGCCAGAAGGAGGGTAGTTTGGTACGTTTGTATATAGGTATGTAGTATGTATGTATGTATGTATTTATGTACGTATGTATGTAAGTATGTAATAGGTAGTATGTATAATACGTACCTACGTACATATGAATGTAATAAAATGTATAATACGTACGTACGTATGTATGTAATAGTATGTATAATAAGTTCGTATGTATGTATGTCATAATTCAAAAAAGTGGCCGCAATTTTGAACTTTATTGTTCTTCAACCGATTGCTTCCAAAATCTGTATCTTGCTGTTTCTGTAGTTAGGTACTAAACACGGATCCGAAGTCAGAATTTAGAAAAATGGCCGCCATCTTGAACTTTTTTGCTCTTCAACCAATTGTTTCCAAAGTCGATACCTAGGCGTTTCTGCGATCTCTTAACACGAATCTGACGTCAGAATTCAGAAAAGTACCAGCCATCTTGAACTTTTTTGTTTTTCAACCGATTGCTTCCAAAATCGATATCTGAGAGTTTCTGTGGTCACTGAACACGGATCTGAAGTCAAAATTCAGAAAAGTGGCCGCCATCTTGGACTTTTTGTTTTTCAACCGATTGCTTCCAAAATCGATATCTGAGAGTTTCTGTGGTCACTGAACACGGATCTGAAGTCAAAATTCAGAAAAGTGGCCGCCATCTTGGACTTTTTTGTCCTTCAACCAATTGCTTTTGCGATTTTGGAAGCAATCGGTTGAAAAACAAAAAAGTTCAAGATGGCGGCCACTTTTCTGAATTTTGACTTCGGATCCGTGTTCAGTGACCACAGAAACTCACAGATATCGATTTTGGAAGCAATCGGTTGAAAAACAAAAAAGTTCAAGATGGCGGCCACTTTTCTGAATTTCGACTTAGGATCCGTGTTGTGACGATTAAAACACCCACGACCAGAAAACCCACGACCAAAACACCCACTATCAAAACACACTCGATCAAAACAACCACGACTAACACACGACCAGGAGTGCGATTTTGAATCTCATTCGGTGAGCTCAGCAGTTGATAATGTCAAAATTTCTATGGAGATATTTATCTTACTGATGATTTGACTTCCAAAAATCATAATTAAGGAGTGCAATTTTTTAAAGTCAAATAAGCAGTAGAAAGATGCATGAGAACGCTTTTGTATAAGATTAAAAAAGCGTTCAAGCTCACCGATGACAGTCAAAAATCGCACCCCTGACCACCCACGATCAAAACACCCACTATCAAAACACACTCGATCAAAACAACCACGATTAAAACACCCACGACCAGAAAACCCACGACAAAAAAAACAAACACGATCAAAACACCCAACAAACTACCGACCAAGCCACCAATAAACCAACCTCCCAAACCCACGAACTAATGCTCGCGAAATCAATCCATCGGTTAAACTTCATCTGGGAAATGAGTTTTCGGTGAAACGAACCATCGGGGAAATGTACTTCAAGGAAATGAATAATCGCTAAATCAATCTATCGGTTAAACGTCATCCGGGAAACGAGTTTCTATAAAAAGTGTTTCGGAATGGCGTATGTATCCCCTCTTCCAAACCGGGGAAGTGCGTTAACCAATTTTGCTACCGAATCCACTAACCAGAGAACATCGACCTAGAACTCTATGGACGCAGGGTCTAGTACAAAATTCTCCATAAAAGTGTCCCAAACTAACCTTATAAAAATATTGGTATGCATACTAATGTAAACAAACTGAAAACATTGCAATTTTGCTTACACCTACTTAACACCATATGCAGCTTCGACTGGAGGTGAAAATGAACATCAAACATGACAGACGTAATGGCGGACGCGATGACAGATAATCAAAAAATAAAAATTAAATATTATGTTCGTAAACAAAATGATACTTCTAAATGCTTCTAAATGATAAAATAATAGTTTGCTTCCTGAAAATAGGATACACTAACCAAAGTGAAAGGTGTTCAGTTTGATGGTCCAAGTTCACCGTTTCAGTTTGTGGAGGGCTGTATAAGTAGTAAAAAAGTTGTTCAGTTTGACGATGATCTAAATCACTCCTTTAAATATTAATAGGGTGGTTAGTTCCACCAGTTATAGACCCAGCAATTATAAGAATATTCAAATCATAGAACCAACCATATGTTACTACTATAGGCCATAGCGGCTATCCTTCCGAACTAATTTAGGGGGACAGGGATGTGTGAGTGTGTGTGCGTGCATATGCGCGTTTTTGAGTGTTACAAAATGCACTTGAAAACCTCCTTTCTGCATTATATCTTAAGGCTAGGTTATCCCAGTGCAAGCGTCTCTTTCTTGCAAGCATATAAGTTTACAATTAGCCATCCCGCTCCAATTGAAAGCAGGATCGCAAAAAAACGTGTTTTTCGTCAATATCTTTGCTCATGGGAGTTTCTAAGCTAAAAATTCTTCTGAGTTCACTAGAAATATTTAATGTATTTAGTTAAGTACAAGAATAAAAAGTTAAATATCAGCAGTTTAATCATAGTATTGTGATCTAGTAAACTTAATCTAATCGTGTAATTGAGAACATTCGCCCATCCGCCCGATCCTTAAAGAAGACATAATTTAATTTCAGACTTTAAAACACAGTTTAAAACACTTTCGTTCGTGTTCAAAAAACGGCCTCGACGGGATAACAGCGTCTTAAGATAGATAATTGTTTGTTACAGATACATTCGGTAGTTATAGAAACATTGGCAAGACAGAAGGACAGGGCTACTCTAACAAATTACAAAATGACGTTAAACCCGCAGTCTGAAGAATACATATTCGCTGATAATACTCTCAGAGACTTGGTAAGTAACAAAACATAATGTTCTATTCATTCTTTTTATTTATTAACATGTTATTAACAGCAATTTTTAGAAATTTCACTCAAAACTAAGAATCAGCTTGGATAATTTTCGGGTGATTATTTTGATTATCAGGAGTGCGATTTTTGAATCTCATTCGGTGAGCTCACCAGTTGTAAATGTCAAAATTACTATGGAGATACGCATCTTTCAACTGCTGATTTGACTATCAAAAATCGCACTTCTGAAGCATGATTTTTGAGAGTCAAATCAGCAGTAGAAAGATGCACATTTCCATAGTTATTTTGACATTTACAACTGCCGAGCTCACCGAATGAGATTCAAAAATCGCACTCCAGATGATCATAAAGGAAATAATTATTTTGATAATTTCGAACCCTACTAGAATTAAATATGTTTTTTTTTTCAGTCAATAAAGTGGAAGAACTGATTATCTACGAGTTTTCAACAATGGAAGAAATCCTAAAGAAGTAGATATCGTCACAGTTAAAAGTATGTAAGTGATACTATAATGTTTTTATATTATAGTATACTGGTCCAATGAAATGATATGAAACCAGAAAAAAAATCAACTATTTCTTCTTCTAATGTAGAATGTTTTTTAATTAATTTTAATGGAATACATTTATTTAACAAATCTAACGAAATGAGATCTGCATTTATACTGAATATATTATGACATTTACCGTAATAAATGTTTTTAATTTCTATATGAAATGTGTTGTACAGTCAGCAGCAAAAAGATGAATACACTTTTACTGCGTCGTAGTAAACGTGCATATGTCTTTTTGCTGCTGACTGTACAGGTGCAAAGAAATATTAAGGGCCTGATTCACCACTTCTGGACAAGTTTTAATAGCTTATCTGACAGGTCGTTTATCGTCGAAATTTATGTACGATTTGTAACACCACTGGCTTTTCGGTGAAGGAAAACATCGTGAGGCATCCTGCATGTCTCAATTTCGTGGCATGTAACTACCTTACTAATACCCACTGTCCATTATAAGTGGCGACACGGGATTGTGAGTTTTCAATATCTCTGTCCACCCCCTCGGGGAATATGGTTGTGAGCATAGCGTAAGGATTGTAGCCAGTCGTGACTCGAACTATCTCTTGTTTACACACCAACGGAATGACTATCATTTACATTACAGGTATTAATGTATCTTATCTTAGATTATCTAGATGGAACGTCGCCTCACAAATGGAAAACAAAAAAGGTTCAATTTTTTGACAGATGTGTGCGTGACAGGTGCGTTCTACGCATGTTTAAACCTTTCAGTGTGTGAGTGGTTTGGGTTACCAGCAGAATTCCATCTCCCTTAGAATCTGGGAAAATTTAGTCATCTTTGGGAGTCAACTATACTATACAGGGTGTAAAATTAAATGCGTTGCATATCGAACGGAATGCTCCATACCATCAAACTGAACAACTTTCACTATGGAGCCAACATCGAAACCACGAAATAAATTTGTTGTTCCATAGTTACTTGAAAGGGGAGGCCTTTGCTCAGCAATGGGATGAAAGGGGCTAATAAAAAATAGTTAATTGACCAAAATGTTTGAAACAGCTGATTTTTTCGCTATTTCGACCTTGGACCCATAGAGAAAGTTGTTCAAAGACTATCATGCACGCGAATTATTATCTCAACAGTGGTTATAAGAGATCGGATATTCAGATGCATAATTTACCTAACTTCATTTTTCACAAGAATAATAAATGGACGCGTCTTTTTATTTTATGACGCAATCCCAGGATCATTCCGAAGTCCCGAGATTGCTAAAAGATTTATCTATATAAACAATATCATAGAACTAGGACATTTGAACAACTCGGACAACACGAACAACTCGGACAACATCAACAACTCTAAAATTTGGTCAACTTATACAATATTGTATGAGTTGACAGAGTTGTCCGAGTTGACCAAGTTGTTCATGTTGTCAGAATTGTTTTGTTGTCGAAAGTACTTAATTGGACAACATGGACAAATTGGACAACCTTATCAATCAATTCAGTTGGTCAGGTTGACAAAGTTGTCAGAGTTGTTCATGTTGTCAGAGTTGTTCATGTTGTACGAGTTGTTCATGTTGTACGAGTTGTTCATGTTGTCGGAATATCATAGTGGTGAGGATAGGTACTTAAGTGTGACAAAACAGTGCGTGTGGCACGATTTTTTTAATTAACTTTATTCAGAAATGCATATCTATATTCAGTTTCCGTTATTCCTTTCCGTTTTCCGTATAAAATTTTGTTTAGGTAAATATATTCATCCGATCTCTAATAATTATGTTCCTTTTCACCACCATAGTTATAAGAAATAAAGTTCAGAAGAAAATAAAGACTTAATAAAGTGAAATAATTTTTTTTTGCTTTTAGGTTGTATGAACGAAAAACCGTTGTCTATTAGTTGATAAAAATAGTAATGAAAAAAAAACGAAACGACTATTGATCGTGGCATAATGGCGGGAAATTTAGAAACAAAAATCTGACCACACTTTAAAAATGGCCTATGTAAAAAAAGAAAAGTTTTTCAAATTTTCAATCAGCTTATTGTATCTCAAATCATGGTGAAAAATTAATTTATAAGTGTGAAACATGTTAATCTTTTTTTTATTGTGCATATTTTTGTGAATTTGTTACAATTTGATCATGTAAGTCATTTTTTCGGAATTTTTTATCTTGGATTCTGGAGGTCTGTACCGTTTCGCGTCATGATTGAGACTATTGGAAGGTTTTTGAAAGGAGTACTGTTTTTACCTACTTTTTTTGGGACCATTTCGCCCGCTGGTTGCTCTGTCTATATAGTCTAAGTATCTTATCTTGTTTTCCCCTTTCCGCAAACATGGATTTGGGGCTACGAATTCGTAGATTTGGGGCAAATATTTCACTCGTCAACACAACATGTATATCTAAGTAACGTTATCTAACATTATACAGCCTGACACACACATACGGAATTCCGAATCAGAATTACGATTTCGTATGGATTTGCCCACTCCAGAAACCGTGATTCCGTTTGGCATCAAAACCTGTACAAAATCCGATTTCTGATTCAGATTTCCTTGTGTGTGTCAGGCGTAAATGCACAAATGCGAAAGTGTGTTTGTTCTTCTCGTCGCAACAAATCGACGTAATTTCGACGTAAAAAAGGGCGGAAAGTACCTAAGACAATATTTAATATGCAAGGTTTAACAAAAACACCAAGTATTTAAAGGTGTGGTTTATTGTATACCTACCATCAAACTGAACAACTTTCACCACCAGAGACAGTGTCCCATAAATTTGAGTCGATCAGGTAAGTTACTGCAGTTTTTGTATGAAACAGGAAACTTGTTTTATTTCTCAATCTCTATAGTGAAAGTTGTTCAATTTGATGGTCTAATACTCAGTTGCAGAAAAGCTAATTAAAGTTAATCGTTCATTAAATCTTTTGCAAGCTTTTACTACGTCAACAAGACAAAAAGTGTCAGCAAGAGATTGAATGGAGGAATAACTTTAATGATCGTTTCTGCAACTGTTAAGTCAATTAAAAAAAACACGAATGCTTAAACATAATTTTAATCGATAACATTATTCTTCACCCTCATCACAGCATTCGACCCCGCACATTTTCAATAAGATCGTGCACAAAGTAACACACAGTAGACATTTTATTATCTTGCCGCAGGATCCGCAGTCGCAGTGGCACGAAACACACATCCTTTGCCTTTTATTTTAAAAAGTTATACGAAAAAAAAAGTTTCTAAAATGGCCGATGGCGGGAAACTGCACCAAATTTTAACAATACTCTGGTAATTAATACTGATTATATTCCTTTTGTATAATAATGTTAAGGTCGCTAAAGCGATCAGAACGTCTGTTCTAACTAAAGGTGTAAATAAGTCTGATTCATAGAAAAAAAGATAAGTATTGTTTAAACGTTCCGCTTTATCTAGATCTGGCCGCGATAGTATCTGATAAAGTGTATTAAAATGACGAAACTGTTTCATTTTGAATAACTTAGTTATTTGGTAGGTATTAACTAGTTATTTTCTTACATTATTGGTTAATTGTTGTAAGTATCTCTAAATCTAGGATAAGATTTTGGCCCCTCTAGATTTCTCCATGGGCAATAAGAATGTGCATATGGATTGAGAAGCCATTTTTACTATTGAAAAGGGGATTCTATGCCCTAAAGGGGAAATGAGTCGATTTTGTAGGCCCAATTCTAGAATTTGTAGGAATAAAGTAGGTATAAGATACTTGGACATTAAAGCTTGGAAAGGTATTGTGCTCCTCAACGAATATGCATTCAGTCTGTAAACCATGTTTGCTCCAAAGAGTTTTGACGAGATGAAATTGTAACCTTCTTTCTTCTTTCTTGCCAGGAAGGTGGCATAGATTATCCATTATCCATGTATGCCACCATAGACGAAAAAATTATCTTTCTACGTATGCCCGTATGCCACCTTCGTATATGTCATCTGTCATTTTAAATAAGCTACTTCTGTCATTCCATAGAAATAGCAAGTACTACGTGGGAGCAAGTATTTTCCACCAGAGACAGCAAGAAACAAGATTCAATGAGTTAACTAACTTGGTTTCAAGGTTTTTATTTTATTCAATCTAAAACGCTATTGATGCCATTGATCGAATACATGGGTTACTTAGTCATTGTTCGTGCAACAATTACGGCCAATGCCAACGCGTGTCCCTTTTCTCATTGTCTGATAATTTGTTACTTTCCCATAATATTTAGCGAGGTACTTATCGAAACATTAAAGCAAACACCGTCCCATGACACACGTTGGGTAACCAACTTACAGCTTTGCTGAAAGTACCTAAATAAGATTTACTTACGCCTCTATCGTGTCTCAGACTTCTTCCCCAAACCATGGGCTAAGGGGATTAGAAGCTACTACTAGTAGAGAAAGGCCCTCCCTGCCTCTCACTAACTTCGGATACCCCAACCCGTACTTCGAGGGTGATTTTAGGAGAGCTGAGCAGGAACCACATACAGCCGGTACGCGCGTGTAAGCGGGACGGTGCATGTGACGACGCCTTGTTCATGTTGCAGTTTGTTCAACCATGTATAGAGTGCCAAGGATGTGCCTGGGACTGCGTCAGTATAACTGAGAGAAGAGGCTTTCTGTACGTCGCAGTATAATATATAACAGGAACAAATTAATGATAATAATGCTGACCTCAGAATGAATCTGTCAGAAATAAGTAACGCACTATGCTGTTGCAATTTCTGTGGTAGCCTACGCTGCCTTTTTTGTTTTACATTAATAGCTTACATTTTGCATCTATGCGGGATTGAATGCGATTGTAATTGTAGGCCTTGCTGTGGAGCAAAAAACAGATATCAGGAAGAAAATGACTGAGAAGATTTTTACGGGAATAGTTTCTAAGAAATAAGATGTCGAATAGCTTTTGAGTGGCGACCGCGTGAACCGCGGGAACCCGTTGGATGACGACTGCGCAGACCGGTTGGGCATTAAATCTCACCTACCTATCCATCCCCTGGATACATGCGACGTTTAGAAAGCGAATGGTCAATCGGGGCCTTCATTTCAATAAATGTAGTAATGGTGATAGTAATAGTAGTTTTGCCAATAAATTCTAAAACAAACTTTAGATCTATGAATTCATGAATAGCATTGTCATCCACTCCACGTACACACGGCGACACATCAGGTTACGCACCCTATATACCCATAACTACACTACGCACAAAACACAAAATAGTGCGGTAGAGAGCCTGCATAGACGCGGCTACCGGCGCGGGCGCAGCGTGCCGTGAGACGAAACAACAACATACCGCACCCTCTCGCACGATTCGCAGCGTTCATTTTCTAATAGTTCAAAGTCCAAACAGGGTAGCCTGACCTGTCGTCGTGTGTACCTAATACTCGTGACGGACCCACAACGGTGAAGGAAAACACCGTGAGGAAACTTGATGCATATGCCGCAGAAGAAATTCTGATGTGCATGTGAAGTCTACCAATCCGCATTGGGCACGCGTGGTGGACTAATTGAGTTCTTTTTGTGGTGGACTGACTAAAACGTAGTGATTACTTGCTCAGTGGGACTGACGCCCATAGCATGTGTCAGATTAAAAGAAGAGGAGCTAGGGGGCTAACGCAGAGAAATTGAACCTAAAGTAAGGTTCTTGTTCTTAGGGCTAGCGGGGCTAATATTCATGGCATATTGTCAGGATTCGATTCATAAAAAAATTGATCAATCTCGTCCGTGGATCAATCTCCATGATGCTGACTCTATGCTAGAGATCCTTCCTCTAAGTTCTTACCATAAACTTAATATTCTCCAAGAAGTTTGGAATCCTAATTTTGATCCATGATGTCATTGACAAAGATGTCTATGCATGATGTACTCAGTTTATACCAAGAAGTTTGGAATCCTCTATAGTGGAGCACAGACTGCCTAACAAGAGGGAAAACATGATAATACTCCTTGATGGTCGGTAATGATCGTTCTTCTCCGTAGTGGTTTTTAGTGACGTAAACTTTGTCCCTTTCTAATGTATGTCTAGGCATGACGTCACTCAATTGTCGTTCATGTAATTTTGACGTCATTTAAATAGAAAGGGACGCACGTAAAATTGGAAATATCGACGCGGCGACGACGGAGACGAACGTCAAATTTTCTTGTATCAATGCTTGTAAGGAGGAGTGCTATCCTTTATGATTTAGATCCATGGTTTATCCATATTCTCCCAAAGAGATATCTTCCTCTGAGTATTTGCGCCGCCGTTAGCACACCGACGCGGCAAACCGCGGTAATGAAACTCCGGTTTTGTTGTAGTTACACTATGAATTTATATTGCGTATGTTGCATCTCGCTCTATCTGTCTGTGATTTCCTATAGTTGCATCTATGTATGTAGGTATAGTATAGTTGTTATTCGCGATCTTCGTTTCACATGGAAGCCGCGGTACCGCCTTTCAGTTTCCTTCAAATTTAGCTTTTTCGTGCTGAACGCGTTTCGCTTTCGCGGTTCGCCGGGTAAAAACATTGAAAATGCTGATATTCTGATTCATTTAGCTTGCGTAATTTTTACCCCCATCGCGGCACGGTGTGCGCGTAGTCGGCCGTTTAAAACGAAGACTGTCGCGAAATTGGTTCTCTTTATACGTGTTGGTGCTCTTTTGGTTCAGACACTTTTGAGCGAAGACCCTGCGTCCAGCAGTTGGTAAGTCAATGGTGATACCATTCTCTTTGCTTCGTAGAAAGAGAAGGTTAACATTTTTCGTCTATGCTTTGCTATTTTTAACCCCCGACGCAAAAAGAGGGGTGTTATCTTAATTTTTCTTGCTATTTTCTTTCTAATTAGTCTGTGCTATTTTGACTTATGATTTTGAGGAATTTTGTTATTAAATTTTTCAAATAACTGTACTTAATAAATCAAATTTATAAGGCGCCAACAAATTAAATTATCCGTTTTCAAAGTAGGTATGATACCTACTTATGAACGAAAGTGAAATTAAATTATCGTTTTATTAAAGAACGAAGAGTTTCTAAGGCTGCTGTAGAAAAGCTACATAATTAAGCTGATATTTAAACTAGTAAACAACAAAGTGCATGGATATAAACAAACAAAATAAACTTGATTAACAACAAAGTTGATGAACAACAAAGTTAAGGAACATCAAAGTCTGTAAACAACAAAACTACAAAGCGGTAGTAAGCAGCTGGTGTTTTGAGTGTTGCTCCGAATTTTTCGGAAACATCGGCAATGGAATAGCAAGATTGTGCGGAAGCATTATGATGAAATATTACTGATGAAAGAGGCGTTAATCTTTTATAAAATACGTCATTAGTTGTGAACAACTAAGTGACTTTGTTGTTATTAAAATGTGTTGTTGTTTTGCTTGTGATATCTGTTGCAGAGTTTTAAGATGTGTCCTCTGTATAACGTGTTGCATTTATTTATCACACTTGTGTGGCTTAGATGAAGTTTGTGGAAGTTGTGTTGAAGAGGATTATTAGCGTGGGGAGGGGAAAATCCAGTGGTGGAATTACAAGGGGCGGCTAATTTTAAAACTATGCATTGATCTGGCTGTAATCTGTAACCGATTTTGCCAAATACAAAATGCCAAAGAAAAAATAATGTTTTGTCTTTTTTGTTTACATAAGGTTTCATAACTGACTATCTCGCTTTCGGTTTCCCTCCATCCTTCAGGGTAAGCGAAAAGCTTGCGAAAAGGATGCAATCATATAGTTATTATACCTTGTTACTTGTTACCTTGTTTGAATCTATGTTTAAAGGTGAACGCACACTTGGCAGAACCGCACGCGCCGCAGTCTCTTTTTGTATGAACTGACTGATGCGGCCGCAGCGTTAACTGCCAAGTCTGCGTTCACCTTTAAGCATTGAACAAGAATTTTCTCTACGACTTTGGCACCTTCTCTCTTTACGACTTTGGCAACACGCGTAGAAAGAGAAGGTAATAGAAGAAAGCACGTGGCTTGTCATATTCTCTCAATAAGAGATGCACATAGCAAATTCGCTCTAGTTGAAAAAGGTTACTGCTGTGAGGAATTCGCGCTACGGCTACTTCGCGCTACGGGCACCGTTTTGACACGCCGCCGCTTTTATTCGCGCCACGGCTACCGGCGGGTTATTCCTATCTAGATAGCTAGGCGGAATTTTTTGGGATGATAATAATATGTCGTCTATAAAACCAGAAATATAAAAAACCTCGCCATGTTGCGGAAAATCATTGGAACTAATTTTTGTACTTGGAACACTAACATTAAAGGTGACAGTAGATTGCAGCGCCCCCAAACCATTTTTTATATTCCTGGTCAGGCTTTAACCACTTTTTTGTAACGAAACGGCCGCTAGACAACTGCCGTCTCATTCCGGAGTCACTCATGTACTTAGCTTTATATAAATTGTATAGGATTTATGGCTATCGCTATCTCATACGCGGTAACACTAATATTAAGGGCCTGTTTCACCACTTCTGATATTTTCATACAAAATACGTCAAACTATCTGTCGGATAAACGGTGGTGAAATAGGCCCTAAGTCTACTAAGCGTCATATCTCAGTGTTCGGCTTCGCCTCGGCCAACTTGAGACCTTTCTAAGGCTGCGTTTCCACCAGAGATGTGCGAGGTGCGGTGAGCGAGGAAACAATCCGCCAATAGCGCGCTCGCTCGATCACGTCATTGGGAAATTGAAGCACTCTTATTGGCCGTTTTTTCTGCGCTCACCACCTCGCTACCTCGCACAACTCTGGTGGAAACGAAGCCTTACTTTGCCTTCGATATGGAATCTACTATTCCTTTAATATAACCGTTACGCCGTTAGGTTAGTCAGGCACCTATATTAATAAAACAAGAAAACCAAAATGATGTAAAATATATTGATCATGTCTTTTTATTTTTAGGCTTCCAGTTCGGATGAAAGCCTGTATCTTGAAATAACTGATCTTCTATGTCTTTATCCATTTTCATGGATACCTGGGAACAAATAAGGTTACCTTCAGAAAGGCCGACTCTTGCTCAGTTTGATGGCCCGCGTTACATTAGTCGGTAGCGAACCAAAGTGTTTGATATGAGCGAAATCTCTCACTGCAAACAGTGGGGTGAGGTATAGGTAGCGCGCAATCGTGCCCGTTTAGGTAAGAGGCTTAGGGTTGAACTACACCCGCATTGCATTTGCTAGAGCATATAAGATAGACGGAACGCGATCGCACGCAGCGTGCTGTCGCGCGCGATCGCGTTCAGTCTATCTTATATGCTCTAGCAAATGACGTTCCTGAGTGACAGAAAAGGATGGAGCGACGGAAAAATGCGATGCTGTGCTGCGTGGTGTAGTTCAACCCTTAGTTTGTACTAACATAGCATGGGTAGTGCACGCCGCTCAAAAGCAATCGCGCGTGCTACCTTGCTTCCCCCCAACGTCTCTGCCCCGCGGGACATTTCTGCACAATCTTTTCCAACTATAACGGTGATAGGTGGTTAGTCTTTCGCCCGCAAAAACGTTGCGTAAGAAAGCTCGTTTATAATGAATGATTGATTGATGACCTTAGAACTTACTTTAGACAATTTTTCAGGTCGTGGTCGTAATGATTTCGTAGATAATGTGTTTAGTAAAAGAGCATTTGCGCCAGGCCTGAAAATAAAAAGATAGTAAATACAAAGAAATCCTCATCTCAGTCGATAGACGTTCACTGCTGGGCATAGGTCTCCAGTCTCCCCCAAGGATCGCCACAACGACCGGTCCTGCGCTGCCCTCATCCAACGGGTTCCCGCCACCTTCACATGGTCGTCTGTCCACCTCGTGGAGTGCCTACCCAAACTGCGCTTTCTGAGTCGCCACTCGAGAACTCTTCAGCCATGAAGAGATTTGATTCTGCTTTTGATTTTGCGTCTGCGTCTGGTTCTTCTGAACCACAGTAGCCGACATAGGTGGCCAAAAGAATTCGGTATGTCAAGTTTTTTTTTGTCTTCATTTTTATATTTTTTACGGACAGAAGACATAATTTTAAGATACCTATTTCATTCTTATTGCGATTCATCGCGTTTATCAATATAAATTTAATTTTTAAATTATTTTGATCTGTAATCTCTAAGTGCAAAAATGGTGGAGAGAAAATAATTCGAACTCCATGGAGAAAAACTACATACAGGTGTATTTAAAAAAATTAAAACCTGCCTCCTCTTTTTAACTCTATGCTGGAAAAAGATACGGCAACATCAAATGTCAAATTCTGACATTGTGAAAGTATTTTTTTTTTCTTAATGGCCGGTTATTTTAAGTAGATTTTATGTTTACCAAGGAGTTCAGAGGTATGCCAGTGACGTCACTGCACGGACCGAAAAACGACGTTATTTTATTAAAAATATCTGTAATCCTTTCATTTTAAAATCTCTGACATAGAAAATATGATTATTGAGACAATTATCTCGAAATGGTTTTCAAATCAGCCCTCCAAAAAAAAACTTGACATACCGAATTGCTAAACTAAAGTGGGCATTGTGATCACAGAATGCCAGGATAATGTTCAAATTTTGTTAGCTTTCTTACTGCATCTGTCGTGAAACGTAATACGAAACGTAAATAATAAATTGCAAGATATACTTCAACTATCCAAGTCAATTTCCGATTGCTAATATTTGTCAGACACATCATCATCATCAGCCTATATTCGTATCTCTGCAAGGCATTGGCCTACCCTCAGGTAGGGCGTATGGGCATTAGTTTAGCACGCTTGCCCAATACGAATTGGTAGACTTCACATACGCTTCGTAATCTTCTTCACCGTATGCAGATTTTGATGTTTTCCTTCACCGTTTGAGAGCAGTAGGTATTACCACAGGTATTACGTAAGTACATAAATTAGAAAACTCATTGGTGGCACATGGCACGTCGTTCGTGCGGATTCGTGCTCATGAGAATTTAATTTGCTTCAATCTTGAAAAAATCGTTTAGAAGTGGATAGGCACTCAAAGTTTGGAAAAACAATTAATTCCAAATGAGCAGTATGTATCATTATCTACTCTTCAAACTCGACAGACTTTCGCCTTCTACTACTGAAACGTGGATGTTCTGAGTTTTCAGAATATCTCTGACTACCTTCGTTAAATATAGTCGTGAGCATATGCTTATCCTAAGAAGAATGTCTGCCACAAACAATCTTTACTAGTATGTAGACCACTCAACCTTACTCGTGAATTCGTTAATAAATGAAAAGAAAGTTTTGAACCAGAATCCATTTTCAAAATAGAATGTACCTTTTTGGCCGATCCCTGGTCTGCTGCCACCTTTGCCTAGGCTCGTATACCTGGACTCCGTCAGGATAAGTACTTGAGCGGTAATGCCCCATAACATTATACTGGGAGTCTTCATTTGTACGAGATGGCAACCAGTTTCTATGAGCTTTAGGATCGTCGTCAGCGGGTATGGAATGTACCCAACCTTTCCTTGGTTTTTCATCTAGAATTCGAAGAATTTCTTCGTTTTCTCTGTTCGGATTGTAATATAATAACATTAAAAGTATCTGCTTAAAGAAATTAACGCCTACAGTCGAGTAATTAATTTGTTTTTCTCCCCTCCGGACGGAAAGCGTCAATTTTCATCGCGCTGCGCTTATCGAAGTTGTCGCTTTTCACCTCAGTCGAGGAGAAAAATAGTAAACTAACTTCGGGCAGTAAATAAGAAAGCCTCAGATCAGGAGATTACAGGAGATCTGAGACCTTTCTTACTTTCCTGCCCTCGGCTCTAATGTATGGGAAATTTTAATTCGTTGTCAGAACAATTTCGGTGATACAAACAATGACATTCTATACACAAGGACTTCGCATCAGCGCGCTGTTAACGGTACCCCAAAAGTGTGCTTCATTGTTTTAAAATACTGCTTAGTAAGAAATTTAGAATGGACTGGAATTGGGCTCATGGAAAAAAAAACTTTTTTAAAAACTGCTTGATACCTATCTTAAACACTAAAGTGAAATTAGTTCCTGAATATCTTTGAAAATAACCGAAACATAAGTGTTTAAAATTTTTATTTATAGAGCGAGAGGCATACCTATATTATAAAAAGTGACGTCATGACCTGGTATTTGCGTACAAATGATGACGACGTGTCATACTTGTTTTGAATGAAAGGAATGATGAAAAAAACGTTTTTCAATAGCTGTAACTTTTTTGCTGTCCATTAAATTCTAATTTCATTTGGACATTTTGTTACCTATTAAATTTAGCCTATTTTTGTAATTCGTTACAAGAGAGGAATTTTCCAGGATCAGTCATCACCCCAACACGAACTTGAAAGAAATACGAACCGAATATTGCACTAAAAAGATGTGAAACATGCAAGGTAATACAATCTCGTTTGTTCTACAAGGGACCTACACAGATGCACTAGCTCTAGGCGCAGGTGCTACAACCCGTCACCATTATGTACCGCGTGATAGCACGCACACAAAGGAAATGGGTGCTTCCCTCACGATTAGACGAGATTACGTCTGGTTCTTCTTTTATGTCTGTGCATCCTAATTGTGTGAAATGTTAGCTGCAATGTATGTATGACAGCCAAGCACAACTAAAGCACACTAAGGTGACATTAAAGACGTGTCATTATTGGGATTTGTTATTTTATGACGTGGTGAGTCCGTGTGTATAGAATGTCATTGTGTATAAATAATACTTTTGCTTACCGCAAACGTCCGAAATTAGGCCTTCTGGGTATGGGTCTCCAATGCGGATCTTTGGCTTGCTCGTCTTCTTCTTGGGCATTCAGTTCGTGTCCCATCGGATCTACCAGGCGTCCTTGTGACGTTCTTCTTAAAGCAACTTTGTAAAATAGCAGAAAATTAGACATGCATACCTACATATGCTCACGCCTATGTCCCACTATATGACAGGACATTCTGGGAAATGGACTTTGTGGGAATTGGACATTGTGGGAATTGGACCGACCGGGCATTGGACATTGTGGGCATTGGACCAACCGGGCATTGGACCATTTGAAACCACTAGACCAATTGGGAATTGGACCAAATGAACCTAAACGGTCTATTCATACAAGCTCGTCCGTTCCGGGTTCATTTTATTTGGCCCTTCTTCAGTACGCATCCGATTTGGTCAGCGTACGTGCGCCTAGGGTGACCCCTTTCAACCATTCGATTCATACATGCCTTGTAAATGTAACCTACTTTCGCTCATTCTTTCACATGGCCAAACCACACAACATGCCTTTTTCAATCCTTGTCACTACCATCTTCTTTCAGAGCACATCTTTCTCTAATCACACTATTCCGTAACCGGTTCTTCAAAGTCACATAATAAGAGAGTAATTTTCAACATCATCACAAGGAACCCACTGCTGGACATGCCTCCCTCGTAGTAAAAAGGTGATTGGTCTATCACGTCTATTGACAAGTCTATTTAGATTGAGGTAGTATAGGCTGAGTATAAGAAAGAGTACCTACGTACGGACACTCCCTCCCACCCACTAATTTGACCTCTCCCCTTTTTGGTTGTACGGGAGGTGGACGACTGTTAGCAGTGTATTCCTCTCTCACTCACACTCACTAAGCATACATGTGCTAGTCTCTCCTTGTTAATGCGAGACCATTTGTATAAAGTGTCCGGCGTGATAAACCCTTTACACCATAACAAGTAAACAGCTCCTTGGTAAACTAGTCGATACCCAAGCATAAGCATAAGCATATGCTCACGACTATATTCCCCGAAGGGGTAGTCAGAGATATTCTGAAACCTCGGAACATCCACGTATCACCAGTAGTACCGAAACTCTGTCTAGTGTGACGGTGAGCCCGTCGCCACTTATAATGGACAGTGGGTACAAATACATGCCTCGAAATTGAAGCATGCAGGTTTCCTCACGATGTTTTCCTTCACCGAAAAGCCAGTGGTGTAACAAATCGTACATAAATTCCGAAAAACTCATTGGTACGAGTCGGCTTGGACGGGGATCGAACCATCGCCTCCTGCATGGCAGGCAAGGTTACTCGCCACTGGACCACCACGGCTCGCAAAGCATGGGTCCTTATTCTTAAACAGAACCACACGAGTCAATTTCAACATGATCAAAGGTTACCTTGCTTCCTCTCCTTGATGATCAAAGGATCATACTCTTTATTCTGCCTATCCTGCATTCCAAAGACAACAGTTTTGGCATACGGGTCTCTGTGGGTCACAGTTCTCATGAAGCTGGGTATCTTTTTCCACGTCGTTTCCCTCATAGTTTCTTCCCTCGTAGTCTTCCTGTTTGTAGTTGGCCATATCTCTGTATCTTGCCAGGTCGTCGGCCGCGTGATAAATTTCTTAGTACTGTGGGTGCTCCAAGAAACATCTTGCCACGTCGTTGAATCCCTCCACGCTACATCCACAATAACACTTGTTGTATCGATGTCCTTCTCAGATGTAGGTTCTGGAGTAACTGTCAAGTTCGCTTCATCTCCGTCATCGTAAACATCGTAATTATCTTCTTGATTGTAATCGACAGTTGTTGTATGCGCTTGATGGCGTACCTGTATGAGAATGGAGTAACTTTATCATCGTAGCAATGGGTTTATTGTATTTCTGTAGGTTAGAGCGTCGGTGCCGCGTTGCCGAGAGGTATGGGCACTTGATCAGGTTCGGGTTCGTCCGCATGGACGACATGCGATGCACCAATGAGTTTTTCTAACTTATCTATGTACGTAATACCGACTGCTTTCAAACGGTGAAGGAAAACGTCGTGAGAAAACCTGCAGACGCTGAAGAAAAATTCTGAGTGAAGGCCTGTGCCCTGCAGTGGGACGTACATATATGTAGTAGGCTTATGATGATTATCAGCCTGGATCTGCCCTGATAATGCAAGTCATGTGCAAGTTGATAAAATATAAGACACTTTACATAATGTTATCTAAAAAAACAATTAGACCGATCATTGTGGACTGTAAAATAAAAGAGCAAATAAAATCATAAATGACAAAGATGTCTGCATAATTTGTAAAACAACGCCTTCTATGACTGCCACGACTTCTTCAATACAACCTCGGTTGTTTCAAGGCTAGAGAGAACATGGGAATAATCTGAGTTCTAGTTCTAAGTAAGCAAGTGCCACGCTCTGCTTCTGCATCGCTCACTCTAGAGTGAACATGCCAAACCTTTTACAAAAAACATCAGTTAGAAACGTCAACCAACCGGGGCACAAAGCAATGGGTACGACGTTCTCCTCTTCCTTGCTGTGTGTATTGGACATGGAGCCAATGGACCTGGTGATATGGTCCTTTGTCCAAGCATGTTAGTATGGGAGAAGTCGCAGACCAGAAGGACTCGAGGGTAGCCGATGCTGTGTCGGACGGCGCCACAGCCGACCGCTCGGAGATTCCAGACCGATAGTTGGCTAAAGTGTCCCCAGACTGTTCCCCTGAAAGATCAACAAGTAGTAGTATACCTGAATTGTTTCCTCTTTAACGATTATATTGAACTTTCAAAATCTGATGCGTTTTTGTTAACATGATGGTAACTTACCAATGAATGATGTGACGGAGCTACTTTACTTGTACTCTGGCATCTACCAAAGCTTATAATAATGTTTTCTAGCTATTTCTATAAAACTAGGTACAAAAAGCTCTCGTTCTTGGATACAATGGAAAAGATCATGGCTGATATTATTCTTTCTGTACCAATCAGAAATAATAAGTTCGAATCGAATAGATTCTGCGACTATAAAACACGGCGTCCCACAAGGAAGTGTTCACGGCCCTACTCTATTTCTTGTATACTCTAAAATGTCTGGTTATTTGACATAAAAATATGACTTATTTACTTAGCAGTAAGCCTGAAAGGTGCGGTAAGCTGCCGTGGCGTAACTCTCCTCCGCTCTCCCCACCACGCGTCCAGTACTCGCCTGATGGCACGCTGAGCGCTCAATTCATCAGAGTCACTCAGCCGACGCCATTTTACTTCTCCCACAGTTTGACCAGCGTAGGGATAGCGTACTGGAACGATAATGTTGAAGCTAGGTATGAAGTTGGTACACTAGATAAATGATTTAACAGGTTCGTGGATGGGGAAAAAACCGAACTACTTGCTTTATGATTTTCGGGGAACAGAAACAGGCCAGTCCTCAATTTGATCAATGTTACAAAATTTATAGTTTTATATTATTAGCTCAATAGATGTCTTTGACTGTCTACATATTTTGTAGTAAAAGAAAAATCGTTATTAGAGGATCAACATTAGAATCGAATCGATTTAGTTGAAAACAATGTTTAAATGAGAAAAGCCTCGAACCTGTCGCTCTGCAATCATCGTGTACAAAAGTACACTGGTCTGCCAGTCTTTGTGCCAGAGTTGCTAACTCGCGGTCCCATTCCTGAAACAGATTAATTTCCTAAGTATTTCTATAGGACAGAGCCGGCTGCCTAATTTCATAGCATTATAGGTATCACTGTAATAAATAGGTACTGTTGCTCTTTAGGCGACTCTTTTTCTTCTGTGAAAGATACAAGAAATACAGGTTGTAAGGAAAAGTATAATTAACCATTAAACCACATACTCTACCCATCAAACTGAACAACTTTTACTATTGGAGCAAACCGACCAAAGCAAAAAAAAAATCTGCTATTGCATACATCTGAGTCGAGTAGGTATGTATTGGAGTTTAGTATGGGACAGCAAATTTTTTTTTCTCTGGTCGGTTTGCTCCCATAGTAAAAGTTGTTCATTTTGATGGGTAGAGTATGTGGTTAAAGGTTAATGATACTTTTCCTTACACCCTGTAAATTATTAGTAAGGCTGACAGTTCGACACGAGAGATGTTTGATGAAATAATCCACCAATGGCCCGAACGGGAGTGCTTCAGATTCCTCATGAGGTCTTCGATCGAACGAGCTCAGTAGCTCCAGCTGATACCAGTGTATTGGAAATGACTGCAGACGAAATTTACTTACAACTTGCATCATCAATTCAGGCCTCGGTAAATACGCTCCACCGCGGACCCTTTCATAACCAGCAGCTAACCTTTGACGACGCCTTTTAACAAAAATACCTACGTTAAAATTTGTATTATATTAGTAGGTACATATTTGCATTCTATTTCGTATCAACCGCAACTTTGATGGCGTGATTCAAGAATATTTTTTGCACAAGCATTAAGTAGGTACCTACAGCGTCGGTAGCGCGTTGCGGAGAGGTGTTGAAACTCAATCTTGAGGTCCGGGTTCGAATCCGCACGGACGACATGCCATGTAACAATGAGTTCTTCCAACTTATGTAGGTACGTAACACCGACTGTAGTCAAACTATGAAGGAAAACATCGTGAGGAAACCTGCATACGCTGAAGAACATAATGCAATATTCAAGACTAGTAATCTGTTTTAAAAGAAAGGTCCTAAATAATTGTAAAATAAATTATTCTGAATTAACGACGTGTTTTTAAATAAACACATAAGTACACGTTCTCCGTTACGTCGGGGGTAATAGAACGTGTAAAGAATTAAAGAAGGCAAAATAATAACCTATTAATGTAACGTGTAACAAAATGCCTCAGGTCATTATTAAATTTGATTTCTGTATAATTCTCGCACGATTCACCGGGTCCAGTCTGAAATTAAAAATTGTATATTAACTTAGGCCATTTAACTAGGGAACAGCCATTCCTCTGCCAGCATTCCCCTCAGTCAAGGTAAAAGATCAACTGACCAATGGCATAATTACAGAGTGAATTGATATCACTACTTATGATATCAATTTCACACTGTATGGCCTGTATATACAATTTTAAACCATTGAGGTACTAGAGGCGACATATATCAGACTGAATTGTTTGTAAAACTCGTATAGGCCAATTGGTACAAGCTTACTTAGCCTGTGCCCGGCGCTCGCTGCACCGTGACGCTCCCAGCTCGCGCCCCGCACTGCTGATCGTGGTGCACAGATTTTGTTCGCGTTGTCTGTTCTATACATAATTATTCAATGATTTAAACCATATCACTAAACAATACAGCTTATAATTGCGAAACAATAGCTTCAAATTAGTCTCGTTTGGGGTTCACATCACACGAGATTATTTTTTAACAATCAAAATTAGAAGGAATCTAAAGTAATGGAATAAAATACGAAGTTGCGGATTTCATGCTACCTCGACAAAGTGGCAGAAAAGATTGTTAGTAGAATAAAATTACACACGTCGTCCAAAATCACATGGTCTAAGTTACCCATCCATCAGGTTTTTACGATCGTTGCCAATTTTAACAAAAACTTTTAACAGAATCTATTTACTTGATGCAGAGATAGTTTACAAACTTATTTCTATACGAACATGAAAGGTAGGCTTACAATCTAAGGGCTTACATTAGGAAACTGGCAAGCGATATGGCGTCCCTTCCCCTGGCAGAGGCGGCGGAACCTGAGCGCGCAGTATGGCTGGTCGTCCATCACAACAGCCATCGCAGATATCGCCAGCCATAGAATGTTGTGTGGTGACATATTGTTTGTTTACTGAAACAACTTGAGCTTTATTATTGACTGCCTAAAACTTACATTAAACACTTATAACTTTTGATGGAATGCAAGAATTGCAATTAAATAGAGCCTAAACTTAGAAAAAGAATATGTCTAGAATGAGCCTCACTGTTTTACCGTATAAAACAAAAGGGGCTAAGTTTCATAGGTTGGTGTGCGTGAGGCGCCATACAAATTCTGTATGTGTGCGTGTATATGTATAGGGTTTAGGAACCAGACCTGGTTCCAATTTTTTTCCACGCTTTCGTATCTTCGACTGTCAATCTTGACATATACTTTATCAAAGAGCCTAAATATTGATTCAAACTACGTCCCATGCTTTGGTGAAACCCCTGTATGAATCCAGAACAATTCTATCCGTGTGCCACAACCAAATTGATTGATTGACTACACTGCTATCAAACGTTGAAAGAAAACATCGAATGGAAACCTGCATATGCTGAAGAGGAAATCCTTGTGCATTCATGAAGTCTACAAATTCGCACACATGGTTGACCTAACGCCCATTCACACTTCCTGAGGGTACTTCCCGGTGCCCTGCAGTGGGACGCATAATACAGGCTGATGTGGAGACGGTTGTTTGAGGGTAGTCCTGTGCCCTGCAGTGGGACTGGTGCTGATGTCGAGACGGTTGTTTGGGTCATCTTTTACCTATAATCTTAAAATATTGTCAACATTCAGTATTAACTTGCCATCCCGTTTCGACGTACCATTTAAGAGACAACTACACTTATCTTTCATTTGTACACAATAAAATAAGATCAAAACACAAAGAATAATTATAAAAAATACGACACTACATAACTTTCACATAAATATTGTACAAAAAATAAGATTTTATGGTAGGACACGCTGTGTTTACGAATCCTACAGATTTGTTTGACGCGAGCGACAGATGACAACTTGGCTAAGAAGTTTAGAGACATCATAGGCGAAGTATTTTTCGCTTCCTTCTCTTTCTACGTTGACCAAAAATTTTAAAATTCTTGACGTTGACCAAGAATTGTACGTCTTTCTACGAGGTTGTCTCTTATTGTCTATTAGTTCTATGCATAGATAATGTGTTATTGTATGAAAACTTCAAGGATAAAATCTACCTTTGCCAATAAAACTTACTCTTTGCCGCTCGCGGCGCCTTAAAAGTGGCAAATGGCGGCTTAGGGTTGAACTACACATGGCCACACGCGATCGCCCTTTTCCGTCGCTCCATCCTTTTCTGTCACTCAGGAATGTCATTTGCTAGAGCATATAAGATAGACGGAACGCGATCGCGTGCGATCGCACGCCGCAGTGCGGCCATGTGTAGTTCAACCCTTAACACAGTTTTTTGACAATACCTCCTTTTATTTTCGACTTTTCAATGTTTCTCAAACTAATAGTAAGTAAAGCCTGACCAGAAATATTGGGGGCGCTGCAATCGACTATAACAATTAAAGACAGGGTTCCAAGTACCTACAAAAATTAGTTCCAATGATTTTCCGCAACATGGCGAGGTTTTTTATTTTTCTGGTCGGGCTTTACTTATATTATAACATATATAATGTTCTTGATCGGACGTTAAAACGTGCGCTTTGTACCTACTCAAGAACTGAATTATGGCGTCATCAACATTTCATCACTTTTTAAAGTTTATATTGTTATTAAAAATTTAAAAGTAGTATCCAAGCTAAAAACTCATTGAAAATGGGAGGTTTAGCGTTATTTTCTAACCTTTTTTTTATTTAAGATAAAAATAAAATGTTTGGACGGGACGTGGGGACGCAATACTCAAGGCTATTAAATTATTGATCAAAAAAAACATGGCTGATCGATTATTTTATTATGAAATACAATAATTTATGTGTCAAGATATTTACATCGCTCGTTACACGTTTAGGCTTATTATAACTAACTATAGTTTTCTTTATTATTTAATCATTACATGTCAACAATCATACTTTTAACCTAAACTATGTATGTAGGTTTCCTAAAGAAAAAAGTTCACGAAAATCCATGAGAATTATACAGGATGCAACAGATAGGGGTAGTAATTTAAAGGGGTGTTAAAGACCATTTAACTGAACAACTTTCACTAAGCCAACATCCAAATCGCAAAATAAAGCCTTTCACTTTTACTAGACTGCATTCCAAATAAGGACGAAAAGATATTCCGATTCCTGTACAGCTTTCTGGCCTCTGATTAGCAAATAAGATTTATTTATGAGAAAGATATACTATCCAACGTATCTTGGATGTTACTAAAGCTGTTCTAAGAATAAGTAAGAGGAAGTGTTTTAAATCTCTGTTTCTGTAATTCAAAATGGCCTTAAATTTTCGTCGTTATTTGGAATGGAGTACAGATACCTTTCTGTTACACTCTGCATCTTTAATAAACAATTAATTACTAATAAATGTTTTAACTTTCTATTTATTGCCTTTATTTAAGTTATTTCAGTATTTGGTAGTGGTCAGCTAATGGAGATTGCCTGGAGTGCGATTTTTGAATCTCATTCGGTGAGCTCAGTAGTTGAAAATATCAAAATTACTATGGAGATACGCATATTTCTACTGCTGATTTGACATTCAAAAATCGCACTCCTGAAGCATGATTTTTGAAAGTGAAATCAGCGGTAGAAAATTGCATAACTTCATAGTAATTTTGACATTTTCAACTGTTGAGCTCAGCGAATGAGATTCAAAAATCGCACTCCTGGTCAGGTATTGGTTTGTGATGGTCGAGGGTTGGTACATTTCGATTTTTTATTTTATATGGTGCATGTACTAATGAATGCTTTTTGTTAAACACATTGATGTATATGAGTGAACAGATCAGAGTAAAGCCCAAATAATAATATAAAACACCTAAATCTATAGTTAGTAAATTATTAAGTGAACATCATAAATTTAAAAGTTGAAAATTTTTTGAATCTCATTCGCTGAGCTCAGCAGTTGAAAATGTCAAAATTAATATGGAGAAATGCATCTTTCTACTGCTGATTTGACTTTCAAAAATAGCACTCCTGCACTGGTAGCATGCAACATGTGATACGGCTGTATCACGTCTTTTATCTCGTTCGTTCGCACGCAAATAGAAAGAGAGCGAAGGTGTGATAGCGCTGTATCACTGCGGCATGCTAGCCATGCTGAAGTATGATTTTTGAAAGTTAAATCAGCACTAGTAATATGCGTATCTCCATAGTAATTTTGACATTTTCAACTGCTGAGCTCATCGAATGAGATTCAAAAATCGCACTCCTGGTTCACGAGTGGAACATTAACCCTACATTATGAAATTAATAATTTACTGATGAGGATTAATTGATATGGACCTCGTTTCAGCGGGGTCTCTTTCTAGTTCATTTAAAAGTGGACCGTTTAGAAAAGGAACGTCTCAATTTTGAACCTTTTATTAGTACGCAGCGCGGCCATATGAATAATATGGAGATGATAAAAATGTCATGAATAAATACGCGAAATTTGGCACTTTCTCTAAGCTGAAAGAGTCGAAAGCCGAGTTTTTATGAAAACGAATGAAAATATTAGCTTATATCATGGATTTCGTTAACGTTTCCCCCTAGTAAACATCCCGTATTACTACTTTACACGAGTGACTATGCGAAGCATGGGTGATGTTAAATTTGTTTTAAAAAATAAAAAGGGACAACTACGAATACAGTTTTTGTATAAAATTGTCTCTTATTACATACGTGCCCTAGAAATCATAATACATTGGTTGGAACAAGGAATTTGAAATGAAAAAAGTTTTCTTTTCATTTTAAGACACTTGAGTTTGTCCCTTTCGCACTTGTTTGTGGCCCATAAAGGACAGAGTTCTCGCTTGCACACTATAACAATTCGCCAGTATAACTTTGCCTATCTTAGAAAGCGTATTGAAATCTACGAATTTGAAATGCGTAATCGTAGATATTTTAATACTAGGTGTACAAAACAAACAATTCAACACCACCCATATTCTATACAAATAATATCAAAATGTCATTTTCTTGATGAAATAAACATGGATACATTCAGTGCGTTCCGAATTACGCCGATATCGCTGTGAGCGCGATAAATGTCGTTCCGAGTTGACGTGAGCGCGTCCACAATCGAAAACGTGACGTCATTCATGACGTCACTACCGACGCCATCTTGCAATAACAGTGCTCACGGCTCAGGGCGTTATCACTGTGAGCGAGTTGTCAAAAGTGACGTTTGTTATAGTAAATTTTTGAGGGAATTTTCAAAAGTGGCGTTTGACAGTTTTGCCGTCGTACATTTTTGGTTTGTTTATGTCTCGATTTAGGTTTCTTTAATAGTATTGGGTTTCATTATGTTCTAAAAAAGACGAATAAAAGTTTAATAACGATTAGTGATGAAGAAAATAATAGGAATGTTTGAATGTTGTGATGTGAACGGTGTGAGCGCGATATTTAGCGTTCCGAATTGATAGAACGCTATCAGCGCTGTCGGCACGCTAACGCAAATGGAACGGGTGTTAGCGTTGTAATCGCTCACATCGATATTTTTATGAATCGGAACGCACCGATTATTCAAGTACAAAATATTTCGAACATCCTGCCAATTAACATAAGACATAAGTAGATTAAATTAGATAGACTGTTCAAACACGATAGGGCACAAATTTAACAACTATTTAAATAATCATCATTTCTTCCCTCCGGACGGAAAGCGTCAATTTTCTTCCCGCTGCACTAAACGAAGTTGTCGCTTTCCACCACCGTCGAGGAGAAAAATAGTATACTAACCTCGGGCAGTAAATAAGAAAGCCTCAGATCACATGTTTGTTGAACAATTACAACAAGTTGCAACAATTACATGAGATCTGAGACCTAACATACTTTCCTGCCCTCGGTGTGTAATCTACTATATCATCAACATTCCTACTTCAGATACGTATGAGTTTTCTCTCTGCACACCTTAGGGCGCCTTCAAATTAGACGCTAGGTCAAATTAGGCGTCATACAAATAAATTAGGCTGTAGGGCGTGCCAAAGAAATAGACATACAAACATACATACATACATACATACATACATACATACATACATACGCTCGAAAAACATAACCCTCCTTCTGTCGCAGTCGGGTAAAAAGCGACCGCGCGACACCTAGCGTCTAATTTGAAGGCCTTAGTCTAAGCCCCAGATTCTCAGTCGCCTTCTTGATCTTTTACTCGACTATACCTCAACCAAAAAAACCGCTTGACTCACGACTTAACTTCGAGATTTTCGTAACAGAGGACGAAATCTGTATTTTCTATTATAATCTCGAGGTTCCTTTACGTGAACGTTTTTGACATATTTGATCGAGTGGATGTCGGGTGGATGAAATCTCGAGGAAGCAAAAAAGAAAACGGGAGGCTTAGAGTATAGACAGGCTATGCATATGGAAAAAGTTTGCGGGCCGATACGAATGAAGGGCGATAATAATTATAGTCTTAAATTAAGATATCCATTGAAATTATTACGCTACCTATTGCTTTTGGTAGTTGTTTGAGGTAGATTTACTATTGAGCCGAGATTCAAATTCGTCAAAAAACGAATGATATAAAGGTTATAAGACTGTATGACCTAGGGTAATACCAATAGAATTTAAACATTAACCCCAGAATAGATAATAGTACATAGTTCTACATACAGAACGGCTTCTCCTTGCCTCTCTCTGATTTCAGATACCGCACTTTCTGGGGACACTTTAGGCACATGAATAAATATCCCTGCAGAACGAAAGCTTTATACAAGCGGCCGCTGTCAGTGCACAGCACTCACACATGGCGCGTTATGGCGGCACTTAACATGGCAAATATTACGAATGTCAAATACGCGTTTCGTATAAAAACATGGATCCCAGCAGTGCGATTTTTGAATCTCATTCGGTGAGCTCAACTATTAAAAATGTCAAAATTACTACGGAGATATATGCATCTTTCTACTGCTGATTTGACTTTCAAAAATCATACTTCAGGAGCGCGATTTTTGAAAGTCAAATCAGCAGTAGAAAGATGCATATCTCCATAGTAATTTGGACATTTTTAACAGATGAATTCACCGAATGAGGTTCAAAAATCGCACTCCAGGGATGTTTTGATTGCATTATTCTCACTATTTCACTCCTTTTATGTGCGTGGAAACCTATTTCATAGAAACTGGATATTACGAGAAATGGATTTTTAACGTAAAATTTGTGTGGTAGAATCGCAATAAAAACCTTTATTCTAACTCTATTATTGTTTTTGAATAAATTTTAAGGAGACATCTTGTAAAAGTTGTGCTACCAATTTATTAGATTTTAAATCCACACGTTTTATTTTTAAATACTATTTATAACTACTCTATACTCAATAGATATCCTAATACAAGACTTTTTACATATAGGTTAGCTGCTTGCATCATTAATTCCATATGTTTTCGGTTTTATGTATGGGGTATGTTTCTAGATACTTACATACATTTGATGTCAAATATTTATTGGCAGTCTTCACATTAACATAAATAGTAATTTTAAACTAAAATGTAACTGACAGATTGCTAGAGTAGAGATACATTTTAGACATTAATATCAATGCCCAATTTTGTAGAGGCTGTGGTAAAAAAAATGAATGATTTATCGGGAAAAATATTGGATATTGCTCTTTTTTAAAGTTTTATGGTATATATTCTAAATGAATGAGCTTTATTCCAGCAATTTCTCTGGGGAACACTAGATGCTGATCTACAAATGCTCATTTGGCACTAACCACACTGCACATTATTATTTCATCCACATACAATAACTTATTATTTCATTATTTCATTGGCAATAAGCGCTCTTTTTTTAATTAGCTTTTCTGATAACTCAATAGATGGCATTGTTCATCGCTCCATGAAAAACTTGAATTTGAGCGAGTAAACTTTAAGCAAACGGACCGAGGCCATACAGCCTTCTCAGACGTCAGTAATTTCAGATTTTAAATGCATATGATTCGTATCAGTTCAATGCATCGCCATCTATTTATTGTCAATTCCCACAAAAAGTTTATGGAAAATGCATAGAAATATAGTAGTACTTATAGGGTAGATGAATATTTATAAAGCGACAAAAAACGATACTTGACATCCATTCACACTTTAACAACCATCCTTGATCCTTATAACATGGATTTAAATAATAATGGATGCCACTCCTCCTGACAAGCATTGAAACAAGAAAATTGGCAATGGCGTCATCGATATTTCCAATTTTAGGTCTGTCCCTTTCTATCCAATGACGTAGTTACGAAAATGACAGGAGAGGAGCTAACATTTTTGACGTTGGATTAGAAAGGGACAAAGTTAACGACACAAAAAACAACGACGCGACGGAAAAGAACGATCATTGCCGACCACCAAGGAGAATTATCATTTTTCACCGCTTGTTAGGCAGTCTGTCCTCCATTATATTATAGGTATTCCAAACGTATTGCCTTATAATAAGCGAGATGTCAATACAGATGCCATCTTGAAACATTATGTCACAACGGATCCAGCTGCAGAACTACGTAATGTAACTTTACGGTAGATATTGCTGGTTTTTAATTGATACGTCAATGTGAATGAAACCCACAGCCCCTAGAATGATGAGATCATTAAACGAAATACTAAGATGAAACAATACTAGAATAATGAACTAACGTAGCTACCAATAATTATAGCTGAATATTAAACTTGGTATTTTCATAGAACACCAATAGGTGCCTTTAGACAATCGCGCTTTCGCACGTTCAATCACGCGGGTTTACGCGCGGTAAAGAGCGCAAGTAATCACACACGCCTGGCGTTTGTAACAACTGTAATCCCGCGCGAAAACGCGACCTTTTATTCAGCTTATGTAAATAGTTATAAAGGTTATATTCCAGCGCGAAAACCAAATTAATCACGCGCGATTGCGTCAATGCCAGACCTACGTGACAGCGCGCGCGAAGGCAGTATACTGCTCGCTTTTTCGCGCACGCCGCCCAATCCCGCGCGATTGAATGTACGTCTAAAGGCACTTATTGACATTTACATAAATTAAATGTCATACTAATATAAAATATTGGACTCAAGTCTCTTAATGGAAGGTTATGCTTTAAAAACTTAATTTTAATATAAAATAACTCAACCTAACGCTTCTAATTGTCAAAGCACATATTTACCGGGGAACACAAATTTAAAAAGCCCCTTTTCCTCCAAAATCAATAAATATAATGTCATTAATAATAGGTACGTATAATAATTTCCACTACAACTATAATACAAAATATTATTATTATTATCCTAAAAAAGTAAATGTTGTGTCGCAATCTTAACAACAAAATTATAATTTATTATAATCTTTAAAAAAAAATTATAAAGCAAAAATGAATATTGTTTAAAGATCTGACACAACATCTACGCTAAATGCAATTGTAAAAAAAACTGTATGTTTTTTACACCAATTTACACGTCAGTCGTAAGAAAAATATCTAGTCTTCATCAAACGTGATCTATATACATAAATACATTACATGTAATAGTGATTTTTACTTTAATAATGCTTTATTTTATTTCATTACTATAATATAAACGTATATTTTAAACTGTAATTCTATACGTATTATATCGTTGTCTATAGTCATATCTAACGAAATGAATACACACTTTGCTAAGTTTGAAGATTATGAAAAACATAAAAATAAAATAAAATATTCGGAAATTATAATAATTCTAAAAAACATAAGTTTTAGGATTATTATAATCAACCTGTTTTTACGGAATAAATCAAATTGAACAAAGAAAAAAAAAAGATTAGAAAGAACAAAGCAGTAGATTTAAATTGATGTAACATTTATATCTACATTAAATTTAGATATAAAATGCATTAAAATTCTACATTAAATCTTTAAATATTTTTGCAAAATTCACTTTTACAAGCAAGCTACAAAACGTAAGCACCTCCTTAATTTTAGTTTTATTCATAATTGTAAATAATATCAATAAATAATTAAAGATTCCATGAGATTATTATGTGATTTTTTTGACGATATTTTGCACAGAAATCAAGAGCTTAATAGATAAAATTATACACAAAGTTAAAGCCTGGTCAGATTTTTAAAACTAACCTTGAAAATTACGTAAACTATTTTAAGTGTCCATTAAAAACTCAATCGAAATATTTCCCATGAGGAAATCTCGAGGAAGCAACTATGAATACCTACACCAAGCGTTATTGGCTATGTGCTTTACACTAGCGCCCCTAGTGGTGTCGGACCGCCGTTAATTATTTCAAGTAACATGTTAGTTAAAAGTTTATTTTTATTATTTGATTATTTATTTTATAGGAAATCAAACAGCAATACAAAAAAAAATATGTAAAAAAAAACTAAAGAAATTACCAACATTAAAAAAAAAAATACATATTTGCTAGAATCCACAACATTTGCAGTGCCAATTTCCGTACAAACTTTTATCCCGGTTTTCACACCTTTGGAGATAACATTTCAAAAAAACCCTTTTTAGTGAGCACCTCGATGAAAATAGAAACTTCCATGCCAAATTTTTAGTTTGTAGTCTGTCCGTTTTGGAGATTTCGTGTTGAGTTAGTGTGTGGATTTGCATAGATTCAAGCATATTTTACACAGCTTGTCCGATAAAAGTACACATTTCTCCCACTTCGCACATAGCCAATAATGAACTAAGAGCTTTCAAAATCTCTTATATTTTTTAAAAGGTACACTTATATAAAATTATTATTGTACCGATGTATAATGCTTTCTATCAAGCTCTGTCCTGTATACAAAAATTAACGAACCAAAAAACTGGACGATACAAACAATGCATTATAAACATTAAATAACTGCGACACGCTAGCTGTCTACGAAATGTGCATATTTTTTTTAATGTGAACATGACAAAAATACATATATTTGGCAAATACTAATATGGAAGTCATATTTAAAAAGTTTAACATATGTTTTGATTCTCATACGGACGCAGTTCTGCAAAAAAGATCCAACCCACTATAGAGCCCATAGTGGGTTGGCTCTTTTTTGCAGAACTGCGTCCATACAAAATGTTGTCCTGTGGGACATAGTACAATAGGGTCACAGTAATTGGGTTATTTGATTTGTTTTTCTATGTCATCTGTCTAATGCCAGACCAAATAAAAAAAAAACGAATTTATTAAATTAATAATATCAATTCATATTCTTATTTTTCCAAGACCCACTTCGGGTCCCAGAGGGTAGTAGTAGTAGTATATTCTTAATTTTGATGGTGGATGATAGATGACGATGGATCCGTGGTAGATTTCGTAACATCGCGCGCTGCCGCCAAAATAACCATGCACGAGTAAACTTGAACCAAAAATATTATAAAGTGGGTGCGTTTATTGGTCGCGGCGAGTCTATGCTCGCGCGGAGTGCGGAGGGGTGAGGCACCGGCCGTTGGGGTTACAGCGCGCTGGTGATGGGGTACTAGGACCACTCCCCCCGACACCCGCACCCCCCGCACGATAGGCCTGTCGCGACCCGAGAGCGCCCTCACTATTATTATATTCAATTCGCCAAAACTGTTCTGTTTTCGCATATATTTGAGATTCCTGTTACACTGATCAATTTACGCAACTTTTTGATATACAATACACACAAAATTATGTCACAAATATCACTAAAACAGATTTTTCACGAAAATAAAATACAACAACGACTGAAATAAATAATGTTTTCAAGCAAACACCTGAAAGAAGGGTAAGACTAGACAGAGCTGCCATGTTACCCCCTCAGATGAAAGACTAATAAGCCCCAAACCAAATTACCGTGACTCCCATTGTAATAGAACAAAATTGTTTTTAGAAAACTAATAATGGTTTTCCATAACGAGTATTATCATTCAAAATTCACTTGAGCAATGCACTAGAGTCACTATGTACAGCAATTATGTTATACATACTTATATACATTGGTGTTTGTCGTTCTGAAACAAAGATAATAAACAATTATAAGATTGAGGAAAAGCAATAAAGACAATCGGAATAGCGTCGGTGGCGCGTTCCGGAGAGCTACGGAAACCCATTCTTGAGGTCTGGGTTCAAATTAGAGCTTCCAATCCCGCATACCTTTGCGGGATCTCGGTATAAGCGAGATCAAAAATTTGTAATTGTGCGGGATCTCGGTATAACGGGATCCCGCATTTTATGATAAAACTGGTTAAAAGATACTAGTAAATAAAATATAGCATCAATAGCATGCTTTAGTTTCGAATAACTTTGAAAACAAAATAAACGAAGTCGAGAAGGATGAAAGAATCAAATCAAAACAAACAAAATGGTCACCACGCGCAACTCTGCCGAGCGGTCAATTTTCGGAAAAGGATGTGCCCGTAACTATTTTTAATCCTGCAAATCCCATGGGATTCGGCATGCGGGATCCGCATTGAGCGGGATTGAAAGATCGTGCGGGATCTCGGTATACCGAGATTGATAGCCCTAGTTCAAATCCGCACGAACCACATGCCATGTACCAAATGAGTTTTTCTAACTTATGTAAGTTATACCGACTGCTCTCAAACGATGAAGGAAAACATCGAAAACATTCCGGTTTCCTGCATACGCTGAAGAATGAATGAATGAATTCCGATGCGTATGTGAAGTCCCCTCCCTGAGGGTAGGCCGGTGCCCTGCAGTGGGACGTATAATATAGGCTGTGATGATGAATAAAACAATAGCATTAGTTTGATAGCCTGGAGTGAAAAGTCGGTAGCGGGGTCCAATCTCGCAAGAGGAAAATTTCTAAAATCTTATTACAAGAGAAAGTAAGTTTATGTCTACAAGGAATATGCTCACGACTATAGTCCCCGAGGGGGTCAGAGATATTCTGAAAACTAAGAATATCCACGTTTTACAAGTGCACCGAAACTGTCCAGCTTGACGGGGAGTGAGCCCGTCGCCACTTGTAATGGACAGTAGGTTCAATACATGCCTCGAAATTGAAGCATGCAGGTTTCCTCACGATGTTCTCATTTACCAAAAAGCCAGTGGTGTTACAAATCGTACATAAATTCCGAAAAAACTTATTGGTACGAGTCGGCATGGACGGGTATCGAATCGTCGCCTCCTGCATGGCAGGCAAGGTTACTCGCCACTGGATCACCATGACTTACTTATCTCACTTATAGCTGTGCTTATAGATACAATAGTACGTACTAGCAGTCAGTTGATCCTAGACCGCTTTTGGGGTTTTGGCTGTGCGTGGGCTGCCTGCCACTTATACAGGGTGAAATTGATATCATTAGCATCCTTTTAAACTAAGAATCTACCCATCAGACTGAACAACTTTTACTATGGGTGTACGAAGTACGTACATCAATTATCGAGGTCAGTCGATAGATGTTATTTCGCAGCACCTAGCTCAGCAGTTGAACATTGAACGCGGACATCATGTGACCTCGATAGAAAGTGCATCGTACATAGGGCGCTAACATTACTTTTTAAGAGCATTTATCATATCAAAGCAGTGTTTGAATATACGTCGATACAACAGCATCTCTCAGCCGTTTCATTCCTGTCGGCCGTATCCGACTTCAGAACTCACATCATAGCAAGCATTAGCATTGTAGCATATCATTAGCATTATCCTTAGCATAGCATACTAGCATTCTCACTAATGTGATAGCTAAATCATACTAGCTCTCACAATGGGAGCAAACCAATCGGAGCAACACAAAAATCAGCTGTTCCATACTAAACTGCAATGTCTCTTCGACTCAAATGTATGCAGCAGCAGATTTTTTGTTGCTCCGTTTACCCCCGTAGTAAAAGTTGTTTAGTTTGTTGGGTAGACTCTTAGGGGGGTATTACAGAACGACACTCAAGTGGAGATCTCTTCTTAAGTAAAGATAGACAAGGATGCATGTATACGTTGTATGTTTTTGCATCCTTTTCTATCTATACTCAAGAAGAGATCTCCACTTGAGTGTCGTTCTGTAATACCCCCCTTAGTTTAAAAGGATGCTAATGATATAAATTTCACCCTGTAGTTATATACAGCTTTATATCGGCGGGTTAAGAGAATATTATTCCGAGAGCGAAAATGCGCGCTGCATACAAACGTACTATGGTGATATTTTCAATACTAACCAATTAAAGTCAATGAAAATTTGCAGAAACTATCTAGAAACAAATCTCTATGCTTCCATCTTAGACTATATAGACAGAGCATCAAACGGGCGAAATGGTCCCAAAAAAAGTAGGTAAAAACCGTACTCCTTTCAAAAACCTTCCAATAGTCTCAATCATGACGCGAAACGGTACAGACCTCCTGAATCCAAGATTAAAAATTCAGAAAAAATGACTTACGTGATCAAATTGTAACAAATTCACAAAAATATGCACCATCAAAAAAAGATTAACATGTTTCACACTTATAAATTAATTTTTCACCATGATTTGAAATACAATAAGCTGATTGAAAATTTTAAAAACTTTTCTTTGTTTACATAGGCCATTTTTAAAGTGTGGTCAGATTTTTCTTTCTAAATTTCCCGCCATTATGCCTCGATCAATAGGCGTTTCGTTTTTTCATTACTATTTTTTATCAACTAATAGACAAAGGTTTTTCGTTCATACAACCTAATGGAAAAAAATTTTTTTTTCACTTTATTCTGTCTTTATTTCTTCCGAACTTTGTTTCTACTAACTATGGTGGTGAGAAGGAACATATTTATTAGAGATCGGATGCATATTTACCTAAACTAAATTTTTTTTTCCACGGAAACTGAATACCTATAGATTATGCCTTTCTGAATAAAGTTAATTAAAATAATAGTGCCACACGCACTGTTTTGTCACACTTATCCTCACCAGCACTATGATTTTCCGACAACATGAACAACTCGTACAACATGAACAACTCTGACAACTTTGTCAACCTGACCAACTGAATTGACTTGATAAGGTTGTCCAATTTGTCCATGTTGTCCAATTAAGTACCTACTTTCAACAACAAAACAATTCTGACAACATGAACAACTTGGTCAACTCGGACAACTCTGTCAATTCAGACAATATTTTATAAGTTGACCAAATTTAGAGTTGTTCATTTTGTCCGAGTTGTTCAAATGCCCGAGTTCTACGATATTTTTTATAAGTATAGATAAATCTTTTAGCAATCCTAGGACTTCGGAATGATCCTGGGATTGCTTCATAAAATAAAAAGACGCGTCCATATTATTCTTGTGAAAAATGAAGTTTAGGTAAAATATGCATCTGAATATCCGATCTCTAATAACCACTATTGAGATAATAATTCGCGTGCGTCTTTGAACAACTTTCTCTATGGGACCAAGGTCGAAATACCGAAAAAATCAGCTGTTTCATACATTTTGGTCGATTAACTATTTTTTTATTAGCCCCTTTCATCCCATTGCTGGGCAAAGGCCTCCCCTTTCGAGTAACTATGGAACAGCAAATTTATTTCGTGCTTTCGATGTTGGCTCCATAGTGAAAGTTGTTCAGTTTGATGGTCTGGAGCACACTGTTCGATATATAACGCATTTAATTTTACACCTTGTATAGTGTAGTTGACTCCCAAAGATGACTAAAATTTTCCCAGATTCAAAGGGAGATGGAATTCTGCTGGTAACACAAACACTCACACACTGAAAGGTTTAAACATGCGTAGAACGCAGCTGTCACGCACACATCTGTCAAAAAATGGAACCATTTTTGTTTTCCATTTGTGAGGCGACGTTCCATCTAGATAATCTAAGGCTTCCATAGAGTCAGATTTTCGTTAAAATATACAGTTTCATTGCTAGGATTAATTTAAGATTTGTATGGAAATCTTTGAGGCACTATAACTTGAAAACTATACATTTTAACGAAAATCTGACTCCATACAAGCATAGAAATTTGTTTCTAGATTGTTTCTGCAAAATGTCATTGACTTTAATTTGGTTAGTATTGAAAATATCACCATAGTACGTTTGTATGGAGTGCGCTCCGAATAATATACCCTTAAATTTAAACCAGCAGTCAGTTGAGCCTGGGTAGTTTGGCTCGTTATCAGTAACTTATATAGAGCATAGCATCGAGACAGTGTTACATACCGGCGGTCAGTTGATCCTGGGCCGCTTGGTGGGCTTGGGCTGTGCGTGGTGCTGGCCGAGCGTGACGAGCGCGGAGGCGACGGCCAGCCCGCCCAGCGGCGGCGCGCGCCCCGTGCCGCCCGTCGGCAGCCGCACCAGCAGCGACAGCACCGCCGCGCGCCCAAAGCGGCACGGCTCCAGCGCTACCGGCGCCGGCACACCCGCCGCTAGATGCAACAAAGTAAGTTAGTTATAGCCATGGAGTAAGAGGAGATGGCATATCGGCTTGTTTCTATAGAAAATTATGTCGCCGACAAAGAAGGTGAGGGACGGGTGAGGGGAGACAAAAAGCTTAGGGGAGCGTGTCATTTCTCTATGGTTATAGCCTATACAATCCCACTGCAGGGCAAAGGCCTCCTCTCACGAATAAGGGTGAGAGGGAGTGGGCCATACTCCACCACGCGGGCCTAGTGCGTGTCGGTGGAGGCAAGGTAGTGGTCAACTTGCTGTCAGAGAATTTTCAAGCCGCCTCAATAGGCCTCTGACCTGGCTTAACGAATAGTTACAACGCCATCTGACGGAACTATCCGAGACCAACTGCTTAACGTGCCTTCTGAAGCACGGAAACGCTCGAGATGAAATACCACTAAACGGTCACCCATCCAGACTGACCGGACCTGACGTTGCTTAACTTCGGTGATCGTTTCCAATACCAAAGCTCCACTACGCCAACGAGCGCTTCAATGGAACAAAGTACTTCTTTTTAATATTTCAACCTTAGAAAAAGTACATGTCTAGAATTAGCCTCACTAATATTCCGTATAAAACAAAAGGGGCTAAGTTTCATAGGTTGGTGTGCGTGAAGCGCCCTACAAATTATGTATGTGTGCGTGTATATGTATAGGGTTTAGGAACCAGTACTGGTTCCAATTTTTTTCGACGCTTTCGTATCTTCGACTGTCAATCTTGACATACGAGTATACTTTATCAAAGATTTCAACATATCATACGCTTAATAATGGGGTGTAAACTGAAACGCATTACATACTTATGGGAGTGCTTTAGATTTAGACCATCATGCTGAATAAGTTTTACCATGGGACCAACATTGAAACTGCGAAAAAAAATCAGCTGTTTTATACATTTTGGTCGAGTAGCTACTGACATTTTCTATGGAATAGCAGATTTTAGTTACTGGTTGCATATTGAAAATTGCTCCATTTAATGGTCTGACGCACCCCGTTCGATATGCAAGGCATTTAATTTTATAGTAGACTACACACCGAGGACAGGAAAGTAAATTATTTACTGTCCGAGGTTAGTATACTATTTTTTTCCTCAACAGAGGTGGAAAGCGGCAACTTCGTTTAGCGCAGCGGGACGACAATTGACGATTATATTATCATAAGCTCAAATGCAAAAAGTAGTTAACTAAAGCTGGTGCGTTCACACAAATGCCTGAGGACTAGATAGAGGTCAAGATCAAACCGAGAGAGAGAGAGAGAGATCGAATCAGAAATGAAGAGATCCGCAGAAGAACTAGAGTAACTGACATAGCCCAAAGAATTGCTAAACTAAAGTGGCAGTGGGTGGAGCACATTGCTCGTAGAACCGATGACCGATGGGGCCGGAAAGTTCTCGAGTGGCGACCGCGTACCGGAAAGCGCAGCGTGGGTAGGCACCCCACAAGGTGGACATACGACCTGGTAAAGGCGGCGGGAACCCGTTGGATGAGGGCAGCGCAGGACCGGTCGTTGTGGCGATCCTCGGGGGACGCCTATGTCCAGCAGTGGACGTCCATCGGCTGAGTGAGATGATGATGATAGAAATTGATCAAAGCTGGTATTTATATGACGAAGGGTACATACCTCCCCCACACTTCTCCAGCTCGACGCACACTTGGCTAAAAGGCCGCGACGCCATTTGCTCCATCTCTACGAATAACCGCTGCCTTCTTCTGTACATGTCGTATTTCTGCAAGGAAACGTTTCAACATCTTTAAAATAATATTATCTTGATGGTCGGGTCATCACATAGAGGTATTATACCAGGAATAGAGGAACATACAGCTGACAGAGCGAGACGTACCTAGCGGCACCACTTTATAATAGAAAGAGATACGTGACGCGAGGCAATAGAACCGTTTTCTAGTCACTAACCAATTTTTACAATTCGGTTTCCGTGAATAATTGGGAATCTAAAGTGAAATCGTAGATAATTTTGTGAAATATACTGACAGTACCTACTTTATTAATATATCCACGATTTCACGTTAGACTCAGAATTATAGACAGTATTAGAATTTTTGCCTGCGAATAGTCTCCTGAAAACATCCAAAAACGGTTTCATTTGACAACTCATGTCACTGCCTCTATTCCTGTAAGGTATAATAACTTTATGATGGATATTGTATTCACTGGAATTGGCTCGCTAAAAGCCACGATTTTTCATATTGCTGTCTCCCGTTTGCAATGGAGGGAAGTCGGACATTTATTTTACATATTCCTCCTATCTTCTTTGATTAATTCATTGCGGGTTCCAAGACAGATTAGAGTCATCCCCGGGGCTCGCTGGACTTCATTGTCTAGTGTTGTGATGGTCGCCACTGTTGATCCTGGTTCACAGGAGTTACAGCGGTGGGAATGTGTGGTGGGCCTATGCTCGATATTGTATTTACAACAAACTACACACCTGTTTAACTTTCCACAACGCGGCGGCAACAAGCAGCAGCAGGAGGAAGCAGCTGGAGAAGGTAATGAAGAACTGCTGCAGGTTTAGAAGAGTACTGCGAGAAGCATATCTGTATACACAGCGAACACGAAGAATGTCGACAGCGTCGTGTTGTCTATTGTATTTACTACAAACTCACCTGTTTAATTTTCCACAAAGCGGCCGCTACAAGCAGCAGCAGGAGGAAGCAGCTGGAGAATGTAACGAATAACTGCTACAGGTTCAGAAGAGTACTGCGAGAAGGATATCTGTATACATAGCGTATATGAAGAACTTCGACAGCGTCGTGTTGTCTATTGTATTTATTACAAACAACACACCTGTTTAATCTTCCGCAGCAGCAGCAGGAAGCAGCTGGAGAAGGTAATGAAGAACTGCTGCAGGTTCAGAAAAGCACTGCGAGAAGAATATCTGTATCCACAGCGTACACGAAGAAGGTCGACAGCGTCGTGTTGTTTATTGTATTTACTACAAACTCACCTGTTTAATTTTCCACAACGCGGCCGCAACAAGCAGCAGCAGCAGAAAGCAGCTGGAGAAGGTAATGAAGAACTGCTGCAGGTTCAGCTTGGGGTACTGCGAGAAGGATATCTGTATCCAAAGCGGCGGCCTGAAGTCGTACACGTACACGAAGAATGTCGTCAGCGTCATGTTGTCTTCTACGCCGAACGCGTGCTCGGATTTGGCAAATCTGGAAGAGAAAAATGTAGTAAACTAGTGTTTTCCCGCGACTTCGTCCGCACAAATTATATACCAGATTTTAAGTCAGATCAAACAAAAAAAGTTTCATCAAAATCGGTTCAGTAGTTTTTGCGTGATGCGCGAACAAACAAAGAGACAAACAAACAAACAAACAGACAAACAGACAGACAAAATTTCTAAAAAAGGTTGTTTTCGAGTCAGGGATACGTAAAGGATACATAAAAGCCGTGGTGGTCCAGTGGCGAGTAACCTTGCCTGCCGTGCAGGAGGCGATGGTTCGATCCCCGTCCAAGCCGACTCGTACCAATGAGTTTTTCGGAATTTATGTACGATTTGTTACACCACTGGTTTTTCGGTGAAGGAAAACATCCCTCTATAGTCGTGAGCATATGGATACGTAAAAACCATATCGTAATCTTTTTTTTGTAAATATCTTCAATGTACAGACACACTTCAGTTACAGTTTTATAATAGTTTAGATGAAGGTATAATTAACAGCATAGCCTGTTCTAACGCACGCAGGATGCTAATAGCTTCCTCTTACTTACAAATGAGACGAGCTTATAGTAGTATAATATGGTCCAATGCTGACCCCAAACGAGATTAGTTTGATGCCATTCCGCAATTGTAGGCTGTCTCGTTAAGTGATAGGTATAAAATTGTTTGCAGATGCACATGACTTGTAACGTGGCAGACGGGAATGGTAACGGGAGGCTATTCCCTATATGGTCTAAGGTACTTACTTATATCTAAAGTTGGTACAGTTAACGTCACTGAACAGCGCCCTCTCGGAGGGGTCGGCCCGCGTCCTGACGGTGAGGTTCATCCGCGCATGCGCGCTGCACGTGATGCTGAAGTCCGCGTCCACGTCCGGTTTGACGGGCGCGTTCCGGAAGTTTATCGCTGAGAGGTGGCGGTCTTCCTTCTTTGATAGGTTGAAGGTGAATTGGTAGTCTACTGCTAGGTCGTCTGTAAGAAAAAAGTTTTAGCGTTAATCGAAAAACATACTTAATATAAACTTTGTGTTGTAATGTTCATTATCTCTTCGTAAAACGAAACAAAAGGTAGCTGAGAGCGACTGGATGAGGCAGGCAGAGGATAGAGTTTGGTGGGGAGCCGTCTATGTTCAGTAGACTGGTCGCCCGTATCGACTTTTATGGTAGCCCGCGAAGAGATCGATAAAGTAAAAAGAAAATGGATCAATTTTTAAATAATTATCTTCGCGATATTGTTTTCGAATTTTGATACTGTGGAAGACTGTCGAAGCTTCATATTTTTTCCCTTTTAACAATGACAATAATTAAAAATCTGGCGATAAAATTAAGTGAGGTGTGACACACGATGTATACAACACTCACAGTAACAAGCGCCCTTGTTATAGACGTCGGCGTGGTAGTGGTTGGTGTTGTCGCACTTGTCGCACCGGTCCCCGGCGAGCCCCTTGGTGCTGCAGTGGCAGTGAGGTGTGACACACGATGTATACAACACTCACAGTAACAAGCGCCCTTGTTATAGACGTCGGCGTGGTAGTGGTTGGTGTTGTCGCACTTGTCGCACCGGTCCCCGGCGAGCCCCTTGGTGCTGCAGTGGCAGTGAGGTGTGACACACGATGTATACAACACTCACAGTAACAAGCGCCCTTGTTATAGACGTCGGCGTGGTAGTGGTTGGTGTTGTCGCACTTGTCGCACCGGTCCCCGGCGAGCCCCTTGGTGCTGCAGTGGCAGTGAGGTGTGACACACGATGTATACAACACTCACAGTAACAAGCGCCCTTGTTATAGACGTCGGCGTGGTAGTGGTTGGTGTTGTCGCACTTGTCGCACCGGTCCCCGGCGAGCCCCTTGGTGCTGCAGTGGCAGTGAGGTGTGACACACGATGTATACAACACTCACAGTAACAAGCGCCCTTGTTATAGACGTCGGCGTGGTAGTGGTTGGTGTTGTCGCACTTGTCGCACCGGTCCCCGGCGAGCCCCTTGGTGCTGCAGTGGCAGTGAGGTGTGACACACGATGTATACAACACTCACAGTAACAAGCGCCCTTGTTATAGACGTCGGCGTGGTAGTGGTTGGTGTTGTCGCACTTGTCGCACCGGTCCCCGGCGAGCCCCTTGGTGCTGCAGTGGCAGTGAGGTGTGACACACGATGTATACAACACTCACAGTAACAAGCGCCCTTGTTATAGACGTCGGCGTGGTAGTGGTTGGTGTTGTCGCACTTGTCGCACCGGTCCCCGGCGAGCCCCTTGGTGCTGCAGTGGCAGCGGCCGGTGTCAGGCGCGCAGGCGACCGCTTGCGCGTTACACTCGCATGCTGCGGACAAATAGTTGTGTTAGGGTCAGCGCAGAACTGTTCGAGCATGTTCTTTGCAGTCGCGCACTTAGATCAAAGTAAAATTAATGGATGGGCCTATAGCGCGTTAAGTTGAAGCACAGTACTAGGGCAATAGGTCCATACAAACTAGGACAATCATCAATCATCTCGGTAAAATTTGAAGTATACCATTCATTTGTTTTGCATCATTTTTCCGGTTGTGAAATGTTCGCGTACGGCCTATCTATTAATTTTACTTTGATTTATAACTAAGGTCGCGCACACCTAGCGGAGAAATCCTCCGGCGGCAGTGGCGGATGTCCGAGTATGCTCGCGCATGTTCGAACAGTCTCGCAGATGCTCCCCGTGTTGCTACAGTTGACGTAGTGAATTTTGCAGTGGTGTTTACAATATTTGATAGTAAAGTCGTCCATAACAGCAATTTTAAAGTATGGTAGACTTGGATTTGGTAATTATTGGGATACTAGCAAAGGAAGAGGAGAAAGAAGAGCAAGAAAATTTAAAGAAGAATATGGGCTGAAGCAACCAGGAGTCAGGACCTCTACCCGGACTTTCGAACTTCGCAATTCGGTATGTCAAGTTTTTTTTGGTCTTCATTTTTATATTTTTTACGGATAGAAGACATAATTTTAAGACACCTATTTCATTCTTATTGCGATTCATCGAGTTTATCAATATAAATTTAATTTTTAAATTATTTTGATCTGTAATCTCTAAGTGCAAAAATGGTGGAGAGAAAATAATTCGAACTCCATGGAGAAAAACTACTGCTGTATTAAAAAAGATTAAAATCACATGCCTCCTCTTTCTAACTCCATGCTGGAAACAGAAACGGCAACATCAACTGTCAAATTATGACGTTGTGAGTAGTATTTTTTTCTTAACGGCCGATTATTTTAAGTTGATTTTATGTTTACCAAGGAGTTCACAGGTCGGCCAGTGACGTCACTGGACGGACCGAATAACGACTTTATTTTATTAAAAATATCTGTAATCCTTTCATTTCAAAATCTCTGACATAGAAAATATGATTATTGAGACAATTATCTCGAAATGGTTTTCGATTCAGCCCGCCAAAAAAAAACTTGACATACCGAATTGCGTGAACGTTTTTGTTCCAATGTCAACTCTATTACGATGAAGGTCGGATCGAAACGGCCGCGATATATCGAAAATCGAAAGTCCAGGTAAAGAGAACATTTGGGGAATACCACACCCTGTGCTACGGTTTAAAGATCAAGGGACAGTTATTTTATAACTACTTTAAAAGGGAATATGAACATGAATAAAATCTCTTTCATGGTGATCAGACACTTAGCTATAACTACTATAAGTTATTGTTAAGTTGCATAAAACCACGTCAGAGGCCGTAATGCGGTCTAAAAAAATTCTGACACCAGGGCTTGCTGCCCACACGATAAGAAGAAGATTAACACCATAAAGGCTTAGATCAAAATAAAATTTATGGATAGGACTAAAGCGCGGTAAGTTGAAGCAAACTACTGGTGCACTTGGTGCATACAAACTAGCGCCATTATCTGTCAAATCTAGGGCACTTGCATACAAATTTGAAGTAAACCTTTCATTTGTTTTGCCTCATTTTTCTGGTTTGAAATGTTCGCGTAAGGCCTATCCATTCATTTTATTTTGATCTAAGCATAAAGGTACCTCATTCCTCTATCTTGACGACCCGGTTGGTGTGATGGTTACCACGCCGGACTGCCAATCCAGGGTCCTGGGTTCGAATCCCGGTTCGGTCATGGATGTTATATATGTGTGCCGTTGTTGTATGGTTCCCATCTTCCCATAAAAAAAGCTTGAGGCTGTAGTGTTTGGATCTTCTTTGAGTTCGTAGTTGACATTGTTGTTTATGATTAGCCTTGAATAAACGTCTAAGGTGACGGTCGTATTTTATTTAATAAATGGCGACGAGGATGGGATAATAAAGAAATAATGGAAATATAACGGAAATTATTGCTATCTGGTGCGTGCAAAGCTAAATAATAAAGGATAATTTTGATTTGGTCGGCGAGATGTCGGTCGGGAAGATGGGTGAGTTCGATGTGAAATCGGGGGACTGGACGCTATACGTTGAGCGGTTAGAAATGCTTTTTAAAGTAAATGCCGTTACGGATCAAATGCGTTTGCCGATGTTAATTGCCGGTATGGGTGACAGCGCTTACGAACTATTGAGTAATCTGACCAGCCCCATCAAACCCTCGGAGAAGACGTATGCGGAGGTTGTAAATATACTGCGGGAATATCTTCAGCCTAAGCCTTCGTTCATGGCGGAGAGGTACCAGTTTCGGCAGAGGCGTCAACTAACTGGCGAGACAATATCTCAGTATTTGACGGAACTCAAGAAGCTCGCTAAGCATTGTGAGTTTGGTTCGGTGTTAGAAGACAATTTACGCGATCAGATGGTCTGCGGGTTACAGAGTGACGTCATCAGGCAGCGTTTATTCGCCGAGGAGGAGCTTAAGTACGCGAGTGCGATTAAAATCGCATGTGCGCTAGAGGCGGCTGAGCGGGACGCGGCCGCGGTGGAGCAGCCGGACGGTGCCGGCGCCAGCGCGGGCGGCGAGCCAGGCGCGGTGCATGCGGTGTCAGCACGAGCGGAGACGGCCCGGCGCGGCCTGCAGCGGGGCGGCTCGGAGCAGCACCGCGAGGGTGCGCAGTGCTGCAGCGGGTGTGGAGGCCGGGATCACGGACGCGATGCGTGCCGTTACAAGAGATTCACTTGTAGCAAGTGTGGTCAAAGGGGGCATCTACGCCGGGTGTGCCCTAAGCAACGAGGTAGTGGCGGCGGAGCCGGGCGCAGTGGCCACGGCCGGCCTGTACATCATGCGGAGGCGCCGGAGTCGGAGAGTGCGGACGACTCGCGCTCCGATGTAAGCGAACTGGAATCGGAGGAGATAAACCACCTTTGTTTTAATGGCTATAAGCCGGTAAGCTTATCATTAAATATTGATAGTAGTAAGATAAAGATGGAGGTGGATACTGGGTCAGCGGTATCTTGCATCAGCAAGGGAACTTACAATAAGTTTTGTAAGAATAGACGGCTTGAGGATACCGATTTGGTTTTGAAATTCTATGACGGTAGCCGGGTTAAACCGGTGGGTGTTATAAGACCGGTAGTGAGATACGGGGATATGGTTAAAAAGCTGGAACTGTATGTTATCGACGGGGGAACGACATCACTGCTCGGACGACAGTGGTTATCGGAATTAAAGATAAGGATTCCAACATTTGTAAATAGCTTGGACATGAATTGCTCTAGTAATAAGGCAGTTGATAATGAGTTGGATGTTTTGTTGGACAGATATAAAGAATTGTTCTCGAGCGGGCTGGGTCGGTTCACGGGGGGCAAGGCGACGCTACGGGTGCGGGAGGGTGCGGCGCCCGTATTCTGTCGCGCACGGCCGCTGCCGTACGCGCTGCGCGAGCGCGTGGACCAGGAGCTCGACAACATGCTACGAGACGGAGTCATCGAGCCGGTGGAGTCCTCGGACTGGGCTACCCCGCTGGTACCGGTGCGTAAGGCGGACGGAGGGCTGAGGCTCTGTGCAGATTATAAGGTTACTTTGAATCCCGTCTTACTGGTCGATAGGTTTCCTCTGCCGCGGATTGACGACATTTTGGTAAACCTGAATGGTGCAAAAATATTTTCGAAAATTGATTTAACGCAGGCTTATAATCAAATTGAACTAGATGATTCGAATGGTTTGACGGTCATTAATACCCATAGGGGGTTGTTTAAGTACAACAGGCTAGTGTTTGGTCTGGCATCGAGCCCGGGAATTTTCCAGAGGATCATGTCCAATTTATTTAATGATATTCCGAATGTGGAAGTCTTTTTGGACGACATAATTATTGGGTCTTTGGATAAGAAGGAGCATTTAGCCACATTAGAAAAAGTTTTCAATCGCGTGCAGGCTAACGGAATGAAACTAAAGAGATGCAAATGTTCCTTTATGATGGAGGAAGTAAAGTATTTAGGCTTTATCATTTCCAAGGGAGGGGTCAAAGCCGATCCTGATAAAATCGAAGCCATTTCAAAAATCCCACGGCCCAAAGACGTATCAGAGCTGCGATCTTTTATAGGTCTAGTCAACTTTTACGCAAAATTTGTGAAGGGTCTGAGTACTATTCTAGCTCCGCTTTATGATTTACTAAAAAAAAAGGTGACTTGGAAGTGGGACCAAGGTTGCGAGGCGGCTTTTAAAAAGGTGAAATCAGTGCTAACGAGTACGGAAGTGTTAACGCACTACGATCAGAACAAGCCTCTGACACTGACATGCGATGCGAGCTCGCGCGGCATCGGTGGGGTGCTCACACAGACGGGCGCGGGAGGTCGGGAGCGGCCTGTGGTATATGTATCGCGCGCACTTAGTGAGGCGGAGAGGCATTATTCTCAGATTGATCGGGAGGCACTGGCGATTGTGTTCTGTTTACGGAAACTGCATCAGTATCTGTATGGCAGACGTTTCACACTGCGCACGGATCACAAACCTCTAGTGAGCATTTTTGGTCCGAAACTCGGCATACCGGCGATGGCAGCGAGCCGCCTGCAGCGCTGGGCTGTTATACTGTCGGCGTATTCATATGATATTGAGTACATAAACACGAAACTGAATGGCGCAGACGCCTTATCACGTTTACCGGTACCAGGCGCTCCTACATCGCAGGTAAAGGTGCCCGAGCAGACGTACTTGCATTTTGCACAGGATGATTTGCTAATAGATTATCAAGAAGTCAAAAAACAAACTTTGAAAGATCCCATTTTGGGACGAGTTTTATTATACATTAGGGATGGTTGGCCGCTTGATAATGAGATTAAATCTCTGCAACCGTTTTTTAACCGACGCAATGAATTGTATGAAGAGTTGGGGTGCATAATGTGGGGACATCGGGTGGTTATTCCTGATGCTTGTAGGAGGAAGGTTCTGGAGGTGCTCCACGAGCCGCATATGGGCATAGTGAAAACCAAAGCAATCGCTCGCAGTTATGTGTGGTGGCCTGGCGTGGACGAGGCGGTGGAGACGATGTGTCGCGAGTGTGCGGTGTGCGCAGTGGAGGCGGACGCGCCTCACCGGCATGCGGTCAACCCGTGGCCGTGGCCAGGCCGCCCCTGGTCACGGATCCATGTTGATTTCCTGGGTCCCATTTTTAATAAACTATTCCTTGTGGTTGTCGATGCCAGAACGAAGTGGTTGGAGGTTTTTCAAGTACCTAGTACGGCCGCTAGCTATAGTATTAACCGATTAAGTGAACTTTTTGCCAGGTGGGGGATTCCTAAGCAGTTGGTCTCTGATAATGGACCGCCATTCACTAGTAAAGAGTTTTTAGGGTTCGTGTCAGGGTTGGGGATCAATCATACTTTTAATTTAATTTACATCAATAAATTTTACTTGGGATCATTACAATGTATGTGCCTGTGAGCGTTATTTTATCGTTCAGGCATAAAAGCCTATAATAAACATACTCACCCTGGCAGACGCCGCCATTCAACGGGTGACCCCAGTGGCCGGGGGCGCACATCTCGCAGTGGTCGCCTATAGTGCGGCCGCCGCACGGCTGTATGCAGCGGGACTCGCTGTCGCATATCGAGTGCCCGTTGCACTGGCACGCCGGGCACTTCGTGAAGTGCCATCTGTTGGCGGAAATGTGCTATTGTTGGAATACTTGAAGAAATGAAAGTTCATTTAAATTGAGTTGACAAGTGATGGCGTTTTAGAAGTTTGAAACTGACTAGCTAAATAATGCTGTAAAATACATAAGAAGTTATAAAGGGTGTAAAATTAAATGCGTTACATATTAAAGGGGGTGATTCAGGCAAGGCCAATGACACAAAAAGAAAAAGAAGGCCAACAAACTGAACAACTTTCACCATGGGACTAAGAAGAAGTAAACTTCAATCGCTTTTTTTTTCGCGATGATAATGTTGGTCCCATAGGTGAAAGTTGTTCAGTTGTCTAAAGTAATAACGTATTGTAAAAGTATGTAACGTATTTAAGTTTACGCACCCTGTATAATATCGCCCAGTATGTATTTATGTGTGGGGACTTGCCATAGATATCAACACCCATAAGCTATAGCAATGAAGCTAACATATTATGGCGATACCGTCGCTCTCGGAAATATGCTTCATACAAAGTTCACCGTAAATACGTAACCTCGCCGTCGTCGCACCAGCCGCAGGCGGGCTCGGCGCGGTGTATGTATGTATGTATGTATGTATGTATGTAGACAGTACCTGGCGGGCACGCAGGCGTGCAGCGCGTGGGGCCGGCGCGCGCCGCCGGGCAGGCAGGCGCCGCGGCCGCCGCCGGCGCCGTCGTCGCACCAGCCGCAGGCGGGCTCGGCGCGGTGTATGTATGTATGTATGTATGTATGTATGTAGACAGTACCTGGCGGGCACGCAGGCGTGCAGCGCGTGGGGCCGGCGCGCGCCGCCGGGCAGGCAGGCGCCGCGGCCGCCGCCGGCGCCGTCGTCGCACCAGCCGCAGGCGGGCTCGGCGCGGTGTATGTATGTATGTATGTATGTATGTAGACAGTACCTGGCGGGCACGCAGGCGTGCAGCGCGTGGGGCCGGCGCGCGCCGCCGGGCAGGCAGGCGCCGCGGCCGCCGCCGGCGCCGTCGTCGCACCAGCCGCAGGCGGGCTCGGCGCGGTGTATGTATGTATGTATGTATGTATGTATGTAGACAGTACCTGGCGGGCACGCAGGCGTGCAGCGCGTGGGGCCGGCGCGCGCCGCCGGGCAGGCAGGCGCCGCGGCCGCCGCCGGCGCCGTCGTCGCACCAGCCGCAGGCGGGCTCGGCGCGGTGTATGTATGTATGTATGTATGTATGTATGTAGACAGTACCTGGCGGGCACGCAGGCGTGCAGCGCGTGGGGCCGGCGCGCGCCGCCGGGCAGGCAGGCGCCGCGGCCGCCGCCGGCGCCGTCGTCGCACCAGCCGCAGGCGGGCTCGGCGCGGTGTATGTATGTATGTATGTATGTATGTATGTAGACAGTACCTGGCGGGCACGCAGGCGTGCAGCGCGTGGGGCCGGCGCGCGCCGCCGGGCAGGCAGGCGCCGCGGCCGCCGCCGGCGCCGTCGTCGCACCAGCCGCAGGCGGGCTCGGCGCGGTGTATGTATGTATGTATGTATGTATGTATGTAGACAGTACCTGGCGGGCACGCAGGCGTGCAGCGCGTGGGGCCGGCGCGCGCCGCCGGGCAGGCAGGCGCCGCGGCCGCCGCCGGCGCCGTCGTCGCACCAGCCGCAGGCGGGCTCGGCGCGGTGTATGTATGTATGTATGTATGTATGTATGTAGACAGTACCTGGCGGGCACGCAGGCGTGCAGCGCGTGGGGCCGGCGCGCGCCGCCGGGCAGGCAGGCGCCGCGGCCGCCGCCGGCGCCGTCGTCGCACCAGCCGCAGGCGGGCTCGGCGCGGTGTATGTATGTATGTATGTATGTATGTATGTAGACAGTACCTGGCGGGCACGCAGGCGTGCAGCGCGTGGGGCCGGCGCGCGCCGCCGGGCAGGCAGGCGCCGCGGCCGCCGCCGGCGCCGTCGTCGCACCAGCCGCAGGCGGGCTCGGCGCGGTGTATGTATGTATGTATGTATGTATGTATGTAGACAGTACCTGGCGGGCACGCAGGCGTGCAGCGCGTGGGGCCGGCGCGCGCCGCCGGGCAGGCAGGCGCCGCGGCCGCCGCCGGCGCCGTCGTCGCACCAGCCGCAGGCGGGCTCGGCGCGGTGTATGTATGTATGTATGTATGTATGTATGTAGACAGTACCTGGCGGGCACGCAGGCGTGCAGCGCGTGGGGCCGGCGCGCGCCGCCGGGCAGGCAGGCGCCGCGGCCGCCGCCGGCGCCGTCGTCGCACCAGCCGCAGGCGGGCTCGGCGCGGTGTATGTATGTATGTATGTATGTATGTATGTAGACAGTACCTGGCGGGCACGCAGGCGTGCAGCGCGTGGGGCCGGCGCGCGCCGCCGGGCAGGCAGGCGCCGCGGCCGCCGCCGGCGCCGTCGTCGCACCAGCCGCAGGCGGGCTCGGCGCGGTGTATGTATGTATGTATGTATGTATGTATGTAGACAGTACCTGGCGGGCACGCAGGCGTGCAGCGCGTGGGGCCGGCGCGCGCCGCCGGGCAGGCAGGCGCCGCGGCCGCCGCCGGCGCCGTCGTCGCACCAGCCGCAGGCGGGCTCGGCGCGGTGTATGTATGTATGTATGTATGTATGTATGTAGACAGTACCTGGCGGGCACGCAGGCGTGCAGCGCGTGGGGCCGGCGCGCGCCGCCGGGCAGGCAGGCGCCGCGGCCGCCGCCGGCGCCGTCGTCGCACCAGCCGCAGGCGGGCTCGGCGCGGTGTATGTATGTATGTATGTATGTATGTATGTAGACAGTACCTGGCGGGCACGCAGGCGTGCAGCGCGTGGGGCCGGCGCGCGCCGCCGGGCAGGCAGGCGCCGCGGCCGCCGCCGGCGCCGTCGTCGCACCAGCCGCAGGCGGGCTCGGCGCGGTGTATGTATGTATGTATGTATGTATGTAGACAGTACCTGGCGGGCACGCAGGCGTGCAGCGCGTGGGGCCGGCGCGCGCCGCCGGGCAGGCAGGCGCCGCGGCCGCCGCCGGCGCCGTCGTCGCACCAGCCGCAGGCGGGCTCGGCGCGGTGTATGTATGTATGTATGTATGTATGTATGTAGACAGTACCTGGCGGGCACGCAGGCGTGCAGCGCGTGGGGCCGGCGCGCGCCGCCGGGCAGGCAGGCGCCGCGGCCGCCGCCGGCGCCGTCGTCGCACCAGCCGCAGGCGGGCTCGGCGCGGTGTATGTATGTATGTATGTATGTATGTATGTAGACAGTACCTGGCGGGCACGCAGGCGTGCAGCGCGTGGGGCCGGCGCGCGCCGCCGGGCAGGCAGGCGCCGCGGCCGCCGCCGGCGCCGTCGTCGCACCAGCCGCAGGCGGGCTCGGCGCGGCAGGCGGCGCAGGACACGTGGGCGCCGCACCCCGCCGCGCCGCACATGGCGCTGCCGCCGCTCGTCGACCACAGCCGGCACCCGCCCAGCGGGAACGACGCACCGTACGCGTTCTACAAACATATAATACATAGTTGAATTATAGCGGCACGTTCTATGCGTCACGCCGGCGGCATGGAACACTGCACACGAACCAGCTGGTGCCGCGGCATGACGGAGCGATAAAGCGCTGTCGCACCAAAGCTATCTTTCCTTTTGAGGGCAAACAAACGAGTTAGCAGGCGCGATACAATGTTTATCGAGGCGCCATACCGCAGGCGCTGGTGTCAGTAATATGAAGCACGAACCTTGTCGACACACCTGCCCGAGGAGGCGCACCAGATGCACTCCTCGGCCGTGCAGTTGGCGCACGTCTGGAACGAGGAGCAAGGGGCGCTGCACGGACCAGCCGATGCCACGCTCCTGTCAATAGCAACATTATATGTATTGTTACTGGCCCTAGAAGATTTCCAATGAAAGTGACAATAAGGGTCATATTACCCTATAGAAATTCTTTTACTGACTCGATATTTACTACTGTTTCGCTAGTGCTCCACAATGGAGAAGAAACGGAAAGAAACTCCATTGCCGCAACCAAAAATAGACGAAGGTATACCTAGCTTAACCTGGAATAGAATAGAAGACATTTGCCACAATATGGTACATAAGTTAAGTTAAGTACATAACATAATAATATGGTACACAGAGGTCTTAAATATAAAACATGATGCAAGACATATCTACCAAACACAGCTGCGTGCAAATGCAGCCGCATTGCACAACATGTTAATATATTCGAAACATCCTTACCTGATATCATCTGTAGAATTTGCCGGTTTACATTTGGCAGAGTCGAAATCCCAAAAACACGCACGTTGACTCAATTCCTCTGTGCCCTGTTAAAAAAAACTTTTACGTGATAGATGATAGATATATATCAATTATAAACGTAATGGGTGAGTACATCGACACAAATCAATCGCTTCAATCGCTGATGAATCGCTGTCAACATTTCAGCAGCCATTGATTATGTCCGCAGCATTTCATCAGATCTTCACCAAATTAAAATGGTAACGACTTGACTCCTTACAAACAAAAAAAAAGAAATTCAAATCTGTTCTTTCGTGTCACCATGAGCTATATTAAATCGCATGAAAATCACTCATACTGTAATGGAAAGATTAGCCAGTCAGCAATAGTTGTGTCGAGGCTTACTGCCCAATAGGACTATAGCTGCCACGACGCAGCGCACGACAAAGCAACAAAACGAGATACGTCATGCAAGCTCGCTTTCACATACGCAAAGTATTTAAAAGACATGCACATCCCGATTTTTTTCGTTTTCCCGGGGGTGGCATGCTAAGACCATAGTGTGCACCAGACGAACTAGGTCTTCGTCATTCCCGGGAGATTCTTTCCTTGCACCCCTTTTAAATCGGTTTAGAAACGCCGAAGTCATGTCGCAATCTACATAAAAAAAAAACAGACGAAATCTCTTTTTTTTAGAATTAGTTCAGTGACGCGATTGTATAAAATTAGTAGATTGTAGGGGCTCCAAGGATGTAATGCCCTAACATCATACTATTTTGGATTTCGAACCTAGATAGAAAGTGCCGTCTTTTAAAACGCGAGTGATTCCATTCTCTTTGAAGTAGGTTATAAAGCAACATACGTGCGTATGATGATGTTGGTGCGCGTTGCAAGCTGCGCACGAGTGATATTTGCCGCACGCCTCTCGAGGATTCTCTACGCTGCTGCTGCACTCTTCTATTGACAGCGCCATCTGTTGGACAAAACTAGAGTTAACTTTATGATCGACCAAGACGAACATTGACAGATTTACTCACAGCAGTCTACGACTACGATGCCGCTTCCTGACAGAGGCAGTATACGTCGGTGAGGCGGCGATAGAAGTTGTGCAAGACTATGTCTACCTTGGATAGACGGTTTAACCCAATTTAATCACCTGGGTGATATCACCCGGGTGATCATAGGCGACTCATCTGTGGACTATGATCGACGAAATGATCACCCAGGTGTTTAAAGTCGACTCGAACTTCAGTTCAGGTTTTGGTATCCCCAAATCACCTGTAAATTTTAGGTAAATAACGGCCACCAGACTTGAAAAATTTTGTGTCCTCAAATCACCTATAAATCCCAGGTGATTAAAGCCGTATTCACATTGAAGCGCAATTTATTGTATATATGACTGGGCAGAAACAACTTCGACAAGGATGCCGCTAGGCGTGTCCAACTAGGATGGGCTGCTTTCGGAAAACTCCGTCGTATATTCTCCACACACTCCTCACAATGCCTCAAAACGAAGGTGTTCAATCAGTGCGTCCTGCCAGTGATGACCTATGGTGCGGAAACGTGGACCCCGACCACAGAGGATTATATTGTACAGAGTGACAGCTTCATACAATCTCGCAAAAGCGGCGCATCACTACATGCGCAGCGCGTTTGTGTGCGCGCATTCACCTACGAGGTTCACCAACGAGACCGAGGGTGACTTCGGGCGAAACGAAGGTGTGACTGTGAGGGGTGACACATCGTTGATTTTACCCGCGCGCCCGTCACCGCTCCGTGTAGTACGCTCGATATTTTTGTTTTATTAGTTTATAGGTAGTAGAAGTCGAATAAAAAAATTGTAAATTATTTTGCACTGTGTGCATGAACGATTGGAAGAGTAATGTAAACATTTATAAAGAAATACTACATTGAAATAAAACTTGGCATCATTTTAACAATGTTTTCATTATTTTTTTATTTTTATTTTAATGAAATACATAGTTTTAACTACAACTAAATATGTCTAAGAACTACAAAAGATAAGTAAATTGTTTTAATATTTTCATGCCTAAAATGAATTAATAACAAATAATAACTAACAAAATAAACAATAACAATTTACAATTGAGTCGTAAAACATTTACCTACGCTTCATACTTACTCCAATTAAATTTATTTCCTTTAAGGCAGCCCTACAAGAATAGGCTAATAAAATTGACGCTCCTTAGTAGCTGTTACTCTGTATAATCCTCTGTGCCCCGACCACAGGACTAGTTCATCAATTCGGTATGTCAAGTTTTTTTTGGTCTTCATTTTTATATTTTTTACAGATAGAAGACATAATTTTAAGACACCTATTTCATTCTTATTGCGATTAATCGAGTTTATCAATATAAATTAAATTTTTAAATTATTTTGATCTGTTATCTCTAAGTGCAAAAACGGTGGAGAGAAAATAATTGGAACTCCATGGAGAAAAACTATCTACTGCTATATTTAAAAAAAATTAAACCTGCCTCCTCTTTCTAACTCTATGCTGGAAACAGATACGGCAACATCAAATGTCAAATTCTGACATTGTGAATGTATTTTTTTTCTTAATGGCCGGTTATTTTAAGTTGATTTTTTGTTTACCAAGGAGTTCACAGGTATGCCAGTGACGTCACTGAACGGACCGAAAAACGACGTTATTTTATTAAAAATATCTGTAATCCTTTCATTTTAAAATCTGACATATAAAATAGAAAGATTTTACCTTACAATAAAATCAATATTGTGATCCTGAAGTCCCTCCAGGGTTGTGAGAGAGTGTTTCTTGGATTTTACTGCATTTTTGCCTCAAAAGCCCATTAATTGGCCGCTTCCGTTGTAATTTTCCTAATTTCATAAATAGAATGCTAACTTCCGCTTGTCATTTTCCCGCCATTCGCCAGCGTGCTCAATAGGCTCTGACGCCATTTTGTTCATTGCGACTCACCCAGGTGGCCTTAAATAGGCCCTGGAGGGACTTCAGGATCACAATATTGATTTTATTGTAAGGTAAAATCTTTCTATTGTAATCCTTTCGTCCCTCCAGGGTTGTGAGACGTGTCTGTTATCACCTGGTGAATGGCGGGGATGAAGTTATGATAGGTACCAGATTCAATAGAATAAAGAATATATTGTTATTAAAAACAAAAACATAGTAGGTACTGTTATGGTAAGAGAAGAAAAAAAAACAAAATAATATAATTAATTGAATACTCTTCAATATATAGGTATTATAACGTTGCTTTGTTAATCTAACAAAGTTATTCGAACCATTTCTATCAAAAACTAAATGTTTGAAAAGATTATGATAAATTTTGTCTTTAATCTACCTATTTTGTTTTCTATGGTAATTATGGAAGTTTTTACAGATCCCTTTAATACAGCATCGAGGAAGAAATTACTGATCCAACTTGAGAAGTCGCTTTAACAAAGCTCTAACAAAGTTATTCGAACCATTTCTATCAAAAACTAAATGTTTGAAAAGATTATGATAAATTTTGTCTTTAATCTACCTATTTTGTTTTCTATGGTAATTATGGAAGTTTTTACAGATCCCTTTAATACAGCATCGAGGAAGAAATTACTGATCCAACTTGAGAAGTCGCTTTAACGGTAAGTACAAAAAGAAAAGCTATAATTATAATTCCCCACCGGGGAAGAGGCCTGACCTCTTAAATAGATAGATACCTAAATAAACAAAGCTGAGATGTAGCTCATTTATACCGAGTAATAATCAAATACTTCTCAGAATCTAATTTCGAACTTTTATCGGATCAACCGAACAGTCGATCCGTACTTGCGAAATGATGCTAAGTTAGTTTCAAGGTAATAAGGAAAATATGTAATTTGAAGATCATTACCAAAATCACATTAAATTTAGGCCGAGCCGATGCCCACAAAACGTGGCGCACTGATGCAACGAATGGCATAATGGCCTTATCTTCTCTAGATAGATCCTAAAGCGAAGTTCTGACAATCTGTGTGTTTTGTGTGTTAAGCGAGGATGTCGCTCTATTCCTAGCCTAGGTAAGGGTCACAGAAAGTAAACACGACAGATTTATGAAAGTTGATAGAACACGATAAATGTGGTTCCTCTTTGGTGTGCAAGTTTTCACAGAACAAGAGTAAGAAGAGAATCAGAACAACCTTACGCCGGAAATTCTAGGCGATGCCGAAGGATAGGAAATGACAAAATTATATTTTATGTTCTTATGAAAGCACCACTTTAGCCATCTTATTCATGGAGTTCGATAGGAAAATAATGTGAGCTAACGACGATTTTAAAATGTCTTCTTATACACTCAGGCTGCTTTTGGGGAACCATGCTTCCAGTTTCAGATCTTCCAAAATTGGACTAGGTTACCCCGTCCGCGTTCAGCGGTGATGCTACTATTCTGTGTCCACTCTGTAAGAGCTATTTGGTTGTAGTGATGACTTTACTGACGTCAAACTTTCTATTGATAGAATTTGAATACCAGTAAGTCTGACCAATTAAAGCAATTCATAGTCATACTATGTACAAAATTCAAATTGACTTCTCATTGAATTGTACTCCACTTTTATTATACATAATATTAGCCACGGTCGAACAATTGTCGGACTATAGTCAAAGCTGTCAAAACTCGTATAAAATTTTACAGCTGCTCACGTTCTTATTTATAATCGTCTATGATGAACGCTGGAAGCTGTCGGAGACTACAGGGACTTGACCGCTGGAACTCACGACTCAATATCTAAGCTCTGCGACAGTATAGGCGGCCCAGATGACACGACGCTCTCAGTCCTAGGTTCCAAGGAGGGACTACACCCACCTGGAAAGGATTTTACTTCCAAAGAGGGACTTTATCCGCCTGGAAGTGTGCACAACGATACTCGCAAAGATTTATCTTCAGATGAGAGACTTTAATCACCTAGAAGTATGCACAAATAAGCTCGCAAAGATCTGACTTCAGAGTTTGGGGACTTTACCCACCTGGAAGTGTGCATAACGAAGCTCGTAAAGATATGACTTCATAGTGAGGACTTCACTCACCTGGAAATGTGCACAACGAAGCTCGTAAAGATCTGACTTCAGAGTAGGGACTTTACCCAACTGGAAGTATGCACAACGAAGCTCGCAAAGATCTGACTTCAGAGTTTGGGGACTTTACCCTCCTGGAAGTGTGAACAACGGAGCTCGTAAAGAGATGACTTCATAGTGAGGACTTTACTCACCTGGAAGTGTGCACAACGAAGCACGTAAAGATCTGACTTCAGAGTGGGGACTTTACCCAACTGGAAGTGTGCACGACGAAGCTCGCAAAGATCTGTCTTCCGAGAGAGGACTTAACCCAACCGGACGTGTGAATGACGACGCTCGCAAAAATTTGTCCTCCAAGGAGGGACTTTACCCACCTGGAAGTATGCAAGACGAAGCTCTCAAAGGTCTGTCTTCAGAGGAGGAATTTCATCCACCTGCTGTGTGCACGATGAAACTCTCAAAGATCTGACTTCTGAGACACTTTACCCAACTGGAAGTTTTCACGACGAGGCTCGTAAATATCTGCTTTCTACAAGGGACCCGACTGGTAATGTGCACGACAAAGCTCGTAAATTGATAAAATTTGATTTCTGTCAAGGAATTTTACCCAAGTCGTAGTGTGCACTACGAAGCTCGTAAATATTTTACTTCCGACAAGGGACTCTGCCCAACTGGAAGTGTCGACGACGTAGCTTGCGAAGATCTGATAATCGACGAGGGACTTTGTTCCCTTTACCCAACTGGAAGAGTGCAAGCGAAGATAGTAAAGTTTTGACTTCAGAAGAGGGTCCTTACCCTACTGTAGTTGTGCACGATCTATTGTAAGATTCCACTCCTTCTTTCTTTCGTCCGCTTTTCGTGAAGAATTCTTGTTTAAGGTCATGTTACAGTAGACAGGCACCAAGAAATGATCTATCACTATTAGAAAAATTACTGACTTTTGTAATTAAATATCTGTCCAATGCATTTCATAGCATTTATAATCAATAGAAGAACACGTTAATTCGTTCGATGCAGCGAAGCTTTCTTGAAGAGGGTTCGGCCGAAGCGACGCCAAATGACATGTACTCACAATATCTTTTGGAAAAGACTTGGTTTTACCTATGAATTGAACGATGAGCTAGAATTGCTATAAAATTACGTCCAATTTCTACCTTCTTTGGCTAAACAATCGCTGTAGAAAATGTATGTGTCGAAGTAGGATTAATATTCTTGTGATTCGACACCCACCTGAATAAATATATTTTGACATATTTTCTCAGGTTTTATAGGGTTCGATGGACGGGAGTTTCCACCTCCTTTTTTAAAAAAAAAATTAATAAAATCAAAAGATTGATGAAAAGAACACTTGCTCACATATATGTAGAACAAACCGTCATTTACTGTGGCAAATACGACGACGCGACGCACGGAAGAATCTCGAAGAGTTCATAATATTTCAGAATTTAACCAAAACTTTTAGTAAAATATCAAGTTACAGACCGAAAACAATATTCAAATCATTTTGGCTCAAACTGATCGATGGCGGTCATTCGCTAAACATTCCGATAAGTCGGTTAGTAACAAGAAAAACATAGGTAAATCAGCTCTTTGAGCCGTTAAAATAAAAGTTACCTAATGTTATACAAGATAATTGAAACCATTCTTATTCGGTTTTAATCACTTTAGACAAACATTTCACTGACGCCCCCTTTTCTTTAAATTATCGATTCACTCACTCGCAATCTGTAACCTCAGAAGATGGTTGGTACTTGTAGCGATAACTTTTCCGAAATCGAAGTACGGTCGTCAATGTACATAATTATGTGTGTATGAAAATTAAATAGATTGGAAATCATCGCAATCCCACCGCCCCTGCTTCTGCTAACAGATCTGACATTCGAAAATATCGTTCTAACGGGTATAAGACATCGGTCAAATTCGATATCGGTCTAACCTCGGTCAAACCGGTAATTCGTCTAAAACGAACAATAATGTCAGCTTATCATCGGAAATTTATCAAATTTTCAGATTTATCATGACATTAGTTAAATTAAAATAGGCTAGTCGTATAACATCTTTAAACCTTAAGGCAATAAAATACCCTAGCCTCAAAGTAGTTTTAATTTGGCCGGATGCCGCGCACGGGGTTTGCAGAATTCCCTCGAAAATGGAGGGCCGGCGCGGCCGAGCACCCAAGCGTTGTACAAAGTCAAAACACAAACCTGGCCCGCGAGTTATCAAACCTCAACTCGCAACGACTGTAGACTGTAGACACGTGGCGGCGGAGCGCGTCGGCGCTGCACCTGCAGCTTGCACCTGGAGCTGGCGCCGCGGTGGCGGCGCGGGGCGCGGGAGCTGGACGCGAGCCACGTGGCGCGGGACACGGCGGCGCGACGCGAGCGGCAACATACCCTCGATTCGACGATATAATGACTTTCGTGAGCCACGACGAACCGAATTCACTAAACGGGCTTCAAATTTGAACAAAACTAAACTATACGAGTGACTTAACGAAATTATTTCACTTTAATATCGATAACGGAAATTTCGAACTTTTTCACTCGCGTATTTTGAGGCAGAACTGCACTCGTCAAAATCCGGAAACACAATGAACAAAATGGCGTCAGAGCCTATTGAGCACGCTGGCGAATGGCGGGAAAATGACAAGCGGAAGTTAGCATTCTATTTATGAAATTAGGAAAATTACAACGGAAGCGGCCAATTCTGTGTGTCCGGTGAATAACGGTCCAACTCAAAAAATTCAACTTTACAGGAGAGCCTAAAAACATAATTTTTTGGTATAAAAAATTATTTTCTCGAAAACCATTTCATATTTTTGCAAGCTAATCACTGTGTCTTCTAGATATTTTTATGTTCTTTTATTAGTATATGGTTTAGTCTATGAAATACTTACCGTGCTGGAGATATTTCGTTCAGAAGTTGAATTAAACCTTTTGACACTAATAAAAATACGTTACATTATGATTTAAATTGAGTTAGGGCCTTTTACACTTCACAATAACCTTGGTTTGAAATGGTTTATGTTATTTTTTAATTTCATTTTAATTCCATCCCTTTCTTTAATACACACCACCGGAAAACTAACTTTGTAAACTGAATCAAAACGAATTGATCAACGTAGTTTTATTTAGGTAAAACAAGCTCATCACAAAATTACAAAGTGTTTTTTGAGTTAAATTCTTTTTTACAAAGGTAATATTTTGTGCGTATAGATTTAAATCGAATATTTAATATTATTTTTGTGGAAAAATATAACAAACACTTGCAAAATGTACTTTCTAAGCTCACTGTTTAAGCTTTTAATATCCACCATATTCAGCATTATACTTAAATGACACAAAAATTAGACATTTTCTAGAAAAAATATTCATTTCGTTATAAGTAATTTTATCATATATAATAATATGTATATTTTTTTATGGGTAACACTAGCTTAGATGCAAATTTCGCGACGTGGGTAACGCCGCGTGGTATCAGTAATGCTGGAAAGTGAAATATTAAACAAAAAACCATTCTAAAAACAATACAATAACCAATTCTAAAGCGACGCATGCTTAAAAACTTATCAAGTTAGAACTCACGATTCTGTGCCTCAAAATTTTATGACCAGTCTGGTGTATTGTCATATTAATACACGTTTGATATCCGGTTCGCTTTGCAGTGTTGTTATTATACAAAATATACGATATTTTAGGAAAAAAATAATTTAATTTCAAAGAATAAACAACAGGTTCTTTCTTTAACACTCTATGTACAAGCCTATGCTTGAAGTGCGGTTCGGCAATCCCTAGCTAAAACAAGACCTGACATTATCACTTAGTTCAATCTAACAATACCATCCTTTAAAAAAATCGCCAGATTGTATTCATACTACTAAGTGATTCTTATTCTCACTACATAAAAGAAAATATTTGGTGATAGACGGTTTAACTCACTTTTTCGACATACATTTTTAGTGAGATGTATAGCGTTCTCCCCAGTCCCAGATGATGTCAGTTTCCGTAATTAGCCCGCTATCAAACGTGCATCATATTCATGAGCTAAACTTGATTTTTTATGTAGGTAATTAACTATTAAGGTTTTTGAAATTTGATTTAACTCAGATAAATCATATTTCACAAAACAAAATAAATTGTGACGAAGGATTTAAGTCGAAATAAATCCATGTTCACCTAATTTTATATTGGTTTTATGATCTAACTGTATTTCAACCATTGTGCACGATAAAAAAATGGACTTAAATCGTTTTGTAATAAGTCTATCTCTGGAATTATTAAAGGTATGAATATTTCAGTAACACCATTTTGTAGAGAAAAAAAAATTGAGTATTATGGCCTTAAAAACTCATTTTGGATCTAAGTTGAGTTAGACCGTTATTCACCGGACCCACAGAATTAATGGGCTTTTGAGGCAAAAATGCAGTAAAATCCAAGAAACACTCTCTCACAACCCTGGAGGGACGAAAGGATTACAATATGATTATTGAGACAATTATCTCGAAATGGTTTTCGATTCAGCCCTCCAAAAAAAAACTTGACATACCAAATTCAAGGTCGCTCAGCGAGCTATGGAGATTGCTGTGATCGGTGTTTCTCTGAGAGATCACATCAGAAATGAAGTGATTCGTCGGTAAAGTGGTTGACATAGCTCAGAAAATTAGCAAGCTGAAGTGGCAATGGGCTGGTCATATCTGCCGAAGAACTGACAACCGATGGGGTGTCAGAGTTCTAGAGTGGAGATCGCGAACTGGCAGGCGTAGTGTGGGACGCCCTGCTGCCCGCTGGACAGACGACCTAAAAAAAGTAGCGGGGAGCGACTGGATGAGGAAGGCCGAGGACAGAGTTTTGTGGCGCGCCTTGGGAGAAGCCTCGCGCAACGAATACATCGTGTGTCTGTCTGTCTGTGTGAACACAACTGACCTGATGCGTGTGCCTGACGCAGTACTGCGCCATGCTGTAGCAAGTGCCGCACCAAGTGCAGCCGGCCGCCGTGCACGCGGTACAAGACTCCGCTGTCAAGCAACGATTCTCATCTGCAATTAAAAGCACAAAATGTATGAGGCGAGATTAAGTAAGTAAAGTTATAGCCTGTAGGTTCCCACTGCAGGGCAAATGGCTCCTATCTATACTTATAAAACAGTTCGTTGACTGACAAACAACACACAACCTAAACCGCTGAAGATAGAAACATGTTTTGAATATAGATTCTACGGAGGATGTAAGTGTGCACTAAGAAAGGATCTTTCGGTATTCTAATTTCACGCCAAATTTCGGGGGCAAAAGCTAGTCACAAATACGAGTGAGAAGGAGTAGGCAACTACTAGGGATACTCTACCACGCGGGCTAAGATCAGGAAAAATAAGTAGATGGCAATATTTAAATTGGAAAAAACCTAGGTAAAAAAGGGCTGGTTGTCTTTGGTTTGTGTCATCGTCATCATCACCTGACTGACGTTAAAAATATCTATACTTTTAACGAAACTTTAAGACCATTTTAAATTACAGAAACAGAGATTTGAAACACTCAGGGCCTGTTTCACCACTTCTGAGTAAGTTCTTGTTAGCTTATCCGACAGATAGTTTGACATACTTTGTATGAAATTATGTCAAAATATCTATCGGATAAGCTAACAAGGACTTACTCAGAAGTGGTGAAACAGGCCCTTACTCTCACTTATTCTTAGAACAGCTTTAGTAACGTCCAAGATAATGCTACAGGTTCGGACTTGGCCAGAATTCGAGCGGCTTCCAGACCAGAATCGGGGGCATGGCTCCAAGCGTTACCATCATCGCAACTTGGTACACTTTTAGACAACAACTCAGTGAGGATTGCCGCAGCCTTGAGACTTGGTTGTGAGATATGCGTGCCGCACTAATGCATCTGCGGGTCCTGGGTGCAGGCCAACGGCCATCACGCCTTAAGCTGCAGGAAGTGTGTGGGACGTTGGCCACGACACCACATATTAAATTACATAATTCGTAGAGCGCTGGTGTCGGCAAACGTCCCGAACATCCTTGAACCAACCGGCTTAAACCGCACAGACGGCAAAAGGCCGGACGGCTTAACCCTGATCCCATGGGAAAGGGGCCGCTGCCTCCTATGGGATGCGACCTGCGTTTGTACATTTGCGCAGTCGCATCTCCAGGGAACTACGCGGGTGCCAGGATCGGCGGCGGAAAGTGCGGCACGCGTAAAACACACCACGTGCTCATGTTTAGAGGCAACATACTTATTTGTGCCAGTGGCGGTGGAGACCGCAGGGCCCTGGGGCACAGAAGCCAAAAACTTCATTAAAGCCATTGGCCGTCGTTTGAGGGAGAGGGGCCGAGACCCCCGCTCCGGTTCGTACCTGGTTCAACACATTTCCCTAGCCATACAGCGTGGAAACGCCACGAGCGTGATGGGCACTTTTCAACCGGGTTCGAATCGAGGCGGGCTCTTCGACTGATCACAGTTTAGTTCTTAATTATTGTACAGTTTAGATTAGGCTAGGTATTGTATTAAGTAGTAGGATTAATTTTATAGTATTGTTTTGTTTAGATTATGGTTACTTGAATAAATATTATATATTAACGTCCAAGATATGTCGGATAGTACATCTTTCTGACAAATAAATTATATTTGCTTATCAGAATTGGCCAGAAAGCTAAATAGGAATCGGAAAATCTCGTCGTCCTTATTTGGAATGCAAATTGATGAACTGTTCACTAAATACGCAATAACACCAAAAATTTTAGATTGTTGTAGATAAAGATTAGATTAGCAGATGCCTTAGTAGAAATCATCTATGTGCTGCGACACATCTGCGCAACATTCGGTTGAATACGCGTGCAATGCTTTTCTCTATACCGGCGAAACACCAGTACGCGCCATTTTACCTAGTAGACGCGTATTCAACCGAATGTTCGGCGCCGTACATTCCGCAGATGCTTCGTAGCACTACGAATCCATCTTGAATTATATAAAAAAGGTTTTATTTGTACATCAAGGTAAATAAAATAACTTACCAAACATAGGTTCGCTGATACACGCTTTTACTGTACCATCGAAGGACTCTTTCCAACCCACTTCTTCCAGCTGAAAAAAAAATACAATAGAGATATTAATAATATTATTAAATTTTTAATAAAAAAATAAAAATAAAATATAGGTACAATATTATCAAACAAAAACCACATGCAATAAAATATAAATCGTCGGCAAATTGCATGATTCTACAATGATGACTATACAAACGCGCGCTGGTTTGCGAAATGCCGATGGCAAATGAAGTAGGTAACCATGATTTGAGATTAAATAAAATATGTTGGTCCACAAATCCGATTCAGTCGATAAGGTTAGCGAGGATCGAAGCGACGTGCATGTTAGGTTTCTTTTTTGACCACAGCACATGAGACGAGCGAGCGTGCCGGGTGCCAGAACCGATTCGCTACTGTTCACCTGGGCATTACAACAGTCCATGGAAGATCTCTCCTTCCCCCCCACAACGTGTATATATAAGAGCCTTACTAACCGGCACACATGTACGGTCGTGTATCCGCCACGCGCACGCCACGGCGGCGTACGTGGCGCTGTTCAGACACGCAGCTTCGTTGTTGTGCTTCGAACACTTCTCACCGGTCTCGAATGTGAGGGCGTCCGAGCGGAGGCGGCCGTCGAAACTGTAGGGGAAAAGAAGAGACAATGGATATTATCAAACACTAGACTTCGAAGCATGTCTGGAGTTACGCTTAGAGATAGAGTGAGAAATTGTGTGATTAGAGATCGATGTAAATTGAAAGAAGATGTTGTGACAAGAATAGAGAAGGGTATGCTTCGTTGGTTTGGTCATGTGGAGAGGATGAGTGATAGCAGATGTACGAAAGAGATATATGGAGCTAAAATGAGTGGAAGTGTCGGCAGAGGGCGCCCTCGTAGGACGTATTCTGATCAAATCAGTTGCGTCTTACAAAAAGGGGAGGTGCGGAGTACTCGAAACCGACGGGCATGTATGAAGAGATGTATGGATGTGAATGAGGCAAAAGATGTATGTAAGGATCGTAGTAGATGGCGCGCTCTGGTCTCTGCCTACCCCATTGGGAAAGAGGCGTGACGTTATAGATAGATAGATATAGATAGATAGACTTCGAACATTGACCTTAAATACTATTGACTTTCTCACATAAAATCTTAGCAAATTGTTGTCTGAATTGATACAATAACACACACAAATAAAGTATGCATGCTGCTGGGTAACAATATATGTTGCATTTGATTTCTAAACTTAGTCGTATTTGGTGTGTTTACAGTCAGTTTTATGACAAAAAAGCTCTTTTGACTCTGCCATTTTTGAAGCAGATTGTTTATCTAGACCTCGAACGATTTTCCATGTAAACTCATAGTTTGGGCAAAGACTGCATCCCAGTCAGCTGTGGCGATCGTACTAATATTGCCCCATCTATATTTATGTAACGGCCGACCTAAGACCGCACTTTATTTAAGATTTTCTAGAATCTAACAGAATAGTAGGTATCTTTAAGTCTAGTAGAAAATGATCAATGAAAGGTACTATTAGCGAATTAACCAGTTTCCTAGTTCATAAAACCTATAAACACTTATTAAGATTTAGATACACACTCTAGCGTAAGTTGTTTAATATATTGAATCATTAGTCATTACTAAGGATATTATGGACTCCACAATCCGCAATTCTGCCCTCAGATTACGGATTTACGAACTCTGAAGAAGCTTTTTTCCTCCGAAACGAGAAAGCGCCAGTTTTCCAATCTTCCTCTCGTAAAAACCCACATTTGATCGCTGGGCCAGCGGAGGACAGTTAACAAGGAGATAATGGGTAGCTGTTTATTGAGGAAAAATACAGTGGTTAATAGTAATAGTATAAAAATATAAATGTGTTAAAAATCTGAACTAAACAGAGAGTCCGTCGCGGTTCGTTTCTGGCCTAAACGAGCCCATAACGCTTGCGGCGTTACCCCGTTGGATCGCTAAGGCAAGTGTTGAGCCAGAAAGGAACCAGGAGATAATAGTATAACAACTAAGAGGACGGAAATACGTCCTGAAAACATGTAAATTAGAATAAGAATAGAGTAAGAAATATGTAAATAAGTATGTTGAGTTGCATACTGACGTATGTAAACTCACCATACAAAGAGAAAAACTCAAAAAATATGTTAGAAATAAGTATAGAATTGTAACACTGAAGAACCTGTTTAAATGTCATAATAAAGACGACGTATTGTAAGTTTTTAATTGAAATAAAGATTGAAAAAAGAAGGAAAATAAAAGAAAGAAAATAGCATAGTAGTATTGGTAGAGATAGAGGGAAACCCCACCCTGTAAAAATATAAAAGGATGATGAAAAGAAGAAAGATATAGTATGAAGCACGGTAGTACGAGAGGCATAAAAGAGAGAACTAGAATGAAAGATTATTTAGAGAGAACAGGCTCCGATCATGTTGGAGGTAGGAAAAAAAAAAAAAAAAAAAAAAAAAAATAGTATAACAAGATACTAACCCGCCGTACATGACGGCGGTGCGGCGCTGCGCGAGAGGCAGTAAGGCCGCCGCGTGCGCAGCGCGCTGCGACTCCGGCGGCGGCGTCGCTTGTCGCCACTCCGAACATCTGCAATCAACAGTTACTTATGTAGCGGCCCGCATTATAGAAGCATTCATTAAATTACTTAGGGCCATATCGTCGCCCTAGATGTAACACCCTGCGATCAAATATAGGTAGATTTTTAAACGCTGGTTTAAAAATGGAACCATCAAAACAAGGCGCAATCTGACAGTGCGCCTTGTTTCGCTCTCATTCGCTAATTGACCGCGCTAACCGTGTGACGCTCAACAATGCCGAAGTGTGCAGTTAAAAACTGCAAAAACAATACACGAAAAGTGCAAAAAAAAGATGGTGTGTCATCCTTTCAGTAAGTATCAATTTGTATTTACATTATCTTTAATATTTGTCATATGATGAATATTTGAATATTTGTCGTTTGATGTTTTGTCATATATCATGGCATTTAATCGCATTTGTTCAATATTTTTATTCATTTACAATCTCACGGCAAGCCCGCAACTATCCCTATCCCTCTCGCGTACGCTGTTCATAAGCGACATGTCTCGTTCCTGCGTGTAAGGTGAGAAGGCAATAATAAGAAACTTGCCTGCGTTAGAAAAGTATATCGATAACGGCTGTTGGCGACGACCTTGATAAGCGCAGTTCAAAAATGATGTTACACGCATATCCTTTGTATCGATTTTGTACCTTATTGTTATACGGTAAGGGTCATTTCAAAATGAATATTTTTAATAAGTAAAAACTGAAACAAACGGCTTACGGCGTTATTACTGAGCATTAAGGTCTATGTCAAAATGAAAGGCTGAAGAGGTATATTTTCTATTATATCTGTATATGTAAGAGTTGACGCGGGGCCGCAGATCGGGTTTGATTTTGTATGAGACTATTCATCTACCTATATTTGATCGCAGGTAACACCTCGTAAGCAGCAGTGATGCAATGTGATGGTGTAACAAAACACATATTAAGTATTACTAGGGTGTTTTGTTTGGCCAAGGTACTTCAGCCCATCAAACTGAACAACTTTCAATAGGGAGCCAACTAAGAAATAACGAATAATAAATCGGCTGTTCCAGAAGGTGTAGTACTAGATACTCTTTCTTATATTGTGACCAAGGTCTTTACCTGACATCGTATAGCATGACGCCTCCTGAATAACACCTGGACCCAGACACGTTGGAGACGGCCGAGTCGTTGTGCGTGTTACCCCCGAACACCAGCATTATACCTGCAACAGTTTACACCTTATTAAACTCTATTCTTTAATTACTAGACACATTTTAATGATGTATTCAGAAAATATTATAATAAACCTTGGCATAAGGGACAGGGAGTCAGGGATATCTAGAAAAAGACTAAAATTTTTGAAGCACCATTAATCTTTACTTACAAAATAACGACTTGTACATAAACACAGTTTTTGGCATTATATGGGCCTAAATGTCTTAAGAAAGAAATAGACAGGCGCATAAGACTAGCATGGGCGGCCTATTCCAAGATTGAATTCGCCTTCAAAATGAAAATTAAGGCTGAACAGAATGCTCGCATACATGACCAGTGCACCCAAGAGGTGCTCACCCACGGAGCAGAGACATGGGTTTTCACAAAGGAGGTCACCAACAAACTCAGAGTAGCGCAGAAAGCTTTTGAGAGGAAGATGGTAGGAGTTACGCTAAGAGACCGAAACCGAAACGTATGGCTCAGAAAAAGTCACTGAATGACGTCATCAAGCGTATCGCGAAGCTCAAGTGGCAATGGGCTGGGCATATCGCCAGAAAAGAAGGCTCGTGGGGCAAAGCACTGGAGTGGAGACCCTGGGGAGAAAAACGCCCAAGAGGAAGACCGCAATTGCGTTGGTATGACGATATCAAAACAAAAGAACAGCTGGAGTCAAATGGATAGAGACAGCGGCGCAAGATCGAGAGGAATGGCATAGACTGAAGGAAGCCTACACTATTATGGGTGAAAAAGGCTCAGAAGAAGAAGTCTTAAGAAAATTGTATTGTTACCCGGGGACACAAACACCGCTGAGTGTAGATATCTAGGCGTGGGCGCTGAGGGTAGCGGCCTCCATATCCTGTTCTCCACGTCGTATTCGTATAGAGCAGACGACGGCGCCTGCAAACAAGTTACGATACATTTGTTAGGCAAATATTATTAATGCATAAATAGGTTTAATAAATACCATGATCAAGAAATAGAAATAGTTTTTTTATATACAAAATTAGCCTTTTTCTCGTGACCACAAAAATAAAATAATTATCGCTACATAAAACAAGCTTCGAACAATCGGCCGCTATCGATACATTATCACATAACGCGCATTGGGGACTTACGACCTCTACGCGCGTTATGTGTGAGTGAATTGACAGATGTCGCTTGTTTTCTGTAGGATTTTTGTTTACATTTATAATCTCTACCAATGTTCAATGGGTTCTGTAGTAGTAATAGTAATATCAAAGATTGATTTATGAACAAAAAGACACTTGAGCTAATCGAAAATGTCGAAACCTCGTGGTCAGCTGGAAAACGCACTATATACACTATCATCCGACCACCTTCCGAAGCGCGGAAGAGCCGATCCACACAGCGCAGTGCGGCGCCTGAGCGGTGCCACTCCGCAAAGATTTCGCCGCACCTCCCGAAGGTGCCACTTTGACCACCTTCCGAAGGTGCCACTGTAGCAGGATTCAAGCTATATCCAACCTAAGATCCTCCTACTGTTTCTGGAGGTTGTCTATCATTAGGGTTGTCAAGACTGCATAGGTAGCATGACACCGTGATATAGCGCTATCATAACTTCGCTCTCTTTCTATTTGCGCGCGAACGAACGAGATAAAAGACGTGATACAGCCGTATCACGTGTAGCATGCTACAAGTGCTGGAGACTAACGTAACGTTAATGTAACGTGTGATGTTCAGACACAATGTATTATTTATACACAGTATATTATACACAGTATTATTGAATGAATAAATGAAATGAAATGAAATGATTGCTGCCAAGGGTCTAACAACTTGATAATAATGCATACGATACCTGTTGTGCCTCAGACTCGGAGACTAGTCCGCCGTGCACGTAGACCCGCCGCGACAGTTCATCCCACACGGCGCTGTGACCGAAGCCCGCGCGAGCGCTCCACCCCCGCGTCTGCACCGACGACCACACGCCTTCCTCTACGTAGTACTCCTGCAAACATACATTATCATCATCAGCTCACAGATTAAAACAATTTAGTATAAGAGCGTCGCTAGAGCGTTGCGGAGAGCTACGGACACAGTTTCGAATAATAAATAACGCTCACAGGCACATACATTGTAATGATCCTCAGGCTTTTTGTTATGGGAACCATACAACAGACACACTGGACAGAGTTTCGGTACTACTGGTGAAACGTGGATGTTCTGAAGTTTCAGAATAACTCTGGCACCCCCTCGGGGAATATAAGCATATGCTCATGACTATATTCCCCGAGGGGGTATTCTGAAACCTCGGAATATCCACGTTTCACCAGTATACCGGAACTCTGTCCAGTGTGACGGGAGGTGAGCCCGTCGCCACTTATAATAGTGGGTCCAATACATGCCTCGAAATTGAAGCATGTAGGTTTCCTCACGATGTTTTCCTTCACCGAAAAGCCAGTGGTGTTACAAATCGTACATAAATTCCGAAAAACTCATTGGTACGAGTCAGCCTGGACGGGGATCGAACCATCGCCTCCTGCACGGCAGGCAAGGTTACTCGGGGAATATAGTTGTGAGCAAATGCATCGTTAGACAAACCTGTACAAAATGCAGGTAGCCGTAGTGGGGCGAATGTCCGAAGAACACCAACATAACAGGCTTCCGCGTGACCCCCAAGTAGACCATCACAGCCGTGTGACCCGACACGTGGAGACCACCTGCAAACAATGTTGAAAATACATTAAAAGACTGTCGAAAAGACCAACAACCTCGTGGCGAAGCAGAATCGGCTGAGATTATAATTATTTCAGTAGCAACAACACATATCTCTTCTTAGAAGTTTATTTTTATTTTTTTTGATCTTATGCCACTAGGATGTTCTGAAGTCATTGCCAACGAACTTAGAGGCCATAGGTTCAGACGAATATTTTCAACCTTATGCCACTTATGACGAAATGGTGAAGTGGTAGCTTGTAATGATAGAAGCACATACCACAATGTTTTAAAGGCGCCTGCCTGTGCGAGGAGCAGGCTACGGGAGTGGCGTTGTTCCACTGGGGCCGACCAGCGTCCAACTTGATGCGCCATATCTCGTTCGTCACTTCCCCCGCCCTGCCTTCCAAGCCGGCGAGACCGCCCCTGTAACGGTAAAACACATTTTTCATAATTAATACAAATATCATCATCATCATCCTATCATCGTCCACTGCTGAACATAGGCCTCTCCCAAGGCGCGCCACAAAACTCTGTCCTTGGCCTTCCTCATCCAGTCGCTCCCCGCTACTTTTTTAGTAGAGCCGCCGGGAACTAGGGGCCGGGGCCATGTGGGACTAAATTCCATATTTGGGAGGTAAAATGCCATAATCACCACGCTTGTCAGAGCGGGTTGGTGATCGCAGGGATATATCAGTTGTACCGGTGATGCTGCTGCCCATCATCGGCCGAGGAATTTTGGTGTAGCCTGTTTTGGATGGATATACCGCCATCAATCGCTGTTTGATATATACAAATATATCAAACAGCAATTACTACGTTTACTAGAAAAAATTGGCTCACAACCTTCACAAAAAATAAACTATATACAGCCTTAGATCAAAGTAAAATTAATGGGCACGCCTTACGCGAACATTTCAAACCAGAAAAATGAGGCAAAACAAATGAATGATAAACTTCAAATTTGTACCGAGATGACAGACAATTGCCCTAGTTTGTATGGACCAATTGCCCAAGTTGTGTGCTTCAACTTAACGCGCTTTAGGCCTATCCATTAATTTTACTTTGATCAAAGTATACAGCCACACATGACACTATCAAACTCGCGAACATACATCGACATTCTCTATACTATTGCTATACCCACAGGGGCACTTGCTAGCTGGCATGGTATGGTCTATGGGCGTTAGTTTTCTCTCGAATTAGTAATCCAAAAGCAGAATTCTTCGGTTATGGTTTCGAGCATCAAAGCGTCACTAAGTAGAGCACCTAGGCTCACCTATATTTAGCATGTTGTACTACTATATTATACATTAGTCCCTACTCACCCTCTCTCGACGTCGTCCACAGCTACCACGCCGCCGTAGACAATAAGCTCGTCCTCGTAGAGTACCGCAGAGTGCGCGAACCTGGACAGTGGCGCTTCACCGTGCGTCTCTATTGGTGACCACTTGTTTTGACTCACGTTGTATCTGAAATTAAGAAACAATAGTACATTATAATAAAAGTGAGCTAAGTTGGTAATTACACTCGAGGCTTAATTGCAGAACGAGCCACAGGGGAGTGCTGTAAACGAGCCGAGACTGTAATGACAGATCACGCGTTTCATACGTTTATCAACACACATGTGAGGAAAAAATACATAAAATGTAGTAAAAAGATTTGGAGAAATATTTGTGAAAAATGGCGCCCATATTTCTTTCTTCCTGCGCAGTGCACCTGTATTTACATAGCTTATGCGAGAGCACAGGTATTGCCTCACTGTGCGGTAACGTAAAGTGAAACGCAATAGTGTTTTAAAAAATTGCATTATTAACATAAAAGCGGTGCGATAAGGTTCACTTTAAGGGCAAGTGTGTAGAAAATAAATTGTTTTGTAACTTAGTGGAGTTGAGGGTAGTGATAGACATGGAAGAAATAACGACTCAATCACGAATGGAGTGTTTGATTTCTGCCCTGTAACACTTTAGACTGTAACGAACACAAGATAGCCTATCTAACAGATATATGGCAAATAAATAGTATTCGATTTTGGTCTATTTATCCGTTGTATAGAAACAGGCTCTAAAAATAGCAAGTAAATCTTCCTCTCTATGAGGCCTAACCGCTCGAAACACGGTTTTAAATAACAATACGAAACACTCACATTTAATGGGTTAATTCTTACCTATACAAGAAGTGTGTATCAGAGAACGTCTCTCCCCCGACGCTGAGCAGTTGGTCGCGCCACACGAGCAGGCGGTGGCCGGCCACGTGTGGGGCGGGGTCCGCGTCTCCCCTCCCCTCGCCCGCCTCGCGCCACGCCCAGCCCCACCCCGCCGCCGTGACGTCACGGCTGCAGTCCGCACCGCGACGCGACGGCGTGCATGAACAACCGGTCGCGGTGCATATGCCGGCGCCGTAGGCTGCGTTGCAGTCGTCTGCAAGTTGTTAAAGATGCTTTGCTTTATAGACAATAAAGCCGGTCAAGTGTGAGTCGTACTAGCTGAGCATCGAGGGTTCCGTACCACACAACATATTAACTTACAAAAAAATGAGTTTTCTCCGGGACCATTGGCGTGAGACCGACTCACACTTGGCCGGTTTTTATTATTTGTTGTTAAACTGTAGAGTTTGCTCCATAATCACACCAAGTTTGACGATTGTATGTATTACCGTTTTTACGATAAAGCGAGAAGAAAAAACGTTGATAAAATATAGTTTCTTGATATTTTTATTATTTGCTAGCAAATCCGCTAATGTGCGTTATTACGCACATTCTGTGTAGCTGTCTAGTTATTACGGTTCAAAAGTTACAGCCCTCAATAGGTAGGAAAGACAGACAGACGCACGGATGGATGGATAGCATACGCTTACAAATAGGGTAACGTTTTCACCCTTTGGGTACGGAACCCTTAAAAGCACTGCAGAGCGCAACTCTAGGTCAAAGGGCAAAGCCTAGTTAAGAAAACGGAAATATTTTCGTCGAGTGCGAGCGATTTATTTAGTGATTAGATTGAAGCACTCGCTAATCTACTGCGGATTGTTCAGACATGTTTAGCTACTAAAATACTAGCTACCTACTCGAATAAAATACTAGCGTAGCGTAGCGTAGCTACTAACTGTGCTTAAAATGGTATCTTATTCAAGATATTAACAAACACAAAACATATCATAGTATACAGGGTGTAAGGGACGTTTTGTATGGGACAGCTGTTTTTTTTTCGCGTTTCCTGAGGTAGGCTCCATAGTGAAAGTTGTTCAGTTTGAGGGTCTGAGTTCACCGTTTCAGTTTGCGGAGGGCTGTCCATTACACCCTGTATATCTGTACAGCCAAGGAATTAGTCAAGCACTTGAAGATTTTCTGTTAAGTCGATAGGGGTATTGACATGAAGTTTGACTTGACGTCATGGAAAACATACACTAACCAACTTAAGACGATTTTCAACGGAAAACTCAAAGGTTGCCAATGAAAGAGCGAAATTGTACTTTATGTCAATACGACTAAAGTTGATTCTTACCTGGACAGAGAGGCTGGTCACAAGCTACGCCGATCCAATCACTCTCACATCTACACGTCCCATCGTCGCATTCACCGTGATCTGTAAAACAAAATCAAACCTTTAATATCATTAAAACTACTTGACTACTTAGTAATGAATGTTCTGTTGACGGCCCCATAGCTCAGTTAGTGGTGAACCTGTCTCCTGATCCGAGGATCATGGGTTCGAATTTCGTAAGGGGCAATTTTTTTTTTTTTTTTTTTTTTTTTAATTAGGTTTGCCAACAGGCTAACATCGTATAATGAATATGTATATTGGTAACCGAATGGATGTTTGATCTATAAACTGGATCCTTCTTATTATGCTGATCGTTTTTAAGGGGATGAGTTTTTCAGACCATCGAACTGAACAAGTTTCTGTATGGGACCAATACCAAAATCGCTATAAAAAACCCAGCGGTCCCATACATTTGGGTCAAAATGGTACAGAAAAAAGTATTGGAGCTAACACAAAAGATCCCACTGGGTCGAAGTGTTGCTGGCCTGCCAGCCCCCACAACAAGATAAGATACATTTGGGTCGAGTACGCTGCGTACGTCAGGTTGGACACCTCCATCGCGTACGCATCGTCTGAAAAGAAGTGGAAGAGCGCGCTATCACCTGCCGCACCCAACAACTATATCACTTACTAGAACAGTTAGTCCGATTATCGTCGGAGGGGTAGGAGTACGCCGCGTACGTCAAGTTGAACCCCTCTATCGCGTACGCATCGTCGGAGAAGACGTGGAGGAGTGCGCTGTCCGAGCACGCTATCACCTGCTGCGTCCAACAACTATATCACTTACTAGAACAATTAGTCCGATGATCGTCGGAAGGGCAGGAGTACGCCGCGTACGTCAGATTGAACCCCTCCATCGCGTACGCATCGTCGGAGAAGAAGTGGAGGAGTGCGCTGCCCGAGCGCGCTATCACCTGCCTCGTCCAACTTGACTCCCCCTTTTCTATGACGCCGCTGAAATTTAACAAGGGACATATTATGATGGGGAGGATTTCACTTGCTTGAATAACAGACGGAAAATGGAGTAAAGCCTTGGCCGAATGGTGGCCAACATTACGCAATAGAGGAGTGGGTCGTCCAGCAGAAAGGTCAACTGATGATATTGCGAAAGTGGCTGGGAAGACTTGGACGCGCGCGGGACCAAGCCATAGGGCTGACAATAACCAGAAAAATGGTGTTTTATAACAGTCTTAAAGCACAAATTACCTGAACACAGCCAGCAACTTCTCAGCGCGGACGCTGTCACCATCATATACATAGAGATGGTCCCATCCGCACTCCGTTGCGAAACTCTCTAGTCGCACCCGTAGCGGCGGCGGCGCGGGACCAAGCCACGGGGGTGACAATAACCAGGAACATTGTGTGCTCACGCTGTAGTTACCGGGACCATCTGTTATGATCCCAGTTGGTGACGTCAGCCTGGAAAAGGCAAACAATTTGTGTAATAAAATGTGGAAGGTTATTAAAATTGCTAGTCATCCATTACAAAATCATGGCAACCATATCGCCATCGTAAAGAATGAAGATAACTGCCAGTAACAAGTCACGTATATGCTATTTGGGTTTAAGATAAAGGTAGAAACGTGTTTATTGGCATTTCGCATCTTCTGTACTTTGCACAGACCTTCTCTGGCGAATTCGGGCAAGCAAAGAGTAGGTCGCCACGCGTGTCCAGTGCGGCAGAGTGGTAGAATGCCGATTACTATACTAACTGACATAATGTTTTCAAGACGTTCCTAAACTATGAAAACCCACGCCACGATGATAAATAAAACATATATTTCAGTATTATTGATTATAAACATTTTACAGCCATGTTGTGCTATTTCAAATCAAATTAAAGATTGAAAAATTTGTCTCGGGCGGGACTTGAACCCACGCCACCACCACCACTTTTTCAATCTTTAATTTCATATATTTCAGTTTGATATAAGAGTAAAAAGCCTTGGCGTGAATGCTGGCGACATGAGCATACTTATGCGGTTCATTTGGAACCCTTCCGTCTTTTCTACGGAACCCTAGAGTTCCTCGTGTTATATGAGCGTTTTGAACATCAAAGCTCTAGCCCACAAACACCTCATTTCATTACAAAACAATAACTGCCTCCGTGGTCTAATGGTTAGAGCATTGGGCTCTTGACACGGAGGTCGTGGGTTCGATTCCCACGGGGGGCACCTAGTGAAATGTCACTTTGTGCGTTTTTCCCCAGTTGGTTAGGACATTGCAGGCTGAGTCAACTGATTGTCTGAAAAGAAAGATGATTCCGTGCTTCGGATGGCACGTTAAGCTGTTGGTCCCGGCTACTATCTCTGGTGGTAGTAGTCGTTACATAAAAACCACGTCAGAGGCCGTAAGGCGGTTTGAATAAACTCTGACACCAGGGCTTTGCAGCCCACTCGATAAGAAAAGATTACAAAACAATACAAAATAGCTACACACAAATAATAAACTCTATACCTATAAAATGTTATAAATACTGATGACATGAATGTAAAGTACATAAAAGTCATTGTCGTGCCCCAGAAGCGGCAATTTTATTGAGTTTTTGAAGTTTATTGTGGAACAGAAACGACAATGTTATGGATATACAGGGTCGAACTTAATATGCTGACACTTTTTTAAGGGGATGATCAGACCATCAAACTGAACAACTTTCTCTATGGCACCAACATCGAAATCGAGAAAAAAAAATCAGCTGTCCCATACATTTGTATGGGACAGCTGATTGATTTGCAGTTGTGTATCGAGCGGGAGATCTTTTTTTTCGCGATTTAGATGTTGGTGCCGTAGTTAAAGATGTTCAGTTTGATGGTCTGAACATTCCCTTAAAAAAGTGTCAGCATTGACCCTATTGAATACAAAATAAGAAGTTTTTTTTTTTTTTTTGCAGCCGCGACTTTGTACGTGATCATAGAAAATTTCTATGATCAGACAGAGGTGCTATTTTTGAATTTCACTTACAAAAACATGATCGAATGATGCATAATCTCCATAGTAATTTTGACATTTTCTGGAGCTGATTTGAACGTGTGATTTTCAAAAATACCCCTACAGCGCGTGGCAGGTATGTATTTCTATAAGAAATACTGTGGCTCTTGAAAACTTTTTTTTTTCGATTTAGATTAAATAAACAATAAATGTTAGTAAAAACCAAATGTATGCGTGATGCGAAAACACGACAAAACTTCTAAAATAAATCATTATTTTTCAAATATCTTCAATGTACAGTTATGCAAAGTTTAAAATTTTACTGTAGGTATGTATGACAGGATTCTTCTTAATATGCTGACACTTTTTTAAAAGGATGATCAGACCATCAAACTGAACATTTTTCTCTATGGGACTAACTTTGAAATCGAGAAAAAAAAAATGTGTTGTCCCATACATTTGGCTCGAGTAGGTTTGCAGTTTTGTATTTATTTTATTTTATTTATTTATCATATATCATATCGTATGGAAGAGTTCTTTCTGTGGGTAGAGTTGATTTTTTTTCGTGATTTCGTTTTTGGTACATAAAGAAAGTTGTTCAGTTTGACGGTCTGATCATCCTCTTAAAAAAGTGTCAGCATATTAAGTTGGACCCTATAGATATAATACTCAAACAAGATCTGAGTAAAGTAACCTTTTGCAACAAACACAACATATCTCCATTCAATCATGGATAAGAGTCGAATACTAGACAAATACAGATTTTTATTATCTCCTTCAAATTTGACCTTTGTTGTAGCTTAGAGGTCAAAATTTGCTATTATAATGCAATTTGATCTAAAAGTCAGATACATAGTATAATCTAGTCAAGTGGTAGCAGTAACTTTAGATTTTGATGTAAATTTAAATATTCTATAAGGTTGCCAACTCGTTTATACAATGTCACTACATAATGAATCTTACTGCCTTTGTAATAAAGTCTAAAAGTTACATAGTGCTTTTAGGGGCAGATCATGCATGGCTGATAAATACTCTCGCGAAAAGGAAAATAATATCATGAGGAAACTGGAAACCTAACCAGGCCTCCGTGTAGGTGCCGAGATAAGTACCCATACTCAGTCGCATCGTACGCGATGCGCTTGCTTGATTTCTGCCACTCGCACCAGTTGGCAACGTCGCATAAGCACGCGCACGCACGCCGCGCGATGTACGAAGTAATAACGACGCTGTGGCAAGCTGCACTAGGTACCTTCTTACGCGTACCGTGTGGCAGTAGAGGGTCCTTATCAGAAAGACAATCTAGTAAGAATTTATCGTTTTCTAAGGAAGTGAAATGTCTAAGAAAGGGATATGTGGAAGAGTTTAGGGGAGACCTTTGCCCAGCAGTGGGACGAAATAAGTTAAAGAAAAAAAAAGAAGGAAGTGATGTATCTGTTACGCAGTAACTAGTAATCTGTGACGTACTTTAATAGGTCTGCTGGCTCAGTGACCCAAAAAGACACTCCACGAACCTGTGCAACCTCCTTGCCAGTTGCTGGCGTGAAACGAGAAAAGGCTATTAGTCTGAGGACCATCAGCAGTTCCTTTGTATGTAACGATGGTTGCAGGCATGCCTTTCTAGTGTCAGACTACATTCATTTCAATTTATCATCATCATCAGCCTATATACGTCCCAAGTCCCACTGCAGGGCACAGGCCTACCGCCTAGGAGGGTGTTTGGGCGTTAGTCCACCACGCTTGCGGATTGGTAGACTTCACATATGCATCAGAATTTCATCAGTCTGTAATATGTACATAAGTTAGAATAACTCATTGGTACGTGGCATCTTGTCTGAGCGGATTCGAACTTTTTTTTTATTTAATTCCTTTTTTGTTGGTGACTGATGATTTAGGTATATTTCTTTTAAATCCTCAATCAAAACTAGGTCTTATCTTAGTCCTTAGAACCTAGACACTAAGTATGATTCAAGGAAAGTCAATCTACTTATTAACTTCTTATGCAAAAGATAATTGACAGAGATGAAGGTTCTTAGAAATGATTATATTATAACTAGGTAGATTAAAACGGTGATGTGGTTAGGATTTTAAAGAAATACTTAGATGTTTTGACACTGAATTCAGATTGAAATGAAAAGAAATGAAATTAGAAAAAGTTGTAGCTCAATGTGCCCACAACTACATAATAATATGTGTAGATATAGACTAATAAATATGCACTGACATATTTTTAAAGATATGCATTTCTGAGGGTTGCGTGAAATAAAAATTTAATGTTACTCCAAGTCCATTTTTGTCCTGAGGACTAGATTGAGGAACCGCATCTCATCCTCATCATCTATAGTAAAACAAAAGTTTATGTTCTGAAAGCTAAATCCAAATTGTTTTAGTAGTTTTTATGCACAAACGAGCAGATAAAGTTTCAGACACAAATTCAAAAAATGCCCATAATCCATTTCACTTATTTATAAACATACACATTTGTAAGTAGTTACTTAGGTATCGTTAATTTTTAAACATTATATTACTCTCGCTTGCACTGCATTTCCACCAGTGTCAAGTAGTTGGTGGGAGTTCCTGTCCCAATCTCTAAATGAAGAGACCATGGAACATATCCTTTCTGACTATGATGTCTTGGCGGCAAAACGCATGTGCCTACCCAAAACCAGGAGATCTTAGGTATCTTCCCCTCAATGGTATTGCCTCCTTCATTGACCATATATTTGAAGGGTGAAGAAAGCAAAAATAAAGTATTGGGGCTAACACAAAAGATCCCAACTGGGTCGAAGTGTTGCTGGCTTGCCAGCCCCCACAACAAGATAACATATCCCAATCTCAAGGATTGTTTTTGAACAAAAACACAGTTGAGAAAAGATTTCAGAGCCTTGTGGCAAGCTTAAACGCGAACCTCGTGAACACAACACGATTGTGACTCCTAGGTCTCCTAGGTATAATAAAAGGGTTCGAAATTATCAAGATAATTATTTTCTTATATTATCAGATTATTATCCAAGCTGATTCTTAGTTTTGAGAGAAATTTCTAGCAATAAGTTCTAAAATTGCTGTTTTTGCTTTAACTCAGCGCTCTAATCCAGACCAAACAACACCTAGTTTTTGACGTTATAGTTTCTCATCACAATGAATAACAAATAATTCAGAAAAACAATAGAAAACAGTGACAACAAAAATTATTTCATGTTTGTGAGCTTCTTTTTTCGGGAACCATTATCGGAAACATGTGGCGTTAAATTGCTAGCGCAAGCTTTTTGTGTTTCCAATCAATTTTATAATTATCAAGATAATTATCGACGTATAATTATCAATATAAATTATCAATATAATCAATATAATGATAATTATCACTTCGAACTTTGAATAATAGTTTAAATAAATTTTGATTCTTTCAGTTTTTAAATGTATACTGGTACCACCATTTCTTTTTAATACACACTAAAAATCAAAATAGGACAAACAAAAAGGGTTATAAATAGGACAAGGAGTCATGTTGCAGGGTTTGCCTCGAACACTTGTCTTTCGCGTGGTGTTCACGCGGTTCGCGTCTCAGCCTGCCACGAGTCTCTAAAATCCTTCTCAGTTGTTCTTACTCAAAAACAATCCTAGAGATTGGATAGACACTCCCTCAAACTACTTGACACTAACGAAATCTAACAAGGAAACACCATTAAATAAAAATAGAATAGAATAAATAGGACAAACTAGAAGTATTTTGTAAATATTTTGTCCAGTTACTAAAAGCTGTTTATACATTTTTCTTGTTTCAGCGTCTTCCGTCAAGTCAATGGCATGTCATAGTTTGACTTGCATATCTACTTCAGCTGTGCTGCACTATTCCACTATCTCACAACCAAACTGTCCTTTTATCTAACAGCATTTAAATAATATCTACAATTAATAATACAAACCATGACATTGAAAAGGTCAAAGACATGATGATTCAAGTGCTTAACTGCAGCATGATAACTGTAAATAACAGTACATTAATTATTGTTTATGAAGTCAGCAGGCAGCATCAAATATGAGCTGAATTCACCATTATAAAATGTCCCAGTACTATAGTTCATTCCCATAAATATTCTGGTTGAAAATCTTCTTGTGTGTTCTAGCATAAGCATAGCATGTGCTCACGACTATATTCCCCGAGGGGAAGTCTGAGATAGTCCGAAAACTCAGAACATCCATGTTTAACTAGTACATAGTACCGAAACTATGTCCAGTGTGGTGGAGAGTGACCCCGTCTCCACTTGTAATGGACAGTGAGCACAATACATGCCTCGAAATTGAAGCATGCAGGTTTTCTCATGATGTTTTCCTTCACCAAAAAGCCTGTGGTGTTACAAATCGTGTAAATTCGATGACTAGCTAAATCCTGCAACTTAAGCAGGTTGTGTATTGAGCTACCCTTGTTATTTATAAACCCAGAAGATATTGTGCCGTTCATCCGGGTTTCCCTGAATTTATCCTAGTTTGATGGGTATCCAGGGACGTCCGGGCAGGGTCATAAAAATAGTGTCCGGGTAAAATTTTGGTTATACATATTGCAATGCCTTATCCTGGACTTGGCCTCATTCTAAGAAAAAATATCATTGCTATGCTCTAGTGGCATGCACTCCATATAGACAAAAATACAATAAAACCCTCATAATTTCTATCATTTAACACATTTTGACTAAATGACATTTGGTTGTTTGATTACCTATCTGTTTTAAAACAAATCAAAATCCCATGGAAAGAATGGATGAGAGCAGATTGACGAGTGCAATTTATAAGGCAAGCGTAAGTGGAAATGTTGGAAGGGAACGGCCTAGACATACATATACGGACCAATTTGGTGACATGCTTAATAAAGGCCAGGTCAGATCTACGCGAAACCAATGAGCATGCATGAAAGGTCTAATGAATGTGGAGGAAGCTAGAGAGGTTTGTCAGGATCGTAGCAAGTTGCGTTCCATTGTCTCTGCCTACCCCAGTTGGAGACAGGTGTGAGAATTTATACAAAATCCAACACAAACAAAATATGTTAAATGCTAGAACTTATTACGGTACTTATTTGTTCGCCACTGCTACACTCAAGGATGTCCCGTTTTGAAAAAAAAAATTTCATATTATGCATACCGCTGCGACCGCACGCTCTGACAACTAGAATTTTTCTGGACTGTCCAAAACTTCTGATTTTACTTAAATGTCCAGGGTTTACAAAACTTTGATTTTATTTTGATCGAAGTTTACAAAGACTTTGTCTAGCGATGGTGATTTTAATGATGGCAGCCCTACTATGGGTACTTTCATATTAGAATATTATTTTGAATACCTACTGCAGGAACATTATCTAGGTTATTCAAGAGATCAGCAGAATTGTCAAATTAGTCGTGAATAAAAACATGACCTGACAGCAATCATCAAAACAACCTCCCTAAATGTACTTAAATCAAACGCAAACAGTATCAAAGCCATCTAACATTTAGCATCCTAGCTTAGCTCCGCAAGAAGCCAAACTAATTGGATAATCCCAGCTTTCTCCTGCGAAAACTTCATTATGACAGACCAGGTCACTGAACTGGTCATAAGGGCAGACCGCGAGAAAATATGCTGAATTCAAGATGCACAAAAACCAACTTACTTGACTTTCCCGCCACAGTATTGGCACTCAGGACCTTGCCAACCCTCGAAACACACGCAAGATTCATTCCTACACACACCATTTATACAGTTATGTTCACCACATCTGGATAAAACACCGTCGCAAAACAATAACACGATGAGCACAGAACAGAGGAACGGGGAGAACCATGAGTATTTTCGTCTGTATTTAGATTTGAAGAGGAATAAGAACATTTGTAGCGATTCTACCATTTTGCTGTATGCATTTTCAACGAGTTTTTTGTGGCTCGGGTGTAAAAGCGGCGAGATGTCGAAGTTTTCGTACGGTACTAAATTTGGGGTTGTCGGCGCGGAATTTTGTTTACCCAAAATGACCCAAATCCGTTTGTGACACTGACAATTTGCGATACCGCGCGCGGCCGCGTGGACTTAATTTAGACGTTTTGATAAAACTTATTTTTTTATATTTAAAATAATTACCTTTTGCTTGCGACTAGCACTGCATTACTGGCAATGTCAAGTGGTTCAAGTCTTTATTACTTTTTGGAGTCTTCTATCCCAATCTCAAGCATTGATTTTAAAAAAAACATTGTTAAGTAAGCAGAGATGGTGGAGCCTAGCGGCAAGCTCAAATGCGAACCGCGAGAACACAACGCGAATGACACAACGACTTGCGGCTAAACTTGCAACGTGACTCATTTAGTTACGATTAATCAGCAGAAGAAAAGGAAAACTATATATTTTTAAAACAAAAATACCCATAACGAATTACCAATAAACCTACTGAGTTATATGACATGACACATGAATTACATATTGTTGAAAGGCATTTATTTTTAATGTTTTATAGTTATTGCTCTTACGGTAAATAATGGTAGAATCTCCCCATTACATGGGTAATCGTTTTGGTCTTGTAACACCAAGTTGACATTTCAGTGTTACTAGTAGTGAAAATAAATTCGAAGCATTTTGTTCACAGATTGAAAATTTCTTTTAACAAAATATAAAATGTCGTTACATTATTTTTAATTATTTTATCTTTTGATCCTTGCTAATTTTCTTACAATTTCCATGTATTAAGCTTATTTTAAAACAACCGTTTATAAAAGCAGGCATCTACTAGCGCCATCTATGAATGATTATGAGTATCAGTTGTTTTCGCAAATATCGCTAGATGTCGCTACTAAGAATTTTCGGGATTTCATTTTTATTTTCGAAATCAATTTTTATTGACTTTCTAGGAATGTTCGACAGTTAATTCTCAATCACATTTCAACTTACATAGATATAGGTACAAGTCGTCCTTTTACCTTTAAGTGGCGCCCTCATCACAATATTTACTATTTCTCAGTCAAGAAAGACTAAATTAAAAAAGTGGTTAAAAAGAATACAACGAAAATAGCTTTTAGGCTTTTGTAGTAAGCTGGAGTACCTAAATTTTTATTTTGGTTTTTCATTATTTTGATGTAGTTTAGTAACTTTAATAGGTAACGTCCAGTCACTTGGTAGTTAGGTATAAAACATACTTATAATATTACTCTTTGTATAAAACCAAATAACTAAAAACCTTTTAAAGAATATTATTTGTCGACACTTACCGCATCAAGGACAACAAAAGCTCGGCAAAAACGACATTGTTCTAAGAATGAGAGTCATCTCAGAAATTACTCTACTTTTCTTTTGTTGCGAAAAAAAGACCTTTTTTTACATCGACGATTTTTCATGTTTTTCCGTGTGGAAACTGTCTTGCTAATAATAGTCTGATGTAAATAAAGTCTGTCTTTTTATGTGAGTAGGTAGGTGCCTAAATATTGCACTAAAATAAATAAGGCACTTACTTTCAATGTTAAGTAACTAGATAATTTTTAAGTAAGTATAATATACCCACTTACCTAGGACCTAGGTTGTTGTATACTTTTTAACTACTAAGCATTGAGAAGTACCAGGAGAGCACATGAGTACAAGAGATTAAACGTGTCACCCGTGTCCCCTTGTGTGTCCCCATGTGTCCTCTGACACACTTCTCCTCTCCTGGTACATAAATAGAAAATCTACCATGCAATATCACCCTAAAGGTGGTAAGTATTTTACGTCAACATAATATTGAGTAAAATATGATTTCAAGGAAGTAAAACAAAAGTTTATTAACCCGTAAAATGCGATCGATTCCGTCTCATGACATACATTCAAAAACAAAAAGCTCGATTCTCTCATACATTTCGAAATTTAACGAAAATGCCAAGGTGACTTGGGTTGAAAAGCGGGCTGTGAATAAATGTTATTGCTACGAAAGTAGTATTTTATGATTTCCTGGTTAATTTTCGTTTCATAAGTTTTTGAGAATTTATAGTAGCAGGCTTTCGTGTGGTCCAAGGTTCAATACTGTCTTTCTGTTGCTCTTTAAGCTCGGAGATAGTTTACTTAGTAATTATATAGAGTGAGTAACTACTTAAGTACTTACTTACATTGTTCTTATGCCACTACGAATTCTTTCTTATTAAAATGATTAATGACTTGTGAAATGCTGGACTACCTAGTGTATTGTGTAGTCATGAAAACATTCATTTTAAACTGCCTATTTATTTTCATATTTCAGGTCAGTCACTTAGTAATCATTCAGTATTTTCAGTAGCATAGCGATGGGGGAGCTGGGGGGGGGGGGGGGGGGGGCAAATAAGTTTTTGTTTAATTACTGTAGGTACCTGTACATAATCCTATAGAGATGTTTTGTACCTACGTTCGTAATTATCTCTGGCTCGAACCGATTCGTATTGCTGAGAAAAGTCTAGCTCGCTTCGCTCGGTCTAAGTTTCTATTTTAAAATATATTTGACTACAGCCCGAATATATGTACTCCGGGAGACAGAAACCCACAAAGCTACGCCACTGTCTACACTCTACAAATCAGCACTGCTCACTATAATCAATGGGTAATAACTAATGTTGCCATACCCAAAAGGGTCTTATAATGTACTGCAAACACCTCATACTATCTGTAATTAACACATGAAAGCAATAAACAGTTTTGATTTGATTTGAAAACTGATGGCCCCTGCGTCACCATGCAGGAGTGAAATTTGAAAATGACACGTTCAAAATCATGTTAGAATGACGCATAATCTCCATAGTAATTTTTTCTACTTCTGATGTGAATGTGTGAATTTTAAAAATAGCACTCCAGGCCCACGTGAGAGGAGAGTGGAGTGTGAACGGCACTCGGTGGAGTACAGTGGTGGAGTGCACTCTCCTCTCAACTTTATTCGTGATGGAAGACCTTTGCCTTGTATTGGGAACCTAAAGGATACAAAATAATTCTTGATTTTAAGGCAAGGTCACGTATTTACGGAATAATCTTCAGATCCATAAAATAGTGACATTAAATAAAATTATTAATAAAGTGACTTAGAAATTAACTAATCTAGGATGTGGTGCAGGTTTGGTCCTTGTGGGAGGGTAACCAGAACGCTGGCCGCATTTCCTCGCTGATGGCGATGCTGATCCGTTGAGGAGGAAAGTGTCCAGCCCTTGGGTCCCCTGTTGAGTCTATCGCACAATAAACTTTTCGCACAAAAAAAAATAGGGAAAAACATCAAGGGTAAAGGAAAATATCTAGTAGGTATAGTTTAATTTATGAGACAACTATAGTACATTACACACCGAGGACAGGAAAGTAAGAAAGGTCTCAGATCTCATCGGATCAGATCAGATCTGTGGCTTTCTTATTTACTGTCTGAGGATAGTATACTATTTTTCTCCTCGACGGAGGTGGAAAGCGAAAACTTCGTTTAGCGCAGCGGGACGACAATTGACGCTTTCCGTCCGGAGGGGAGAAAGAAATATTAGCAGTCTTTACTGGAAAATAGGTTGTTTAAATCTAATTAGGTATAGTAGATTTAACTAAACTCTACCAAATTTCAGTTAAATCTATAAGAAATATATTTATAACAACAGTAAAAGGCTGCTATTTAGGTATAGCAGTTTTGTCAATTAGGTATTATTCTTCGGTAGGTAGGTACTGCGTAGAATTATGTTTCTCCACGCAGTACCTAGTGGTTTTCTTTTTATAAATATACAATCGTGAGAGAAGCCGAGTCGTAGATATTTACTTACCACCTCGCTGGGAAGTACCTACAAATTGATGGAGTTTAAATTCGTTTTTAACGTAATAGAGAAAAATATCCAAAACTTTCTCTTCGTCAGCATTAATAGGATAAAAACCTTTTGTTAAAAAATTAACTACCCATGTAACTGAACCGACAACCATAGGTACTTTTTTTAATCCCTTCTAACGGAGTTAAAAAAAAAGCTCCGGCCATTCAAAAGCTGCTATTAATTTTCACATTTTTTCGAATAAAAAGTTGAAATGTGAACGAATTAGTTCACTTTTCAACGAAAATGCTTACGTTTCGACTAATGTCTTCGACGCATGCGATGATGACGCGAACTGTACTTAGTAAAGGTTAAGTTAGGGTTTTTTATCAATAAATAAGTAGTTACTTACTTCCTCGGTCTTAAGTCTTAACAAATGAACGCAAAACCTGAAGGCAATCGTGATCATCACGTCTGGATGGTCTGAGTTCACCGTTTCAGTTTGCGGAGGGCTGTCCCTTACACCCTGTATAAAGGGGTGGTTCAAACTGAACAACTTTGACTATAGAGTTGGCTCTATAGTGAAAGTTATTCAGGTTGGTATATAAGGTGTTTTTTAATTTGTTTACATTTTTAGGAGTTTTCTATTCTATTCTATTTTTATTTAATGGCGTTTCCTTGTTAGATTTCGCCAGTGTCAAGTAGTTTGAGGGAGTGTCTATCCAATCTCGAGGATTGTTTTTGAGTAAGAACAACTGAGAGGATTTTGGAGCCTCGTGGCAGGCTGAGACGCGAACCGCGCGAACACCACGCGAGAGACAAGTGTTCGAGGCAAACCCTGCAACGTGACTCTTTTTAGGAGTATGATCTGACCATCAAACTGAACAATTTTTTTTATGGCACCAACATCGAAATCTGCTATCCATACAAAATTGGAAACCTACTCGAACCAAATGCATGGGATAGCTGATATTTTTGCGATTTCGATGTTGGACCCATAGATAATGTTGTTCAGTTTGATGGTCAGCATAGAGAAGGACCATATAGTATGCCGCTCTCTAGAAATATGGGTTATAGGCGACACGCGGGTCTCAACTGGATGCCAGAGGGCGAGAGACAGAACGACGACTGACTGACTGATTGATGGACGGTAGCCCAGTCATTTTACGGATTTTTGTTAGAAGGGGTGGGGAATTAAGAATGGTACTTTTAATCTGTAACCATTTAGTGACAAAACGACTATCTGAAAACTTATTTTAAAAAAATCACTACACAACATAGAAATCCAAATTGTACCTCCCAGAAGGTTTTTATTTCAGTGCGGTCACACACGATGACGCACTGACGGAGCGGCAGATGTCAGTCCATAGAACCACACCCGGTGCGTCAATGCGTCACCGTGTGTGCTTCTACGTGCGGTTTCATACAACTCCTTGCGTCACAAATGACGGACTGACGTCTGCCGCTGCGTAAATGCGTCATCGTGTGTGAACGCACTAACGTTACCGGTTACGTTTGAGATCATAGCAATGTGTCTGATCACTACAACTAGAGCTTCCAATCCCGCATACCCTCGCGGGATCTCGGTATGAGCGAGATCAACAATTTGTGATGGTGCGGGATCTCGGTATAAAGGGATCCCGCATTTTAAAATAAAAGTAAAGTAAGTAAAGTAAGTAGTAGTAGTAGTAGTAGTAGTAGTGTAGTAGTAGGTAGTAGTAGTAGTAGTAGTAGTAGTAGTTAGCAAACTTTTGTTTAGATGCTGCTGATGCCGGTCGGTCGGTGGATGCCTGACAGCTGTCAAATACAAATACAAATAAACGAAGTCGAGAAGAACTACAAATACAACAAACAAAATGGTGACCACGTGCCCGTAACTAGTTTCAATCCTGCAAATCCCTCGGGATACCGCACGTGGGATCTGCATTGAGCGGGATCCCGGTATTTCGGGATTTCGGTATACCGAGATTGATAGCCCTAAGTTACTACCAAAAGGAACCTGTGAAAGTTAGTTATTTTTATTTTATGTACCTACGTACCTAATGTTTAATTTCCTTTTAAAAATCTAATCTTAACAACCGTTAAAATAGTTTCACTGCGCCAAACAACAAGAAAAAACATAAATAACCCCGTAACCTGACAGAATCGCCTCAGAACAAAATTTAACTTTTTTACAAACCACCTTATCACCTTAATGGCCGCAGTTCTATTTTAACCCTTCCGTCCAGAGCATAGCCATCAATCGTCGCGCCATCAGTACTAGTAGGATGACCATGAAATCTACATTTGGAATAGACACTTCCATTAATCTAGGACTATACTTAATCAAGGACATAGCTTAACACCCGGTTGGTGTAATGGTTACCACGCCGGACTGCCAAACCAGGGTCCTGGGTTCGAATCCCGGTTCGGTCATGGATGTTATAGGTATGTTCGTGCCGTTGTTGTATGGTTTCCATAATAAAAGCCTTTAGTGCTTAGTTTGGGATCATTACAATGTATGTGCCTGTGAGCGTTATATATAGCTTAACACACAAGGCAAATACATACATATGCACATACGTACACACCTACACTAATCCCCCCCACACACTTTTTCACCTTAATTGAATTGTAAAATGCATTTTACTTTGTTTATTGTTATGGATACCCAATCGCAGACCACGCGTATCAGGCTTGCCTCGCTTTTGGTCTACCGTTTAATGTCATCGTTGTAGTCAAAAGTTCAACAATAAACATTATCTTATCTTATCTTATTTAAAAAACAAACGTTTAACAGTGTGAGATATGTATAGTGTCCAATAAATACGTTTAAACCTACCTAGGTAAACACTTTTTGGCTCAAAGTTACCCTAAGTATTTTTCTTGGCCCATACTTGGGAGTTTTTGTAATGTCCAGTTGCCTAAACTTGTCCGGCGTTAATAGAAATCCATTGCCACCCTAAGCCCAACCCTCAAATAAAAATACTTTCATACAATTAGGTCCGAAATGCCATCCAAAGTACACGCGAGCATGCCTATGTAATTCGCAAATTGTACCAGGTGACTTTTGGGTTTTTTTTACTGACCACCACCACTGCAGCACTGCCTTGACGGTTGTGGTCAAAAATCGATATAAAGTAAGTAACCTATTGTTATAATTTTGGAAGCTTAGTTTTTGCGGTTTTTGAAAGAGAGGTTATTGTAATCAATTTGATTGAATTTGCGAATTGAAAAATGTACAATTTTATCACATACCTAATGAATTTTAGGATGACTATTATAGCAAGGATTACGATGATCCCGATATAACTCGACGACCCGGTTGGTGTAATGGTTACCACGCCGGACTGCCAAACCAGGGTCCTGGGTTCGAATCCCGGTTCGGTCATGGATGTAACTTCCCATAACAAAAATCCTGAGGCTTACTTGGGATCATTACAATGTATGTGCCTGTGAGCGTTATTTATTTTTTATTTTTTAACTTACTCAAAATGTTTTATTCAAAATAATATCACACGGATACCATACGGATAGCGTTATCACGTCATTTTTGACTCTACCACCGCGTCAGAAGGTGTTCCGTTGTAGAGAAGATGCGGCCAGAAACTCTACAACACATCTATGATAGTAAGAAAAATTGAGGCAATAAATAAAAGACTTTTTAAGATTTTTTGTATTTTAATCTACCTACATCTTTTAAGAAAAACAAAATATGCAAAGTACAATCAGGAGGTGCCCATTAAATATGTGAGGCGATTTTGGCGCTTTTTCGACCCAACCCAATAAACGGATATTTCTGGCTTATTAGGGTCAACATCTTTCATGGGTTACTGTTTATATGCTGTTATAATAAAATCCCCGAGACCATTTTGAATGTTTCCGAAAACATGTTTAAAACTCAGATCAAAAAAGTCCTCTGTAATAAAGCATACTATAAACTGGATGATTATTTAAATGATCAAAATGCTTGGGTCTGAGTGTCACTATCTTATAGTTTACTGTATAGTATCAATTATTTAATTAAACAGACTATGTATTACCTACTATACAAGGTGTTTCATAAGTAACAATAAATTTTTGAAACTCATAAGGGGGTTGTTTAGACCGTCAAACTGAACAACTTTCTCTATGGTACCAACATCGAAATCGCGAAAAAAATAATTTTAAATCCCATACATATTTTAGCTCTAGTCGATTTGTAGAGTATAGAACAAAAATATTTTTTTTCGCGATTTCGGTATTGGACCCATAGTGAAAGTTGTTCAGTTTGATGGTCTACACCACCCCCTTAAATGTTTATTTGTAGTTTTGTAACACCTTGTATACATAACCTTAGCTTCAGAATTTATATTGTAATAGCCATTAAGTCGTGTTATGTTGTAGAGTTTCGCCGCATCTTCTCTACAGCGACAACACGATCCGACGCGGTGGTAGCTTAAAAAAAGAATTGACGTTTAATAAGTGTGCTTCAGGCTCATATATTGAATACATTATTTTGAGTTGAGTTGAGAATTGTTTTTTAAGTTACCCAAAAAACCAAATCAAATTAAGAGTAGGTAAATCCCACAAAAATTAACAACGAAAAAAATTCAAAATTTTAACACGCCGAATTGGCGCTCAAAACCGTCCCCCCATTTGCAGCTGCGCATTGGCCAAGGTCAGTGCCATTGTGACTCGCGAGTGCATTGCCCAAAGACTGCACGCGGCGAAAAATACACTCGCACATTGACAGCGAATGCAGCTGTGGTGGTGCACGCGAACTGCCGACAAAAAGTATCCGAATTGCGCGGCAAAGAGTTGGTAGGCGGCAGACATGTCAACTCAGTCAGATGTCGTTAATGTACTTAGTTACTGCCTACATTCTTTGTTTGGTCCAGTCTTTTGGGGTGATTGTTCTGACTAAAATGTGATGCTCAGATACACACTGAAATGTGTCGTAAAAAACATCCAATCCGTTATCGGTCAACGTAACTTTAGACTTAGTAAGTCCCTTTTCTGACTCTACCAACTAAAATATATCTTGGATACTGGTTTTTGAGACTAATACTCTAGGAAATCTACGGATTTTTGTATGGAGCAGGTTGCATTAATTGCACTTTAGGGGATTCTTTTAGAATATAGTAGATATATACCTGGAAAACATAAATTATCAAAAATCCCCAATTTTTTATTGTGTATTATTGAATAATTAAGACATTTACAAAACATTAAATTTTGGTATGAACAAAAAATGGAAAACTGGTGATTTTGTACAGGACGGCTTCGCTTAATACGTTTTACTTATAACAATAGTAATCCCCGGTAAATATCGGAAATTTGAGTAGATATTTAATATTTAGTAAGTCTTAAAAAATTCTAACCTCAAAACTTAATTATTTACTGTTTGTTTGTACACATTTAATTTGCCTTGTGATAATTAACTGTCTCTTTTGCTGGTATGCTGGAAGAAATATTTTTAGAAATAAGCTTGCCCTTTGTACATTTATATAGATTTTTAAGTATTTCTCAGGATCCTGATCCTGTTTAACAACGAAATCTGGAAAAAAGTGTTATAAACTAATACAGATATACGTTCAAATACAATTTGCTAGAGTGTATTTAATGCAATCTCAAACCGTATTTTTCCCCGACTATAAAATTACTACTTAAAAACACAAAATCAAAATCTTTTTTTTTTATTCAAAATAATATCACATACTTAGATAACTTTCTGACGTCATTTTTGATTCTACCACCGCTTCGGAAGGTGTTCCGTTGTAGAGAAGATGCGGCCAAAAACTCTACAACACACTTCTTTTAAACAAAACAAAATATACAAAGTACAAGAGTATTGAATTACATATTGTAACATTGTCAAGACCAGACATTTAAACGTCTCTCTATATTTGGCTGATTTAATTTGAAAACGATGCCTGGATATCCTTGAATGCTGAAGACTCAGATCCGCCTACCACAGATTCAATTCAATTCAATTATATAATCACAGATCATCAGATCATTAGCGAACTGAGCTTATGGACGCTGCCGCCAGTGCTATCCGTGTGGCGAAATACTGGGCTGGAAAGATTTAAAATGACTTGTCATCGACTCGATAGAAGAAGAAGATCAGATCATTCCAATGTAGCCAGGGCAAACTATGGAGCTATGGAAGAAAACTATTCAGCCCCGAGTGAACGCCTGTTCCCTGAAGTGGGACGTACCTATTCAAATACAGGTTGATGATGATGATAATGAAAATAGGGTCTAGGGAGATGATGAAAAGCATATGTACGTAAAGGTGCAACTCTTTGGATCGCGCACTAATTTGGTTGTCAGAGTTAAGAGGATAGACGGTCTGAAATGCTAATTTGGAGAATAGGTCACTTTTCCAACCGTATACATATTTGTCCGATCTGCCCCACCCATACACCCCACCGACTAGAGTGCGAAAGAGACAACTGCAGCTAGGACCGATTTTATTTACATAAAATCGTCGAAAACAGCATTTCGTATTCCCTTGTTTTCTCCTCCAAAACTAAACCGATTTTAATAATTATTTCAAGAATAATATGAAAGACTTTGGCTATGTCAGTACGTTTTGCTTTATTGTTTATATTCGTCAAAATTGTTTACTGGATGTCTGAAAACGAGCGGTAAAATTGGTCATTTTCGAAGGCCCCTAATTCCTACAGTAATTAATTAATGTAAAAAAGCAAAACATAGGGACATGGCAGAGGTGACATAGATTATATGTTAAAATTGTTTTGCTCTAGTGTTATTATCCAGGGAGAAAACAGGGGAATACGTTTGTATGGAAAAAACTTCATATTCTACCTACCGATCCTTTCTCTCCCACCTGATCTTTGCCCAACAAACAAAAAGCAACCAGCCCAGTCAAAGTACCCGAATTACATACACTCACACACACAAACATCAAGTAAGTCAAGAGCAAAATACTAAGGTCATGGTCCCTTTTTGCGACGACTGATTCGGCTGTTTTCGGTTTCGTTCGGGGCCGGCGCTTGCGCAGGGTCAGGGTTGGGCGGTGATTTTTGTTTTCTTTGTGTCGACGTCGTGCCCATTTGAATTTCTTTCGAACCTTCTTTGTGTTTTTCGTTTTGCACCTGGTTATGTAATTGCATTATGTATGTATAATGTTTATAATAATGTCCGGTTTTAGAAACAGGTTACGATGTTGATCTTTATTGCATATAGTCCGTGTTATTTATAAGGTATAATAATAATGAAACAGTAGGTAGCTTGGGATGCATGTAGGTAGATTGACCCTCTATTTATAATTTGTTATGAAATAGATATTAGGTACTAAAGTTTTCATCGATGACTGACTAGATATAGATTGTAAGTATGTTTGGATAAGTATATAGGTGTAGGTAATCTTGGTGATCTCATCTTCATATCCAAGATTTAATGGAGGATTAACTTTAATTAGGGCGTCACGTTGCAGGTTCTGACCCGAGCACTTATCTCGCGTGGTTTTCGAGCGTCGCGTTTTTGCCTGCCACGAGGCTCCGCAATCTTGAATCTCTTCTTGTTCTTGACCAAAATCAATGCCTGAGATTGGGATAGATACTCCCATAAACTACTTGACACTGTCGGTAATGCAGTGCTAACGCACAAGCAAGAGTCCATTAATTATAAATTAAAAAACGTTAATGAGCGTTTCTGTATCTGAGTGTAAGATTTTTTAATTTTTCTAAACGTCATCTTGAAAAAAAAAATCTGAATCATTTTTACATGTTCTATCTAAAGTAGAATATTAAGGACTTTTTATCTTTTGTAATCTTTAATGTTCGGGCAAACAAACATTGAACTATGATGAAAAGAAAATAGCTTGGTACCTTGTATCTTTACAAATTTTTATAGATTACAAGATTTAGATTGAACGAGATTGAAAATATTCTTGAAGATGGTACTTATACCAAATGGAACTAGGCAAATGGAACTACTTTTAATACTTTACACTCTTAATGAGACAATTGTTTTGTTTGCACCCCTATACTTACGTAATTCTAGTAACCCTCCTACTGGCGCAGTCGGATAAAAAAGGTATTTTATTATAGTTACCTACTTTACTTACGTAATTCTACAAAAATAATTGCCTATCACTAAAATAATAATAAAAGTGCTTAAATACATTGGTAACAATTATTAATGTAGATATATACATATTCTTGGATATTCTAGCATAGGATACCTACCTACCTAAAAATTACTTCAACGTATACTTAGGTATACCTACCTACTTATATACCTAAGTATACGTTGAAGTAATTTATTAATAACAATGGAAACAGTTTCGTTCATAATCATATTTGGGTAATAATTAACTTATGACTTTTTAAGTTCAAGTTCAATATCGAAATTACCTACCTATTTACCTACTTATTACAAGAGCTTTTTTAGACATCTTTCCATTATTGTTACATAATTATAACGTGTGTGTGCGTTGATTCCTATGCTAGAAAACTAAACATTAATATAAGTAAACTAAGTACACAATATTACAATCATTGTTGCACCAACAATATTTTTCATTTACTCACATTATGAAGTTTCATTGCACTCAGATAAAAATAACTACCAAATTGAACCCGCTTCAAAACTGGTTTCATTTTCTTATTTTGGCGGCTTCGCGTATTAAGCAGCGCCATTTTGAATCTTTTCTTCTTTTTTTGTTTCTTTTAACCTTGTACCCAAGTGGCCCGATGCCGCAAGCAATGCGAAAAATGGCTGCTTTGTATGAAAACGGGACAGTCAAAACCCAAAATTATTTTTAATACGGACGAGTCACATTTTGCGGTTTGCTCAAAATTACTTCGCTTCTGTATTTTTTTTTGTTTTTTTTTATTCATTGATCTTTTTTTAGGATGACATTTGGTTGATGAAACTTGTCAAATTAGCGAATATTTTTTTTTGTTACGCAATTATTTTTTATTTGTGCACTCGTTTGTCGAGTCTTGAGGCAAAATGTGAAATAATTAGTCTTCATAATGCGGTTTTCCTTTCATATAACAATAAATAGGTAGTTTGTGAACATATGGCACTATTTTCCTTCGATGTCCTAGAAAGGAAGTAGGTACCTACACATTTTGTTTAGTAGGTACCAAAGAGATTTAATAATATGTTTAAATCTCTTTGGTAGGTACCTAGGTACTCATGAACTTGACTATGTCATAAGGTTCAACGACGTCCAAGGCACGGACCTGAAAGAAATACGGACCGAGTATTGCACTAAAAAGATGTGAAGCATGCAAGGTAATACAATCTCGTTTCTTCTACAAGGGTCCTACACTCACACAGATGCACTAGCTCTAGGCGAGGGTCCGACAACCCGTCACCTTATGTACCGCGTGACAGCACGCACACAAAAGAAATGGGTGCTTCACTCATGATTAGATGACATTCCGTCTGGTTCTTCTTTTAAGTCTGTGGTCCAAGGTACATAAGCAGGTATTTCTTATTAAAGTTTTCCTTTATATTAATAAAGGAATACATTAAACACTAATAAATGTTAAAACCTAGGTTAAAACAGATAGATACAGATACTATTTCGTTTTTGCTGTGGCGAAAGAAATTACGTAAGTGCGTATATCTTTTTCTTTTCAATTTCATTGCTATCCCAATATTTTGTTCCTTCTTCTTTGCCATTCATCTCTATCAGTTTATATAGGTACTTTAAGGTATGTAAGTTATCTATCTATTCATTAGTAACATCTAAGTATACACTACGGCTACGATCAGATTCAGGAAGGTAAAGATGAAGCCAGAAAGTGCATCTGAGTTTTATTTAAGTACCTATTACCTACATAGACATTACTTGCACTTAATTAATTTTATCCTGGACATTATGACTGCTACAAAAGCAGTCACTATAGTTAAAACCAACTAGGTACATCATCAATACGACACTCACCAGTCCGCATCACATGGTAATATTACACCCGCGGACCTGAAAAAAAGACGGACGTAATGTGACACTAAAAAGATGTGAAGCATGCAAGGTCCTACATTTTCGTTTGTTCTACAAGGGACCTACACTCACACAGATGCACTAGCTCTAGGCGCAGGTCCGACACTCGTCACCATTATGTACCGCGTGACAGCACGCACACAAAAGAAATGGGTGCTTCACTCTTGAATAGACGAGATTACGTCCGTCTTTTTTTCAGGTCCGTGATTACACCATGATATTAATTTTTATTTAGAGGGAAGGATATTACTTGTAAAGCAAGCCATAGCTTGTGACACTATTCCGATCAATTGCGATTTTGCTGATTGTGCTCGCCTATATTTAAAACATCAGATTTCTTTCGTGCGTTCTTGTTCATCCAGCGCGGGAACGCAGCTAGTGTGATGGGATCCTTTGTGCCGGGTACGATTATTGAGGAAAGGGCCGATTAATAAGTGTAATTTTTAATTTTCAATTTTATTTTTTTAATATAATTTCATTCGTTCTTGTGTATCTACGCAGGTCTCCTCACGATGTTTTCCTTTACCGTCAAGGTAGCGATAATGACAAATTTTTACAACCGTAGGGTAAGGTCGGGTTATTCTGCCATGCGGTTTGCTGAAATTGAAATTGAAATTCGTTTATTCGCTCAAGAGTAGCAGACAGCATTAAACATTGAGGTAGGTATTAAATACATTTCAACTATCTTACCCAGCGCCCATCTTACTCTACCGTACCCTACGAGACATTTTTTTAATTTCACACATCCTCATTCATATTCGAAAGCAATATAAAGACTGTATGGAATTTATGCATTATTCGTATACAGAGTTTATGACTTTCAAATATAGCTGTATAGAAATCAAACACCACCAATAAGATAAATAAAACAAAAGAAAATTCAACAAATGAAAGAAATTTATTGTATACAGGTTTTAAATATTCCTCGCACAATCTTATACCTGCCTAACCAGCCATTTCATTAAGATATTTAACGTAAGAAAGACCTTATACATAAAGGACATTACATATGAAAACATGTACACCCAAAACAGTGCTACGTAGGTTTATAAATACGTACATAAACAGTACTACAAACGTTCGTCTACAATTCCAAATTCAAATCAATTTTTTTCGTCGCCAGGCGACTTTTTTTTTGGACGTCTTTTACATCTTTATCAAAAAATGTTCAGTCGAATCGTATTCGTTAAGCTTAGCTTTAAATTTTTCCACCTCTCTAAAAATTTGACTAGATATAATACAATAATGTAGTGCCAATCATAATTTTAGCCAATTTCTGCTTTTTTAGTATTTTTTTTCTACGATTGTTTTCTTTTCATCTCGTAACAAATGTGAGTGAAAATTAGAACAAATAAAATCTATGAAACATCACTTTTCTTACTGAGGAAGTGAAAATATATAATATTTTTTTATTATTATTAATAGTAATAATTAATTATTGAGTCGCTTAAATTAACGCGAAATCATCTATTTATTTATCTGTTATGAAAATTAAACAATAATAATAATAAAAACTAGAGGAACAAAATAACAAAAAAATATAGAGGCGAGTAAGGTATATTGAAAAAAAATATTTAATTAAAACTTGTACTCAATAATTAAATAACAATATTATAATTGATCTTGTTAGCTCTTTTAGACGTTTTCATATTTAAAAAAAAATCTGAGCCATTCCAGTATTAACAGCGTATCTCATACATTGGTCCATTGCCTACTTTTTCATTTTTTCTCAATCACAAAAAAACACGTTCCAATACATTGTTGCGATGAAAAACATTCTCAAAAAGAAGAAATGTTCCCCAGCAGTGTGATGTGATTTATTATAAGCGTTTTTTTAAATAAATATACATGAAAATATGTCGAATTTAACACTATTCCCTCGATTGAATAAAGATAACATTATATTTAATATGTCTAAAATTAAATGCTTCGTGTTGTACATTTTTTTTATGAATGTTGAACACATTCTGAAATCTAGCACAGAAATCCTTTATTCCTTCCCTTGATAATTCTAAAATGACGATAATAATAAGATAATTATTGTAATAATAGTACAATAATTATTGTTTAAAAATTAATCACCTAGAAATACATACAGTAAGGAAAACAATTAGTGACAATTAAGGTGAGACTTACAATTAGAGAAACGCGTCTGATGACTGATTTTCAACTGGAGACATTTTTTGTATCAACTCTTATACCGCCAAATTATTAAGAACTTCCTTAAAAATAGCCTATTTCATTTTAAATAAACGATTTGCTGTAAAACCAATAGATAAATACTTACGTGATTTTTGTTAGAAACTATTAGAAACAAATATTTTTTGATTTTTTATTTTAGATTGAAATGATGTGGGATAACTTCTTATTAAGTTTTAATCCTTCAGAGAACTAATAAAAACATCTGCAGTTGAATAAAAGTCGTTATATACAAAGGTACAGTCACACAAACAAACAACATGTGTTCACGAATGCTTAGAAATAAGATCTGGCAATGTCTTTTACGATTCTCCCATAACGTGTTAAACATCTCTTTTTAAATTCAAATATCGAATTCCGCCATTCGAAAGTCGAATTTAAATATAAAAAAGAAACGATGCGTTCGGATACGTGGTAGGAGATACGATTGCACTCAAGATAACATTCACTATTTCGCGTGGAATCCTATTTTATTTATGTTTTGTTTTTAATTAAAAATGCAACATCCCTTCATTGTCTTTTTTGTTCCCGGACCAATCGAGGACCGTTCAAGACTAAACCTAACCCTTATGGAGAATTTATTACATTTACGAAAAAAAAATTAACAAAATATTAAAGAATTACTACCGGCTACCTATTAATTGAAAATTACTCTACGGTATTAACTAAAATACTTAAACTATGTGGAAAATGATTGAACAATATACAATAAAAATGATTCACTATAAATCAGTGATCTCTACAATGTGGTCGGTTGCCATTTTTCTACCGGAAATCCAAGATGGCGGTGTTCGTAAGTATATTTTTTGACGTTTTTTGTTCGACATCTATAAAAAAAGTACGCGTATAGTTGGCACTTATATAAACTTTCTCTTAACACGAGATTAATGCACAAACTTAGGTAAAATAGGTACATTAATTTCGAAACACTTTTCATAAATTGAAATGAGGTATTTGAGCAAAGACAGTTAAACTGTCAAATTAAAATATTAAAAAATTAAGAGCAAATGCATTTAAAATCGTTCCTTTGGATTTTTTTCGGCAAAAAATGGCAACCGCCTTCTGTTTAAAAATAAATCAACGCATTTAAACTCCTTTGGAATATTGTTGTCAAGTTGATTTCTTTTTAAGTTGCAGAGGTCACTGTCAATAACATTTAAGTGTTAAGGCGGCGTATACCATTTGTACAGACCGGCCAGTGCGTCAGCACTCGGCTATTTTCTACTACATATCAGTCGAAACTCTCTTTTAACCCGGGATTCGAACCCCAAACACTTTGCACAAAAACAATGACATGTATAACATCTCAATATAATATTATAATTATATATAGGGTTATTTAAAAAATAAAGCCACTTAAAAATTAACTAACGTTACAAAATAAGATTAAACAACATAATGATTTGTTCCCGATGCAAAAAAAATATGTTTATATTAATATTATAAAAAAAAACTAGTAACATTCTACTAAACGGAATGTTTATTAATATCTAAATTCTCTTTGCAAATTGTCCCATCCTATTATTTCTGTACAAACTTACACAAAAATAACCTTTTTTAAGCTATCAACAAATGTCAGGCATAACACACAGATCGGTGTGCGTATTTAAAAAAAAAGTTGTTCGATATTTGAATTTTTCAAACGCAATTTGAAATGCGGTCTGGTAGGGCTGTCACACGACGAAGAATCAGTAACTTTTATACTTTCCAATAGTACAAAAGTTTGTTTACGTAGATAAATGCACATAACAATTAATATATATAATTTTAAAGAATTAAATGCTTATAAGACGTCGAAAATTATGAATAGACAACGAAAGTTGAAAGATGCTATCGACTAGTTTAAAATTTTGAATATAAAAATTTTTGTTTCATTTTTTCAGAGAAAGTTTTCGACATCTCGGCATTCGGGATATGTATAACGATTTGGATATATTTGACTTCAACAGGTATCATTTTATATGATTGTCTAGACATACTATATCAAGACCATGAATTTAAAGAAACATGTCGAAATGTCGAGTACACTCTCTTGTAGTCTATTTTGCACATTCGTGGTCTCCGAAGAAAAATGTACGATATTATTTTAACTTGTATATAATATATGTATATTTTAATTACATACATAATACAAAGACTTCTTAATTTCCATGAGGCTCACATTTACACATAACTTACAGTAAGTATCGTATGATAATTTTATATCCAAATAGTTTTTACCTAATTTTATTCTGGGAGAGCGTATACATTATTTTCATTTCGTACTTCCATAATATACTTTTGATTGAACACCAAAAAATTTCACAAATTTGAAGATATCAATTACTTTTTTTTGAGGATTTTTGGGCTAATTATAATTTTTAAAGTCGACAAGAATATAATAATGATTATCCATATTTTTGTATAGTCGATAAAACATTTAAAACTTGGACCATGAAAAATAAGAATACATCTTCTTAGGATACAATAATAGTACATAAAATATATAAGTTCACTAGATGTATTTAATATACGTACGTGTATAATGCAGGGGGCTGAAAGGACCCCGCAGGTCGTCAAACAAACCGCATTCGTAATACCTAAATATCACATTCAGTAATATGGAAATCCACGTGTTAGCTTAGACACAGTTTACATTACTATTTTATACAAAATAATAATTGCACATAAGTCCGAACACTTTACATATAGCTTCGTATACGCCGAAGTTTGCCGACGACACACATCCCGACCACTAAGTGCCATCTTCTTCTCTAATCTCTCTTTAGAAAAAGACCGCAACACCCGCCAATAGCGCTAATAATTTCATTCAATATATTACCTATCTAAATATAAAAACACCGCACAAAATCTGCAATAGTTCACTTAAAAATCGATAACATTTACACTCATAGCTAGCTTTATAATTAATTTGTTACATTGTTTTTTTACTTAAAAAATATTTAAATAGTTAATTTTTAACGTTAACTTTTGGTTGTCTTTTACTTAAAACAAGGTCAAATATTGAGGCTCTCCGGATTAGCAAGAATTTTGGACAACCCTGACATCGTATGACCTACAGTGCTTTGTTTTTTAAATTAATAAATAAAATAAAAAAATTAAAAATGTTTTCCTTTAATCCTTTTCCTTTTTATGTAGGGGTCGCAAAACCATCAAGTTATAAAGAAATTATAAAATTAACTGTAATAAAAACCACTCTAGGTCATAAAATATCATCCGAATCAACTGACGTGGGGTCTACACTATTACTGTGATTGCAATTGTAAAGCTGTGTTATATTGAACTGGTTGTGATTTTAGGTAACTATTGTGATATTTGGTGATTATAAGGTGTTAAATGAATTTACACTTGATATTTCGGCTTTCAGTAGACTTCTTCAAGTAACAAAACATTTAAAAATGATGCTTAATTCTGAAATGGTAGATAACTGTTTTACTAACAATCGAAATATCCAGTATAAAATGTGTGAAAGAATCTGGGCTGACAGAAAGCGGAAACTTAGTAAAAATACTACAATAGTATAAGTATTAAATGAACTTTAAAATGCGGGAGAATTCAACCCATTAATGAGTAAGCCTGTTTGTTATTGTCACTACAACAGTATACACAAATAATGCACGAATTTATGACGTTTATTATTTAAAAAAGGCTCTATTGCACACTACATGTATGTAGAAACATCGGAAGCCTGATTCTTGAAAAACAAAACACGATTTTTACTTTGTTATAAAATTTATACCAAAGTAAAACAGGAATTTTATTCAAGAATCAGACCTCCTTCGGCTAGGCACAACATTACTATTTTCTTTATCGGATACGGATAAGTGTTTCATCACGATCGGTGCAATTGAAGTTATATTACGAGGTCGCGCAATTGTAAGCATCAAAACCTTGACATTTCGAAGCCGCGCCCTCTCCATACGGAATGTACTTTACATAATATTATCACAAAGGCTGAGGAGATCGGAACGTCTCAGAATCTGCGCCTACGCAGCAAAGATCCTAACACTGAAACTGTTGATTGATCTACAAAAGAACACGCTTTTTTCGGCCTATTCGTTGTTACAATGTCAGCACCTTTACAGCGTCCTACCTAACTACTCTAACGCCGTTATCACTGGAAATAGAGCGGGTAGCTCCGAAGATAGCACTAGGCGCGGTCGGGGGGTGCCGTCGGGGGTGCGGGAGGGGGTGACAACGCGTCCGGATTGGTCTGCCCCGGCGGCGTCGGGGTCCCGTTCCGAGGCCTCATCTTGTCAGCCCTGATCCGCTGGACCACCTCTCGAAGGTCAGCCGCGAGCTGCCGGTCGGAGCTGTCGATCCTGGGACGCCTCGCCGGAGGACAGTCGTCAGGCTCACCTGCTAGTCTTCGGAGTAGACTCGGCGCCTCGGTCGGTGTCATCGGCGGCCGTGGCTCCGCTGTCAGCCGCTGCAGCAACGCGGGTGCGACCGGCCTCTCCAAGCTGGACCTGATGATCCCTTCTAGGAATGACCCGTTTGCAGGCGGAGGTGCTTCCTCCCGTAGTCGGCGCATCATGTGCGACGCGTATAGATCAGGCGCTGGCGGCGCGAACTGCGCACCGGGCCAGAAGGGATAGCTCGGCGGGTAACCGCCCTCTGGCCCGTTCATACCGTTCGAGAACGGCTTCGTCGGCGGTTTGGGTTGCGGCGGCTTTGGCGGCTGTGGCTTCACGTCTTGGGGAGGCTTGGGCTCTCGTTTCCTCGGCCGCATCAAATGCCGCTCTTTGACTTTGTACTCCAATGTCGAGTGAGGAACGCCGTAGTAGGAGCCAGCTCTGTGAACTGACATCTCTCCTCTTTGTACCGCTTTGACCGCTTCCACTAAACTATCCCTATCGTAGTTCCTATATTTCCCTCTCTTAGGTCTGGTTCCTTTTCCACCGGTAGCAGGTTGGCCGTTGTTGTTCGAAGGACCTCTCGAATTGCTCGGCATTTGATAATTCCTCTGGTTATCAGGAGGTGTCTTTATGACGGACACGTGTCTATCGGGTGCTCTCATGAACATGTCGGCCTGCGGCCTGTCGAGAGGCTGCTGGAACTTCTGGCTGATGCTTTTTGCTATGACGTCACTGAGCGACGTAAAAAGGTGCTGGGTCGACGGTGGATCAGCGAAGACCGAAGGAGGTAGTAACAAATGAGAAGGAGCACTCAAACACGGTTGAAGCAGGGGTGTTGACGGTGTGACTGGTGTCGTCACTGGGGTACATGGGGATGGGCTTTTGTCGTCAGGAGTGGGGAATGTTGGTATTTTTAATATAACAGTGGTTGGGGAGTCAGTTCGTTCGGTATCGCTGTCGGGTTCGGACTCGTGTTGTTCGGAGATGAGGCCTAGCTTGTTAAGCTTGTTGCGGAGGGTGGAGCGGGGAATGCCGTAGTTGACGGAGGCGCGGCGGGTGCCCAGGCGGCCGGACTGTATGTCCCGGAGAGCTGCTTGTAGGTGCTCTTCGGTGTACGATCGTCTGGCCGCACTGTTGCATGCTTCTATGCCTGCTCGTTTTAATCTGAAACAAAGATTTATAAGTTACATTTCGAATTGCCCAAATTTTGACCCTAAATTAAGGATGTTAACTAGATTTATGGCTTAAACTATGCGAGAAATGGCTATAATTTGATATAGGGAATCATAGGACTTTGTATCCCAATCCGAAGTCCTATAGCTAGGCTACTAGTCATGACGATATGACAAAGATTAATTTTAAAAACAAAACGGTAACATGATTGTAATCTTATCGTCTGAACCGCACACAACTTGATTTCGCAAAACAAACCTTACAAAATAACAAGAAGGTAAAAGAAAAACCAGTTAAAAATGAATCACGGAACGAAACGATCGGTCAACAACCGACAATCGTACGAATAAACGTCTAAATGTAAATATTTCGTAACATCTGCCTCAAGATAGTCCAGGACGAAATATTTACTCTTGGTCACATCGATAACAGTTTGTTTCACTCTTGAAGTTAGGGAGAAAGACGGAGCGAATACTGACAAAATGTTGATCAATATACCTACAAGTCTACACTATAAAACCTAAAGTTGAGCGTCAGAACATACTTGAGAACTGAAGAACATACCTAATGGATAATTTTGTAAAAAAAAACGTTTGGTAATTTTACTAAACTCACATTTCCAGTAATTTTGTGTGTAGGTGTAACACCACTGGCTTTTCAGTGAAAGAAACCATCGGGAGGAAACCTGCATGCTTCAATTTCAAGGCATGTATTGTACCCACTGTCCTTTACAAGTGGTGACGGGCTCACTACCCGTCATACTGGACATTGTTTCGGTACTACCACAGAGGATCCTCTGTGGTACCTACTACTATCGAAACGTGGATGTTCTGAGGTTACAGAATATCTTTGACGAGGAATAAAGTCTTGAGCATTATGATATGCTTATGTGTATTGTTAGTAAGTTTTGATATCAAGAATATACTACGATATAAGTATGAATATGTTGAGGGTTTTTCAATTGGATGATCAGATCATCAAACTGAACAACATTCTCTATGAAAGTGACATCGAAATCGCGGAAAAAAAATCAATTTTCTACCTAAGTACCTATATTATTTGGGATGGTCAAGTAGGTTTGCAGTTTTATATGGACCTGCGGATTTTTTCAGACTAGGGTAGTCAGAGACAGAACAAATAATGGAATCATAATATTATTCTAAATGCTGTATCCAATTATATTCTTCGTCTATATACAAAGTAATTTGGTAGAAAAACTATTCGTTTCTCTGTTATTTCATTATATTCCAACAGACAAATTGAACTTAAAATATCCGAAGCGTTTTGTCAGACATTTTACTTTAGCGCAACTCGTATTATACCCTAAAAGCGAGCTATAAAACTGATCTTTATACTATCTACTTTTATTTTAAAGCGAGCCATTAAAAATTCATCTTTCAATACTCTCATTAAAGTTCCAAATAGCTTGGACGTTGGCATCGTCTTCGATTTCATCTTGAAGTTTTACTTTCTTATTTTTCTCCAGACTTACTCACACTAAATTAGTCGGTATGATAGTGTCTTTAAGATATATTTTCGCGTGAGGTTTTGGGCGTGTGCACTGAGGATGCAAGGGCAATGCACCGGGACTATCGGTGCATTTTTATTTGTTTTGGTGCGACCCAGATCGAGCTCCTAGAATGAATTTATTCTGTTATCGATTACTTGTATGATATCAGCGGAATGAAGATATTGTCTCTTGTTCTTGTTACGGTTTGAATGATCAATCAATTAGAATGCAAGCTCATTGGTCAGTAAATGAAGTCAATTTTCATTTCGTGATAGATGGATGGAGCAGTGAATTTTGAGTTCCGTCGGCGTTTGAACGTGCGAGCTTATAACAATTCATCGAGGTTCTCGTACTTGTAAAATATTCATGGTTATCGCCTTCAGGAATAAGTTTCTGATTAAATTCGTTGACGAATGATATTTAACATCCTAGAGGCTTTAGATTAATAATTTTATCCGCTAACCAAAGTAATCGTCGGAATATTCATGAAATAAAATAAATTAAAAATCTTTGACAATGTCACAGATATTATTTAGTTCCATTTAAAGTTTCAGAATCAGGTACTTTCCTATATTAAAATACAAAAATATTAATTAATTAAACATGGGGCTAGCAATTTTTCATAACATTGTACCCCCTTACTGAATACAAATAAATATGAGATTTTTAAATTAAAAATAAAATCAAATTTAAAATAATTTTAAAACCAGCGTACGAACAAACCAGTTATGGTTTATAGTGCATCGATATTTCATCAATCGATATTGTATTGTCATATATCAATAAATAAACGTATAAGTAAACAATTAATTCATCCTGAAAAGCTTGTTATCACAGAAAGGGGAAGATTGACGTAGTACCTACTAACTTATGAGAGAAAAGCTCCAATTTCCCCATTATTCCAAAATCTAAAGAGTTAAAAACAAGTTTTTGTAATTTAGTTTTGTATTGTTTTTTTTTTGCTTATGCGTAATCACCGCATTTCCGCCAATGTCAAGTGTTTTGAGGGAGTGTCTATCCAATCTCGAGGATTATTTTTGAGTAAGAACAACTGAGAAGGATTGTGCACTACTATGTGCTACTATTATGTATGTAGGTACTTATTCTGAAGTTCACTCTGTAATTAGTGTGCCATGGTAACTAGATGGATTTCTCACTTATTTTTTTATCAAGTTTGTTGATTATAAACGTAAAGATTTAATTAAGTAAAACAAAGAACTGACATGAGCTTAAAGTCAAGTTTCGATTTAAGATTATATTTGGAAAAGTTTACAATAACAGGTTCTACAACCGCACAGTAATTTATTTTTATCTAAAAACGTATTTAAACAAAGAAATTTCAACTTAATGACTAAGGCAAGTCAAATACGGCCCATTTGTAGGTCTGGGAGCGATAAACTTGCGTTTTCTTTCGCAATTGCCATTCGTCATAAAATGTTGGTGCATTGACATTTGTAGATACGGGGTCCTTGACTTTGTATACTGTATCTTGTGACAGATGCTTGTTGTTGCATTTCTGTTTTAATTTTTTTAGAGTTCCTTAATACTTTTTTGCGTCTCAGAAGTGGTTAAAGTCGACTGAGGGAATGAGCTTTTTAAAGGCGATATTCATGTCAACTGAAAGATAGAGACACCAAAAATACGGATGCCATCCTTAATATGAGGGAATGAGCAAATCGTTCCAAATTATAGGAGATAGACTAACAACTTTGATTTGAACTTGTTGGAGGAGATCAAGGCGATTGTCCAAATTTTCTTAGTAGGCTTACGCTTTGGTGTTGAGGCTCTCCTCTTTCTATTAGGAATAATGTAGCATCAGTATGTTTATATCTCATCATCATCTTATTTAAATATCTTGGACTGTGTCGAACAAATTTAAAAATATTTAAGAGCTACACCTACACTTTTGTAAGTAGAGTATTTGCGAATTGCGAATCCTGTCTCTTTTTCGCAAATGACCAAAGTTCCTGATACGACACGACATCAACCTTTTCCTTCACATGTGCCAGATAACTCTCTCTAGGTCTCCCTCTGCTCCCTGCTGCAGTTTGTCCGCTATCTCCAAGAATAATTAATAAAGTAGTATTTCCGCATCTTCCCTTCAAATGAACACCTTCAAACGCAGTGGTAGAGTCAATAAATGAGGTCAAAAAGCTATACCTATCCAGTAGGTAGGTATGGATATATTATTTAGAATTTTTTATTTTTATTTTGAATTAGCCCATGTGGTTTTGCACGTCTTTTATTTATCCCATCAACCAGGACAATTATGTCAATAGAATGGTGATACCACAGAGTACTATAATTACAACGCGATACGTATATGTAAGCCAATGCGAATGCACTTTTTTAAAACCTAGTATGGATCGATTTTAATTTCTAAACAGCTCTTAGACAGTTCTTAGCTGATGATAAATTATCAAAAATTTACCATGACTCAGAAACAAACATTCATCATTTCATCACACAAATATTTTCCTCTTATGGGATTCGAACCCGCGGCCCCCACGGACCTGAAAAAAATACGGACGTAATCTCGTCTAATCACGAGTGAAGCACCCATTTCTTTTTTGTGCGTGCTGTCATGCGGTACATAATGGTGACAGGTGTCGGACCTGCGCCTAGAGCTAGTGCATCTGTGTGAGTGTAGGTCCCTTGTCGAACAAACGAAAATGTAGGACCTTGCATGCTTCACATCTTTCTAGTGTCACATTACGTCCGTCTTTTTTCAGGTACGTGCCCCTGGCACAGCAAGCAAGCCATCAATCCGTTTGTGCAAGTCTTTATTAGGTATGACAACAATATGAGATATTTAATCGTTAACGCTGGTCACTAAGCGAATCTGAGCCAAAAGCTTCATAAATCTTTATTTAATGCGATATTTAATACACGGTCTGACATGAAATACTTTTCTATCATGGCGTCATGTCAAAAGTCCACTGACCCCAGACCGGGTGCGTTCAAAGTTTCGTTTTCACGTTTTAATGGGTGCGTTCACATTACTATTGTTTTAGTAATCGGACTCTCATAATTCAATAGGAAGTGGCATTATGCTGGCTTATAGGCAATATGGTCGGTGACCATAGAGAATTGTAAATGGTGTTTTCTGCCAATAAGCTATTTGTATTTGGACTAATAAAATGTGAAATTGAGGAAATGGTTTTCCGTGAAAGGTTCTGTCTTGGCCAGCATATGTTATTTTAATCAGGTATTCTAAGTTTGAAAATAATAAAAACATCGTTCATGATGTACCTAAACAAAATGACGCACTCGTTTTTTTTCACCAAAAAGCCAGAGGTGACACAAATCATAAGTTCCTGAATAAATGTCTTTGGGAGTCACGTTCCAGGAATTGACCCGAGCACACGTCTCGCGTGGTTTTCGCGCGTCGCGTTTTTGCCTGCCACGAGGCTCAGCAATCCTCAATCTCTTCTTGTTCTTGAACAAAAACAATCCCTGAGATTGGGATAGATACTCCCATAAATTACACTTGACTCTGGCGGAAATGCGGTGCTACGCACAAGCAAAAAGCCATTAATTATAAAAAAAAAAATGTCTTTGGTAGATCGCCGTTTGTGGCACCTACCTAAAATGGAATCAAATGCAGTGTACCTATATCTTGGGGACTGCGCCTCCTTTCTCAGTCGAATAGTTTAAGTTATTTATCGCGATATACTTCGAAATTATAACGCTCGGATTGGAACGTATTCTTGTCAGTGCTACTTCTCACAACTGCACTTCCATACAAGCGAGGGGGTAAGACACGAATACTGTAGTGCGATTTTTGAAACTCACACATTCAAAATCACGATCGAATGACGCATAATCTCCATAGTAATTTTGACATTTTCTACTGCTGATTCAACGAGTGATTCAACGTGTAACTTTCAAAAATAGGAATACTGATTTCATGTCAAAACTCATTGAAGCATATTACATTATCAGTAATATCACGATACCGTGATAATATTGATAGTGTAATATGCCGTATCGCAGTATCGTGATAATATCACAGAATATCCAGAAATCCTGTGATCCGCGCGATCCCATCAATAATATTGAAATGTAAGCGCTTAGTGATACGCGAAGTATCTGCATAGGTAGCATGACACCGTGATACAGCGCTATCACACCTTCGTTCTCTTTCTATTTGCGCGCGAACGAACGAGACAAAAGACGTGATACAGCCGTATCACGTGTAGCATGCTACGAGTGCAGATCGTGATAATATTGATACGTGTAATAGCCCCATCAACACTTGTGATACTCGCGATACTGGGATCACGATAATATTGATCAATGTAATATGCCCCATAGGTCTTCTGATCCAGGAATCGAACCACCACCCTCTATGGAAGACACGACAACTACTAGCCTCTACTAGCTAGACCATCAATGCAATCAATGTCGATGCTTATACAGGGTGTAAATATAAAAGCGTTTATAAAAGGGGGTGCTTCAGTCCATTAAACGGAACAACTTTTACTATAGGACCGAAAAAATCTGTTGTTCTATACATTTGGGTCGAGTCACTACTGACTGATGTATTTCTATGAAAAAGCTGTTTTTTTTGCTATTTCAATGTGAAAGATGTTCAGTTTGATGGTCTGAAGCACCCATTAAATATTACAACCTGTATATGTATGAGTAGGTATGTTAAAACTCACCAAAAAGCCTTTTTTAATTTAAACACTATAACTAAATGGATTAAACATTAACCGGCTGGCCTTAATTTGATGGCAATTACATCGTTATCGATATGAACCATCACCTAATTTAAACAAGTGCCATAATTATGTTGAAATTTTACAACGTTGAAATTAAAACAATTTTTTATTAATAATATTTACAATGGACACTTTTCGCTGCATTTTTAGGGCGTGTTGGGTTTTTATTACTAGGTGTAATAGAGTAATATGAATTGTTGGTCTCAAGGGAACTTCGACCTGTGTAAACTTACACCTTCCACTGTGAAGGGGAAAGTAGATAGTTTTTCACTTTGGACGGCTCTGATGTGATGTGATACTCTTACTATCTCTAGCGTGCAGAGAGGAGGAAGATATAGCATGGAAGATATCCTTTGTGAGTGCAATATCCTCCTCGGAGATAGATATCCAAACCAGGGTCATCTAATCAAGGTTACTTCCCCTTTATGGTATTGCCTCGTTCATCGACCATTTGAAGATTGAAGAAATAAAAAGTATTGGGGCTTACACAACAGATCCCACTGGGTCGAAGAGTTGCTGGCTTGCCAGCCCTCCACCACAAGATAAGATAAGATACTACCTCTAGGTTTAAGTATTCTCGCCTCGCCAGTTTCTTCTACTTACGACCTGGCATTTTCTAATGACGTTTCACCTCGTGCCCAAAATGCGGCTTGATGGACTTCATACACTGATTATGAACAATTCATACAGTGATTTCTCTACCCGCGCGCGACTCGTCTTTTCCCATACTATAGGTACATGTCGCGGCAAACGCGGCTTTTGCTCTCCTAAAAGCGCGGGAAGAGGTAATTTTCTATGGAGCGAAGGCGAGTAGCGCGCGTGTAGAGAGATCTTACTAGACGTGCAGGATTTCTTCTTCAGAATACGCCTGTTTTCTCACAGTTAAAGTATTACGTACATATATATACAGGGTGTCCCGTAAACCAACATCAAGCCGGAATCGGGTGATAGGCCAAATCATAATAGTTACCAGAAAAATAAAATAATAAATCTAAGTCATATTTTTTTTTAATTATAATCATTAATTTTTTCGAGAAAATGTACACCCTGTGAATTCCAAGTACCAGGTTAAATTAGCACTATTCAGGATTAAATAAGAAAAATAAAATCGAGAAGAAAAGTAAAGAGTTGTAGCAAAAGGAGCAAAAAAACCATCACAGGATGTACATTAAAAAAGCCTATAATTAAAAGAATTCATGACCTAGATTTTATTTTTTATTTTTCTGGTAACTATTATGATTTCGCCTATCACCCGATTCCGGCTTGACGTTGGTTTACGGGACACCCTGTATAAGATTAAAAAACCGCATTTTACATGACATTTCGTACGCACGGATTCAAACCAAGACCCTCATGATCGTTACTAACATTTGGTTTGTAGCAAGGCTGAAAGGACTATTGAATCTTACCTGGCATTATCGAGGGTTTTGGAGTCAGGAGGTGGAGTACCGCTGGTACTGGATGTAGACTTGGCGCTCAGATCCAGAGGCTGCTCAGCCAGGGTCGGGGAGGAGCTCAGAACTGGCACCTTGTCTCCGTCTGGTAGCCTGGTGGAAGAAGACACAGGTTAGTATAACACGACTGATTGATCTTAACTGTTATAAAACTGTAACAATTGATGATAAAAAAAAAGTTTACGATATGGTTTTTACGTGTCCCTGAATCCAAATCATTCTTTTTTAGAGTTTTGTCTGTCTGTTTGTTTGTTCAAGCATCACGAAAAAACTACTGTTCGGATTTTGATGCATGGTTCAGTCGTGGATGTTATTTATTTGTGCCGTTGTTGTATGGTTCCCATAACAAAAAGCCTGAGGCTTACTTGGGATCATTACAATGTATGTGCCTGTGAGCGTTATTTATTTATTTATTTAAACTTTTTTGTTAGAAAGCTTATGATTTTTCTTGAAATTTGCGAGACGAAGTCGCAGGTAACTGTTGATAATTATAAAATTTTCAACATGCCTCATTCAAAAGGATGTACAGACAAAAATCCACGAAAAGCTTCTTCACAAGAAGGTACACGTACTTAAGAGACTGGACTGGAGACTGGAGAATAAATATCCAATGTCATACTTGTGATCTGGCAGTAAATGAAAAACCGTTTCAAATATTATGTATCATCTATGTAGAATTTTCAAAATGTAGAATGTCCAACTATGTATTTCTAAAATGCTGAATTTCCATTTAAGGGGCTACTTGCCGGATTTGGGTAACTTTGTAACCATTTTATTCATTAACTATGGCACTGTTTGAGCTGAAAAATCAACTGGACCATCTACAGGAAATGAGAAGTGATGTGGTTCTAGAAATCGATTTTAATTAATAAAACCGAAGAAAAGGGACTCTAAAGTCACCCCTTTTTTTCCAGTTGTAACCATTTTACTCTTACATTTTGAATCGGAAGAAAATGAAAATTTACAATATTGTTCACAATACAATTTAGAATAATGTCGACAGTGGAAATTTCAAATGTCGTAAGGGACATTTTGTCGTAAGTCCACTGAATATACCACTGAACTCAGAATTTTTTCCTCTATCGATCTGTATATTTAAAATTTTGATATCTCTTCAAATAAAGGAGATACGAGGCCTATCATTTTGTAGTAAGTGACATAAATATTAAAACTTTATGTCGTATAGGTCAAATTTTAGGTTCAAACTGTTATGCAACGTGGTAAGTCTTTATAATTACCAGCCTTAAAGCGTTGTAACCCACATACAAAAAATAACATTCCTTTACAACATAAAATTCATTTAAAATATAGTTCAAACTTTGAATGAACATTGTTGTAAGTAGCAGCACATTATTACCCTCTGTCCTTTACGACATTATCGTCTGAAACGTAATTTCAAATATTTAGATAAACATTGTCGTAAGTAGCATAAATTATTGCATTATGTCCTTTACAACAAAAATTGTGGTAAAATAATTTAGGATGTTGAATAAATATTGTCATAAGTAGCAACAAGTTATTTACATTACGTCCCCTACGACGTTGTGTTCACAAATAATTTGAATACAGTATGTCCTTTACGACGTTATTTTCACAAATAATTTCAAAGTTGTTGTAGAAAGTCATGACAACGGTTCTTATTTAAACTAAAATTAAACACTTAAAAGGGGTTTTACCCCGTTTTTGATATCTATATTCCCGATATTTCGGTAGTAAACTTTCACTTCGGCAATAAACTTGTATGTTTTACAGAAAAACCAAAAACAAAATATTGCCTAAAAACGTTATAATTTTTTTATTTTTGTTGCTATTGTAATGAATTCTAGACGAATTGTTTTAGAATTTCTTTATCTATAGCAAACTATTGATCAAATCTCGCTTAGGATAATAGTTTAGAAGATTGTGTCCCTACACAATATAATTTTGGAACACGTGTCCGTTACGACGTTCAAAAAATTGTGATTGTAATAAAAAATATTGTACACCCTAGGAATAATCGTAACCATTTTGGCGTAACTACCTGCCAGTCTTGTTCACTCTAAAATTAAATGTTGTAAAGCTATCTAAAAAGTTAGGTAATAAAAGAATTTATTATAAATATTCCAATTTCAGGTTCCAGGTTCCAATAAAATGACACAAAATAATTTATCTTTTGCTTAGTAATGTTTTGTTAAAGAAGCTAGCTTTCGTATGCGCCACGGTTTGGCAACATTATTTAGACAACTGCTTATTGTTATGCACGGTGCATTAATTTCAGGGGTGATTGTACCCATGATACAGAATAACTTTCGCAAAGGAAGAAGGGAAAGTTCCCAAAATCAACTTTTCATACAAATATTCGATAATCGGCTGATCGAACATTTGTATGAAAAGCCCAATTTTTTTTGCTACTTTCCTATACGTTTCTTAGAGAAAGTTGTTCAGTACCGTCGATTCACACGGCGACACATCAAGCAACGCAAAACCATAATAAGCTGGGCGCACGTAGGTGGAGTAGTTTATAAAGTCGCACGACCAACTTTATATTTGTTTTGCTTAGCTTGATGTTTCGCCTTGTGTACAATCACCCCTTAAAGTAATACAACTATTTACCTTAACACCATGTATATCGACTTGGTTAAGATGTAACATTAACTACCAACTTTTTAAATTATAAATAGTCATAAAAGGGAGAGAGCCATACAACAATTTTTTCAGGTATATAGTACACCTAACATAGTGCCCGCTGTGGGGATACCCACATGAACAGTTTACTCGGAAGTCGGACGTTTACCGACGAATAGGGAACCGCCGTTTTGTATAAAACAAGGGGGAAATGCCCAAATAAATGAGCGTACATAGATATTCCAAAGCTTTTACTACTCTGCCCTAATTACCACTGCAACTGCAACTGCAACCTCCTCTCCATACGCTAAGCGCCCTGAAAACTTGGCCGTGCAAGCAGGGATGATATCGCAGCAAGACGGCTGCGACTGTTGGTGCTAATGTTTCTCGCTTTAAAAATGAGTGATAGTATGGAGTCGGAGTCAGACGCTAATTTGGTTGTAGGTACTCTCTCCCTTCCTTCATTTTGGGAAAGCTGCTCTACAATGATTCTTTGAAAGTTGCTCCAGTCTTATATCTAGATTGCAAGGTAGGCGTGTCCCAATATATTTGTAGTGTTGGGTGGAGAAAAAGTGTTGTCATAAATTAAGTTGAAAGCGTTGTGCTGGAATGTAAGTATATCCGTCATCAAACCTTAAATTTACATTGAAAAGAAGATCTACTCAGCTCTTTTTGATGTTTTGCAAGTTAAGCGCTCATGTGTCTAAATCGTGAATATGTCGTAGTCGGTTTGTAGAATTTATTAGCTGCATTACAAAAAGGCCACCATAAACCACTCGACATCTATCGCAGTGTAGCCTGTGCCCTATGTCTTGCGCCCTCCAGGACGTAGCAGAGGGTTTTCCTCGAGGAATAGAGGTGGCCAAGTATTGGAAAGATAAAGTGTAATCAACTTCAAACGAGAAATAAGAAGTCATAACAGGTAGCCGTTGTAAATGAGCCATTTCGTATTACGGTGGATCAAAATTTAGCCGGCATGTAATACGGCTGATCGAACGTTCGTCGCATTGTATCAGCGCTTCGCGTTCTTCAATACTGCTATAACAAGCTAGACGTAATGTCATAATTATAGCGGGTTATGAATCACCGTTTTGCCAGTTTTTAGTTTCCTTTCTGAAACAGCGCCGCTAGGTCAGGGCAGAAAGGGAGATAGGTGTACAGTAGGCCGTAACAACAACAATGGCGTCGAATAATTATATAGGGTCCTTCTTATTATGCTGACACTTTTTATGGGGATTATCAGACCTTCAAACTGAACAACTTTCTCTATGGGATCAAATCAGCTGTTTCATACTAAAGTGCAGTTACTCGAAGTTAGGTTACTCGAGCCAAAGAATGGAACAGCTGATATTTTTTTCGCGATTTGGAAGTTGGTCCCAGAGAGAAAATTGTTCAGTTTGAAGATCTGATCGTCCTCGAAAAAACTGTTATCATATTAAGTTGAACCCTGTAGAAAATGTTTCGGTGAAAAATTAAAATATTAATGGTTCTAATAAAGAAAACGTGTCAAATACCGGTACCTAAAAACAGTGTTTAAAGACAAGCAAAACTAAACTGAACCGCAACGGTTCTCATCTGAAATTTGTCTCTGACATAGCAATAATCTCTTTGATTGGATAGAAATTTTTTATTGTAACTTCCTTTTATTGTAATATAATTGCTTTACAACATACAATTATTAGGAGTGGACAAGACTGGTAGGCAGTTACAACAAAATGATTATGATTAAGCGTTGGGTGTGGTAGGGCGTAAAATAGATTTTTTGTAAATCGCAATTTTTTCCACGTCGTAACGGACATCTCATCAAAAGTTAGGTTGTGTAAAGGACATCTCTTCAAAAATTCTATTGTGTAAGGGACACTAACTTCTAAACTATTGTGCTAATCCAGGTTTGATCAATAGTCTTCTATAGATGAAGTAATTTCAAAACTATCTGTCTGGAAATCACCTTAATAGGAAAGAAACTAAAGAAGTTATAAGGTTTTTTCGCCGAAATTTTGTTTTTTGGCTCTACTCAAAAGTAGGGGTTTGTCCCTTACGACATTTGAAATTTCCACTGTCGATGTGGTTTTCTTACTTTTTCGAAATTAATATAAAATCATCTAATTTTTCAAAGAAAACTTCTAAATTCTGACCGGAGCCACGCGCTCGTTCGCATCGATTAGTATGGAGAGTCGTGGTCCAGGGCAGATACGCCTTAAATGCCGACTTTTTACAATTTGAAATAGCGAAAAAAAAATCGTTCATCATAAAGGTGATGATTTCGGGACATCCCTGGGAATTTAGGGAAATACCGGGTGTCGTAATTCCGCTGCCGCTTACATAATCTTAATTAACTTCAATGTTATTCATAACCCTATTTAAGTGACTACGTTATACATTTCAAATGCACCGTTCATTGAAACTCGGTTATTTCACAATGTCTTCAGAATTTCCATTTGTTAGCAACTTGCAGGCGTCTCATCCCTCTCAATAGTAATGAATAGAGATACATTGTCAAACTGTTCAAGTGACGGCCGCTATGTTGGCGACACGGTATTGTGCTGAGAATACATCGATACGTTATATCGGATGTTGAGGGTAATTCAGATGTGCACTAAGGAGACTGAACAAATATTTGCAAATCTAAGGTGGACTGAAATTTCATGCTTCGTAGGTGCTTCTATTTGTAATTTAATCTGATAGGTCAGTACGAAGTATACATATAATTAAGTATATAATGATCATTTAATATAAATTTGACTCAAATTGTACTGTTAAATTATATTAGACATAAAATAATTCGTATTCGAAAGGTAGTACATATTCTGTGCCTAAAGCAAATCACACACTAGTTCATTTAATTTACCCGTAATTAACTATCAGTGTTAACAAGTGTTTATTATTTAGTAGTCTAAAGATAAGATAATGATGATGAAATTTATCTCAATTATTTTCAATACATATACAAAATACCGCTTTATCTCATAGAAGTCTATCAGTATTCTATAAAATCTTCTATAAATTGTAACACTCTTCTCGAAGTCACTAGACCGTCAAACATAAATTTAGGAAGCCTCATCACGATGATCATCAGCCTGTATAAAGCCTTTAGTTATTTTATTGTTTTTGAGCTGGATAGTCGAAGAAACGACAAGCCTTGACCAGGTGAAATTTAAATAGGTAGAAGGGCTGATCGCACATTACAAGATGCAATCAGTCATAGACCAAGGATGGAAGGTTAGATTGAGCCTTATTATGCATTGATAAAGTTGATGAATCAAATATCAAATCGTTCCTATACCGTTACTCATCATACGTCGCCAAACAGCCTACATAAACGAAAAGCGATGCAACTCAATGGCAACATTGAGCAGCGGGACATGGCCGACAAAAGGTGCCGAGCTATTGTGGAACTCGCTTCTTGAAGGTTGTATTGAAATTTTGTTCACTATGACAGCTTGTGTGCTGGAGCTGGGTTTGGAGAGATGGGTCACACGCGCTCTTAGTTTTCTTGATTATATTTATTAGGCGGAGCAGTTTTGGAAGATATCACAGAAGTATGAATTTGCAGGTGTATTATTAAGTTCATAGTTCAGACCAAGGTTCGAAAGTAAGAAAATATCATTAGGTACAATGTTTACATGATTATTTAATTATTTCATATCCTTGTTTTAGCATTTATTACATAATACACAATAGCAAGAATGTAAACATACAGACTACGTATAATAATATCACAACTTTAAATATTATTTGACAATGCACGCCGCAGATTTTTGACTGTACCTACCTAAATCAATTTAATTTGAGCTTTTATAACCTATTTTGTTATTCTTCTTCTTGTTTCATTAGTTTCATCGCATTTAAAAGTTTATGATGCTTTGACAACATCCGTAACTAAAATTTTAGATTGTCTCTTTTATTGCAAATGACCTTAAGTATGACCTCTTTCAAGGAATAGGTCGAAACCAATCAACCTGTATGTGTATACCTATCGATCACTGCAAGGCGAATATGATTTCGAGCCGTTCAGGCGTTCGTTTCCTAAAATGCCTTCTTTTAGATATGACCAGTTCTGGATTCGACCACGGACTGGGCCATACTGTAATTATCAATATTATCATCCTACTTAGAGGTAAGAGAGTGATCAAACTATTAGAATATTTTTTGCCTCTGACTTGTTTTAACGAATAGAAACTATCAGAGACCAACTTCGTAACGTCCATACAAATAAATCAAGAAAAATTTCCCCAATAGAACGAGTACAGCCTCCGGTTTAGGTACTCCCAAAACTTACACCGTAATTTTGGAAAAATTGGCATGTACTTTAAGTTTTCACGAATCTCCTCGAATAAAATTCCACCCAAAAACCAGCCGTCTAAAATACGGCGATCAGTCGAAAAGACGTTTACATTCACCCCAGCGTTTGGAACGGATTCAACGGATCTGAAATCGGCGGCGGCACATCCGCTTCCCCTCGTCAGTCGAGACAGAGTCGTGAAGATGCATTATTGTAGATATGTATAATATGTACAAGCTTTTGTTTCTTTTTATAGCGGGCGAATGCGTAAATTTTTGGCATATACTATAGAATTGCATACTCACGACTATATAGCCCTCACGGGGAAAGTCAGAGATATTCTGAAACCTCAGAAAATCCACGTTTCACTAGTACCCAAAACTCTGTCCAGTGTGACGAAGAGTGAGCCCGTTCGCCACATGTCCGTATGCCCAGCGGGGCCCTTGGCCCTAGGGCTTTGAAACCTAGCTAATCATTTAGTGCTCATTTAGTGCTCTCTGAATATGTATTGCTTATATTTAGTGCTTCAAAGATAACGGAGTTATATCAAATCTAAGCTAGCGTCCGCCCAGCGGGGCCCTCCTTTATTATGGACAAAAATGATTAAAATGTTACATCAATATTTAGTGCTCTGAATTCCTATTAAAACTGTATCAAAAGATTTGAAATAGCTGGTTTGGTTTAAAAGTTATAGAATTTTAAGTTTTTAATTTCCAGCGGGGCCCTCTCTTGTTTGACTATTTAAGTCGCTGTAATTAATGTCGCCATTTAGTGTTTGATGCCAGGTATCGGTGTATATAGTCAATTTACACATTCAGCTTCTAATAAACCTGGAAAATGCAATAATATATCGCAATTTTGATTCATATTAATTGACATTTCGTGGACAGTCGGCATCAGAAGTATAAGAGAGCTTTACTATTTTTATTAGTCCGCCTAAAATTGTGCACCCGTATTTCTGGTACATTGTCTACATCTACGTCGTATTTTAGTCCTGGTGACTCTTGTTGTGATATTATCAATTATTCGCTGCCGTATGACATCTACTAGTACCAACACGTTCATGAAAGTGCGCGTGTGTGTAGGTAAGTATTATTATCTATCTATTATTATAATATAATACCTACTACAAAGGTTTGTCTGATTGTTGGCGAATCACACTATGTCTAAATGTAAGTGTATGGACACACCTGCGGAACGTTCGGCGCCGAACATTCGGTTAAATACGAGCGCAAAGCATTTCACTATACCTGCGACACACCAGTACGCACCATTACGCACCATATTTCCTTGTAGACATGTATTCAACCGAATATTCGGCACGGAACGTTCCGCAGTTGTGTCCCTAAACTTAAACTACCGGACAGATTTTGATAAAACTTTGTGTCTGAAAGCTTAGACCGTAACGCCCTCTAGCGATCCCCTAGGAAACCACGGACAAGTAAAGCTCTCATCTACTTCTGATGCCGACTGTCCACGAAATGTCATTTTATATGAATCAATGTTGCGAGATATGATTGCATTTTTCAGGTTTATTCGAAGCAGAATGTGTAAATTAACTATACAGACAGATACCTGGCATCATGCACTAAATGGCGACATTAATTTCAGCGACTTATCTATTCAAACAAGAGAGGGCCCCGCTGGAAATTAAAAACTCAAAAATGCAATAACTTTTAAACCAAACCAGCTAGATCAAATCTTTTGATACAGTTTTAATAGGAATTCAGAGCACTAAATATTGATTTAACATTTTAATCATTTTTGTCCATAATAAAGGAGGGCCCCGCTGGGCGGACGCTAGCTTAGATTTGGTATAACTTCGTTATCTTTGAAGCACTAAATATAAGCCATACATATTCAGAGAGCACTAAATGAGCACTAAATGATTAGCTAGGTTTCAAAGTCCTAGGGCCGAGGGCCCCGCTGGGCATACGGACATGTTCGCCACTTGTAATGGACAGTGGGTAGTGGGTACAATACATGCCTCGAAATTGAAGCATGCAGGTTTTCTCACGATGTTTTCCTTCACCGAAAAGCCAGTGGCGTAACAAATCGAATTTCGTTTGTGTAACTTTAGGTAAAGGGACCAATGGCGTAAAAGTTTTTTTATTGTGGCCGTCGATAATTTTATTACTGTTTTGTCACATTACCTCAAACAAACATTGTATGACTAATAAACTTTGCTCTAAGTAATATCAGAGCCGAGATATTTTAGGGTAGAATTTTTTTAGACAGGGCTGTATGGTACGTATCTTAACTGTTGTATCTACAGGAAAACGTTCTTAGAAGCCTACCCTTAATTTTTTGCGTTATTTAGACATGCATTCGCACTAATTAAAAAAAAATTACCATCTGCAAGAAAATGGGCAATTTACACAAATACTTTTTTTGATGCCAATCGATCCTGACAATTGAACGGAAGAACAAGTAATTAAAAAAAAATTGTCATACAAAATTACAGATAAAATAGGTAGCTATTATAATTGTGTCGTTAATTTCTATTAATGTAAGTTTGTCCAAAAATAAATTAACTTTGTCCGGTAAGTAACAAATAAAGGCCCAAAACTAACGTTTTTTCTTAAAATATAGGACTTGATTTTCTAGGCTCTTGATTTTCTTGAAAGAGACAAATCCCTAGTGACTAAACTCTTGTCCTTAGTTACTGAAATCCCAAACAAAAGAATAAATCAAACACAATAACCCCCAGATTGCATCACTTGTCATCCAAATTAGTGACCCAGTTGCAAAGCAAACAATACTGATTCCTAACTAAACGCATTTAAATAACAAATCTGGCCGAGGCGGCGACCTTGCGGCACTCTACCTGACGGTGGTCACTGTATACTGAGATTACGTTAAAACATTAGTGAGATTGGTTTGGGATCGAGTTTAAAGATGCATAGAGGTATTAAACTAATAAAAGTATGGATTTCTGGTTGTTCGAATGGGGTTTTAAATGGGAAATGTAGTCAAATGCTTTTGATTATTCTATTCCTTATGTAGAATGAAAACTGGTTCATTGAATTATCATTTTGTGACCAGATATGTCATAACATAATAACTATAATTGTGATTATAAAAAAAATTAAAACTAAAGGAATTGCAACGGGGTCCTAAATATTTGTGATAAAACATTTTATTCAGCCTCAAAACAGCAGCTGAACGTAGCATTTACCATAAACGTAATTGCGTAGAAATAGTAGCAACTCAATAGCACGTAAACAGGTAGATCCGTAGGTAAATCACTAGTTAATAGTATGACATATAGCTGGCAAACATCACTTAGCCATTGGATACTGTTTATGGCAATTTATTCCTCTTGCGCATGGTACGGTACGCGGTCTACATGAAATGCTAACGATTGCCGTCTTGATGCGAATAATCGAAGGTTGCGAGTAAGTGTTGGGGAAAATATGTTTTATCGTGCATTTTTAGAACAAAATTTTATATGTAATATATTAACGCGTAATATTCATAGAAATTAATCCATGGAAATACTTTCCTAATAGTTGTTTTTGTTAAACATTTTAGAATTGTTGTAGAAACATTTTATCTAGCAATCCGAATAGTTTCGTCCCTGAAGTATTAACATAAACAGTATGTACCTAAAACACTGTTACATTATTTTATGCCGACTTATAATAATTAGAATGATATATCAAAATCCAATTTCAAAACAAATTAAAGGAGACTATTTTTGTTCCTACTAACTTTGATGTCACTCAAACCGCCTCAAAAAAGTAAAACCGCCTATTGGTAGTTCCGCAAACAGCAGATTCTCTCAGAGTTTCAAGGATCCATCTTTATTTATAGACGTTAAGATATACTTGCATACTTTATGTATAAATATAGTGAAACAATAAGAAACCTTTTTATAATGTGTGTCAATATTGTGAAAACTAATAACTGATTTCTTACGAGTCTAGAAATTGAAGGTTTCCTTTTTATTTGGTACTCACGACCATGATTCCTTCTGGGGTATTCAACTGCCAACTGCTTGTTGATGTTATGTTTAGGGACGGTTTCCCAATTTTTGTCTATTTCGAACCTTTTTTGATAAACCAAATTATTACTTTTATAACATAATACATAGTTCAAATAACCGTGTAGATAAGATACGTTCTTTCTGCAGTGCAAACCGTTCAAAACAAGATTCTGCAGAGATATGGACCCATATTTAGATTACATACATAACTATAGTATAAAATAGATATTAAGGTGTAAATTTAATTCTGCCTTACATACAGAAGGTAAAGAATTTGTCCTTCAATCCACTATAACCACGACCATTAAAGGACATCGTGGAAGCAACTTGAATACAATTATTTATATAAAGAACATTAGACAAATAAGTGCAAGGACTATAAATCGATTGTACAGAACAGATCGGTATACTCGTATATAATGCAACTTAACAAGATTTGGTAAGTTCTCCCAATAAATACTGTCTGTCTGTCTGTTGGTCTTTTTGTATTAAGCCTCTGGTTCATAATTAGCCTCATCGTTTTAAAGCTTTGTATGAAAATATTTAAAAACCGTTAACTATCGTAATACTGACTGCTCTCAAACGGCAAAGGAAAACATCGTGAGGAAACCTGCATGCCTGCGTGGGACGTAGCTGATGATGATTGGGGTTGATTTTAGGAAAATCCTGTCGTAGTGCTACATCCTCTAAGTTTATTCCTCTATCATCCCAAATGCCGTGTTTTTGTCTGCCTAAAGTGCACTGTTCGTTGTATGCCAGTCACAAAACTTATATTCAGTTCCTGGTTCCAGTTTAAATCTTTTGCTTTTATTTAATTAAACATAGCATAAAACAGCTAAGTGGTTATTAAGAAAATTTTTGCCAGATCCTTTGGTATTTGGCCTAACTTCAATGCCATTAGAACGGCTGTATTCAATAGCCGTTTTCGAACAATGATTTTGTATAGAAACCATAATAAATCAACCAGCGTTGTAACCTTGCGGAACCCTCTATAATGCCACACAAGATGAAACATGCTGTTCAATAGCAAATAAAATATTTCAAACCAGTTCTAGTAAATGTACCTACTTAGATTCTTGAAACTGATACCTACGTACAATCGATTACGTTACGTTTTGTAACGCGTTTATAGATTTCGAACCTTTAAATAACACTACATACAATTAATCAACAAGTATACTATACTATACATCATTCGAAATAAGGATAAAAAGATTTTCCGATTTAGCTTTCCGGTCAATTCTTATTAGAAAATAGTAGATTACAAGAAAGTAAGAAAGGTCTCAGATCTCACGTAATTGTTGACCGAGGCGAAGCCGAATTCTAAAAAGGTTGATTTGCAGTCAGGGATACCTAAAAACCATATCGTAATCTTTTTCATGCAAATATCTTCAATGTACAGACACACATCTGTTATAGTTTTATAGTAGTTTAGATAACGTAATTTTCTCTCTTGTTCCACAGTATCATCTACACTCACCGATCAGCCTGCTGCCGCTGCACCAGCCTCTGCATCAGCCACGCCTGCGACAGCGCCGGCGGCACCAGCCCCGTCCCCAGTGCTGCTAGGGTCGCCACCATCTGCTGGAACTGCATACGGTGTTGTTATAACAAAGACAAACTCAACACAACGATCTTTATTTAATTGGGTGATGTCAAAATATTTTTTTTAATCTTCATGTTATCGCTGCTGTAGAGAAGATGCAGCCATAAGCCTTATGCCTTTTGTATTTCTTTAAGAAAGAAAGAGAAACAACCAATAGCAATACTTAGATACTACATACATAATTATGTTGTAATTATAAAAACAAACGCAAACGCAACTATAGTCGTTATATTTTTTTAAACTTAGGTAGGTACCATAGGCGAAGTATTTTTCGCTTACGCTGATAGACGTAACATCAGTGTAACCGCGTATGAGACAGCGATAGTCATAAAATCCTATACAATTTGTATGAAAATAGATGTCTGACTCCGGAGTCAAGTCAGTCAGTCAGAACAAAAAAGTGGCTACGTCGATAAGGACAGCAATAAGTAGCGATCTCCTTTGTTAACTAGAGAGAATTTGCTATGTGCATCTCTTACTGTATGTGACAAGTAATATATGACAAGACACGTGCTTTCTTCTAGTTCCTTCTCTTTCTACGGTAGGTACCCACCACCGCCTGGGAACGAGTTATCGCGATAGAAAAGTTGTGGCCTAAAAATCGACATTGATCTGTTCTTAAGTTTTATGTAAACTGACCATAAGAACTTATTTGCTTTCTTCTTCTTATTGTGTGGGCAGCATTTGAAATGGATATTACAAAATGGAGTATAGATACAATTGAAGCTTTCCAAATTTAGTATCGGTGTTTATTTTTTACCGGGCATGGGCCTATGCGACACATTCCCACCACTGTAACTTATGTAATCCAGAATCAACAGCAGTGACCACTCACAACACTAGACAATGAAGTCCAGCGAGCGAGCGGGAGACGTCTGTAATCTGTAAACCCACGATGAACCCACGAACCCACGATGAATTTTATCAAAGAAAGTAAGAGTGTCATCTGTGTTTAGATATACATTTTCGCTAAAAACCTGTGTACCTGATTGAATTTGTGATAAAGCTCTCTAGCATAATTCGACAAAGATGTTCCGTGTTGAATTCGACTTGTTATTATCATCATCAATATCAATAAGGACCAGAATTCAGCGGCTCTTTAAAGTTAGATCTTCAAAGATGACACGGCGATCTTCGACGAAAAAGTTTGGATGAGAAACATCCAGAGATCTGAACATCCTTTGCCTCTGTTGTTTGCTTATTTTATATTATGATTAAAAGGAATTTTGAAAGAAAGTGGAGACGTTCGTTGAGCAGGACACTTTTCTTTTCACGCGATATGAAAATGACATTTCTATGTAATTGTTTCATCGATATCGTTAAGAATGCCTCCTTCCTTGTGTAACAGGCAGATACACCGCGTGCCATTTACTTATCCTCGATTAATCCACGTTTCATACTAAGGTAGTATCTACGCTATGCTCTTCTTCTTCTTAGCCGTTTTCAACCATAATGGTGTAGGTATGTCTCATTCTTTTTATGGTATCTCGATCTTGTGCTCTTTCTTTCCATTTCACTCCAGCTGTTCTTTTGATATCGTCATTCCAACGCATTTGCGGTCTTCTTCTCGGCAGTTTTTCTTCCCACTGTCTCCACTCCAAAAGTGCTTTGCCCCACGAGTTTTGTTTTCTGGCGATATGACCAGCAGTTGCCACTTGAACTATGCGATACGCTTGATGACGTCTCTGTGATTTTCGTTCCATTTTCGCTCTTTTAGCGTAACTCCTACTATCTTAATCTCAATTGCTCTTTGCGTGAATTAGCTCTGCTCTCTGAGCCATTCGTTCCACTTTCGGTCTCTTGCCTTAACTCCTACATCAATCGCTCTCTGCGCTACTCAGAATTTGTTGATGACCTCGTCATACAACATTTAACGCAGTACTACATTTTGTTATAGTAATAAGGATATATTTAATGTGAATGTCAAACCTGTGCTATAGCCTGTGGACTCTGTGCTTGCAGCTGAAGCTGCAGCAGGTGTTGGAGGAGTGGCGGGGCCCCTGCTGGACTCTTGGCTTCCGACACCGAACTGCTGTCCGATTCTGACGCTGGACTCTGTAACAACACACAATTATCATTAGAACCAAGGTTTAGCATCCCTGTTACGCGTCAATGAACTGTCGATATTTTATAGACTCTTGAGGTAGATTCGTCGAATAACTATGATAAAGAATTACATTTTTCACCATTATTGATCTACACACACAGCCTACCAATCTTAATTAACCTTTACCTCTATCCTAAAGCTGTATGGAAGAAATCTATATTTAGCGATAAGATTTTTTGTAATAAGTTGATAAGACATTTTTTGTACCTTCTGTATTTTCTACCTGTTTCCTCTTTGCATACTAGGTATGTTTTGTAAGTATAATGGATTGATTGAAGAACTAAAGTCGACGACGTTGATGAGCGGATCACAATACAAACTTAAGTATGGGTGCTACTTGGCGAAATGACCGTTGGGCCAAGGCTATTTCGGAATGGTGGCCAAGGAAGGGAAGGAGGTCAGTGGGCAGACTACCGAGACGTTGGTGAGACGACATTGTAAGACGGATCAGATTAGCAAAGGACCGTGACGAATAGCGAAATCAGAAGGAGGTTTATTGTGTCCAGCAGTGGGTTGATGTTCTGATTTGAGTGAACCTTTTTCAGGAACGCAAATGATCTGAGTTCTTCAGTTCTCATTTTGATCAATCAGACGGCGGCGAATCGATCCCATTTTAGCCTTTCTTAGGAATTTGTGTACGATTTGTAACACCACATATTTTCGGTGAAGGAAAACATCGTGAGGAAACCTACATGCCTCAATTTCGAGGCATGTATTATATCCACTGTTTACGGACTCATTACCTGTCACACTGGACATAGCTTGGACACATATCTCTGACTATACCCCCTTGGGGAATATACCTAGTCAAGAGCTAGTTTTAGAGAGGTTTTGTGTGTTACGTAACATAGCTAAAGGTAAATAAGAAGCTGATAAAGAGGATATAATACTAGTTTACGAAAAAATCTACTCTAGGATAATCCTATTCTTAGTTTTTTTCATCTCATAACATCTTATTATTCTTTTTTCCTTCTAGCTTATTAAATTTTAAACCGGGCTCTTTGTTCTACATTTACTGCGTTTTACCTACGTTAATTTTAAAAGCAAGATACAGAAAACAGAACAAAATAGGCAATGAAAAACAATTTGGGAAATACCTTTTTGAGCTATACCTACTTCAAGTTTTTTTTTAAAAGGAAAGGTTTTGAAAAAAGTTCTTTTAAAACATAATTATGTTGACGCGAAACCTGAAAACTAATTTGTAACGATTTTTTCAGAAACGCGTTACAATTCAACACTAAAAGACGAAATGCTAATTTGTATGAAAACTATTGAATTAAAATCTTTTTTTACTTCAAACTGTTACTCAGCAATAACATGATTTTAAGTATTACATTTATTATACTTAATTGAAGTGTATGTAGCGGTTTTGCCTATGGTGTATTTTCCAACATTTTGTGCAACAAAACAAAATGGTTATCGTTGTAAATTCTAGTATTTTCCTATATAAAACTTTATATATTTACCTAGTTACTAAAACTGTTTTTCCTTGTTCATACGAAGACCAGTTTGACCAATCAAAGGTCAGTTTGTAACGTGCTAAGCGGAAAAATGACAACAAGTAAACGAAATATAAATTAACATAGACTATATTCTGGGGTTTTTAGTGAAGAATAATACAGATAATAAACACCACGTTTCTTTTGTTTTCTACATACACATATTCCAGTGGATTGTCATAGTTTAAGGCACAGACTTAAAAGAAAGACAGACGGAATGTCATTTAATCATGAGTGAAGCATCCATTTCTTTTGTGTGCGTGCTGTCACGCGGTACATAAGGTGACGGGTTGTCGGACCTGCGCCTAAAGCTAGTGCATCTGTGTGAGTGTAGGTCCCTTGTACAACAAACGAGATTATATTACCTGCATGCTTCACATATTTTTAGTGCAATACTCGGTCCGTATTTCTTTCAGGTCCGTGGTTTAAGGATCCAGAACAAAACGCCATAAAACAAAGGATTAAAAAGAATACTTCATAAATCTATCTAAATACATATCTGAGTATGTGATATTGTTTTGAAAAAAAAAAGGAATTTTCTAATATTAGGAAATCCAACAAAATATGTTACCACCCATAGGCCTGTTGTAACCCGATCGCATCGTGAAAATGTAAAAGTACTCGTAGGTATTAAAACTTTCCTAGAAAAGATGAGATTTCATGTCGTGAAAGAATCATCAATTCAATTTGTTAATTTACTAAACAATGTATTCATGTATCAATGAATAAATAATAAATAGTCTTCAAGCAAATCATCCCAGTTCGATGGTTGAATTTAATATTACGCAGATAGGTACCTAGGTAGATTGTAATAAGTAGAGTAGGTAGGAACCTAATTATATATATTTTTAGGTGTAATAAAATTAGTTACTATTTTAAAGAGATGATCGTCCCATAAAACTGAACAACTTTCTCTACCTGTCTTTTTATTTAGCGATTTCGATGTTGGTCCCATAGACAGAGTTTTTCAGTTTGATGATCTGATAATCCTCTTAAAACAGTTTCAGCTAATTGTGTTAACTATTTTTGTCAAAAAAAATTATATTCAATGCACGGACTTAAAAGAAATACATTGTAAATTGAAGCATGTAAGGTAATACAATCTCGATTGTTCTACAAAGGACCTACACTCACACAGATGCACTAGCTCTAGGCACAGGTCCTACAACCCCTTCACCTTATGTACCTCGTGACAGCACGCACACAAAAGAAATGGGTGATTCACTCATTATTAGACGAGATTACGTTTGGTTCTTCTTTTAGGTCAGTGGTTTAATGTATATTTTTCTTGATATAGTTAAAAGAATGGTAAAATGGTTCTAACTCAAATCGAATAAGTCGATTATGAGATTCAAGAGTTAGTGGCATGAGCGATAATATAACATTATAATCATACAATGTATGAAAACGTAACATACAATCTTTGATAAAGTGATATGTCAAGATTGACAGTCGAAGATACGAAAGCGTCGAAAAAATAGGAACCAGTACTATGAAACTTGGCCCCTTTGGTTTTATACGGTAAAACAGTGAGGCTCATTCTAGACATATACTTTTTCTAAGCATACAATGTATGAATATAACGTAATAATATTTTAGATTTTTTTCTGTTGTTCTGTTAGATTTAAAAACCACAATCGTCCGAACGTTTCTTTTTTCTACGAATTCGAAACATTGGATGGAACAAATTGTAAATAATTATATCCTCAGGTTATAATTATAGCAAAGGATACTGCTATTAGTGTGTTTGCTGACTAAATGAGAGGTCCTGGGTTCGATTCAGATCGAAAGTAAAGATATCAGTTGTTTACACTGATGGGTTTAAATTACATTTTGTAATGCATTGTACTTACAGGTGTTTTTTTGTTGGTAAATGTCATATTAAATTTTATTGTTTATGATAGAGAAAGAAAAATAAATAATAAATTCACGCTTGCCTGAAAAGGTGTTTTGGTAGAGAGAAAAAAAAGGTTTAAAAATGCAATTCGCTTGTAATTTGTATACTTACAGGGTCCTTCTTAATAGGTATACTGGCGGTTTTCTAAGTTGTTCACATCATCAATCTGAACAACTTCTCTGAACACAACTGCAAATCCTACTGGACCAAAATGTATGGGACCGCTGATTTTATTTTCGTTATTTCGATGTTGGCTTCATAGAAAAAGTTGTTCAGTTTGATGATCTGATCATCCTCATAAAAACCATCAGCATGATAAGTTGGACCCTATAAACAGGGTGTAAACTTAATGCGTTACCTACATAACGAACAGGGGGATGTCAAACTGATCTGAAACTATCAAGCTGATTAACTCTTACTACGGGATTGAAATTGCGAAAAAAAAATTGTTAGGTCCAGTACCTACCTAGCTGTTTACATTTTCTATGGAACAGAAAAATTCCATAAATATATCCAAGATTTTGTTAAATTGTAGGGCATACGAAAAAACTTAACAACCAGTTAAAATATTTAAAAAAATATTATACACTAGTGTTTTCCCGCGACTTCGTCCGCACAAATTATATACCAGATTTTAAGTCAGATTATAAGCTATCAAACAAAAAAAGTTTCATCAAAATCGGTTCAGTAGTTTTTGCGTGATGCGCGAACAAACAAACAAACTAACAATTTTGTCAATAGATGGCGCTGCACGTTTTTAAATCGCGCTATCGAATGTTATTTGAATTTATATGAAGAGAACCGCAACTTTTTTATTCCTCATGATTTTACGGTTTTATAATAGTTACGATTAAGATTCCAGGTTTGAACCAAATTCCTTTAGCTTCCCAGAAACGGATATGTCAATCACCAACTCTACGATCTTATTTTTTCTCTAAACAGCCAGCGCAAGGTAAAGGAGTTAGTTTGCGACCAGTTCGGCTTACCTTGACGTTTAACTAATCATGTCCACCTTGAATATTAACTAACAGATTGTTTAGCTCGTAGCTAAGGTACACGTGACTAATATGGGTACTTTGTTTAGATATTGTTTGGGTGTTAGGTAAGTGCTTGAATAAAGGTTATTTAAAATAAATTAAAGGTAAAGGAGGCGTGTCGCTGTTTTTCGTGCGAGAATGCTAATTACGTAGGTATTTTCAGATTGTAATTTTTAGTTATTAGTTATTTTAGTTATTACGTAGGTATTATTAATTGTGCAATTTTATAATTGTAATTAATAATGTGGAAAAGTACTGACTGAAAACCCATGATATAGTGCCAAATTTTTAAAGCCCTTGCAAGACCAAAATATAGCAAGAACATTATCTACTATGATCAGTTTCACATAGGAAGATGCGCGAAACAAGCAATTTTCCTACTTTGTATCTTGACATAAGAGTCCTGTTAGAAATCATCTTATGTAAAAAAAAGTATAGATGACATAATAAGCGAATGCCACGTGTGTCGTCTACTTATTGCTAACGTCAAGAACATTGTTGAAGTAATTTGACAAAAATGAAAAAAAATTATTGTCTATTAAATTGTTATTTCTTTTATAAGATTATGAGTGCGAGAATTCTCGCCGATTGCGTTATTCAGGATCAATTTCCTGAGATAAAAACATTGCATAGAACAAATAGACAATTATATTACGTAATTGACTAGTTGCTTATTTGCAAAACAGGTAAATTGGTTTTAATTAAACCACCTACTGATTAGCAAAAACTTCCTGTTTATTTGATAAATGGGCGGCAAATTGCGGCCAATGGCAGCCATTTTATATTTGTTTAACTAACAACTAGTTTGACAAAAATAGCTTAGTTATAAAAGATTCAACCAATCAACGTTCTCGGATATCAACGGTCTGACGACTCAGTCATTTTGCAATTTTTTTCTAACTATAGTTAGTCGATGCGATGACAGCCCGCCAATTTGAAGAACATTGAACATCTGCTCCCATTTCGAACGTAAAAAACTACATAATTTACCGCTCGCCAAATGGTGGGGTCTACACATTCTAATTCTAAACTCATGGCCTCGACCAATAGCGGCCGAGGACGACCCAACATGGCGGTCGTGGGAACCGGTTAATGGCCCGTTTGAATTTAGAATAGTATTTTTATTAATGCGTTCGTTACGTTCGAGAACAATAGTTTTTTTTTCTAATACGTTATGCAGCCGGCAACGGAATTAGGTGTCTTCATCCACTAATGGGTTTCGTTTATTTAAATTGAGGTCGAGAGGTTTCAATTGTTCCCATTTATAATTAGGTTGGTATTTTAAGTACTTATCTAAATAATTTTAACAGTCAAATTAGCTTCGTACGTCAATGTAAATATGTTGTAGACACCTATATGTTCCCAGCTGGAAAGTACCTAATGCCATTGACAATAACACCTAATATTATTGCTACAATAATTAATGCCATATTTAAGCTATATTTAATGTTTATGCATTTGTTGGTATTTTTAGAAATTAACATTTGGATAACAATCCAAATGTTAATTTCTAAAAATAAAAGATTTTCGGCTGAAAAGAAAGGTCCACATTATGTACGACTACCCTACATTTTGATGTTACCTACTTTGAAAGAATAACGAAGCTAAATCATTGAAAATGTTTCAAAGTTAGGTCTTGCTCTTTAAAAACATTCAAAGTGAAACATGCAATAGCGTATTTTCACATTTCAGACCATCTCCAACTAACCATGAAATCGTTTCATGTTTTGTTCCCTTCCATTTCACTCTTTAAAAAAAATAACAAAGCACACTCAAACTACAAAAGCAGTCAGTTTTCATTTACAACATTTCCGCTATTTGAACACAAAAACGCACGATTTAAAATTAAAAAGTTAAAAAAGGAAAAAGTAGCTGGCAGGTTGGCGTACTATTTTCGAAAATTAAATTTGAAACGTCAAACGCGCGTCGTTTTTCTTTTTTTTACGAGCGGCAATGATTAGTAAACGCGTTCGTACACTGAGGCTATTTGGCCGCACGTGTTTCGCGGTGGGGGTGGGCCTTGCACGTGAATTTTCCGAGGTTTCCACCCTCTGCGGACCGCCCCTATAGGCTTTTCTGTCCGGCCTATGCTGTTTAACTGATCGGCTTAGGAAATATGTGGAGTCGCTATTGGAAGTTACCCTATTATTAAAATTCTGTTTTGTAATTCGTACTTCATTTTAAACAGTTCCTAATATCGCAAAACACATAAAAAAATTTTTTTTTTAAATCTCTATACAGGGTGAAATTGAGATCGTTATCGTTAGCATCCTTTTAAACTAAGATTCTACCCGTCAAACTGAACAACTTTTACTATGGGAGCAAACCGACCACAACAACAAAAAAATCTGCTATTCCATACTAAATTGCAATGCCTGCTCGACTCAAATGTATCATAAATTTAGTTATTATAGCAGATTTTTTTGCTCCGATAGGTTTGCTCCCATCGTTATAGTTGTTCAGTTTGATGGATAGAATCTTAGATTAAAGAGATGCTAATGATGTCAATGTTACCCTGTATACATTTATTATTTTAGATGGTGTTATTACAAATTGGAATTTCACGTACGTAGTTTATAAGGGAACTAAAAATGAACTAATTCAACGACTTGTATAAGAACATAAATTTTATCTTCTTACCTAATGATTGTTAATCCCTTTACGCAATGAACTACGATGATTATAAAAACTTCACATTACAATTCAAGTTCTAAACAACTTCCGATTAATGGTTGCTTGCAAGTCAACAGATAGTAAGACATGTAATTAAAATGGCCGCAGGTAGCATTTACGAGGCAATCTATCGAGTCATAACTCGAAAAATTTAAGACGTAACAAAAATACTAAGTCTAGAATTAATTTCACGCGCCACCCATTTTTGCTGTGTAATCATGCTGTATTTTAATTTTTAAATCTGCAGAACAATTAGATTGCTAGTGATGTTCGTTTTTCATGACTCAGTTAATGTAAAAATTAATGTTTCGTGTTACATCTTTAAAAAACTTTATGATGCACTAAGAAATTTTAACCATAGCTAACATTAATTTAAAGCTGTTTTAAATGTTTAAACTAATAATGTCAAAGCATAATTCATAAACACAGCGCAGCGCCACTTAAAAAAAATCCCTTGAAATATTTAAAATAGAAAAAAAAACAAAGTGAATGCCTCTCCACTCCATTCACTGTCAACTGCCTACTTTTCATGCACTACGCCTACACATCTACTATTTCAGTAACAACGTGTGCACGAACAAAATTCGACCTTAAATCTGAAGCTTAAGGTTTAACGGACTAAGAAAACATTCACGCACCCCATCTCTTTTCCTCGTATTAATCAAAATACCAGTTTTCCTACTTTGACGTGGAATCGTAGCAAATGGATAAGGTATTGTTTCGAAAATTGAAACTATGGGTTGCGGCGACCAACTTAAAATGGCCTTTTCCTATTTCTATTTATTAACTCCCGTAAGATTTGTTGTAATTAATTTTACTTGGAAAATCTGTGTAAAAATAAGGCGTCTTCTGGAAAATGAGACGATGGGAAAATAATTTCTTGTTTGCGTTTGGAAAAATTGCCAAGGGCGTAATAAGGATGTCATGCAGAAAACCTGGTTGGAAATGCAAACTATTCGGTTTTATTATTTGTTTATAAAATATAGCGACCCGCCCCGGCTTCGCACGGATGCAATGCACATATAAACCTTCCTCTTGAATCACTCTATCTATTAAAAAAAACCGCATCAAAATCCGTTGCTTAGTTTTAAAGATTTAAGCATACAAAGGGACATAGGGACAGAGAAAGCGACTTTGTTTTATACTATGTAGTAATAATAGCAGAATTAAAGATTAGGTAGGCATCAATTTCAATAAAGATTTTGTTAACAACTCTTAAAAATCTGTAACGTTTACTAAAAGTTGCATGAAAATTTAGAATTAATTATTGTTAAAATATGTTATAAATTTGTAGTATTTGGTAGGTAAAGTAAAGTGTATGAATAAAAACGTATTTAATGATAACCTCCTTTTTTTAAGTCGGTTTAAAAAAGTAACCATAACTTGCCCAAACTAAGAGAGGAATAGAAAATTAGCTTCTATTAAAATTAAAACAATAAAAAAGTGATTTTCATACACCTAATTACTATAACTGCCTCCGTGGTTTAATGGTTAAGAGCATTGGGCTCATGACACGGAGGTCGTGGGTTCGATTCCCACGGGGGACACCTACCTAGTAATATATCACTTTGTGCGTTTCTCCCCAGTTGGTTAGGATGTAGGCTGAATCACCTGATTGTCTGAAAAGGAAAATGATTCCGTGCTTCGGATGACACGTTAAGCTGTTGGTCCCGGCTACTATATCTGGTGGTAGTAGTCGTTACATAAAAAACCACGTCAGAGGCCGTAAGGCGGTTTGTATAAACTCTGACACCAGGGCTTGCCTACACGATAAGAAGAAGATTAGGTAACTACTATAACAAAATTTGAAATGAAATCCCAAATAATGAAATAAGGGCAGAAAGATGATGATGATTTATTTAAAATATCGATAAAAAAACGTTAGAATAAAAAAAAAGAAAGAATAAAAGTATATAAAAACTCACTGAGTATCTTTCTACATAATTTTATTAATAGAATAAAAAATAAAGTATATTTTGTCATGACGATCTCTTAATTGCCTTCACTCGAATCTATCCAGGGACCTTGTTAGCCTGGCTGTCAGCAGACATGGTTTAGACAATGTATATTAATCGCCATTGTCTGTCAAAGGATTTACTATAAACTGTAATTAAGAACAGACTTGTGTTTAGAATTGTTTATGACTAGTCCGTTAAACAAAAGGTTACCTTTGTTTTAATTTTATTTTTTTTAAACAAAGTGTTTAAATGAATGTGTAAGTAAGTAAACAGTTTTTTTTTCTAAAAAATAGAGTTTTCTATTTAATTTGATATTTGTTAACATTTCTAACTTACCGGAAAACCACCTATTCTTGTAATTCTTATTCAATTATAAAGTTTATCTGACCCTACGAATAAGAGAATGTATAGAAGTATAAATGAAGCTCAAAAAGTGGCACCAAAAAAATTGTAACGCGTTCTAAATTTGTTCTTTAAAAATTGTAACTCGCCGCCAAAACTCATACAAAATGTCATTTTTCATGGGGTGCCAAAAATGATTTCGATTTTGTTTGGAGTTATTCTTCCATATTTATTCTCTTATTCGTAGATCTGACCTTATTATCTTGACACCAAGTATTATTGTGACTGTATTTTCCTTTAGGTATATAAAATAAAAAAAATCAATAAAAATCTGCTTATACCTATATATATATTATAATTATAGGTACAGACACAAAAAACACTTTTTTAGTAAAAAAATCTAAAGATAATTATTAGAACTTTGTAGGTACTGCACTCACTCAATTTTACGACTGTCAACTGCCTTTTTTTTTTTTTTTTAAGTATTCTAAAACTTAGAACTTTATATTTTTTTATTATAGGGTATTTTACAGTACTACCGGGTACCGGTACTAATTCGGTACTACTAGTGAAACGTGGATGTTCTGAGGTTTCAAAATATCTCTGACTATGCTTTTATAGTAACAAAGGCCTAAAAAATGTGTCAGTAGTTGTGGCTTCTGACCCCGGAAGAGATTATGGTCGTTAATTTATATGGATGTATTTAGTAGGTACCTACCTATAATCTAAACTATTATAAAACTGTAACTGAATTGTGCCTGTACATTGAAGATATTTACAAAAAAAAGATTACGATATAGTTTTTAGATATCCCTGACTCGAAATCAACCTTTTTTAGAAATTTTGTCTGTTTGTTTGTGTGTTTGTTTGTTTGTTCGCGCATCACGCAAAAACTACTGAACCGATTTTGATGAAACTTTTTTTGTTTGATAGCGTATGATCTGACTTAAAATCTGGTATAAAATTTGTGCGGACGAAGTCGCGGGTAAACACTAGTTGTTTATAAGAATGTAGATGTACCCGAAACCGACGAGCATGTATGAAAGGACTGATGAATGTTGCAGAAGCGAGAGAGTTTTGACAGGATCGTAGCAAGCCGCGTTCTGTTGTCTCTACCTACCCCAATGTGAGCTTGAGAATATGTGTGTATGTTTTTAGAAAAGATGATGGGAATAATTTATTATCGTTTCAAAAAAATAGCCAAGAGCATAATAAGAATGACAATTTTATTATTTGTTTATTAAAATGTCTTTATAGCATTCTGCGGCTTTGTTCAATCCAACATGATTCACTAACTACGTATATACCTACTTATAAATTTGATTGGGTTTTCATAGTTTATAGTTTAATAGGCTAGGTCGAGAATTGAAAATGTGTCATCTCCGGCTAGATAGCTGCCAACTGGGCATTGGGAAAACCTTGTTTTTACTGTAATTCTAAAACTAATAATACTCTTAGAGGAAAATATTAAATGCTTGCAAACTTTAAAGCCGCTTTTGATCCTGGTTTTCAGGAATTACTTATGCTTAGGTGATTTGGACACGTGAAACGAAAGCCACCCGACTATGTGGGAAATATCACACTGCAACTGTCGATTCCAGGACCAAGAGGACGTTGGAAGACTAGATGGATGAACACAGTTCGCAGTGATGTGACCGAATGCAATGTCTCCGACGACGTCAGAAATAGGGCAAGGTGGAGAGAAGAGACGCGGAAGGCTGGCCCTACCACGGATTAACAAGCCAGGCCAGGAAGAGATACATTCTAAAACTCTAGATAGACTCTTACAGGAAAATAACAAAAGCTTGGAAACTTTTAACTTGCTGGTGATCCTAGTTTACAAGAGTTGCAGTAGTGGGAATGCGTGATATGATTATGCTTAAAAAAATAACTTTAAAGGTACCTATGATTTTTTTGTTAATTTATATTTAAACACTAGTCATGCTCTACTTAAAAACTTGAACAAAACTTTTGATAGCTGATTGTGATAAAGTAAAAATGCAATGTGACTCTATGCTTTCCTGGAAACCCCATTCTAATTGGTTCAGTAGTTTTTAAGTGAGTTCACGAACAAATAGATAAACAGACAAGAATTTCACAAACTATCTTAACCGCTCCCAACCTGGCTGGCTTTAAGATAACAATAGATAAACAATGGGTGGTTCAATAATCGTGTCCGCGGGAGATCAAGGGTTAATTCATACTATTAAGTATCTTTTATCCCCCAATTTTATCTCACACTTAGCCAAAATATGCATGCATGCGTGTGCTCACGACTATATTCCCCTATGGGGTAGTCAGAGATAGGTATTCTGAAACCTTAGAACATCCACGTTTCACCAGTAGTACCGAAACTCTGTCCCGTGTGACGGGGGGTGAGTCCGTCGCCACTTGTAATGGACATTGGGTACAATACATGCCTCGAAATTGAAGCATGCAGGTTTCCTCACGATGTTTTCCTTCACCGAAATAGCCCCAGAAAAAATATAGGCATGTAAAATCTAAGAGAACACATAACTAGATTAAATTAAAACCAATATACAAAAACAAGATTGGGGTGCATGACAGCTCAGCTGAAGTGGGACTGGGCCGGATATGTCTGTCGCATGCATTCGGAAAGATGGGCCAAAATCACCACAGACTGGGTTCCCCAGGATGGTTACCGGCTTAGATCAAAATAAGTTACCGGCGTCGAGGTAGACCCAGAAAAAGGTGGAGAGACAACATGGATGCCTTCTTGGAGGCTTTGGCCAGAAGTGACACACAACAGAGAGGATTGGAGAATAAAAGGGGGCACCTTAGCCTAGCAGTGGGACATTGAATAGGCTAAGTAAAAAAAAATATTTTTTTCAACCCCAAAGTTCAGTAATGCAAGTATGAAAGTTTTTTATTCTTGTACATTGACACACAAATTATCTAGTCATTTAAAGTAGGTACCAATATCTAGGCTGGACTTATATTAAGATGACTTAACAACGATATAGCATACATTAATATAGATACAATCATCAATGACTCGGGTACAACTATTCATATTCATCATATAAAATTATTTGCCTTTTACGGGATTCGAACCCGCGACACTCAGCACAGCAGGCAGCTGGCATTTGATAGAGTTGAAGCTTTTCTCCATCAACCATTTCTTTAGGGAATTTTATAGACAATCTCCTATTGTCCAATATACCTAGCAATAAATTCTAACTTTCTTTCATTCTTCAATAAGCCAGCATTAAAAATAACGAGCACAAAGTAATAAGTAGTTTTTGCAATCATACAATAATTCATATTTGATTACTGTACGTTTGTATGTATGTGTGTATGTGGGAAAAGAAACAACAATCACAAATAAGTACAGTTCAATTCTGTTCCCATTGTTAAATTGTAGACCAAAAGTCTTTCATTTTAACGGCACTAAATTGTCGCCATTGTGAAAACTGTCATTTGGTTTTAGCGGGTTTTCTTTTGTTCAGTTTCTTGAAATTTTTAATGGAAAATATAAACCATGGACTGCCGCAATTCTAGGCACAATAGGAAATCAATTGTTCATCTACGTTTCGACAGTTCGAATGGTAAATTCTTCTCCTGTCTTCTTTGATTAAATTCATTACGGGTTTTAAGACAGATTAAAGTCATCCCCCGGGCTCGCTGGACTTCAATGTCTAGTGTTCTGAGTGGTATCGACTCTGCTGATCCTGGGTTACAGGAGTTACAGTGGTGATATGTGGTAGGCTAGGCTAGGCAAAATGTTTAGTTCGATGTTCGCTATTGGATTGGTCACACTCAAGGAAATCTTTAACTAAATGTTTGTTAAATGTAACTGAACTTTAGTGACTACCGAACTGTTTAGTAAAACATAATCAAACATTTTGGTTATAAATAACCAATTGTTTAGCTATTTTAACCAAATGTTTGATTATGTTTTACAAAACAGTTCGGTAGTCATTAAAGTTTGGTTGTATTTAACAAAACTTTTTTTTTAGTGCAAAAGCTTTGCTACGAGCAATTTAAATAAACAAGTATTGTGAAGAATGATATTTAAGCTCACCTTTTAGAATATTTTCAGGTTTTAGGCTGGAGTCTTGGCCTTTTTTCCCCAACAATATTGCACGATGTAAGTGGCGTATATTTTAAAATTTGCGCCTCTAAATATTGGCCACCCTGAGTAGATTCATATCAGCCGACAAACGTCCACTGCTGGACATAGGCCTCCCCAAAAATGGGGGGATTTGCCATAATCGCCACGCTTGGCAGGCGGGTTGGCGATCGCAGTTGGATTGAATGTGTGTACTCAGAGGATGCTGCTGCCCATCCTCCGGTAGATCCCTTAGTCGCCTTTTACGACACCCACGGGAGGAAATGGGATGGTGCTACTCTTAGCCGACACCACACGGACTGAGTAGATTATATTGGTAAAACTTAAATGTGAAGGAAATTTATTTTAGTCGTACCATCAAACTGAACAAACTTCACTATGTAGCCAGCATCAAAATAACGAAGAGAAAACTATGTTCAATAGAAAAGTGAATGGTCACTCGAACCGAATGTATGGAATAGCAGATTTTTTCACTATTCCAGTTTTTGTTCCGTAGTGAAAGATGTTCAGTTTGATGGTCTGAATGAACCCCTAAAATATTTGGAAATTTTTTAATCACTTTCAACGTTTATTGCAAAAAACCAACACGAAATTGCAAAAAAATAGGGGCATTTTTTGAGTAGAGTACCTATGCAATAGGCATTCTGCAGTTTAGTATAGAACAGCTCTTTTTTGCGGTGTCATGTTTGCTCCAATCCTAAACATTCTTCAGTTTGGTAGTCTGAACCACCACTGATAATTTTTAAAGTGATTAGTAAATCACCTATTATGTATTGCAATTAAGTTTACACCCTGAATACGTAGGTAAACTCTGAATAAATTCAGCTTGAGGCGGTAGTCCTCATTGTTGGTGTTTTTAAAATTCTAATATTATTTCAAGCTGAAATGTTAGGCAACAGTTTGTAGCCGGTAGCGTTTACAAAATTCAGTATTTCAGTTCCTTAGGGATCTTACGAGTCGAAATAGAAGCATCTACAAAGAATAAATGGCATACATACATAAATTCATGGTCGTAATCCTTTTTGAGATGGTTACAATCTTTCCTACAAGTATTTTAAAGCTTGCAGCAATGGAATGCAGAAATGGAAGTCGGAGATAAAAACTTTTTTAATATCAACAATACTGGTAAACTATCATAAATATGAACAAAAATTCGTCCTATCATGCTAAGGATATAGCATGTAAGTCCGAGATTCAGATATTTCATTTGAGGAGAGTTGAAGTATGAGTGAAGTAGAATATGGGTTTTGACATAGGTAGTTTGAACTCAAACTCATAAAACATATCTAAATCTCGGCCTATGTATCTAAAGCTATATTACTTACATATATTTCGATATATCCTACGAATATGGCACCACTTCACTGCTGGCTTTGTATCAATAGGTATCTAAGGAAACCTACATGCTTCCACTGTCCATTAGAACTGGCGAAGATATGACTCATTGAGTTTGAAAAGTGGATATTTAGAATATCTCTTAGTGCTTTCACACACGATGACGCACTGACGGAGCAGCAAACGTCGGTCCGTCGTTTGTGAAGCAAGTAGTTGTATGAAACCGCACGTAGAAGCACACACGGTGACGCATTGACGCACCGGGTGTGGTTCTAAGGACTGACATCCGCCGCTCCGTCAGTGCGTCATCGTGTGTGAACGCACTAGGCAGGTATAGTGTATCATCATTATTATCATCATGATAAGCCTATCATCGTCCACTGCTGAACATTAGGCCTCTCCCAAAGCGCTACAAAACTGGATCATCGACATTCGCCGCTACCTGTCTCAGGTCGTCGGTCCAGCGGACCGCAGAGCATCCTACACTACCCCTGTCAGTTCGTGGTCTACATTCTAGAACTCTGACTCCCCATCGGTTGTCAGTTCTTCATCAGATACGACCACTATGATGATATTGATCATATGATAGCATGATATTACCACTTCAGTTTGCTAATTTTCAAAGCTATGCCGGTGAGTGTATGCTACTCCACAAATATGACTAAAAATAACACTTTTTGACTCCTTATGGAGTCAATTGTATCTTCAATCCTTCTGTGTATCAATCACTTTAATCTTTTTGCAATAAAACTAAAACAATAACATTATAGACTAGATTACAATCACCTCTGACTCAATATTGAGTAATGCTGATCATTATTACAAGGCAGTAAAGTTCAAGGTCCAAACGTCACTGTGTGATCATTTTGAGTCACCTTGAAGGCATTTATATGACATAGTTAAGCCTATACAGATAACAGTCTCTTAAAAAACTCTTATAACTATAGTTATAAGGATCCAAATTGCTCAATTCGTAAGACGTTAAACGGAGTAGTTGTTATTAAACTAATTATAAACAAGGATGTGCTTTAGAATATTTTTTTATTATCTTCTTAGAACGTTTGACTGCGCAGTATCTTCATTCAGCTCATCATCATCATCATTCTCATGATCCCATTGTTTGGACTCGATGCAATATGTCATCTTCTTCCAGTCATCTCCATTAGCCGACAGATCAATACTAACTCCTTTCTTACACATATCATCTTTCCAACAGTCCATACAACTTTTATTCAGTCTTCTTTCCTCATGCAACCATCTACGTTCATACAGACACATTGTTTTTGTAATTTATAACACGGTACTCTTTGCAGGCATTAGGTATGTTTGCGACTATATAGGGTAGGTCATCTTTTTTCTTTTAGTCTTCCTTTGATACCGTTTTGTTATGGTTCTTAATAAAAAAGACAGATACCCCTAGTCTTGCGTACCTATGTTGATCTCTACAATTTTTATTATAATTTCAGATTTTATGTAGATTAAAACAAAACACAAACTCTGATGCCGGGTTCACGCCGTGCAGCACGGCAAGCTTAGGCAATTCGCTGTACATTAATGCTTCTATAAAGTGAAATAGTAACAATCACTTTACAGACGAGTCGATGTACAGCGAATTGCCTAAGCTTGCCGGGCTGCACAGCGTGCGTATGAACCCGGCATAAGACAAAATCATGATGGAACATTACCCAGGTACCCAGTTTCCCATACGTACATAAGGTACTTAGACAATTTTTTAACAGTTTGTTTCAAGATAGGTAAGTATTATACAGGAACCATTGGTCTTTATACGTTAGGTATATAAGGATCATATTGCATTGCAAATTACTTGATATTTCGTTTTTTGTCAAAGTAACTAAGTATAAAACTATTTAATTTGCTAACATTTGATAGGCACTTCTGAAAATTCAATTTTAAGAATATGATATTGTATTACTAGATTATTTTTATACCGATATTATCTTTACCGATTACTAACAGAGTTTAAACGTAAAAAAAACGTGAGCATTGGAAAGACTCTATACATTTTAAGACCTAAACTAAATATCAAGTGGTGGTCCAGCGGCGAGTAACCTAGCCTGTTGTGCAGGAGGCGATGGTTCGATCCCCGTCCAAGCCGACTCGTACCAATGAGTTTTTGGAATTTATGTACGATTTGTAACACCACTGGTTTTTTGGTGAAGGAAAGCATCGTTAGGAAACCTGCATGCTTCAATTTCGAGGCATGTATTGTACCCACTGTACATTATAAGTGGCGACGGGCTCACCCCCCGTCACACTGGACATAGTTTCGGTTCTACTGGTGAAACGTGGATGTTCTGAGGTTTCATAATATCTCTGACTACCACCTCGGGGAATATAGTCGTGAGCATATGCTAATATGCTAATTAAACATATCTACGTTTTATAAAGTTTCATGTTCCCATCTTAAGACAAGTCCAATAGGAATGTAATATACAACTCTACATACTTATATGTAGACACGTATAGTATGTCTGTAGATCCCGCTGAACATCTGGCATGTTAATCACTGCAATCTGGATCAAGGCCCCGCACAATCATACTATGTTATAGTTATGTGGTCCTCAGCTCATGAATCTTTACTGAATCAGTATAGATTCAGTACGTATTCTCTGATGACATAGTAACGACTACGTCAAAACGATTGACGGTTTGTAGAATGTAAAAATTTTGGTACTACTTTGTAACCATTTTATTAATTAACTATGACACTTTTTGAGCTGGAAAATAAACTGAACCATCTGCAGGATATGAGAAGTGATAAGGTTTTTCTAGAAATCGATTTTAATGAATAAAACCGAAGAAAAGGGAATCCAAAGTCACCCCTTTTTTTCCAGTTGTAACCATTTTATATACTCTCACATTTTTAATCGGAAGAAAATGAAAATTTACAATTGAAGAAAGAAAATGAAAGTTCACTACACAATTTAGAATGATGTGGTTTTCATACTTTTTCGAAATTAATAAAAAAATCATCAAATTTTTCAAAGAAAACGGCTAAATTTTGACCGGAGCCACGCGCTCGATCGCATCGATTAGTATGGAGAGTCGAGGTCCAGAGAAGATTCGCCTTAATCTAATGAGACAGGGTGTTTTGTGCATCGTTTGCCAAATTAAAATAGGCAATAGGTGGGGCCTTTTGCAATCTCCTCAGCCCGAAAAGGTACTCTTGGCCACAAGGGATTTATAGGGCTATGTTTTTATTTTTACTAGTGTTTACCCGCGACTTCGTCCGCACAAATTATATACCAGATTTTAAGTCAGATCATAAGCTATCAAACAAAAAAAGTTTCATCAAAATCGGTTCAGTAGTTTTTGCGTTATGCGCGCACAAACAAACAGACAAACAGACAGATAACATTTTTAATAAAGGTTTATTTCGAGTCAGGGATAAAAACCATATTATCGTAATCTTTTTTTTGTAAATATCTTTAATGTACAGACACACTAAGTTAAAGTTTTACAATAGTTTAGATTTGAAAAAATCGAAAAGTCAGCATTTAAAGATGAATAAAAAACATATTCGTATAGATTGAGCATGGATTTCAATGCCTTTTCCAGCTTCCTGATACAGAATGTATTTCGATTGTTACAATTTTTTTTGCAGAAGCAGCTTGTCAATTTCATTTACAACAAACCTTTTTCGTTTTTTGGAGAACGTTCACTTCTCATCTATGTAATAATTTATTTTTCTCCCCTCCAGACGGAAAGCGTCAATTTTTGTCCCGCTGCGCTAAACAAAGTTGTCGCTTTCCACGTCCGTCGAGGAGAAAAATAGTATACTAACCTCGAACAGTAAATAAGAAAGCCTCAGATCACATGTTTGTTGACCGAGGCGAAGCCGAGACACATGAGATCTGAGACCTTTCTTACTTTCCTGTCCTCGGTGTGTAATCTACTATAATAAACCAATGGCGTATTGATGTTCCATTTTTGTAGTCATTTAAAATTTATCATTTCACACGCTGGCTTACTTAACATTATTTATTCAGGGTTTACTTTAATAGGTGATTGTCATGATACTGAACAACTTTTCCAATGGAACTAAATGGAAATTTGCAACAATGATATTCGGTTTTTCATACAAACGTTCGATCAGCGATTTGGATTGCATTTAGTATTTTTTGTTGGACATTTTGAATACCATCTAGTATTTTATTATTTAACTTGAATTTTTCAGTAAAATAATTCCATCTAAGTACGAAATTAATTTAGAACTTACAGTGTTGATTTAAAGTGAGTCCTGCTAACAACATGTCTACTTTTAAAGCTAGTAAGTACCAACCAGTACCTACTTGGTGAAACGTGGATGTTCTGAGGTTTCAGAATATCTCTGACTACCCCCTCGGGGAATATAGTTGTGAGCATATGCTAAGTACGAACATTTTTGACCATCAAAGGCTATGAGAGTGTGTTACTAAGTTATTATTTCAGTCTTTCTGTTTAGAATACTGTCCTTTCTTTGTTTTAATACTACAAAGCCTTTACCGCTCATTAAAAGCCCGCATTTCACCGCAACACCGCTCAAAACAAAATCAATTACCCTCCGCTATCAGCGGAAAACGCTCGCTGCCAAAAATCCTTATCACTAGGGCGTTACTCACCGTTGCGCCGCCCGCTTGCCTCCCCTCCCCGCCGGCCGCCTCACCCCTCTCCCCGTCCACACAAAAATAACACTTGTCCGGTGGTTTCCAATCCGTAGGCTCTTCTGGTATCTCCAGTTTCGGCTGAGTCGCGGGACGTTTGATTAAGCTCTCTAAAATCGTCTCCGGCCGACGCGCGGCTTTCTCTACGGTATTGCCGTCTACTTCTTCCTTCCGTTCGTCTTCTGGCGCGTTTATTTGCTCTATAGTTTTTATCTTGAGTGCGGGCGGGGGGTCTGTGGCAGGCATGGACCCTTCGTCGCTCGATACCTCGTCGTTCCGTTTTGGTATTAATCCGTCCTGATATAATTTCCATTTTCTTCGACCCATCAACTCTTCCGCCACCCGTTCTAGACCTGGAATTAAACAGAAAAAAATCAATAAATAAAAAGAATAATATTGAATTATCTAACAATTTCCAGTAATAAAAAAATCACCGAGAATTTACAATCATTATTATAAATTTAGAAGTGAATTTTGTCCGTTCGTCTTCAATTTTCAAGATAGGTTTCATGAAGCATGAGGAGATATTACATTTTTTGTGCCAGGAACAAAACCAATTCCACGCAAAGCCGCTGTGAAAAGCTAGATACAAATAAAAACCAAATTAAATAACCAGTCCCACACTTACAAGCTTCCCAAACTACTAGTATAAAACAAGAAACTTTCGCAGCAAAAATGTCGACGAACCCAACCGGTTTATATTTATTGCTATGTTTTCGTCGTCGCGAAATAATATCGAATAATTAATGTCGATATTTATTGCGGCCAGCCCGATAAACATTCCTTCAAGTTGGCAGCATTGAGTATATGTACACGGCTGAAACAGCTAATTTGCGAATGTGTGCGTTTAATCGTGTTTATGTGTGCAGCGATAGTGCATCCAAATGAGTGTGAAGACTCGAATTACTATTTAAATGTATTTTTCTTGCAATATCGACTGTCGAATGAATGATTAATGGGTTGATATGGAGGGTTCACTGGTTCTGGACGTTAATTTCGTCTGTTAACGATTGGTGTTAACTGGATGCACTACAATTATCGGACGTTGCTATCAATCATTTGAGTTGAGTGTTTTATTTCATTTTTTATGGAGATGTTACTGTCTAGATTATGCATGAAATGTAGAAAACGTTGTTTTAGGTACGTATAAATAATTGTGATCTTACAAAATAAGAAAGATTTTTTTTTTTACAGAAACGGTCTTACACATACTACAATGTTACGTATTTAAGTTGAATATTCAATATTAATTAGGTGATTTTTTTTCTTGCATAGGCCCACACTCATTCTCTTCAACTAGAACAAAGAAGAAATCACGAAAAAATCTGCTGCACCATACATAACTACAATCTTACTCATCAAGCACGTATCCAGACTGGTCCGGGGGGACATTTATTTTCGGGGGGATATTCATTGAAAAACAATGAAAAAGTAATAGCTGTAATCAATACCCATATTCAGATTCGGGTTCAAAATTAGTTGTTCAGTTTGATGGTCAGAAAAACCGACAGCACCCTGTACGACTTTGTCCCCCGGGGTTCTCTCTACTTCTTTTGAATTTAAAGATGACAAATAAAAGTAATTTAGGTAAAAATTAAATTTCTATCGATAAACTCTATGAATCTTAATCAAAATTTAATCAGGTTCAAAAAGTTAAAATGGAGACTAAAAAAACTCAATTATTAGTTACTTTTATTGTATTTATTATATTTTATTTGATTCAAGTAAAATTGATGGATAGGCCTACATTTCAAACCAGAAAAATAAGGCAAAACAAATGACAGGTCAAACTTAACTTAACTTAATACTTCAATTACCTATGTACCGAGATGACAGACCAAGTGTTCCAGTTTGTATGCACCAAGTATACCAGCATGGTAGCATGACACCGTGATAACGCGCTATCACACCTTCGCTCTCTTCTACTTGCACGTGAACGACCGAGATAAAAGACGTGATACAGCCGTATCACGTGTAGCATGCTACCAGCAGTGCGATTTTTGAAAATCATACGAGCGGTTCGGCAGTAGAAAGATGCATAATCTCCATAATAATTCTGACATTTTCTACTGCCGAACCGCTCGTATGATTTTCAAAAATCGCACTGCAGTGCTGTAGTGTGCTTCAGCCCTATCCATTAATTTTACTTAGATCGAAGCTTTTAAGATTGTTACTTTTATTTAATTTATTTTGTTTGCATTCTAGTTCGTTTTAAAATTTTTAGTTTTAATTACGCTTTTCTATCCTGTGTAATTTTATTGCATTGCAATTAAATAAATTTAGAAAAAAAATTTGTAACATACCTAATTATTCTACAAGTTAATTATTACCAAATACAGCATCAACAAAAAGGTGGTGATAGTTCGTTGGAATATTAATTACAATCATAATGAGTAGGTAAGTGAACGAATTAGCATATAGTGCGTAGCAAAAACTTTACCCTCGATTTAGCTTCGCCGTAATACAGAAAAAACTGTTCATTGTCTAAAGCCATCCGATTGTTGATGTGATGGATCGTCAACCTTTTCGTTGTTAAACCAGTGAGTTTTTTTAAATTTGCTTCTCTAATTAATAACTCAGAAGATGGCATAATACCTATGCTCATAGCTCCATTGAAAAACATATTCATGCGTTAGAGCGAATCAAGAAGCTTAAATAATACCATTCAATGTCAAAAAAGACTTAGGGCAAAGGGATAGAGCCCACACAGCCTTGTCGTAGTTTCAAATTTCATATGCAAAAGATTCGGGAAGTAAAATAATTATTTTCATATAAAGATTGCATCATTTTTATCGTCTTTGTCCTATTTTTTTAGGACACGTTTTGAAAGTTTGTCATTTAATCAGACCGAGTCGCCATCTAGCGATCCCCGAGAAAAGCATTGGAAAAACTTTCATAACATTATAATTGTTTTGTTCATTTCGTAATTGTAAATTTAACAACCAAGCAAAACCCTTACAAGTGATAAACCAGTCTTTTGCGTGTGAAAGAAGATTTCTTTAGCAAATATAAAATTAACACAAAAACAACTTCAACAAATTTTTGTTGAATAATATTTATTGCTAACAGCTATAAATATTAAAACCTGTCAAACCAGTCACCCTACGTGTAAAACGGAACGTTGCTAAATAAAAAAAAAACAAGCACTTGTATAAGACAAAAGTTCAAATACGTACCCCTCCAGCTAAACTAAATAAAACATGACTCTTTAATTACGATTTAGAACTAATGACTGATATGCACCGAATGTTAAAAAAAGTAAAAACTCAGGTACACTATAATTTTCTAACATTTCATTGAAGTTTTAACCATTACAAAACTGTGATAATTAACCAAGGAGTTGAACTGATGCGGAACCCCCGCCATGTTAATATTGTAATTAATGTGATGGCGTTGAACTCCCATGGATGTATTAAAAAAAATAATTATACATCTGAGTGGCTTCCATGTAAAACGGAACGTCTAATTTCTTATAACTTTATAAGGTTTGATTAACAGTTGAGTTCCTTGGCTGTGTTTGTAATTTTGTAATGTACCTAATGACTGATTAAAAAAGTATTTTTGTCAACCATCATATTATTATGTTTGCTTTAATCAAATTAAAACCAACCTAGACCTGACCCGGCGTAGACTAGGTATCAATCTAGAAGAGTTGAACTCGTATATTGAAAAGAGATATATGACAAAAACGTATGAAAAATTGTTACTGAAACTATTACTTGACCTAGTTGCAAGATTTGGAAGCAATTGGGACTACCTATAAAACGCGCGTTTGTCAATCGCATGACTAGTACTGCATGTCTATACTAGCCTTACACTAGCAATTAACAGGCGTTTGTATAAATTCAAACGCGTGATTGTAGCGATGCACACGCACATTTGTACCGATGCAGACGCGCGCGTGCATTGCGACAAAGGCTGTCGACAAATGACTGACCAAATATTACGAACGTTTTGCGTCGTGGCTGTATCGTGTTTCCATCCATGCTGTATCGCGTTTGCATCGATGCTTCATAGCGAATGAATCGACGCAGAAGCGCTGCACAAAGTCGCAGTGTGTAAAGGGCCCTAATCCAATTACCCCAGTTGTGCTTACTCTAAAAATTGATTTCCTTATTTGCCATCAGATTCTGGATATATTTATTATGTACGATATTTCGTTACTATGTAGGTAGGTAGATGTGGCAATGCAAAAATATTCGAAATTGAAAACATCATTAAACGGAATCAAAAGATTTTCTGATTGACGCGATTTTTATTATTTTATTTTTAATATCAGTACTCGTTTTTCCTCTTTCTACGAATAAAATATTATAAAAACCAAATGATAGAAGAGTTATTGTTAATAGACGATAAGAGCATGCCTCCGATTAGTCATCATCATCATCATTATTATGTCCGTTATCGGGCACAGCGACTGTTCACTCACAGCTGATAGCAGTGTTCGTGTGCACGAGAGCACACATGTGTGTGTGTGAAAGGTCATATAATATACAACGTGTTAATGAATAAGCGCAAAACTAGAAAGTAGTTTAATTAGAATCGAGAGCTGAATCGAATTATCATGGTTTTAACCTAGGTAATTTTTTTCAAAATATTAAATTAGGTATTTGTTTGTAAAATTTAAAATTTAAAACTACTAAGTACCAAAACAAGATTCTTAAAATGCATCCATGAGCACGCTAGCGCTTTCATTCATTGCTGAAATAATAACAAATCATTTTTGCCCTTAAAACTTAAAATGCGAATAACTTTAAATTTTAACTACTTATCAAAATAATGAAATTATTTTTTCAATCTAATTATTTTGATATACCTATAAATCAATTGGGGTGTAGTGTTTTGCGCTTATTCATTAACACATTGTAGGTTCGAAAGTTATTATTTATTACCATGTAAATAAATAATTAAGAATCAAATAAAACATTTCGGCAAATAAAGAAAGAACGAGTAATAAAAGTAAGTAAAGCCCGACCAGAAATATACAAAATCCTCAGAAATATAAAAAACCTCGCCATGTTGCGGAATATCATTGTAACAAATTTTTGTACTTGGATCACTGGTTATAGTCGATTGCAGCGCCCCCAAATCAGGTTTTTTATATTTCTGGCCAGGCTTTACCTACATACACGAGGGAAGGTAAGTACACCCCAACTCAACTCAAAATGATATCACAACCACATGGATAGCTTTCTGACGTAATTTTTGACTCTACCACCGGGAAGGTGTTCCGTTGTAGAGACGATGCGGCCAGAAACTCTACCTACACCAAAGAAAATAATTGTATGAATGTGAGTAAGATATGTGAATGAACGAAGTATGTACCTAGGCATTGAAACGAGACGGCTGATAATTATAGGTAAATAGAAAGAGAGGACATATCGCACCGATTTTAAACAATGGGACATATAAAATGTAAGTTAGTTATAGCCTGTAGAATCCCACTGCAGGGCAAAGGCCTCCTCTCACGAACAGAGGTGAGAGGGAATGGGCCATACTCCACCACGCGGGCCCAGTGCGTGTTGGTGGAAGCAAGTTAGTGGTCAACTTGCTGTCAGAGAATTTTCAAGCCGCCTTAATAGGCCTCTGACCTGGCTTAACGAATAGTTACAGCGCCATCAGACGAAACTATCAGAGACCAACTGCTTAACGTGCCTTCCGAAGAACGGAAACGCTCTAGATGAAATACCACTAAACATATAAATGATAAACAAATTAAGAATAAATTGATCACATACAAATGTTTTTTTTCCAGCTTTTAGTCAAACAGCTTTACCTATAAATTAGTTAATTTTGTAGGACTCCCTCTTTAATTGTTTACGATTCTACCTTGAATCAATAATTATAAATCTTAGATTGACATTGACAATGCTATCAATTAGAACAACAACAAAGTAGAAAGGGCATTTGTAAGTTATGTAAGATATCTCCGTTCATTGAATATAATTGTAAGTAGATTGTTTCAAAATGAAATTACTTAATTAATTTTCAAAGAAAAATTTCCACGTTGCCTCAATTGATTAAATAAATAAAATTTTAGATTTTAGGGTAGACCTTTGCCCAGCAGTGGGAAGAAATAGGTTAAAAAAAGAAAGAGCTCCTTTTCGTTGTATGGGTCGACAAAAAAAATTTTTTTCATAACTACCATATTTCTAATCAAATTAAAGATTGAAAAATTTGTCTCGGGCGGGACTTGAACCCACGCGCGACCGCGCCCGGGCGCGATTGAAAATTTCGTTCTCTGGGTAGTGGGCTCGGTGGTGTAATTGGTTAGCACGTTTCCCCGGTTTGGAAGAGCGTGGGTTCAAGTCCCGCCCGAGACAAATTTTTCAATCTTTAATTTGATTCGAAATAGCACAACATGGCTGTAACATGTTTATAATCAATAATACCATATTTCTGTTTTTGGGTTACTTACTGTTATCTCACTTCATGCTAAATTTCGATTCAATAGGTGCAATAATGAGCGTGTTATTAAGGCGAAGCATACCTTCAGACAGACATACAGAATAAAAGACCTTCCTTATTTGACTACGGAACTCTAAAAATAACGTACAATTACATAGATTACAAAAGTAACAAACTAAGTAACTTTAAAATTATTTGCTTACGTCAAACAAACTATGATTAAAATAATGAATACACAATAACGGCAGTTCTATAACAAAGAGAAAAATAAATGTTCAAACTAAACTAAAACTTGACAGTTCCAATAAAAACATAATTAACCCTTCAACGATTGTTATTAAAAGGTCATTTTAAACAAAATGGCGTGACAAAAAGTATGATAACAACAAAGGATGGTAGGCAGTGTGAGGAGACTACTGATTGGTTAAAACTACGATTAGACTGGTCTATTTCAAGGTCACCGTGAGTCAGATTGCGTTTGTGTGCGTGGTACAGGTTCAAGGCGGAAGTCATAGGAGGTAGCGGGTTGGATTCCGTAGCCATGTCCTAAAATATATGACAAATTGGTAGTAATATAAATTAAAATCTATCCAAAAGCAAGTATACCAGAGAGATTTGCTCATTGGAAATAAAAATGTATTGTTTAAAATACATTTGTTTTCCTTCAAATATGTATGTCATATCCTCACGTGCTCTATGGGCATAGTAATTCAAGCCAACTCAACAACGAAAGTTGATTAATATTTGCCACGTTTATTTGTACATATGGAAAGTAAACTATTCCAAGTTGAGTAACTTGTATAAGTTATTATACTAAAAGACAATTTTATTTTCTTAATTTATTTTTATTTTATTTTAGGAAAACATCGTGAGGAAACCTGCATGCTTCAATTTCGAGGCATGTATTGTACCCACTGTCCATTACAAGTGGCGACGGGCTCACCCCCCGTCACACTGGACAGAGTTTCGGTACTACTGGTGAAACGTGGATGTTCTGAGATTTCAGAATATCTCTGACTACCCCCTCGGGGAATATAGTCGTGAGCATATGCTTATGCTATGCAACTTTATTTTCAAGTCTATTTTTAAAAAAGCAAGCAGTTGTATATAGGCGTAATCGATCCCGGATTTCCAAATTAATATTATAGATAGTAAACAAGCCAAATCATAACAACAGCGATAAAAGTAAAACACAGTCTGATAACTACCTCTATTTTTGTATTGTTTTCTGAGAAGCGATTGGTTGGCTATATTAAAATATTTTGAATTTCATTGTCTTTTTAGGGTACACACATAGTTAAACATTGTAGGTACATATATGACTATAATTAATTCTGACTGTATTGAAACCTAAAAGTCCTAAAACGTATACAAAATTATTAAATTAAATCTGACTTTCGAAGGTACCTTGAAGACATTTTTCAAGGTTACAAGGTCGAAAATCAGACTTTAATAAAACGAATCTATTACATTCAAATCTAACATAATTTATTATAGGTAACAAACATAAATATAGAAGAAAAAAATGGACTTATTTTGACATTGAATCCAACAAAACAAATTATTGTTGTAGGTAGATAGATACCCTTAGTAGTTGTTAATTTATTAACAATTTATGCAAATCAAAGCGAATGTTTACAAAACCACTTCCTCGTCATCGCAAGGTTTTCGCTTATCACTTGAACTGCACATTAAGTGATTCAACGCGGAAACTAAGCGATGTCCTTGTTTGGAGCATCGCGAATATGTGCAATGAATAACCGAGATTATTCGTTATAATTATCATTTATTAAATAACGCCCTTCATGGACATTATCTAGCTGGATGACAGATTTTTTTTTTTACTTTATGGTGAAACATCATTCTTGTCGTGTTTGGAAAATTGTTAAAAGTTGTTTTTCTGCAAGATTAGTTTCGTAAGAAGCAATAAAACGTCATACAGGGTGTAACAAAATACCCTTGTAATATTTAAAGGGGAGGTTTAGATTTAGACCATCAAACTGAACAACTATGGAGACAAAGTCGAAAAAAAAATCTGCTGTCCCATACATTTCAGTCAAGGCAGTTTTGAAGGACTGAATGACACAGCTGTTTTTTTTCTCAATTTCGGTCTTGACCCCATAGTAAAAGTTGTTCAGTTTGATGGTCTAAAGCATCCCCTTAAGTATTACTAGGGTATGTTTTGTTACACCCTGTATAATGACAATATTACCACATATTGCAAGGATAACGTTTCATACAGTGTGACAGGACACGGAGAAAAAAAATGGTAACTATAAATAAATACCTATTAAAAAACTAATTTTATAACATAAATAAAAAAAAATCGGTTAAACAAAATGTATTAAATTAAAAGATACAATAAGATGGGATTATAACTTTATTATAGTAAAAAGCATGGCCCATAAATTTTTACAAAATAAAACCATACAGGGCCATGTTTTTCTTATAAAGTTAAGTGAAAAAGTTATTTTATACCGTGCAGCGATCATAAACAATTTCTTTTTTTTTTTACAGTGGCAGCGTTAGTATTATCGCTTAATTCATGCATTACATAAAAGTAGGTAACTACAAGATAAAAATAATGAAGACAAAACCTAGTAGTAAAAACATTTTTTTTTTCAGATTAAAATGTCTAAGAATTCAATATTACGTGCGAGTCAACACTTTATAAAATAAGTCTATCTATCTATCTATAACGTCACGCTTCTTTCCCATTGGGGTAGGCAGAGACCAGAGCGCGCCATCTACTACGATCCTTACATACATCTTTTGCCTCTTAAATAAGTATCTTTAAAAGTATAAAAACTCTTCTTCTTATCGTGTGGTGTGCAGCAAGCCCTGATGTTAGAGTTTCTTCAGACCGCCTTACGGCCTCTGACGTGGTTTTTATGTAACGACTACTACCACCAGAGATAGCAGCCAGGACGAACGGCTTAACGTGCCATCCGAAGCACGGAATCATCTTTCTGTTCAGACGATCCGGTGATTCAGTCTGCAATATCCTAACCAACTGGGGAAAAACGCTCTAACCTACATCTATTTGTTTTAACTCCTATAGGTTTAAGAGTGTTTTTTAAACTCATCCGAAGTATGTTATTGTCTTTAAGGTGCGGCTCTAATAGAAACAGTAATCAGATTTAGCTCTTAAATCTCTGTAAAGACAATGAAAGACCGGATGTATTACATCTTACGACCTCCTGTACAATTTGTTTTATTATCTATGGTCTACACTCGATTCAATGTAGTACAATAGATTTTAAACTAAATTTTTTTTTGTGTCGTTCTGTAGCAATATCAGTTCATTGCAGAAAGTGGTGGCGGTTCGATTCCAGCATCGTAGCAATGAGTTTTAGGAACTTAATGGCTTTTGCGGCATCGTCCGCGTGGACGTCGGAAAACTTCATAAGTAACCCGTTCTTTTTAGGGGGTTGACTTTCGAAAAACTCTTTTTGAATCCCTGCATCCTCTTACAATACATAGTAGGTATTCTAAATTTCTTGTTTCTATCTTCATGAGGTGAAAAATTAGCCACTGTCACTCTGGACACAGTTTTGATACTGCTAGTGAAATGTGGTATCTACACCTTCTAGAAAAAATCTGCTATTCCATACTAAACTGCAGTGCATAAGAGACTCAAAACAGCAGATTTTTTTGTGATCACATCTTTGCTCTCTTAGAAAAAGTTGTTCAGTTTACCACCCCTAAAAAATGTTCGTCTCATTTCAATTACACTCTGTAGTTAGCAATCGTGCCGTAGCAGCTTCAAACGAAATTAATATGAAGCCATTTTAGTGTTCGTAATTAAATATCATCAAGCACATGTTCTTACTTTCTCTGTTGTTATTAAACAATAACATTAATTTTAATTAAAACGACTCTAGAAACGAATTGGGACGTTACGAGTCTGGCGAAAAAAAAAGAAAAACACGTTTTTTTACCGTGAAGCATTATTTTATCTGTGGCCCCATCGCGCCCGCAGCTCACGCAACTCATAGTCATGACCATGGAAAAAAACAAAACCCATAGATCATAAGCTATGATAACAAAATTTTAATAACTGCACTATTTAAATGATAATTGCTTCCGACAAAACAGGTCAATTTTTAAACGTCGAAAAATAACGCTCTGCATTAAAAAATTAAATTTTTAAAGTGCGTCCTATAGCGGCTTAAAATTACTTCGTCGATCAAAAATAAAATGCAATTATAAAGTTGACATAAAGGTTATGTGCCCCTGGAATCGAACGAGCAACGTTTGAATGAGGAATTAGAATAAGATGGCAAAAAATATGAGCATTAGAAAGAGCGGAGCAATCGGTGCGCGACAAGGACAGGAGACCACGGAGGGTCGCCATTGGCTGACCGCTTTTTATGCCTTAGTTCCCCTAATCTTCATTTCGAACAAACATCTGCTACGCTAATGTTTATTCGAAATAGTTCTTTAAATTTATCGCGTTAAGATCTCATTTGCAATTCGCTGGGAAGTCTTCTAGTTTATTTTTTTTATCTATCGTTAGTTTGCTGCACGCAACACAAGTTATTTCAATTTTAATACATCTCCCAGAATGGGTTCCTTATAAGGTCAGCGTAATGGAAAACAGGTCACGTTCCATTTTCGAATTCAAACTATTTTTTTTTTCTGGCTTCCTTTTTTTCTGGCAACCTATTAGTAATTGGCAGATGTAATAAGGGAATATATTAAGGCGTGTTTACACGAGATTACCTACGTTCGTAAGTTTATTCTTTAATTATTGTGCAAAGGTTTCAAAACACATGTTTGGTGACAGGTTGGAAGCAAATTGACGACTTAATTGTTTGGAATGTTGTTTGCAGCGGAAGGAAATGCTTGGTTTACTTTAATTGGTGTTTATTATATTTAATTTAGTTGAAAGCGGCGTGCAGAAAAAAATTTCATTTATTTTTAATGGAGATATTATGACAAAAACGTAGTTACGTAAAATTGAGTTTTGGTTTCACCTATTATAGTTTGTAAAATGTGATAATGATACTTTTGATAAACGGAACGCGTCGAAAAAAATATCACCGAACTCTTGGGTGATAAGCCACTTTTTGCCTCCCTCCTCTGGACTTCCTCCATGGTCTAATGGTTAGAGCATTGGGCTCTTGACACGGAGGTCGTGGGTTCGATTCCCACGGGGGGCACCTAGTGAAATGTCACTTTGTGCGTTTTTCCCCAGTTGGTTAGAACATTGCAGGCTGAGTCACCTGATTGTCTGAAAAGAATGATGATTCCGTGCTTCGGATTGCACGTTAAGCTGTTGGTCCCGGCTACTATCACTGGTGGTAGTAGTCGTTACATAAAAACCACGTCAGAGGCCGTAAGGCGGTTTGAATAAACTCTGACACCAGGGCTTTGCAGCCCACTCGATAAGAAGAAGAGCCACTTTTTTATACGGTAGAAGCGGCTCTTATATCTTACGCATCGCTCCGTTGTCACAGGTAGGTATCGAACAAAATTTACAAACTGTAGTTGCAAGTTTTGCAAGCAATTTCAACCAATGTCAGATGCCTACGCAAAAAAGGAAAACTAACATAGATTTTCCCTCGCTCATTCTATGTCTTCAGCGTATAAGACTGTCTCGCTTTCTCAACTACTATTATTTTTATGTAAGTTCTACTTATACAAGATTCTCTTTCCACGCATCAAACTCCCTTCCCTATAAAACTATCGACATCAATCAAGTTTCCAATCAACTGTAACCGAAAAACTCGAAAAACCATGAAACAATCTTAGCGATTCCATCGACTAATAGTCGGTATCCACGAACTAGACGTGCATCGAATACTAAACACTTATCGATAAAAAACAACACTACTTTATAGATAAAAATCTTATAATCGACAACGCATGCGTGGTAACTTCGGAGAATGTTGATAAAAAGGGTAGGTAAGGAAAAATATTACATAGGGCATTTGTACAAATTTGTAGACTTTTAACTATTTTTACTTTTAAGTACCTATTTGTAGTAGTGTGAATCTTTGTCATGTTGTATTATCATGTAGGTACTAATACTATGTAAGTACCATAGTTATACAGGGTGATAGGGTTTAAAGACAGTATATAGTAGCATTATATTATAGGGTGATTGTACTCGTACACACTGAACAACTTTGTCAAAGGAAACTAAGGAAAAAATTAATGTTTTATATTTTATACGGATAGTAGAAATAATTTTAAGAAACTGATTTCAGTTATTTTGCGATTCGTCGGGTTTATCAATATACATTTTTAAGTTGTGAACGTTTTTTGATCTGAGTTTTTTTTTACTTCCCATAAAAATATATTTCGTCTTAAAAACAGAAGAACTTAAATGATACTTAAATTATACAGATCTGTAATTATCTAAATACAAAAATGGTCGCGGGAAAATCGTTCAAAGTCCAAGGAGAAAACATTATCTTAGTATAAAAAATAAAGTAGGTATACGCCTTTATCTTTCTAACTCTATGTTAGAAACAGAAACGAAAACATCAAATGTCAAATGATGGCATTGGTTTTTTTTTTAATTACCATTTATTTAAAGTTTACTAGTTACCTACTGAGTTTACAAGTCATCGAGTGACGTCACTAATGAAAACGGCATTATTTGATTAACTGTAATAATAATTTCATTTTAAAATCTCTAACATGTGAGACAATTATCTCGAAATGGTTTTAAATTTATTCAGCCCCTACCAAAAATATAATACATATGGAATTTCCTATATCCTACGGATCCTTAGGGAAAAACCCCTTAAAATAATGCATCTGTCTACACTAACATAACAACCTGTAATAATTTAATAAAATAAACCTCTTTTGAGTAATTGTATTACTAAAATTAATAATTAAAAGGCCAATACTGACTTTACGTTCAATATTAAAGAGATACGCGAGATAATTTTAATAGATAGACCGCATTATTAAAGTCATGTAGATTTCCTGTCTCGATCCATCTTGAGATAGTATGTCAAATTAGCTATCTCTCTCATTGCGCTACGAAAGAAAAGTGTCAGCAATATTGTGATTGCATCGAAATAAAACTAACGGGATGTGGTAGTTATACTTGTTATAATAGCTTTTACTTAAGGCGATACTTCTAACATTATTGGCGTTATCGCTTTGGATTTTCTTTAATTTTATAATTTTTCTTATCTTTTCTTTTTAAGATGATATGTGTAAGATATAAGTGATTGTTGAAATGGTGGCGAAGATGGAAGAAGATAAATGAAGTATTGCCTCGACCTCAAATAATGAAAATAAGGCAGGAGAATGATAATGATATAATTTCGAGCTTTCTCTTCGTTAACTAGCTCGTCACTCTGAGTTTGCATCAAAGTTGTAAGTTGTTTATGCTCAATATTATGAAGATTTGTGTTCATTGATTTACTTAATTAACTAAAATTTGTATAAGTACAAGGCTTTGACAACTTCGTGTAGTGAAGGTTTGAACACCTAATACAACATACTTTCTAAAATTATAATATTCATCTGGATTTTTTATTGGGATATTTGTCTGTTTCCACATATAAAACGTATGTATATTATGTATGTTATGTTTGTTTTGACATTAAATTGTTTTTTTAAAGTTTTATTGTAATTAACAAAATAGGATATTTAATTTACACAATATTGTAATTAACGCCATAATTGTCTATGAGTTATCTTGGACAGATAATTTTTTTATTTTTATTTATAATTATGCCAATAAGATAATTACTTCGGTGCTGGTGGTGTCGTTGATGTTAGCGCCTTAATGAAGTAAAACAGACTAACTATATGATATGAACTTGATACAGAGATATGGAAATATAAATTACGTATGCAAAGTTGACAAGTAAGTTGATTGATATGTAAGCGCAGACGATCTTGATTATGATCGTAACTATTTTTATTAAATGTGTGTCAAATTACATTTACCCAATTTATTTGCTCTAATTTACCCTTAGGTAGATTTATTACTTCGAGGTTGATTTCAAGGTAAGTTGTAGATAAAGTGTAACATTTTCGGCTCAGTAAGGTCAACACATCTTTAATGGGACACTGTAAAAAAGCCTAATATTATGAACTCGGTGGTTAGGTGTCATCATCAGCCTATCATCGTCCACTGCTGAACATAGGCCTCTCCCAAGGCGCGCCACAAAACTCTGTCCTTGGCCTTCCTCGTCCAGTCCAGTGTGGTTAGGTGTAGGAATGACCAAAATGCCTGGTCTTGAAAATGTTATGTTGTATTTATTTTCTAGCCGTACTTTGTATATTTTGTTTAAAAATGTGTAGAGTTTCTAGCCGCATCCTTGTCAAAAAGCTATCTTTTATTTTAATAGGTATTATTATTTTAAATAAAAAAAAAACATGAGTTTGACCTTTGATGTAATTGTATAATTTACCTAGATAAACCGTTTTTGTATTGTTTGAGTTTATAAACTTATAGTTAAGTGCTTTATCCTTACTTTTTGTTTTCATTATACCGAATCATAATCATACTAAAGAACACTATACCTATACTTACCTACCTACTAAAATAAACTACTAAATTTAAAATTTTTGTTTAAAATTAAGTTATGGTGGGACTGATAACTTATCTCTACACAAATAAATTGATGGCTGAATAACAAAATCCAAAAACATCGGAATTGGCATTCCAAATCAATGATAAAGCCCTACAAAAACCTACACTGTTTCTTTCTAAACCCATTTTTCACTATTTACAAACACTAAATCAATTATAAATCGTAAAACTTTTTCTTAAAAAAAATATGTTTACGATTCTCACGGTCCGAAGTATGCTCTGCTTAAGTTTAGTGAGGCGTGTCGAATAGCTAGTGATGGGACGTACTAGTTAGTTAATTATTTAGCGTATTTTATTCAGATACTAGCTGTACCTATTTTATTGAGGAGAGGTAGGTATAGGTACATTACCTCTTTTTTTATTTTTTATTACTGATGGACCAAAGTGAACCAAAGTGACAGACGTCGCCACCACCGCTGCCAATCTGAATCGGGACTGGGCTGGACATGTCTGCCGCATGCCTGATGACTTATGGGCCAAAATCACTACCAACTGGCTCCCAGTACAAAATCGGCGTCGAGGCAGACCTAGGAGAAGGTGGCGGGACGAAATCGATAGCTTCTTTAAGAACTGGCCCAACGAAGCACAAAACAGGAATGCATGGAGAGAACGGAGGGAGGCTTTTGCCCAACAATGGGACACCGACGGCTGATATAATAATAATAATTACTGATGGATGGGTTTGCTCTTCACCTCAATCCCGTTCTCAGGACAAAGATGCATTGGGGTCTAATATGTAGCGATCTTACCCAGCAGAAGCCTATTTCGATAGGATAATTTTTAATGATTTGATTTACTTCATTCAACAACAAAATAAGGTTGATAAGTTAAGATGTATTGATCAAAAACAGAATTAAATTAAAGTCATTAAAATTATAAAACATAAGGATTAAAAGAGTTATTTTGTATATAACCCGTAAGTTCAGTAGGTACCTATTCTAATGCGTGGTAAGAAAGTTAATTGTTATGTTACCTAAGTATAAGTTAATGTTAATTATTTTCTATAAAACATGGACGATAAACCTTTGTCATTCAACAGGTATTGTTAGTTTCTTTATAAACACGGTACTCATACATTTTAACGTAGTTATAACCTTCACATAAACATTTTTAAAACTAAAAAATTACTTACCTACTATAAAGTTAGTTAGTTATTCCTCCAAAGATAATAATCTTTAATTATTCTAGTAAAAACCAACCAACAAACCAACTACGAAAAGTGTCATGAATTTAGATATCAATAAAAAGTATTTTTTTATTGCTAGGAGCTTACGTTTGGATTCATATAACTTCTAACCAAAGATGTAGATTGTACTAGTTACAAAGTGGCTATGTTCCCATCACTACAATACTTGCCATATTAGTAGAGTTCTAAAAACAATGTTTTTTTCTCACTTTAGAACCCCTGGAAATGGAGTTTCGGTCGATTTAATATCGAATTCGAGGATTTTATTGACAAAAACTTGGGTTTTTAAAACCAAAACGGTGTTATCAGATCGTTAAATAATAAACAGGGGATTAAAATGTATGAATTCAGAAGCATTACTAGAAGTTTTATAACGTATCAAAAAAGTGAAAGCAATAACTGACTTGATAACACATTTTTTTAGGAAAATTGTCAATAACACCCGAGTAACATTTAAAGGAGTAGTTCACATCATCAAACTGAACAACTTTCACTATAGAGTCAACATCGAGAAAAAATTGTAAAAAAAATTTTTTTCATACAAAACTGTGCGTGCACGACTCAAATGTATGGGATAGCAGATTATTATTCAATTTTTCTTCAATGTTGGCTCCATAGTGAAAGTTGTTCAGTTTGATGGTCTTAACCACCCCTTTTTTTACACCCTGTAAAAAACAGATCCGTGACGTGACTGACATTGATAGATCTAAAACACAGCCTAAACCACTCAAGAGACACTGAAAAAAATGTTTTGTTTAATATAGCCAAACTTTAGTGATTACCGAACTGTTTTGTAGCACATAATCAAACATTTGGTTAATTTAGCCAATTGTTTAGCTATAGACACGAAATTTGAACCTACCTATTCTGGAGGATGTAGGTATGAACTAAAGAAGGATTTTTCACAACGGGGTGTTGAAGATCTCGGGAAGTTGAGAAATCCATGCGGATGAAGTCGGTGACAAAAGCTAGTTACTCATATAAAATACGACAGTTCACTACTGACTGCTCTTATATTAAATAATTAAATATAAAATTACTAATCATTCATCAATTCATAAACATTATTGTAACAGAAATAATTTAAACAGGATGTTACAATAAACTCAAAAAGTTTTGTATTAAAATACTTTCACATCAAATTTTAAACAAACCAACTTTAAAAAAAGAATGTTCAACAACTCATGAATAGATGACTAGTCCACAGGTGTTCGGAAAATTACGCAATATTTCTTATTGACTATCGAAACTATTTTAATATAAGCAGCCATTGTGAAAGCCAGGTTATGTAAAGTCCAGGCGACAACTAGCGGACCAACTATCTTCATTGAAACTGTTTTGGTATTTTGCTCATCCTGTATTATTAGTTGTATAGGGTGTAGCAAAAGATGGTGGTAACATTTAAAAGGGGGCTTTAGGCCATCAAATTAAACAAATTTCATTAGGGACCCAAAATCTTTTATTAGATAAGGTGTACCTATCTTACCAAAGATTTTGGGTCCATTATGAAATCTTTGGTTAGATACACCTTTATAAAGAGTGTGACAAAATTCCCTAGTAATATTTAAACAACTTTTAATATGGAGCCAGCATCGAAATAGCAACAAAAGAATCAGGTTGTATCATACATTTGAGTCGTGACTGCAGTTTTGTATGACAAAGGTAACTTTTCCCCTGATTTCGTGAATTTTACCCCTTTAAATATTACCTACCTAAGATACATACATCCTGTATATGAAACTACTGGTCCATCCCGGCTTCATACAGTAATTCAATTACAAAGTAACTTATGGATTTCTCCATGGTGTCAGCAATTGTTTGAAAATTACACTGTCATTAAAAACAATCCTATTTCTTAAATAAATAAACATTAAAAAAACGTAACAATTAGTTTAGTATTCATGAACATGCTACGCTTACCTATCACCTATTTTGGGACACAGGACATAAAACGACTTTTAGGTAATGTACTAGTAATTGTACTAATTTCTTTTTTTAAGTGTAAAGAGCAAAGAATGAATGTCCATTCAGCCATAAAATACTGTTGGATTTTATAACGTCATTTTAATAAAATAAAAACAATAAAACTAAATGTCACGTAAATTGCATTTTAAACGACATAATTAAGCACACTATACCTAAACAGGTTAACGTCTTAAGACCTCCATAATTTAATCGCTGAACGCGACCATAACATGTAATTTAACAATGTTGGCAGCCCTGCCTAATGACAGTTGGGAGCGCGCGCAAATTCCAAAATGGCGGACGCAATAACGAAATGATGACGCGTTTCAAATCACACGAATTAACTTCTTTTTGTTAAGGCGAACTTGAAATTGTCTCCGCGTTCCCATAGTTGTAATACCAGTTAATAAACTATGGTATTACGTGAGAAAAAGTCAAGTTACAGAACGTAGACTAACCTCAATCTAATCTAAAATTGTATTAAAATAGGTGCGAATGTCGTAAGTTGAAAACAAGAAATTTTGCTCGAAACTTGTTTAATTTTGTTTTAAATTATGCTTACGCCTTTGTCAAAGACAACTAACCGGCATGGACACTATTAAAACCTGACCAGGAAAATAAAAAACCTGGATTGGGGGCGCTGCAATCGACTGCGTCACCTTTAATGTTAGTGTTCCAAGTACAAAAATTAGTTCCAATGATTTTCCGCAACATGGCGAGGTTTTTTATTATATTTCTGGTCAGGCTTTACAATGGGGAGTTTTCTGACAACAAGTTTAAATATAGTTCAGCATGCCTCAATAGATGGCGCGACGTGTCCTATGTTCAAACATAGTAATTTAGGCCTGGTTCAGACGCAAAACAATTTATTACTTACTTTTATTTATATAGCAAGTATGCACATCCATCTCATATCAACAGCGTCTATTGAGCCATTTGCAACTATTTTTTTTTAATGGCTTTCGGGCAAAATCCCTCATTCTTAACTGCTGACATAGGTACTTCTCTTATCTTTTAAACATTAATTACCTTCTTTATACGGACTCTCGGTCTACCTATAAGTACCTATTTTGGATACCTACATTTTCATTTAACCCTTCAAAAGTGACCTTAGTTCTGCGTGCATAACATTTCTTTGAGTAAAGATCCCCATCTTTCAAAATAAGAATTTCCTTTATAAATAAACAAACAAGTAAAGATCACAGACTCTCAAGGAAAAATAGTAAAGTATGATAGTTGAACAATTTGACGAGAAATAACCAAAGATTCGAGTAGAGGTGAGAGAGTTCAAAGGTCTAACTTTCTACCTAAATGGAGAAACCTACACTTGAATGAAATTAGTCATCGGATGCTCAGGTAGTTTAGAATCTTATTGGTAAAGCGAAATTTGAATGTACAAAAGATATTCATACATATTAGGTAGTTTTTGACGGCCCAATGACCTTATTGGTAGACAAATATGCTTCCCTGTTCAAATGAAATCCTGAAAGATTGCATGAGAAAAAAAAATACAAAGGGGGTACGAAGATATTGGCCGCGTTTCCGTCCGCTATTTTGTAAAATGGCGTCCCTGGATAATTCACAATCACAATATCTTCAATATAACAAAAACCTTCCCCATGAGAGAAGTGTAAAATCTACAAGTCGAGTGCAATTTTGAACGCACACAAAAACAAAATACAAGTGCACTAATATGAATAGTTGCACACACACGCACATTTTCCGTGTCATGGCCAACTCGCGACCATGTGTGGCTGACAAAATATATACCTAACTGTATACACAGGATGTTCTATAACAAATACCAAGTGACGTAACCGGCAGAAAAATCTGTAATCATTAAAAAGTTCAAAGTGATGTAAAAAACCTGATTGTGCTCAGCTGGACAAAGAGTAGTTGATAGTTTTCTAGCGTGTGTTTTATTTTCATACCGAATTCATTTCATTTCATTTTAAAAATATAAGGTCCAACAAAATTAGCTGAAACTATTTTAAGGGGAGGATCATACCATCAAACTGAACACTTTCTCTATGGGGCCAACATCGAATTTGCAAAAAAAAAATGCTGCCCCATACGTTTTGGTCGAGTATGTTTGTATGGAACAGCAGATTTTTTTGGTCCCAAAGAGAAAGTTGTTCGGTTTGATGCTTAGTTTCACCTAATTTTATTAGACCTTATATTCGTCAATGTTTAAAAAAAAATCACTTTTCGGTTGTCATTTTGTTTCAGAGATAGAACAAAATATGATGTTTGTTTTAAACATTACTGTGAAGTCTCCACGAAGAATTTTCCTAAAGTAATACAGCCGTGGTGGTCCAGTGGCGAGTAACCTTGCCTGCCGTGCAGGAGGGGAAGGTTCGATCCCCGTCCAGGCCGACTCGTACCAACGATTTTTCGGAATTTATGTACGATTTGTAACACCATGGCTTTTCGTTGAAGGAAAACATCATGAGGAAACCAGCAAGCTTACCTACTGTCCATTATAAGTGGCGACGGGTTCACCCCCCCTCACACTGGACTGAGTTTCGGTACTACTGGTGAAACGTGGATGTTCTGAGGTTTCAGAATATCTCTGACTACCCCCTCGGGGAATATAGTCGTGAGCATATGCTATGCTATGCTAATACAGCATACAACCAAAACTATATTTTTCTTAGCCTTTACCATCCCACTACTGGGCAAAAGCTTCCCTTGAAACTCCCAACTATCTGTACGCTCCAAGCTTACGCCATTAAAAGCAACCAGGTCATCGCGGGACCTGGTACAGATAAACATCTAAATTAAATATCAGAGCATCCTGTATGCTTAACTAGTTAGCGAGAATAGCGGCACAGCTGATATGTGACACTTTTGAAACTCCCATCTTTATTAGCACGTGAACAGCTGTTTATGGAAGCAACCATTATAAACACAAAGTGTTTTATATCGGTCGTATAATAGGCTTGGCTATTTTTGTTTGGAATAGGCTGCTTATAGAAAGTGATAAGGTTACTGGAGAATACGGGGTGATCTTTTGTGGCAAATTGTTATTGTAAAGTCTTTATTAGAGATTATTATTCTTAATTAATTATATTTTTTTTAAATTTATAATTAATTAAATTTTTAAAAATTTAAATTTAAATTAAATTAAATTAAATTAAAAAAAATTTAAATTAAATTTATAAAAAAAATTTTAATTTTTTAAAAATTTTTTATTTGTTATTCTAAAGATTATGTCATTGCGCTAAATATCGCGTCCATGCGAATTCTAGGGTTAATGGATTTTATAGGTAAAATCACTTTAAAAATAAAAAACCGGTCAAGCGCGAGTCGCGCTACTCCACCACACAACATAGTAACTTACAAAAAGGTTTTTTTCTCCGGGAACGTTGGCGCGAGACCGACACACACTTGGCCTGGTTTATTATTTGTTGTTATTTATTTTATCTATGCTGTAGAGTTTGGTCTATACACAGAAAGTTTGACGCTTGTATGTATTACCGTTTTTACGATAGAGCGAGAAGGAAAAACATTGATAAAAAAACTAGTTTCTTGTATGACATAATTAATAAAAAACCTCCTTAATTTTGAATTTTTTAACATATTTATTATTTGCTAGCAAATCTTCCATAATAAACGCACATTCTGTGAAAATTTCAACTGTCTAGCTATTACGATTAAAAAGTTACAGCACTAAATAGGTTGGACAGACAGACAGACTGACGGACGGATGGACGGACGGACAGCGTAGGCTTATGAATAGGGTCCCGTTTTCAGCCTATCGGGTCGTATTTTTATTAGGATACGGAAACTACGGAACCCCGTACTGAAATATCACAATGACACTACGACGTAGGCAGCTACGGTAAGTGTTAAAGACATCAACGAGAGCACCAAACTTTGTTGTTTGTAGCTTTTTTGATTTTATGACAAATTTATTTGAAAAGCAACTAATTCCCTTTATGATTTTTTAACGTTACCTAGATTTATAATGTAAGTGTAATCGTAACTGGTTATCTTAATACCTTGGAGGCATCTGTTATTTTTCATTTTTCGACTAGATTAACATATTAGGCCAAATAGCTGTGACATCTGGACTCGTCTGCATGGAATTTTATGCCTATGTTCTTCCCCAGGGTTTAAAATATCACAAAATTTCAGAAAAAAAGAAACGTAACAGACGGAAACACATTCGGATTTTTACAATATTAGTACTTATATATTTTTTTACTTCATTGTGCATTATTAATAATAGCGTTGAGCATTTGCTTGGCATTTGTATTTGTCACAATTTTTCAAAGTTGGAAATGTTGTGTAAAGTTAGAAATATGAGTAAAACTTAATTTGAAAAAGTACCTAATACATAAAAACCTTTACAGTAATAATTCAGCGTGAACGGGAAGGAAAATTTATAATTTAAATTCTAGAAAATACGCAAAGTACCTATAGGCACATGAGTTGTAGCTTTTTTGAAAACGGAAACCGTCATGTAAAATATAGCTATCCCCATTTTGGTACTTTTTGGGATAGTTCTAAATTCCGTAAGTGTGTAATCTAAAATATGAACGTATTTCTTCTTATTTTCAATTCCAATTGATTCAAATAAAGATTTAACAATAAAAAACTTAGGGTCCTTCTTTAATATGCTGACACTTTTTTAAGGGAATGATCATAGACAGTCAAACTGAACAACTTTCTCTATGGCAAAATCGCGAAAAATCGCGAAAAATCTGATGTTCGAGCCAAATGTATGGGAAAGCTGTTTTCTTTTTCGCAATTTGATGTTGGTCCCATGGAGAAAGTGGTTCAGTTTGATGGTCTGATCATCCCCTTAAAAAGGTGTCAGCGAATATAGATGGACTCTATTTAAATGTACATTGTGTAAGGCAATATCAAACAGCAAACTGCACAGTCATTGAAACAAACTGCGCAGTTAGCTAATCCAAAAAAATATTATTTCCTATCAATTTTTAAACAAAAGCTCTTTTGTTGGTTGAATTTATTATCTGACACGTGTAGGAGTGACTAACCATCCAAACTGCGATAAAAATGTTTTTGTATTACCAAAACGTTCATATGTGTAGGTAAATTATAAGCATTATGCTCACGACTATATTCCCCGAGGGGGAAGTCAGAGATATTCCGAAACCTCAGAACATCCATGTTTCTCTAGTACCGAAACTCTGTCCAGTGTGACGGGGAAATTGAAGCACGCAGGTTTTCTCACGATGTTTTCCTTCACCGAAATGCCAGTGGTGTTACAAATCGCACATAAATTCCCAAAACTCATTAGTAGGAGTCGGCCTGGACGGGGATCGAACCAACGCCTCCTGCACGACAGGCAAAGTTACTCGCCGCTGGACCACCACGGCAGAAAAAGACAACTTTCGATATGTTTAGGTATACAGGGTGTAAAATTAAATGCGTTACATATCGAACGGGTACTGAACTTCAGACCATCAAACTGAACAACTTTCACTATAGAACAGTTTTTTTTCTCGTTTTAGATGTGTCGGTCCCATAAAGTAAGTTTAGCTTAAACACCTAAAACTTTTCTATAACAGGCTGTGTAGATAGGTATAAGCGTTATACTTATGTTTTAACATTATTTATTTCTTTTGAACTAGCCTAACCAGTCATGTTAGTAATGTTTATAGGAAATATGCTTATTAAAATAGCATATAGGAAAATTTTGCAATAATTTTTGCTTAAAAACAATTTTATTATGAATCACAAGGGGCGGGACTTCAAACCGCGGAATGACTCTTAACTACATCATCGTTTTACACACCTACTCATTATTTTATATAACTTTTAAAATACCAACCAACTTGTAAAAATTTCTCAAATACTTAGGTACAGTAGGACCAGAAAAATGTGTCCTCTTGTCATTATTCGTTTGCACAGACCAGAAACCCTGTAGAAACCAGAAGTCATCAAGTAATTAATAATCAGTCATGCGCGATAGTCAAAAGGTGCAAAATCGGGTGTTACTAAATCTTTCCTTGAGGGTGTAAGGAAAAGTATCATTAACCTTTAAACCACATACTCTACCCCCATCAAACTGACCAACTTTTACTATGGGAGCAAAACGATCAGGAATGGGATTTTTGAATCTCATTCGCTGAGCTCAGCAGATTAAAATGTCAAAATTATTATGGAGATATGCATCTTTCTTCTGCTGATTTGACTTTCAAAAATCGTAGGTACTCCTGAAGTATGATTTTTGAAAGTCAAATCAGCAGTAGAAAGATACATACCTACATAGTAATTTTGACATTTTCAACTGCTGAGCTCAGCGAATTAGATTCAAAAATCGCACTCCAGAGCAAAAAAAAACAGTGTAGTACGAGTAGGTATTTCAGTTAACTATGGAACAGAAGACTTTGTTTTTGCGCTGATGGGTTTGCTCCCGTAGTAAAAACTTTTCAGTTTGATGGGTAGAGTATGTGGTTTAAAGGTTAATGATAGTTTTCTCAACACTCTGTATAGTCGAATAGCTGACGTTCGCCGGTATACGTTTTCTAGCGCATCATCTCATGACTAATATTTACGCATGTGTTATCATGTCGAATGCGTAAAAACAATTCACCATTTGTTAGTTTGTATAAAAGTATTACGTAAAGTCACGTCCATTATTCCTTTGGGGCGGACAGAAACATTACTACAGCTACCCCACCATCAATCTTTTAGTTGTAGTTTTTAGGATTGAAGGTGTTAGTATTTACTTAGATTAAGGGCCCGTTTCATCACTTCCTGATACGTTTCCGAAAATCTATCTAACAGATATAGATAGGTATGGTAAATAAATGATAGAATTCTGGTATTTAGTCAGCTGATAGACTATCTGACACTATTATCAGGAAGTGGCCCTAAGTATAATAGTTTTTAGATATTTTCACTGATTGCACATCTATTTGTTAGTATTCAGATATTTCTGCCTATGTCCATTAGTGGCATGTTGTTTGTCATTCCAAACGAAATTAAAATACCCAAGTATGTGGTACTTACATCAAATGGTTCAAAACACACAAATCATTCTAAATGCTCTAACTATTCCAGCGACGCCCATTTTATCATACCAAAACCGACCAATGCCATGTCAACTGACCAAACAACATCAATTATCACCCATGACTCATCTTCCTACTGCTTATTACAGCGCAGTAGCGTTTAAAATTGAATAGCAATTGTTTTTCCGAGCGCAAAGTGAAGTGGTTACGTGTGTTGGAGCAACAAACACAGAGATGTGAATGGACACTCACACACGCGCGTTAGCCGCGAATGTCACGAAATCCAGCCTGTTTCTAGGTTAGACGGCGCGGGCGCAGGTAGGGTGACTATGCTATGGTATGTTTAGAGGAAAAGTCTGTATACTAAATGACTAATGTTTTTATCTAAGTAGTATAATAAAATGTCGTGTGAGCTGGTGATTTGTACTGTATTTCGACCGACCGAGTATTTGTTACAAGAGTCTTGAACTACAAAAGTCTTGGAGCCTTACAAGAGCTCCGTAACAAGGCATGCTTCGAAGTGGGATGCCAAAATATTAAAAGTTCTCCTTTCAATTACTTCACAAAATTTTAATGGATCTTACCGACCGACGACCTGGTGAAAGCAGCGGGAACCCGTTAAGTGAGGGCAGCGTAGGACCGGTCGCTGTTGGGCTCCTTGGAAAGGACTTTATCCAGCACAGTGGATGTGGTTTAGCTAAGATAATGATGAACGGAGTTAAAGGGTTTTGCCAAATTAATTGCTAACTTAGAGTTATTGTGAGGCAGTAGATAACCTAAAGCGAAATTGTTTCAGTCAATTTTACTTCTAACGCTAAGTTGTGCCAATTCTACAATACGGAATTTTCCAGCTATGTCCCACATTTCTTAGCAACGTGGTCACCCTACACAAGTGACCTTGCCTCGACTCGATTGGTGCGGCCTAGACTCGGCAGCGATTCATTTTATTTATTTGATACACAGAATAGAGCTGAATCCGTTGGGACCTATTTTGTCGCTTTTGGGTTTTAGGGTGAGTATTTTGGATCGAAAATTGGCGTGCATGGCCACTGACTATAAACACACATAAAGACATGACTGCAATCCGTTTTGAGGTGTTCAGAGACTGGCCTAAAACCACAAACCATTTTTAAGGTTGTTGTTCCATAGTGAGTACCTAGGTAGGTATATTCTTTACGTTATGGTTGTTCTTTCCGATAGGAGGCTAGCTTTTCGCCCACTTAAACTATTAGTGCATTCACACACGATGACGCACTGACGGAGCGGCGGATGTCATTCCATAGAACCACACCCGGTGCGTCAAAGCGTCACAATGTGTGCTTCTACGCTTAGACCAAAATAAAATCAATGGATAGGCCTTACGCGAACATTTCAAACCAGAAAAATGAGGCAAAACAAATGAAAGGTTTACTTCAAATTTGTATGCAAGTGCCCTAGATTTGACAGATAATGGCGCTAGTTTGTATATATGGACCAAGTGCACCAGTAGTTTGCTTCAACTTTCCGCGCTTTAGGCCTATCCATTAATTTTATTTTGATCTAAGCTTCTACGTGCGGTTTCATACAACTTCTTGCTTCACAAATGACGGACTGACGTTTCCGTCAGTGCTTCATCGTGTGTGAACGCACTAACTGTACACTATACAAGGTCCGACTTAATGTGCTGACAGTTTTGAGAACACAAATTCTATCTGTGTGCCAAATTTTAATCAAATTCATTACAGCTAATTATGCGTAATTGAGTAACAAACATTCATACTTTCATATTTATAGTATTTGTAGGATTCCCTTTATGACACCCACGTGTGAAAATGATCCTACCTTCTCAAGAAAAAGGGTTTAAGAGAATATTATTCCGAGAGCGAAAATGTGCGCTGCATACAAACGTACTATGGTGATATTTTCAATACTAACCAATTAAAGTCAATGAAATTTTGCAGAAACAATCTAGAAACAAATCTCTATGCTTCTATGGAGTCAGATTTTCGTTAAAATATACAGTTTCAATTCTAGGATTAATTTAAGATTTGTATGGAAATCAGTGAGGCACTATAACTTGAAAACTATACATTTTAACGAAAATCTGACTCCATACAAGCATAGAGATTTGTTTCTAGATTGTTTCTGCAAAATTTCATTGACTTTAATTGGTTAGTATTGAAAATATCACCATAGTAAGTTTGTATGGAGCGCGCTCCGAATAATATACCCTTAAAACCATAACCTTCAAGATGCCTCGTCAATATAAATCAAACATGACAGTATTTAGTTTTCGTCTAAACAAACGAACCTTCGTATTTAACTGCGTCTTATGTTTGTTAACGGTTAGTTAACACATTGTAAAACCTCGGCGGTGTCAATTGACATGTCTTGAATAACGAGCGTTTTTCCAGTATTTTCTTATAGGGTCGCTAGATGGCGTAACGGTTTTATCGGAATAAATATAAAATCCTCAAATTTTCTTTTCCAGTGTTGTTCAATCTTGTTCCTTCACCGAAAAGCCAATGGTGTTACAAATCGTATATAAATTCCGAAAAACTCATTGGTACGAGTCGGCCTGGATGGGGATTAAACCATCGCCTCCTGCACGCCAGGCAAGGTTACTCGCCACTGGACCACCATGGCTTCACGATTTAGTGCGTTCACACACGATGACGCACTGACGGAGCGGCAGATGTCAGTCCATAGAACCACACCCGGTGCGTCAATGCGTTACCGTGTGTGCTTCTACGTGCGGTTTAATACAACTCCTTGCTTCATAAATTGTACGTGCGGTTTAATACAACTCCTTGCTTCATAAATGACGGACTGACGTTTGCTGCTCCGTCAGTGCGTCATAGTGTGTGAACGCACTAAGAAGGGTCCTGTATGTGAAGAAGAAATTCTGATATTGACGTATCTACAGGGTGAAATTGATATCTTTAGCGTCCTTTCAAACTAAGAGTCTACCCATCAAACTGAACTAATTTACTATGGGAGCAAACCGATCGGAGGCAAAAAAAAATCGACTGTAATAAAATATACTGCAATGCCTACCCGACTCAAATGTACCTATGCAATATTTAGGGCTGGTTGGGGATATACTTCCTAGCGGTCCACCTCGGGCAACGGCATCACAAGCTACCAAGTTTATGGTAGCGGCTGAACGATCCCCCACAGCGGTGTGGTAGGCTTCGCAAGGAGCCGCCTGGCTCGCGACCACCCACCTGCCGGAGTCTGGCGCCAAACAGCTTGCTGCGTTCCGTCAGTGTGCAGGAGTGCCAGTGCCATTCTGGGTAAGCTCGCTACATCTTCGACCCCATCTTTGTCCTGTGTACTAGATTGAGGTCAAGAGCAAACCCATATATTATAGTAAAAAAAAAAACAGCTGATTTGGTTTGCTCCCATAGTAAATTAGTTCCGTTTGATGGGTAGATTACTAGTTTCTCCTTTTATGTGTCTATTAACTAGGAATGGGTACACGTGGTGGACTAACGCCCACACAGCCTCCTTGAGGGTAAATCTGTACCCTGCAGTAGGATGTATAATGCTGTTGGTGACAATTAAAAGCATTAAATTCAACACAAAGTTTGCTTCCTTCGGACAATCTTTTCTATTCAGAAGGTTTCTATTAATCTTTCCTATAATGTTTAAAAATGTTGTTTGAGGAACGTTTCTAATCTCACCGAAAAGAATAACGGTCGTGAGTATTACAATAAACAGTAAAACAGGATACACCTAAAGACGTAAAAGAAGTTCAGTAGAAACCACTTAAAATTTTCGCAGTTCCTATTTACAAAACCATTGTTAAAAATCTGACGTTGAATGATTTTCAGCCTAAAGTCCAGCACTAAATGACCTGAATACGATCCTAACGAGCCACTGCGACCGTCGTCATGATTAATAGCCTCTAATTGCTAAAACAAGCTGATTCACTAAAAAAAATAACGCTGATTGCCTCAAGTACCTACAGTTTGACATACTGACATTGTTTGGCATACGATCGTGTTTTGTTTTGTCTAGTTTCTGTATTGGAACGTTGCTGACTAGTAGCTTTAATTTCGATTTAATCAATGATTAGAAAGTCGTTCGGTCTTCTTCTTATAAATCGTGTGGACAAGCCCTGGTGTCAGAGTTTTTTTCAGACAGCCTTACGGCCTCTTACGTACGTGGTTTTTATGTAACGACTATTACAATCAGAGATAGTAGCCGGGACCAACGGCTTAACGTGCCATCCGAAGCACTGAATCATCTTTCTTTTCAGACAATCAGGTGATTCAGCCTGCAATGTCCTAACCAACTGGGGGAAAATGCTCAAAGTTTCATGTTAAATTGTAGAGTTTCTGGCCGCACCTTCTCCATAGCGACAACAAGTTCCGACGCGGTGGTAGGTTCAAGAAAATATTTGAAATTTAATGATGTTTCATGTTTCTATATTGAATCAATTTTTTTGACTTTGACGCTTTCGGGGGTATTTGACTCAGATTTCAGGAGAAGCTGCTTGAAAATGAGATCTTAGGAAGAATCTTTAGTACTAAAGAGTCTAAATATATTAGCACAGGCCCACTCCTTTTCATCTATATCAAAAGCCATGTAACTCCTGTAAACCAGGATCAAAAGCGGCAACCGTCCACAACACTACAAATAAAGTCCAGCGAGCCCGAGGTGGATCTTTTCTGTCTCCAACATCTTTTGCAAACAGGAGACAGCAATAGGAAAAGCATGGCTTTATAAACCATCTCCAGAAACAAATTATAGTACGGTTAAGGTCCCTAAAAGCGTATAGCAAAAGCGCCAGTTAAAATAGGAACCTAAACCTACTGATTAACTGTGCTGATTGTTAACGTGCCTTCCAAAGGCAAGGTTTATTAAATTAAGTCATCAAATACATAAACACTGCAATTACCTACTATGAATTCGACGTTATTTATTAAACTTAGCAATCAACTTAATTACAATACAATGTAATCACCAGATTCCATTGGCATCGTTAGAAAACCTTTAATAAAACAAAGGACCGGAAAAATGGAAAATCTTGAAATAAAACCTTCAGAACGAAGGTCCGTTTTGAAACTAAAGGAGTCATTGCAAAAATAGCGTATTCATAGCGATGTTTTAATGTTAGATATCCGGGAAAATCTGTTTCTAAACCTGCTTATAGGCCATCTCGTATTCTAGTTGGCACCAAGGTTTAACTTAGTTAAAGTAGTATAGACAATTTCCGTGTTTTGTTTAAGTTTTAGTGTAAGATTCAAGATAGCAACGAATGGAATAAGTAAGAGTTTCTCTAAGATAATGATGAGTAACAGAATTTGTTTAGTAATCTCATTATTCTCATGGAACGGCTACAAGATGGACTCTGTGGATTCACCAGCTGAGTTCATTTCTCCACAGAAACAACACCTATCCAGTGTGGAAATCATTAAACCAGCTTCGCACACAGTTCTGTCGCTGCAGACCTGGCCTAACAGTGTGATTGCGGCAAACCTATCCAGTCGATGGGTCATCTGCTAGAATGTCCCTTGTGCCCGAAACCCTGTACGAGAGAAGACCTACAAACGGTTATACTAGACGATATCAAACTCGCCGGATACCTGGCCAGTAAATTTACCGCTGAAGAACTATTGACATGCACAGAATAAGATGGAACAGAAAGCATTGATCAAAGAAGTGGGCGAATCCAGTGACTCTAATCGTGAGGTGTGGATACCAGACAGTAACTGAGAACTGATAAAGATTATTAAACAAAATTAGTACAGGCAAAACTGCCTGTACTAATTTGAAGACATTTGAAACAGAAACGACGATGAAAAATGCGACAGCAAGTAACAGTAGGTCCTATAAGCCTGTATTTAAAAATAATGCATTAAAATATCCTGTTTTGTATTCAGTAATAAAAAAGCAATACCTAAAACGCAAAGGCGTGGTTATGTTCTTATCAAAATCGCCATAACTGCATCCTTATTGGGCCAGTAAACGAATAAAAAGACGCGTTCGCAACTTTATAGCATTTTACGACTAATTACACGCAATAACAAGATGACTTATGACATGGCTTTACAATGTAAACTTTTTAATTTATGGCCTTTTCAAAAATATGACCCTTTTTTTTAATACAAGTATTTAGTGACAGTTTTATTATGGGAATCAAAATTTATGTGGCCGTAAAAGTTTTTAAAAATATTTTCTGACGTGCCGATTGGTTTTTTGATAAAAAAAGGCATTAATTTTAATTTTGTTAATTACCAGCGATAGCCTTAAAATTTTTATTGAATATTGTTGATTCTTTTCGATACGAAATTGAATACCAATAACCGATTGACACGTCATTTCAACACAGCCTAAAAGTGGAAAAAATTGTGTAAAAAAAAATCGTTAATTTGAAAAAGCTGCTGTGAATTTATGTAGATCGTCTCAATTTGTATGACTATACAGAGTGTAAGTAGCATTAATTTAAAGGGTGATGTACTCATGATAATGAACAACTTTCACCAAGGAACCAATAGAAAGATAGCAACAAAATATTTTGGACTTGCTAAATGCAATCGAACGCAAGTTTATTGTGAAAAGTGAAAATGTGTTATGCCTATTTCCTGAATTAACCTATCATTGGAGAAAGTTGTTCAACATAATGAGTTGCCACTACCCTTTAAATTAAAGTAATAGAACTGTCTATTCTAGCATCCTGTATATTCTCCGAGGGAAGTAAGAGATATTCTAAATATTATGTACATATAATATTACTAGTCTCATTTAACTAGCAGTCTTATACAGGGTGTCAACTTAAATGCGTTACATACTTAAGAGGGTGCTTCAGACCATCAAACTGAACAACTTTTACTACGGGACCAACTTAGAAATTTCGCAAAAAAAATCTTCTGTTACGTAGTCTTTGATTTTTATCGGATATTTATGTATATTTAATATGTTACAACAGATTTTCTTTTCGACGACCGGTCCATAGTGATAGTTGTTCAGTTTGATGGTCTGAAGTATCCTGTTTGATGTGTATCGCATTGAATTTACACCCTGTATTGTATAGGTGTACCAGAGGTTACTTTTTAAGGCCTCCGCTCATTGCAGCGATATTATCGAGCGATATTATCGCTGCGATTTTGCGATAATTGTTCTCAGTACATTTTGTATGGGGACGCGCTCGATCCTACACACTGCCGCGATATTATCGAGCGATAATATAGCTGTGATTTTGCGATAATTGTTCTCAGTACATTTTGTATGGGGACGCGCTCGATGCCACACACTGCCGCGATATTATCGCAACCTGACGCAATCTCTTTCTACTACATTCAGTGAAGGGCGCATGCGTGACGCGAATCGCGGAATCGCTGCAGTGTGTAAGGTGTCACGATATCGCTGTCGATAATATCGCTCGATAATATCGCTGCAATGTGCGGAAGCCTAACCGACAGTGACCATACCACGCCTCGAATACAGTACCTACTTACGTAGGTAGCTGTGTATCTAGTACCTACGTTTGTTAACTAGGTGACACTAATAATTTTACAACCTAAAACTTAAATCCCGCCTACAAAATTATCAGTATAGATAGACTAGAAATTCTAATCTTTTTATCAGTTTCGTGATAAGCGCACTTTTAATAACAGGAATAGATAACATACACAATTTAGTACCTAACCTACCTTGAATTAAATTTTATACGCACCAACATAGGTTCTGGCTTTTCAGTGAAGTAAAACATTACGAGGAAACCTGCATGCCTGTTACATGCTTAAATTTCAAAGTAGGTATATAATTGTATCCTTCAATCAAAGTAAAGTTAATGGATAGGCCCAAATCGCTTTAAGGCCCTCTTATCCGAGTGCAAGTGTCTCTTTCTTGCAAGCATAAGTTTGCAATTAGCCATCCCGCTCCAATTGAAAGCAAAAAAACATGTTTTTCATCAATATCTTTGCTCATGGGTGTTTCTAAGCTCCAAATTCTACGAATTCCACTAGATACATTTGATGTATTTAGTTAATTACAAGAATAAAAAGTTAAATATCAGCAGTTTAATCATAGTATTGAAAAAAACATCATAAAAATGGGTAACTTTGGGATTTTTTCTATCAAGTAAACTTAATCTGATCGTGTTATTGAGAACCATCGCCTATCCGCCAGATCCTTAAATATGACTTAGTTTCATTTCTGACTTTAAAACAATGTTTAAAACACTTTCGTTCGTGTTCAAAAACCGGCCTCGACCGGATAATAGCGTCTTAAGTTGAAGCACACTACTGGTGCACTTGGTCCTTACAAACTGGCACACTTGGTCTGTCATCTCGGTACATATTTGAAGTATGCCTGTCATTTGTTTTGCCTCATTTTTCTGGTTTGAAATGTTCGCGTAAGGCCTATCCATTAATTTTAAAAATTGTATCTACTGTCCATTGTAAATTGAAAGGTAGCAGTGGGCCACATAGACAGAATTTGGGCACTACTAGTTTAGAACTACTAGTAGGCTTAGATCAACGTAAAATTAATGGATAGGCCTTACGCGAACATTAATTCAAACCAGAAAAATGAGGCAAAACAAATGAATGGTATACTTCAAATTTGTATGCAATTGCCCTAGATTTGACAGATAATTGTGCTAGTTTGTATGAACCAATTGCCCTAGTTGTGTGCCTTACGCCTATCCATTAATTTTATTTTGATCTAAAGCTAGTAGGTAATAAAGTAAGTATTCGATAATTTTGGATTCTCTTACCTTAAGACTAATAATGCGCCTTTGACCATAATCTATTTTGTGCGATCATTTTATGTTTGGTAGAAAAAGTATACGCAGTTATACCCTTAGATGTTATACCCATAAAGTTATTATAACTTGCAGGAGTAAAGGAACTGACATGAATTGTCAAATGAAACCCTTTTTTGGACTATAAATGTATGAAATAGTGTCAGTATAATTCACAAAATTATCGACGATTTCACTTTCGACTCGCAATAATTATTCACGGAACCCTAATTTTTACCCTGCGATAAGATCCCCAAAAAACTTCTATTGCATCGCGTCACTTATCTCTTTCTATTATACAGTAGTGCCTCTAAGGACATATCTCAGCTGTCAGTTCCTCTATTAGTAACTTTATGGTTAAATTATACCCATGTAATAAATAGACGTCTTTCTTTTCTTGAAAGAATTGTTTTTTTATGAGTTATGCCCATAGTATTTATTTAAACTAAAATTAAACATCCTGTTAAATATGTTTCATTCTAGTTTAAGCATAAATTATATTTGAAAAAATATTAAGCTTAACTATGACTACCCCCTCTGTGAATATAGTCGTGAACATATGTAAAGCAATGCAATTATTCTTTTATTAGTAAAAAAACAAGACAATCACCCTATGTTAGCAATTTTATTAGAACATTATATGAAAATTTCTATCTATTCGATATATTACTAAATAGCCGGTTTGCAAAGGAAGCAGGTGTATTGTAATTATGTGTCTATATCTATATAAATAAACGTGTTTATATATGTATGCATGTTGCTAGATGTGTGATAGGTTGGTTAATAACCTTGCTTCGTGTAAGTACAAAATATTTACACCTTTATTCCGAGGCGCGCCATTTTGAAATATATTTTAGTTTTGTAGGTATCTAAAGTATGTAGTTTTATGCTCGCGGTTTTCGTTTTTGATCTCAAATTCGATGAATCAAATAAATGATTCAGCTATGCAGGGTGTAAGGAACAGTATAATTAATCTTTATACCACATGTATACTCTGCCTATCAAACTGAACAACTTTTACTATGGGAGAAAACCCGTCAGGGCAAAATAAAAATGTTCCATACTAAACTGCAATGCCTCTCGATTGAAATATATGAGACATAATAGCTTTTTTTTTTCTTCTTCGTGCGTTTTGCGTTTTTCCCAAGTTGGTTAGGACATTGCAGATTGAATCACCTGATTATTTGAAAATAAAGATAATTCTGTGCTTCGGATGGCACGTTAAGCCGTTGGTCTTGGCTACTATCTCTGGTGGTATTAGTCGTTATATTAAAACCACGTTAGAGCAGTAAGGCGGTCTAAAAAAATACTCTGAGACCAGGGCTTGCTGCCCACAATAGACAAATCCTTACATTTATTAGATTATTTATTTATTAAGATTATTATTATTTATTAGACAAATGCTTAGATTTAAGATTTTGAAATAAAGAAATAATGAAAAAAACTAAACTTCTAGACAAAATTTCTGCAAAAAGTCTTCAAAAAGTCTTAAGTATTATAAACCTGATGATTGTGAAGTACCAAATTACCGCCTTGACAATGTTACGTTATATGTGATCCAATGTTGTATTTACTTTGTAGTTGTACTTTGTAATTTTGTTTTGTTTATAAGATGTGTGTTGTAGAGTTTCTGGCCGCATCTTCTCTACAACTGAACAGCTTCCGACGCGGGGGTAGAGTCAAAAAAATGACGTTAGAATCTTTGTATTCTATATTTATGAACTGAATAAATCTTTCAGTTTAATTTTCTAGTTTTCTTGTCAAAGGCCAAGACCCATTTCGGGTCCCAGAGTTAAAGCAAACAAAGCAAATCAATCAGTAAAGCAACAAAAGCCCAAACCGGATCGGAAGGAAACTGAACAAAGCCCAGTAAATCAATAAGTGTTTAATCAAGAGTGTTAATGAATATTAATTACTATTACAGATGAATAACTGTAATTACATACTTTGGGTATTATTGTCGTTTGACTGTGTACAAGTATTAGAACAAGGACATAACCTTGTAGCGTGGATTAGTTTACTGTTTTATTGTACTTCGTTAGTTGAAGTTACATGCGTAGGTTAGATAATTTGTGATACAAAAGATAATTTCCCTTTTTTTTAGTTGGTTAAGTGTTGTAGGGTTTCTTTCCGCATTTTATCTACAACGGAACACCTTCCAAAGTTGTGGTAACTAGTCATTTTTGCTATCTATGTGATATTATTTTGAATTGAAAATTTTGAGTTCGAGGGTTTAACACTCAGTTGCAGAAACGCTCATTAGAGTTAATCCTCCATTAAATATCTTGCTGCCACTTTTTGTCTTTTAGAGACGTAGTAAAGGCTAGCAAGAGATTTAATTCAATTCAATTCAATTCATTTATTTTCTGTCAGATCTAGAGGTGTTAGTAGTCAATGTTAGTGACAAAAAATTATACATTTATTTAATGGAGGATTAACTCTAATGGACGTTTCTGCAATTGAGTGTTGCTCTCACTTATTCTTAGAACAGTTTTAGTAAAGTCCAAGATATTATGTCGGATATTTCGGATAATATAGAAATTAAATTTGTTACTAAATCAGAATTGGCCAGAAAGCTAAATAGGATTAGGAATAGCTTTTCGTCCTTATATGGAATGAAGTAGGTATACAATGTGTTAATGAATTAACTCAAAACTCTAAAGTAGTTTGTTTAGAATCGAGAGCAGAATCTAATTATGAGGTTTCAACATACTTAGGTACCTACTTACTTAATTTTTTTCAAAATATTTGTAATTTGTTTTGTTTTAAATACAATATCGTCGCTTGAGAGTGAAAACCTCGTAAGGATCAATTCTAGTGAAAATTTATTTTAAATAAATAAGAAAGAAAAACTCTGAATTCAACATTCTAGTGTAATGTTAAGTCCAATAAGGTATTCCTAGCGCTTTGCTTGCGTCATATATGACGTTTATATAACTTCCTTTCTTATTTTTTTTTTCATTAGACGGTTTTTTGGTTAACCTGTAAAATTTAATTTTTGCACGTAGGTAGGGGAGACTGGGGCTTGTTGTAACGGGGGTAAGAAGTAACAGTCAATTTTCAACGCGAATTTTTAACATTTTTGATTCATGTGTAGGGTGAAAGTTCATCGTATAACATGAGGCATTGTGTAAGTAATGATAGTGGCCCATAGCACAACGCAATGAGAGGTGGTGAACCCATGGTCAATTTCGGGCAGGTATTATAAAAAAATGACACAAGTACATTTTGATTTTCATGTTCTAGATTTAATAAATATTTGATTGTTTTTTACCTAATAGAATAAGAATATATCTAGCTTTTAATTTATGCTTTCTTTTTCTTCCATAGGTTAGTAGTTTTCGAGAAATTTTGACATTATGAAAATATGAGTCAGCGGGGTATGTAGTAACAAATTTTCGGGGCAAGTTGTAACATAACGAAATGGGTCCTCGCTATCTCAAAAATCATCCAAATTCGACAAAAACCAACGAAATCATAAATTATTTGGCGTTACGTCTTGAAAACTCGAAATTGCTCAAAATAACCCCCAAAACTATATAATTGAGTCTTTAACTATTAATAAGTGCACAATTAAAGCTACTGAATCCTCCTCCTGGTCCTTCAAACGCCTAAATAAAGTCAAAATAGAATCTATCTGCCTTCTAAATCCAAAGATAACCATTCAAACGATTTTTTCATCCTCTATGATAAGAAAAACGCTATCTTGTGTTAACTGACATACCGAAAAAAATATTTTGTAGAGAAAAACGAGAAAAAAGAGAAAAGAAAGTAAAAGAGAAGGTAAGTATAGCAATGAAGCAAAGGCTTTAATCAAAATTTGGTGTTATCTATTCACAATAATGATTATTTAGCTATTTAATTCAGATATGGTTACAAGAAGAAATGCAGTTGTTGATTATTAGAAGTACACTTATAGACACGTGGATTAAACTATTTAAATCTAACTACTATTAAAAATGTTTGTTCGTACTGTTTAGTTAAAAAATATAAACGTACATTTTATCGAAAATAATGAAGGTTTATCATTGTTACAACCTGCCCCGAGCCTGTTACAACTTACCCCAAAGAAGGGGCAAATTGTAACACCTCCCATTTTTTGTTAAATGGTCTCTCATGGAGGATAGGAAAGGATTTTAAATGGTTTGTTATCTGAATATAGTGCTCAAATAGATACTCAACACACACACAAATTCAAAATTCTAAAAAAGTTCATGAATTTGAAAATACAAGCATTTTCCCAAAAACTGTTACAACAAGCCCCTGTCTCCCCTACTTACGTGGTTTTCACTCTCAAGCTACGATATACTGAACTCGATCTCAAACCACCACACAAGCACACTCACCCTACTTACTACCAAAATAAGATTCTTAAATTGTATTCATGAACACGTAAATGCTTTCATCCATTGCTGAAATGATAAAAAAATTTTATGTGCCTCAAAACTTAAAAATGTGAATAACTTTAAATTTTAATTATCAAAATAATGACATTATTATTTCAATCTTATTATTTTGTTATAAATCAGTTGGGGTGTATGCGGTTTTGCGCTTATTCATTAACACGTTGTATATTTAAAAAAAAAACCTGTCTGAACAAAAGCCTTTTTCTTTTTTCTAAAGTGTCTCCAAATATTATATAAACATCGTTATGCGGAAAACTTAGATCCGACCTGTGTGATGCCGTTATCTAACCGTTAAAAAACTTCCCTCGCCGCCCACCTGCCTCTCTCTTACGGTATTTCGAACGTGCGACAGGGACAGCTAGCGGTTTTTGCATGCGTTAGAAGGGTTCAGATATAATTCTGTGCGTTCGTTTTTTTGTGGAATTTTTCACGTTTTAATGGTTTTTTTCGTAGTTAGGAATGCGTAGGTTTTTGAAATTATTCATGTGTTTTGAATAATCGTGTTGTGTGCTGTTTTGAAAATGAATGTGTAGAAAAGATTCGATATCGGAAACCAACCTTCTGTAGATACCATTGCAGGTACATTATGTAGGTTGTTTTACATACTATTATTTGTACATTCTATACAAGGTGTTTCATAAGTAACAATAAATTTTTCAAACTCATAAGGGGGTTGTTTAGACCGTCAAACTGAACAACTTTCTCTATGGGACCAACATCGAAATCGCGAAAAAAATAATTTTATATCCCATACATATTTTAGCTCTAGTCGATTTGTAGAACAGAATTTTTTTTTTTCGCGATTTCGATATTGGTCCCATAGTGAAAGTTGTTCAGTTTGATGGTCTACACCACCCCCTTAAATGTTTATTTGTAGTTTTGTAACACCTTGTATTTCCGGAAAGAGATCCTAAGGTTTGATTTGCATATTGTTTTACAAGAAAGTTAATAGTTAATTACTATTAACTATTTACTATTAACTATTTTTGTATACATTTTAGAGCTTTATAATTCGATAAATTCACACAACCTGTTACCTTGCGTTCCTAACTTTGTTTGCACTTAACGACTTTTCTATTAAATGTGCCAGTTTAATTATACTCTTATTCATACGAAACTGAAAGCCGAGTAGGAAAATATATTACGGCCATTTTTGGCGTTTACAATGTTCTATAAGAAAAGGTTCTATATATGATATACCTACCCTATCTATACCAATGGCTGTATATTACCTATATTTAATTAAAATCGGTAAAGCATTAGATTATATACCATACCTACCTACTTCGTTTACCTAAACGTGAAGTTGTAACGAACAAAAATGACACTTACATTCGTATAGGTATATAGTTTTCAAATTAATTATGACAAACCTAACATCAATATTACTTACCTACTTAATTGCACACCCAAAACATTAATAAATAAAAATACATCAATAATGAAATTGTAGGTAGAATAAATATGTTGAATGACCTTGTTGCAAAACATTTTGTAAACCTACACTATTAAGAGGAAAATGTTGCAACAGGAAACACAAAACCTTGATTCCTAGAACATAATTAAAGTCAATTCTAGCGTTTGAATCTATCAAATAGGTATTAAGTATGCCTCATATTTGCTAATAGGAATACGGAAAACCTAATGAGTGTTTTTCTTTTCTTTATTAAATTTAATTCCTAAAAAACTCAACAGATGGCATGTTTATCGCTCCATAGAGCCGTTCGCGACATCCTGTCAAAATCTTGTCAAGACTGTGCCTACCTTTTTTGGAAAGCCAAGGGATCGAGCCCATACAACCATTTCAGGCGTAAAAGTTTCGAATTTTCGATTAAAATGATTAGTAAATAATGAAATATGCCATCAAAAGATGCGTTGACATCTTCTTGATCATCTTTTCCCTCTTTGTTATTTTATAGAAACACTTTTTGATTTTTTGACGTTTATTCGCACAGACCGTAGCGCCATCTATCGATCCCCTAGAAAACCAAAAGAAAAACGCTCATTAAACGACTAGTTTTTTGTAAGTTACGCCCTAGGTTACGCAGCGTAACTTACGCTTACGCCTCAAGAGAAGAATCAAGTTTCGATTGTTAGAGGTAAATTCCATAGAATGGTAATAGCATACTTACTCGTATTGTCTTTAGGACCATACGTCTCGGAATTACCAGGGAAGGGGTCTCTTGTTTTTCGTTTTTCCACAAGATTTATACAAGTTACCAAAACAAATCAAAAATACACATTACTTTTGGACAGGCCTTTTAGTGAAATCATAAATTGAAAACACGATTGAAACTACCTACTTCACACGATAAAATTTCTTTTCTAATAGTTAAGAAAATAACACATTTTTAACACTATTTTCTCAAACTAGAATAACTTGCAACCGTTTATAATTACTGTAATTTTACTCGCATATTCACCATAGGTTTTTCTATTAAAATCATTTAAAAAATCTATAAAAGTACTTTTATTTATTCTTTTTAATTGAAAATACGGTACACGCACGCACTTTTCGGAGGGCTGGGCAATTTCGTATAGGCGTTTCTCATAGAAAATATTCGACTGAACCTGTGGGGTTAAGTTGTTTTGTATTAAGGGGCCATAGTTCCCGACGAAAATTTTCTATAAGAAACGCGATTGCCCAGCGCTCTGAAAAGTGTGTGCGTGAGCCGTATTTTCGATTAAAAAGAACTAACCAAAGTACTTTTTCTAATTTTTTGTTTGATTTCACTAGTTAAACTAATGGTGAATATGTGAGTATATAATGCAAAAAATCTGAAACTATTTTAAATTCTTCTAAAACGAGAAAAATGCTTAAAAATACATGAAAATACGTCATCTTTGTGACGATTTTCTATCGAGTGAAGTAATTCTAATCGTGTATTCAATTCATGATTTCACTAGATAAATTATCCAAGAATACTGAAGTATGACTTTGGTTTCGGTAATTTGTATAAATCTAGTCTAAAAATGAAAAATAAAAGATGCCTCCGAGGTATTTCCACCTACTATTACGCCTTAAATATCGTACAGAGTGGAAACTTATATGCGATAATACTTTCGGGGTCGCGTCAGACCATCAAACTGAACAACTTTTTGTTGTTGTTTTCATTCAATATCATCATTGTATTTTTTTTGTCTATCCATTTATGACATCTTTTTTCAGAACGATGGAAGAGCTTTGCTCAACAGTGGGATTGCAACCAGCTGAAATAATTATACAGGGTGTAATATTAATTAAGTACATAGGTAGAGGTACCTATCTAAAGGGATGCGTAAGAGCATTCAAACTGAACAACTTTCACTTTGGAGCTAATATTGAAATCCTTAAAAAATCTGCGGAGTGCGACGTTTTTTATGAAACAGACGATTTTATTTTCACGGTATCGAAGTTGGCTTCATAGTGAAAATTGTTCCGTTTGATGGTCTGATCATCCCCTTAAAAACCATTGCGCGCATTGAAGTTTACACCATGTATAACAGAAAATTACTATAAAAATAATGTATCTAATATAATAAAAACGAAAACCTCCAACACTAGCAATAAACATTTACTCGAAGGCTCTAGCAATTTGAATCTAGCAATGACCTAGTGTAAGCTAACCTACAAGATTCAAGTTTAGGTGCGCAAGCGCAAACGGCCGACCGGTCGGCCGACCTTGCTTAGCTCACTTTAGTTAGACACATTCATCGGGCTAGCGTAGTTGTTAGCTCGTTCTTACATTTAGACTTGGCAGTTTCTTGTTTAAGATTGGAGTTGAAAGTATTTTTTGGGTAATTCAAAAAAAGACAAAACACTACTTTTGTTTTGGTCACCGTTAGTACGGTTGCTAAGGCGAAAGTGAGCATTTTTTTGATACAAGCAAGCCACTTGGCATGGGTGTTCCTTAGGTCAATAGACGCCGATTAAGATCGGTAGGCCACGGGAGTCCCCCCTCTGGTCCGGTAGGGGGGGGTTCAAAGATGCACTCCGACCGGCCTCATTCCATAATTAATAATAGAATTAGTTTCGATAGTAAGTCAAGTTTGGTATCATTTTCGGATAAATTGAGGGTGTACTATTCGTTTCTGATATAAAAAATTGTAATATGTTTAGTAGTTTTTGAGATATTTAACAAAGTTGCGGAATAGCAAGTCAAAATTTTTTCTTCAAGTCATCGTAATTATTAAAGGGGCTTCATTTTTGGCACACAAAAAATACTCAAAGATAGCCCGTTTAATACAGATTATGAAAAATATAACTTATTGGCATCTCTTCTTTAAAGAAATTGTAGAAAAAAAATGTTGAAGGTCGCGCGCCAATTGACTCGCTATGTTGTGACGAGCACACGACGTTCCTATTGTGAACGTAAATTAAGCTTAAAATTGGTTAGAATAGTGGATTTGGATCGGTTAAGCAAAATAAGCCTTGGTTTTTATCCCCTAGGGGTTAAATTTGGGGAAATACCTTCTCTGTAAACCTGTAAAATCATAACATACTCGGTTTCTTTCCAGCCTGCAAGTTGACCTACTAGGTCAAGTTTGATATTATTTTTGAGTAATTTTAGGACAAAGAATTCATTTTTGATGTTAAAAATAGTACTTGGTGAAGCAGTTTTTGAGTAATTTTTATAATTATACAAATTTCTCGTTTCTTTTTCCTTTGAGTCTTCTAAATTTTTAAAGAAGCCGAAATTGTACACAGCTATAACAATACTTGAAGAATGCTTGTTTAATACAGATTTTTAATAAAAATATAACTTTTAAGAACCATTTTTATCAAGATATTGTAGAAAAATAAATTTTAACACCGCGCAAGTTTTATATTCACCCCTTACAATCGCCGATCCATACCTACTTCAACGTCATTATGAATGTAAGATCTGCTTAAAGGGGTATGTAGAATTGGCGTCGTTTTAATAGTTGCGCGGCCACTGATGGAAGTACTGTTTATCATAATAGTGGACCAGGAGGAAGCTTTTTCTCTTTATAGACCTCATTTTTGTTTTTTGTCAGTGGTTTATTTTGTAGAAATCACCGACAAACTTACGACCGAATATTTTCTGTTTATCAGTTAAACTTCTTCAACATGATACAAACTTGTGTTTAAATAGTTACATGTTTTTTTATTTCCGATTTATTCGAACTAGTATTATGGTATAGTCTGTCTGTATAAAGGTATAAAGTATGTCTATGGTATAAAGTCGTGGAATGAATGTTTGAGGAACTAATAATTTTTGTATGGTGATGTTGCCCAGGTTATGCTTGACCAGTGTTGCCAGATTTTTTTAAAGCAGTATCTGTACCGAAGATTATAAAAATCTGTATGAAATCTGTATAAGCAAATTAAAGAAAATCTGTAAAAAAATCTGTATTTGGCATTGGTACCTATTCGATTTTCGGTTGAGATACTTTTATGTCACAAAAACAAACGCCAGAGTACTAAGTAATTTGCTCCCATTGTGTTGCCCAGTTTTGAGTAGTAAGATAATACCTTGAGGACGACTCTAAGAGAAAGGATCTCTAATAAAGAGATCCTTCCTCTGAGGGACGACCTGTGTAGACAATAGTTACTAAGACTGACATATTGGACAGATATCACCGAAAAGACAGTACTTAACTATCTAACTACAAGTTTGTATGTCTTGAAGACATCCTAACTGATCGGCCTGACTAAAGGATAATAACGAGTTCATCATCGTCATCATATAAGCCGATAAATTTCCACTGCTGGACATAGGCCTCACCAAAAATGGGGGGATTTGCCATAATCGCCACGCTTGGCAGGCGGGTTGGCGATCGCAGTTGGATTGAATGTGTGTACTCAGAGGATGCTGCTGCCCATCCTCCGGTAGATCCCTTAGTCGCCTTTTACGACACTCACGGGAGGAAATGGGATGGTGCTACTCTTAGCCGACACCACACGGCCAAAAACGAGTTATAAAGAGAAAAAGGTTCCTCCTGCCCACTATTATGATAAATTTAAGCAGATTTTAGATTCATAATAAGTTGAATAGGTATGCATCGGCGATTGTAAGGGGTGAATATAAAACTTGCGCGGTGTTAACATTTATTTTTCTACAATATCTTGATAAAAATGGTTCTTAAAAGTTATATTTTTATTAAAAATCTGTATTAAACAAGCATTCTTCAAGTATTGTTATAGCTGTGTACAATTTCGGCTTCTTTAAAAATTTAGAAGACTCAAAGGAAAAAGAAACGAGAAATTTGTATAATTATAAAAATTACTCAAAAACTGCTTCACCAAGTACTATTTTTAACATCAAAAATGAATTCTTTGTCCTAAAATTACTCAAAAATAATATCAAACTTGACCTAGTAGGTCAACTTGCAGGCTGGAAAGAAACCGAGTATGTTATGATTTTACAGGTTTACAGAGAAGGTATTTCCCCAAATTTAACCCCTAGGGGATAAAAACCAAGGCTTATTTTGCTTAACCGATCCAAATCCACTATTCTAACCAATTTTAAGCTTAATTTACGTTCACAATAGGAACGTCGTGTGCTCGTCACAACATAGCGAGTCAATCGGCGCGCGACCTTCAACATTTTTTTTCTACAATTTCTTTAAAGAAGAGATGCCAATAAGTTATATTTTTCATAATCTGTATTAAACGGGCTATCTTTGAGTATTTTTTGTGTGCCAAAAATGAAGCCCCTTTAATAATTACGATGACTTGAAGAAAAAATTTTGACTTGCTATTCCGCAACTTTGTTAAATATCTCAAAAACTACTAAACATATTACAATTTTTTATATCAGAAACGAATAGTACACCCTCAATTTATCCGAAAATGATACCAAACTTGACTTACCATCGAAACTAATTCTATTATTAATTATGGAATGAGGCCGGTCGGAGTGCATCTTTGAACCCCCCCCTACCGGACCAGAGGGGGGACTCCCGTGGCCTACCGATCTTAATCGGCGTCTATTGACCTAAGGAACACCCATGCCAAGTGGCTTGCTTGTATCAAAAAAATGCTCACTTAGGCCATTTTTCGCTCTTACGATCCGTACTTTGGCGAGATGTCAATCCTATATAATAGTTGCCAACCAAATCGTCTTTTAGTATGCAAAAGTCACACTATTCCTTTTCCATGTACGGCCACGATAATGGCTTAATCTATAGTTCAAATCTATGTGTTTGTTTTTACTATGTTTGCATCATGTCTGACAGGTGGTGTTGCCAATAAACTAGCATTAAATACGCAATAACACCGAAAATGTTGGTTTGTTTTACACAATTAACGAACATTGACTAGACAAAAAGTAAATGAATTCAAGGTAAGTATCAAAATGTTTTTCATATTATAGTATACCTAACCATCATAAAACTAATTCATAAATGAACAAATTTCTCCCTAAAATAAGGGAATAGAAAAACATAGAACACTTTTGATCTGACTGCTAAAATTTTACTATTGTATAGCTTGGCCATAAAGTCATGATCGTGGTGACAGGTGGAACTAAAATTTAAGTATGGTGGTGTTGCCAGGTTATGCGTGATTTTGACGTTCTTGCGTAATTTCTACTCTTTTGGGCCAAGCTGTACTCCAATATTGTACGCTATAACACATGAGAAATATTTAATCATGTGCCCATACCCCATAGTGTCTTTGAACAATTTTGTTTTAGTGAAAACTCCTAATTAAATCTAAACTATTATAAAACTGTAACTGAAGTGTGTCTGTACATTGAAGATATTTACAAGACAAAAATAACGATATGGTTTTTAGGTAAGTATCCCTGACTCGAACTCAACTTTTTTTAGAAATTTTGTCTGTCTGTTTGTCTGTTTGTTTGTTTGTTTGTTTGTTCGCGCATCACGCAAAAACTACTGAACCGATTTTGATGAACCTTTTTTTGTTTGATAGCTTATGATCTGACTTAAAATCTGGTATACAATTTGTGCGGACGAAGTCGCGGGAAAACACTAGTATGAATTAAAATCTGTTCGTTACAGTATGGTTAGAGTACCTACTTTGCGATTAAGTTAGATCAAAAGGTTATAGTAACTAAATAACTATAATGTTCTAGACAGATCAATTAAACGGAGATCTTCAGGGATAAGGTAACGAGTTAGATTCACGTCACGATATACTTCTAAGGTTCTATCGTTTTACGTCTAATTTATGTTTTGATAGATATTGTAATGGTAGTTTTTTATGTGATAGTTAAAGTTAAAACTGGTTTTGTTCGTAATAAATGGATGTAGTTGAGTTTAAACTGGGTTTTTGGACTCGTATATGTAAACTTGGCACAACAAAAAATATATTTACACTTGTCGAATTAAAAAAAATTGTATCGTCAGTTAATGAAATCTAAAAATGTTGCTTATTCTTTCATGAGTTACTTTCAAATGATGGATTATCGATTCTGAATAAATAGTTTTGAGGTTTTGTTTTCCCTTGATATGGTTTTGTTTGTTGAAATACCAGTGATTCATCCACGCTATTGTCCTGTGGGGGTAGGTAGAGACTACGGACCACCCGATTCGATTCTGACACACTTCTCTCGTTTCATACGCATTAATTTATCTTTTCATGCTCTTAAGCCAGTGTTTCCACCATAGTTGTGTGAGGTAACGAGACGGTGAGCGAGGAAACAATCCGCCAATAGCGCGCTCGCTCGATCACGTCATTGGGAAATTGGAACACTCCCATTGGCCGATTTTTTCCTCGCTCACCGCCTCGTTACCTCGCACATATCTGGTGGAAAAGCAGCCTTAAACAGCGTACTAAGAATTTTCCATTTTCGGAAGATCATACGAATATAAAGAAAATAAGCATATGCTCACGACTATAAAGAAAATAATTTATTGTTAATATTAATCAACAACAACAAAAATTCTGGTCACTGTAGCACAAACTTTGATAAAATTTTACAACTAATTGTGATTTAATTCGTTGTGAAAATGTCCAAGATATTAGATATTTCAGTTTCATAAAGCTTCAAACATTTGAAGCGTGTTAGAATGAAATCAAAGTACTGAAACATGAAGACCTTGCTATTTCGACCGCAGATAGTGTTATCAATGCACTAAGTATATCTAGCTTGTCTAGGTATGGTGCAATATGTTATCAGTAGGGTGGCTATGTGATGAGTAGATAATGAGACGGATTATTATACAGAATTATAAGCCCCTGGGCTACTCTCAGTCTGAAAGTCATCCAAGGGGCAAGGAGAGGGCTATCGGAGTTTCCCAGCGAGATATAACCAGAAATGAAGAGTTTCGCAAGAGAACTAGAGTATCCGACATAGCACGAAGAATTGCTAAACTAAAGGCTGAAGAGTTCTCGAGTGGCGACCGCGTACCTGTTTGATGATTGCAGCGCAGAACTGGTCGTTGTGGCGAACCTTGGAGGATGCCCATGTCAAGCAGTAGACGTCTATCGTCAGAGATGATGGGCTGGTTGGATGGCCCGAGTCAATCAATCAAATCAGCCCACATCAAGCGACCCTTAGTGACCCTTACAACGTCATCTGAACCAACTTGTTGTTGGTCTACCTTCTGACCTGAGTGAATCCCTCACGAAGACCCACACATCTTTACTTTAAATCTGATGACTAGTAGATAGTATTAGTCCTAAGATATCTATGTGGCACAACCTGCTTTTATTTTCTAGAAGACAGAGGTCGGATGAGCATTTTTTACTACACATGAACCTGTCAACTAGTTTCCAAATCTTACTGAAAATTATTGTTAAATTTCTAAATATAATTTATTACCTTTACTACGTACTTTTAATTAATTTTAGGGATTAGAGCAGCAAGGTTCTATCCTAACCTTTGCCATGTCATTGAAGTCATACCAGTCCTAATATCCCGATAGATAAAGTAACGTATCGTCACCCTACACAGTTTGTTAGTGTGTGTAGTCATTTTCGGTATGCACAAAACTGCATGATGCACTTGACTCCCCTTATCATTCGTTATCACGGCGTGATAAGGGTCGTATTAGCATTTTATCGTTATGTATGTTAGGCATTAGGTACACACATGTGAAATTGAGTTTTATTACTTAGATGGTTGGGTTTGGATTAGGTTTTGTGGAATTTGATATTAGATTTAATTAGCTATCACTACACGTCGTTTCATATATTAATTATATTCATATTCATATTCATATTCATATTCATATTCATATTCATATTCATATTCATATTCATATTCATATTCATATTCATATTCATATTCATATTCATATTCATATTCATATTTATTGCATTTCTATGTGTTAGTTTACGTGGTCTTAGGTTTTAGGTTAGGAGGTACAAGACATAGAAACCCTGTAAGGGCACTGCAACACAGTATAATAAGCTTAAAATACATTATATTTTAGAGGTGGGTACATTTTCTCAGTAGCTAGTAGGTATGTATAAAGAATTAGTTAATTATTGATATGTCAACGAAAAATTATAACAGAAACAAAACAAAAGATACAATACAATTAAAATAAGAATAAATTAAGTATTCATTATATCATTAGAAATATTATACTAATCACCTTTATTTTATAGATGCATGTCAATATTAATATAATTCTGTAATGTCAACCTATATGTTCATAAATCTACAAAGGATCAGCGAAAAACTCTTGCAGCGTATAGTATGCCTTCTTTCATTTTGATACCACCTCACCCCGAAAGGGATTATGGCCAAACATTTTTATTCTGGGACTTATACAAGGTGTTACAAAAATACAAATAAACCTTTAAGGGGGTGGTGTAGACCATCAAACTGAACAACATTCACTATGGGACCAATATCGAAATCGCGAAAAAAAAAATTATTATCTATACTCTACAAATCGACTAGAGCTAAAATGTGTATGGGATATAAAATTATTTTTTTCGCGATTTCGATGTTGGTCCCATAGAGAAAGTTGTTCAGTTTGACGGTCTTAACAACCCCCTTAAGAGTTTAAAAAAATTATTGTTACTTATGAAACACCCTGTATAAAACTAGTGGTGTAGATGGCGATACTAGTGAGGTAAAGTCTGAGGAAAGTAATAATTGAGGCTTAGAAATAGTGATAGCAAGTTTAGCACTGACTTACTGGCTGTTGTTCGACAACTTTGACTAGTATATGTGGACTAGTTACGTGTGTAATAATAATTCTACTAACAAGCATTTCTGCCACTTTTTGCGGGGGCGAGGTAACATGAAATCCGCTACTTTGGATTTTATTTCCCATAAATTTAGATTCTGAATGTTAAAAATCATGAAAAGTAGTCTCGTGTGAACCCCAAACGTTCTAAGTTCGAAGTAATTGTTTCTCAATTAAAGGCTGTCTCGTTGAGAGATAAGGCATAAAATTGAATGTAAATGCGCATGATCAATTGTTCTTGCACCGTGGCAGAGGGGAAATGCTACCGCAAGGCTAGTCCTTATAATAAATAGTCAAAGTTCAACAAAAATGCTAAAGTCAACATTAAAAAGTGCTTGGACCTATATTTCTGACTACCACTGAAAGAGATGGGATTCGATTGACGATTTTGAACCTTATATACAGTCCACTTAAAAATCACATTAGTGTAATGCAGGTAGATTTAATCTAAGAATCAGGATATTCTGTACCTATCTGATGTTGATAATGCAACCGAATTCAATTTTAAATGTATTCGCATTTTAATAAAGTAGGTAAGTAAAAATATTAAAGTCATGGAATGTTATGCCACTTTTAAACTAAATGTATTTTTTAAATACTTACGACTATTAATATATTATGGACAAGTTACGTGTGTAATTCTACTAATAGTTATTTGTTATGCTAGGCTGCAAAGTTGCTTTTTGGCGCGAGTACTTTTATTGAAACCTGAGCAAGCGAAGGATGCTAGGATTGAACCACGAGCGAAGCGAGTAGTGGTTCAAATAATAGAATCCTGAGCTTTTAGCGAAGGTTTCAAAGGTACGAGACGCAGAATAACTTTGCAGCCGAGCGAAACACACAATTTTTCACCTCACAACGGCGAGGAAAAAAAGTGAATTGCTAAAAAGAACATTTCAAAAAGTTTTTATTTTCGTGCTGGCCAGTGTCATGAAATAGTTATTAAGCATTTTCAGTGCATTGGCGGTATACAAAAATATTGAATAGACAAATTCGAATTTCAAAAACTCTTTGCACGCTAGCGGATAAAATACACTTTTGCACTCAGATTTCGAACGATAAACAGAATCTTTCCGAGCTTGTGAGGTGAAAAAAACTTTTCTGCACCTTTTGTCCTTCTTTCGGACTTAATGCATTCGGATAATCGTCTTTCGCTGCAAGTTAATTCGATGCTACGTCCTGTCGGATAATGGTGGGTCGTGGGAAAAAAATTCTTTCGGACTTCATGCATTCGGATATATGTAATTCGGACTTCCGTTACGGACCCATTTAAAACATGATCTAGAAACTTGGTTTGTCAGATGTTCGTTAAAATGTATAGTTTTAAAGTGACCGTGGCTCAAAGATATCAATAAAAATCTCAAATTAATCTTAACACTGAAACTCTATCTTTATAAAACTTTATATATCACAATAGTAACTATTATACAAAGACTAAAACCATAGTTTTAAAAATTGGATCTAGCCTCATGAAGAAGAAATTTTTTCGTGTGCTACCATAGACATATTACTCTAGCGATAGACAAGCTCGTTCAAACGAACAACATGTCACACAAAACAACACAAAATGACACATTGCGGTCTGTCATTGCCATAGTGACGAAGTGAACTCGGGAACATCAATCAGGTGCGTACACCTCATTTAAGTGGAACATGTTGCTTCTATGCATATATCTAGTCTATATCTCTAGTCTATCGCTAGAGTTTAAGTATATGTGTGCTACCTATAAAGTAGAATCGATTTATTGATCTACTATTACCATTATTCTAAATCTTTAACGTGGTAAGATAAATCATTCCTCATACAATCAATCAATCACCTACATACAAACAGGCATGACGTAATATGATTTAATTTGAATACAAAAATGTAGGTCACGAAAAAAAACGAAATGGTCAGGTCGCATTAATGCATAAAGAATGAGAGCAAAATGTTTTGTTCAATCGTAAAGTTGATAACACAACGAACGTGCAGAGCTATACGATGCTAACGAAAGAAATAAACAATGCACAACTGATATTTTATTTACATAAAAAAAGACATAAATATCAAATTTACAGTTCAAAGAAACAGTTGGTCAAACAGTTGGACAAATCTAGCATTGAACTTACATTTAACTTAGATCTTACAAACCACAGGCACAAAGATTGGTTTCTACCTGTATATTAAAGTGTTTAAAAATTTCATTAAAATTAATGATTAGTGTCAAAAGTTGTATAATTGAATTTCGATTGCTTGGTACGCGCTAGAGGTCATATCCTGCCGGTTTTGGGTAATTTTGTAACCATTTTATTCATTAACTATGGCACTTTTTGAGCTGAAAAATAAACTGAATCATCTACAGGATATGAGAAGTGATGTGGTTTTTCTAGAAATCGATTTTAATGAATAAAACCTAAGAAAAGGGACTCTAAAGTCACCCCTTTTTTTCCCAGTTGTAACCATTTTGCTCTTACATTTTGAATCGGAAGAAAATGAAAATTTACAATATTGTTCACAATACAATTTAGAATGATGTAGTTTTATTACTTTTTAGAAATTTATAAAAATCATCTAATTTTTCAAAGATTAGTATGGAGAGTCGTGGTCCAGGGCAGATACGCCTTAAGGGTTTGCTGGCCGTATGACACCCGCCAGGGTTGGTGTTGTTCTAAGCAGAGCACCACTTGACCGATATCAAAATTGCCGATATTTAAATATAATACATCCGATTTTTTTAATTTTTTTTAAATCTTGATTTTTATCAACCCTTCTATAATTATCATAGCTTGCAGTACACAAGCTACTTTACGCCAAACAATCGAACCCGTAGTGTCCGTGAACCTTTTGTACGAACATTAATGCATGTAGGTCGCTGCTTAAGTTCAATTCGGTGATAAAGCGACTGTCCGTCCGTCCTTCCGTCCGTCCGTGACTCATGTAAAAATGTACGTTTTTGCCATTTTGTTAATAATTATAAAGGTGAAGTTTACTATACTTTCTATACGATAGTGCAGTTGTATAATAACAAACAGACAAAAAGTTTGTGTTTAGGTCTATATAAGAAAGCTTTTTGCCCTCCCTCTCTATTTTATGAAAATTTTGAATTATAAAGGTTCCAACATAATATCCTGTCTGTTTATAAGGGAATGCTCAGACTATCAATCTGAACAACTTTCTCTATGGTACCAACATTGAATTCGCGAAAAAAAATCTGCTATGGGACATCTGGTAGGACATCAGACTTAGGTTTCCAGTTTTGTATAGAACCGCTGATATTTTTTGACGACATAGTGAAAAGATAGAGAAATTATGTGGAAAAAAGGGAAGATCTTTACCCAACTAATGCTGGTAAGAAACAGATCCCAAAAATTTAAATAAAAAAAAAATACAAATACAAATCATAAGAAAAGAAAAGTTTTGTACCACATGTAGTGTAAGTATTCTTGTTTTATCTTCACTACAATTGGATAATCAACCAATTTAAAGAAGGCAACTACAGTTTTAAACTCAACTGGAAAAGCCATACAAAATTGGAAAACACATTTTAAACTTCCTCGAAACTTAACTTTAAACTTAAAATTGCCTGTTAAAAGTAAACCAAAACACTATAGTTCCAACAAAATAATTCCAAAACTCACTTTAAGTTAACACCTGAAGAATCCTAGGTATAGTTAGGTTACCTAGAAGATTGCTAGAAAAATGTCGGGGAGGAAAATGAACTTTCTTAAAAACTAAAAGTCGGACCTACGAAATTACTTCCTTCGGACAGTGCAATAAAACTCTTTGGGGATTGTGTGGTGCCCCACTGCCAGCGACTTTCATGTCGTTTGAATAAACTATATCTTTTTTCTCTCTCTCTCTCATACAGGATCCAACTTAATACGTCAACAGTTTTTTAAGAGATGATCAGACCATCAAACTGAACATCATTCTCTATGGGACCAACATCGAACGAAATTGCAAAAGACAATGTGCTGTCCCATACATTTTGGACACGAAGGATTGCAGTTTTGCATAGAACAACTGTTTTATTTCGCGATTTCGATGAATACAACTTTTTGTTCAACAGATTCCTTTTAACAGCAGTTTATTAAAAGTGTAATTCGTATTGAGCCTAGTGTGGAAATACAAGTTTCTTTTTATTCCTATTGTCGGCAAGCGATTATGTGCCTCGTTATAGAAACGTATTTTCTTAGAATTAGATCGGATATAATTAACTACAAGTTAATGAAGGCAAATTCAAATGAAGATTAATCGATTAATAAGATATGCAGCAGCTGATACCAATAGTATTTGCTCAGCATTCTGGGTGACAGGCGTTAATTTATGCATCCTATGAATTAAAAACGAAGCCTCAAAACGAAGGTGTTCAATCAGTGCGTTCTGCCAGTGATGACCTATGGTGCGGAAACGTGGACCCTGACGATAGGGCTAGTTCATAAATTCAAGGTCGCTCAGCGAGCTATGGAGAGAGCTATGCTCGGTGTTTCTCTGAGGGACCACATCAGAAATGAAGTGATTCGTCACAGAACTAAAGTGGCTGACATAGCTCAGAAAATTAGCAAGCTGAAGTGGCAGTGGGCTGGTCATATCTGTCGAAGAACTGACAACCGATGGGGTGTCAGAGTTCTAGAGTGGAGACCGCGTACTGGTAGGCGTAGTGTGGGACGCCCTGCTGCCCGCTGGACAGACGACCTAAAAAAAGTAGCGGGGAGCGACTGGATGAGGAAGGCCGAGGACAGAGTTTTGTGGCGCGCCTTGGGAGAGGCCTATGTCCAGCAGTGGACGATGATAGGCTGATGATGATGAATTAAAAAGAGCAGAGTACTTTTAAATGTTTACTCATTAATCGAATGCAAATTAAAAATGTTTACTTACATAAATATATACTGCCTAGTTTAGTCAGGTTTTGAAAAACCAGCGGATCAGTTCTGACGATCCAGAGAGGGTTCATGGTCCCGTATATTATATTTTTAAAATGTAATGTAACTACAAAATGCAAACCCATTCGAGGCAGTTAGAAACATTGCCACAGCTATCAACGATTACTTTAAGGGGCCATAGGTCCGGACGAATATTTTCTATGAGAAACGCGATTGCCGAGCGCTCCGAAAAGTGTGTGCGTGAGCCGTATTTTCGATTAAAAACAACTAACCAAAGTACTTTTTCTAGATTTTATTTATGATTGCACTAGTTAAACTAATGGTGATTATGTGAGTATAAATACCAACAATCGGAAACTATTTTAAGTTCTTCTAAACCGAGAAAAATGTTTAAAAATGCATGAAAATACGTCATCTTTGTGACGTATCTAGTCGTAAAATGAAAAATAAAAGATGCCTCCGAGGTATTTCCACCTACTATTACGTCTTAAGCGTGCAGTTGTAGCAAGGCTCTTCAAGCATATTGACGATTTAAGGATAGTATGATATAGTAAATAAGTCATGAACATAACCTTCGTTGCTTGTGATAAAATCATCGTGTAGATAAGTGTCCTTAAAGTACCCAAACTGCAATGACTACTCGACTCAAATGTATGCAACAACTTACCAACTACTGGACGAAGGGTCTGCGCTCAAAAGTGTCCGAACCAAAAGAGACGTAACTAATAAAGAGACGTAATTACGCGACAGTCTTTGTTTGAACGGTCGACGACACGCACGCGAGCGCGCGCGGTGCACGCCTTGCCGCGATGGGGTAAAAACTACGCAAGCAAAATGAAAAAGAATTTTAGGATTTTCAATGATTATATTACTATACACGTACTTAGGTTTGTGTAGGTTAGTCTCGGACACTTTTCGAGAATTTTGTACTAGGCCCAGCGTCCATAGTCAATGACAACAGCAGATTTTATTTTTTCTTCGATGTTTGCTCCCATAGTAAAAGTTGTTCAGTTTTATGGGTAAACTCTTTGTTTAAAAGGATGCTAACGATATCGATTTCACCCTGTTTGTGGTCCAAAACAGCCGAAGCCTCCGTGATATCATTAAATACTTCAAATGAGCCATGATAATTTATGTAGAACTGACAACCGATGGGGTGTCAGAGTTCTAGAGTAGAGACCGCGAACTGGTAGGCGTAGTGTGGGACGCCCTGCTGCCCGCTGGACAGACGACCTAAAAAATGTAGCGGGGAGCGACTGGATGAGGAAGGCCAAGGACAGAGTTTTGTGGCGCGCCTTGGGAGAGGCCTATGTTCAGCAGTGGACGATGATAGGCTGATGATGATGATGATGATGATGAATTTATGTAGATATCAGGCTACAATATATTATCAAGATAAATCGCTGTTAAACGATCCCAACCCTTAGAAGGCGAATAAGGGTCGGACAGAAACGGGACGTGGGGGAGGGGGGTTAGCTGCAAACGTAATTGGGACTTTTTCTTTGGACTTTAGCCTTTTGTTTTGCAAAGTGACTTCTTTCTTGTCTCGCCGTCGGTTGAATCGATCGACTTGAGGTAAATGAGGTGCTTTTTAGTTGAGGAATGGCGGGAAAAGATGCTGTATTAGCTGGGTGGAGGCATTTTATGATTAATTCGCTTAGATTTCTGATTAAAATCGATTGATTATTTTTACATTAAATGAGTCATAGTTTTTTTTCAATAAAGGACGTAGGTAGGACAAGGTGGACCGACGACCTGGTGAAGGCAGCGGGAAGCCGTTGGATGAGGGCAGCGCAGGACCGGTCGTTGTGGTGATCCTTGGGGAAAGGCCTATGTCTAGCAGTGGACGTCCATCGGCTAAGATGATGAAGGGTGACAGGGACTGGGCTATATTTCACCGCGAGATCGTTAGTGATCAACTTGCTGTCAGAGATCTTTCAAGCCTCCTTAATAGAACTTTGAACTGGCTTAACGAATACCATACAATACTCTTTATTTGAACACAACAACATGAAATAACAATATTAAAAGCAAAGAAGGGTACAAATGACGGTCTTAGCTAGTTACAAGACCATATCTGATGGAACCAATACCTAACGTACCCTAACCTGTGTATCGCAATTAAGTGCTTTGATTTTGAATTTGACCATCTGCTTAACGTGCCTTCTGAAACACGAAGTCCCTCGAGATGAAATGCAACTAAAACGGTCACCGATCCAAAGACTGACCTGACCTGACGTTGCTTAACTCCGGTGATCGTGCAATTCAGAAGATCTAATACGTAAATGAGCGCTTCAATGTATTATTTTAGGATATATCAGGTTATTTCTTATATCGACGGGGAAGTGCTAACAACTCCTAACTTACAAAAACCAAATTTTACAGGAGGCGAAAAAAAACGTTTTTAATTTTTCCTAGAAGTTTAAGAAAAATTGTGTAAGTAAATGGCAATTTTATACTTAAATGGACCCGCTTGTAAGGTAATAATCAAAATTTGTTTGGAATAAGTATTTAGATAATCAATCAATCAATCAATCAAAATCTTTATTTGTGATAATATGTAATAATGTAGGTAAGATATCACCAAAGTGGTGTGAAAAAAAGTAAGTTAGGAGTTGTTAGCACTTCCCCGTCGATATGCCAAGGAATTTTTAGGGAGATGATCAGACCATCAAACTGAACAACTTTATCTATGGGACCAATAAAGAAATAGCGAAAAGATAACCAGGGTCTCGGAATAAACTTCTTTTAACAGTTGCATATTTGGATAATTTATGAGGAACGTAGCAATTGGTACATGGACATAAGTACCTTTGCATGTGTATCCCAAAGTACAGTAGTACCTATACAATAGTACCCTATACAAGGTGTTACAAAAATACAAATAAACCTTTAAGGGGGTGGTATCGCTCAAAAAAAAAGATGTTCTATACTCTACAAATCGACTAGAGCTAAAATATGTATGGGATATGAAATTTTTTTTTTTGCGTTTCGATGTTGGTCCCATAGAGAAAGTTGTTCAGTTTGACGGTCTAAACCACCCCCTTAAGAGTTTCAAATATTTATTGTTACTTATGAAACACCCTGTATAAATTGTTTAAGAATAAATAAGTCTTATATATTACCCAAGTACCTATAAATTATGTGTTTTTATCCCAAAACCTTTTAAAATTGTCATTTATATTCAGCACGATGCCAAAACAGTTTACGTATTTTAAAAATGCAAATTATGCTAAACCAATCCGTATTGGTAGTAAAAATTTATAATGAATCTATTTAAATGCATTTTTAGTAAACCAATATGCGGTTCAGTGCTATTTTTATATCTTAAAAAACGTGATATTCCTTCCCTGTCCTTCGCGTCGCTGTCTGTATTCTTCATCTTACTCCCACATAGGTGGCACAGGTTAGAATCGGATCGTTATGATCTAATTAGCAAATGACAATTTTGTGAAGAGAAGTTGTGACAGGAAAAACTGTGGAGTCGAATTACTTAAAAGATATTTGTTTTTCTTATTTTAAATTCGACGGAGCTAAAGGTTTATTTGATGTTAATGTAAAAGATATGAATATAAACTCTATTCTTCAATGCTATGATCTACAATCGTCAATGAATCACAAAAAATTGACAACAACATTTTTAAAGGGTGAGTTGTCCCTCTAAATATATAAGGTCAAATTTAATTAGTTGGCCAAACTTAAGAAACGCATTTGGTATGGGTTACAGAGTACAATTTCGTGGCAATGACCCCCCCGCTCGATCATAATATGATTCTAAGGTCAATGTCCGCCTGCGGCCGCATACTGTATGCACTGCCGTACCTTACGCATGATAATAATAATCATGTTAATCATCAATACCAATTATAAACATTGATAATGCAATCGGTTATCATTAACAAGTGCCCTGGTTAAGTTTCGCCATCTAATTAAAAATGACCCTTTACAAGGTGTAAGAAAAAGTATCATAAACCTAGTACGTGGTTTAAAGGTTAATAATTATACTTTTCCTTACACCCTGGTATTGTGTACTACGTAGATATTTATCGTAAACATGTTTTTTTCAATATTTTGCATACAAAATTTTAACCTCTTATATGGGTACAAGTGTCAAAGAATTTTCCATAACAACGTCAGTTTCCGAAAGGGCTTTTTCTCTGGTTCTATTGCATTTCGGAGACTTCATGCAAAAGAATTTAGTAGAGTTGCAATATTATGAAAGAACCTAATTATATCTACTATGGTGATCTGCTGAAGATTAAAGTGCGTTAAATTATTGGAGGGGAAGAGGCAAGACAAATTCAACTTATCCAATCGAAATATACGATATGGTATAGGATGCCGTTCGCAATGTAAATTCAAAAAAGGATGCGAAATATTTTTACAACTAAGGAAGTCTCTACTAGATGTTTTGTGAACACAACTTAATAATGCTTCGTTCTTTGGCTATAATTAGAAATGGAAAAAGCCAAACGAAATTGTCTCCTAATAATTAAAACAGAAGGATCTTTACTGTTCTATTTAGATGTTTGTTAGACATAATTCATTGTGTGGATTAATATACTTACGGGGTGTAACCGACCGATGTGGGTAGTAAAGTGGTTAAACCCCTTTTACCTTTAGACCATTTTATTACAGTCGTAGACAGTGATAACCTCATAGATCAAGAAACATTTTTGTTTAGATATACTAATTAAATTCAAATTCAAATTGAAACAATGTTTAACCATGTTTTAGTCGTTTACACAACATGCCCGCTACGTGACATATCTGCTTCTGATTGGATACAGAAGAATTACAACATTTTTTACAATATTTTTGTGTCCCATTTTTACTAATCTTTTTTTTTCGGTCAGAGCACGTTTTAGAAAAAAATACTTGAAATACATAAAATCATGACTGTGTTAACTTTTCGGTGGGTTTTGAAACTTTGTTAAATTTCTACTATTGTAAAACTACAGCGTGAAATTGATATCATTAGCATCCTTTTAAACTAAGAGTCTACCCATCAAACTGAACAACTTTTACTATGGGAGCAAATCAATCGAAGCAAAAAAAAAATCTGCTGTCCCAACAAGCTGTCCAAAAATAACAGAAGTGTGTCTGTAGGTACATGAAGATATTTACAAAATAATAGTTAGTTAGTTAGGTAAAGGTAATAGTTACTTAGTTAACTTAATAACAGTTAATGTACTCGTACAGTTTCGGTACTACTGGTGAAACGTGGATGTTCTGAGGTTTCAGAATATCTCTGACTACCCCCTCGGGGAATATAGTCGTGAGCATATGCTGAATAACAGTTAATAAAAGCTAATTTTTAGGTGTCTCCGATTCCAAATCACAAATTTTTTGATTTTTGTTTGTTTGTTCGCGCATCACGCAGAAACTCCTGGACCAATTTTGATGAAACTTTTTGCGTTTGAAAGCTTATGTTTTGTAAGACTTAAAATCTAGTACAATACAGAGTCCTTCTTAATATGTCCCGCTTTAACAGGCATAATAATCTTAGGAAAAAAGTCAAAACGGGGCATTTTTATACCTAATCTTTCGACCGATAACTTTAATAAATTAAATTAAGTTTACAGAGTGTAATACCATCAATAAACGTAACCGTTTGTGGGCCTAAAAGAAATTGACCCCTTACCTAGGTACCCGTAAAAATTACCCATTACTTCACACAAGCGCACACCCGCACACATAAAAATTCGGCCACACACACAAAGCTAGGAATTATAACAAAAGTTAGTCTATGTGATAGTTCACCCTAGCAATTTTTAGCCTAGGTCCCTGTCTAGATCAGTAACGAGCCTAGGGAATAGGGTGCGCCTAGATCAGTGTAGCGTTAGCAGAAACAAAACCTAGAATAGTTTAAAAGAAAATAAGTAATTTTTTTTGAAGTGAAAACTTTTATGGGAGGGCTTTGAAATTCTGATCGGCTACCTTTTCGTGTGACGGAAGTTCGAAATTTAAATCTGGAGTGCCGTATTTGACAGCTGCGATTTAGTGTTCAAAAAAAGCGCTCAAACTCGGATCAAAAGAACACTTTATTTAAATACCATCTCAAAGAAGACTTTATTTAAAGATCCTCGCAAGTAGAAGTTTTACATCTGCCGGCCGTCGCACCTTGTACACGTGGCTGTCACTTCATACAAATGGGAAAAAATGACAAAAATAGGTAAGCTTGCGCGATACTGAGTGAATATACCATGACCCTTAGATCAAAATAAAATTAATGGATGGGCCTTACGCGAACATTTCAAACCAGAAATATGAGGCAAAACAAATGAAAGGTTTACTTCAAATTTGTATGCCAGGTGCCCTAGATTTGACAGATAATGTCACTAGTTTGTATGGACCAAGTGCACCAGTAGTGTGCTTCAACTTACCGCGCTTTAGGCCTATCCATTAATTTTATTTTCATATAAGCCATGGCCTACATTTTCTGCCACGCTTCTAGGATAAACGCGCTTTGGTATTCAGTTTCAGTTCTACAGTTAAGAATATTTATCTTATCTTATCTTAGTTAAGATTGTTTTAAGTTTTGACAATAATTCGATGAGATTCAATAATTTTAATATACCTTAGCAACTTAAAACACTACACTAAAAATTTTTCCTGTTCACAAAATAGCAACAAATTAAAATTGAGACAAAAAGGCTTAAAACAACGTTGTTGGAGGTATTTTATTCTGTGTCACGTGGTGAATGCCCATCCTCTCTCACCCTATATTGCGACAGGTCCTGTGCCTTACAGTGTGACGTCTGATGATAATGATTTAAAAAGACTTTATTAATTAAAATCTTTGTTTTTTGCTGACTCTACTGAAACCGAACCCTCTCTACCAACGATTTGTTTTAGAGGTCGTCGCCCTCTCCTCGTCCTTGTCTAACGTCGCATTACGCATATCTTCTATCTCTTTTAAAAACGGATGGGGAAACACCGCCTACGGAACCCTGTCAAGGAAAACTTTTAAAAACAACCGGAAGTGTAAATTTTGACGATGATTTTTGAATAATTTCGTTATTTTTCAGTACAAGAGAATTTTATTCAAAACAAATTATCATACCTATTCTATATCTCAATGTCGAATCAGATATACTTATTCAATACGCTTCAAAATATTTGGAAAAAAAGAAAGCTTTGAAACTAATAAATCTTGTTAAGAAATACCAACAAAATTATAATAAATGTGGAGAAAAAAAAAATGTATTAGTCAATCGTAGATTTTTCTGAAATATATACTTAATCGTAAGAGTTTGTAAAATTTCTTTTAACTCCAAACCAAGTTTTTTAATTTTTTATCTTATCAATATATGAAAAAACTGCGTAAAACTAAACCCTTTTAAACGCTAAAAGTAAAAGTTTATTTTTAGCGCGTAAAACGTAACGCGAAAACTTTTTAAATTTCAATAAAAGGTACTTTGGCGTAGGTCAGTAACCTAACCGTCATTCATTCCAATTTCAAACTTGGAATTCAGAACGAAGAAGGCACGCACACATCGACGTTTTACGCACACGAATTCGGCAGTTAATTTGTATTGGGTCGTTTATGCATGCGTTTTATGTGTGTATGGGTTGTATGTATGTAGGGCACGCACACACTCACGCGCTATATGGGTCGGCTCACATACACAATGGCGGGCTTGTTTTGAAAAGAGATCGTCAACACGAGGATTTGGGGATTATATTTTTTGTGCATGTTATTTTAAAAACGATTATTTATGCTAATCAAGATTAATAAGATAAGTAAATAAAAAGAAGGTTAGACTCAAGAAGATGTACGTTTTTTTTCTCTTATCAAAGAAAGATTACTTCATTGGCTGGTTTCTATACATTCGAGTAGTTTCTTTTTTAAATATGCCTTCTTTGCTTTAGGGGCAAAACAAATTTTATTAAATTTTCTTAAGCCTTTGGCCTCATTCTTTAGGAGAGGATATCATTCTACTATAAGAGAAGAGAGAGAAGAAATATGGTATTGATGAGCATTTCATGGACGGAAATTTTGTGATTTTTCAAAAAAGAAATATGGTATTGATGAGCATTTCATGGACGGAAATTTTGTGATTTTTCAAAAAAGAAATATGGTATTGATGAGCATTTCATGGACGGAAATTTTGTGATTTTTCAAAAAACATATGTTGTCTTTGTCTAGTGGAGTGTATAGGTACTTATATGGCCTGTAAGGACAGGCTAGCATGCTATGCACGCCAAAGCGACAAAACCATTAGCATACGCTCATTTAGCGGGCTCATTTTTGGAATAACATAATAAAAACAGATAGGACATTTCAAATTGCTCGGAGGCTAGGGAATGTTCTCTTCTATGCTAGGCTCACTTAAGTTTGTCGTAAAAGAAACAAAAATTCAATTTAATTTCGCTGTTTTTTTTTACAGCAGGTATATACTCATACAGGGTGTTACAGAAAGGTGTAGTCATATTTACAGGGGTGCTTCAGACCATCAAACTGAACAACTTTCAATTTCACGGTGAGCGAAATTTGAACGAAGTAACTATTAATCTGTGGTAAGGAAAAGGATGTTTTTTGTACTGTTCTTTTTTTGTGTTTGTTTACTTAAGACCACGATCTTAAGACCAACCTGTTGGAATATAATATGCTTTAGGCAATACAATAATAATAAAAAGCCCTTCAACATCGCATTTCGCTTACGATGTGAAGATATTTCCGCATATTGAATTCTGGAATGGTACCCACTGAGCTCAAGCAGGATCTCAATGGAACGCTGCAAAAGGCACAATATCAAGATTTCTGGCCACAGCATGGAGAATTATTTTTTTATAACATAGGTAACATAATATTGGGTGTATTTAAGTAAAAGTATCATTAACCTTTCAACCATATACTCTACCCATCAAACTGAACAACTTTTACTATGCGAGCAAACCTGTGGGAACAAAAAAAACAGCTCTTCTATAGGCATTGCAGTTTAGTATGGAACACTTAATTTCTTTTTGCGCTGACAGGTTTGCTCCAATAGTAAAAGTTGTCGGTAAAGTCTTAGATCAAAAGGAGAAAAATAGTATACTAACCTCGGGCTCGGGCAGTAAATAAGAAAGCCTTAGATCAATCGTTCTAGCTTAGATCACATGTTTGAACAATTACATGAGATCTGAGACCTTTCTTACTTTCTTTCTTTTACTGCCCTCGGTGTGTAATCTAGTCAAATATTCTAGAAAAGATGGATTGTGTGAAGGATGATATTATGTGTAAGAAAGGAGTGAGTGCTGAAATGACGGAGAGAGATGAATGGCCGAACACATAGATAATTGGAAATGGGCAAGAGAATGATTATTCTAGAATTATTTTAGCAACGAATCAATAACATAATGACTTTTAGCACCGAGTTTTCCAGCAATCTCTATGAAAATGAAGAAGTTTAGATAAATTAAATACAACATTTTAGCAAAAAATTCTACCTGTTTTGTCCCACTGTTGGCGAGGGCAGGGGTCAAAATATTATCCTTTTTTATTAACCATAAGCTTTGAAAAGTTTGTTATTGTAGCATAGTTTTTGGCCACCCCTTTATCGGAGCCTTGTGTTTATAATATTATATTATGTAAGCAGGTATCCGGAAATTATAAAAATTTGAAACGTTATTAAAGCTAATCCTTTCTTCCAAAATACTACCAAATCAAACAACCGTCCAACGGACAAGGAAAGGACAAATCAAGCGTCTCAACTCGTAAGGCGGCACGCACACTAACGCGTTAAGGCGCCCGCACACAAGGACGCGTTGGGGTAGGTTAGGGACTGAATTGGGGTGGCCCCGTCTCGCGCCGAATGTTGGGCTAGGTTGGGTAATAATATAGTGCTGATGGTATGAATCGGCAATTTTTATAATATATCTTTAAATTAGTATTCTGCCGCCCTTATCATAATCAGCGCAATCGACATTTTTGGAAAAATTGAGTTATGGACATATTCGGAATCAGCGTAAAGCGATCTACAAGCATAACTGATCCAATATTTGATTTTTTAATTTTAAATGTGGTTTTTTGATAAGCAAATTTGTCGCACTTGCAAACTTTCCATAGGTATACTAAACATATACCACGTGATAGCCATTATGATACTTAATTTAGTAAGTCATTCAAAAGGTTCTTCGCACTAACTAATAATAAGCACCGCAATATCGCATGCGGTTGTTTTGCCTAGGATTGTCACAGTTAACAATAATAATAAATTCTAAGCATAATCAACGCACTTGACTGTTACGTTACTCTTGGTGGTAACTTATAGATAATTTACTTAACCTCTACTAGTCATAAACATCATATTTGAGTAGATGCGATTGTTATGTTTAGAATTTATTTGCTTAGACAAAAAATATAACTAATCATAAACATTGATCCTAAACATCACCAACGCAACTAGCGCAAGTGCAATTATTATACCTGGGAATCAATAGCAGAGGGAGCAAATACGTTGGCAAATACGTTCGTTATGACTAGTAAGAAGGTCACTTACATAATATGAGACGAAATAAAAAAAACTTGCCCTCTTTAAATAAACCTTGTAATTTACCCGCATCAGCCAAACAATGAGAAAAAGAGAAAGTTACTATCCTATGTTTTATTTCTGTTCATAAACTTTCATACACATAAAGTTTTATCAAAATCGGTCCAGCAGTTTTTGAGTCATCATCATCATCATCATCTCAGCCGCTGGACGTCCACTGCAGGACATAGGCCTCCCCCAAGGATCGCCATAACGACCGGTCCTGCGCTGCCCTCATCCAGCGTTTTCCCGCCGCCTTCACAAGGTCGTCGGTCCACCCTACGCTGCGCTTTCCGGTACGCGGCCGCCACTCGAGAACCTTCTTCAAAGTTGGACCTACCTAACTGAATAGTTTGTCCCAGGTAAACATAATCGTCAAAAACTTCGAGCGCAGAGTTTCCAATCGTTACAGGAGTGGGTTCAACATGGACATTTGATATGATCTTTGTCTTGTCCATGTTCATCTTCAGACCAACTCGTTCGGAGGCTCTGCTAATATCATCGAGCATTCAACTGAGCTCTTCTATTAGTCTCCGCCATGATGACTATATCATCGGCAAACCGAAGGTGACTTTCGCCGTTTATGTTGATGCCTAGCCCTTTCCAGTACAGAACCTTGAAAACATCTTCCAGTGCAGCGGTAAACAGTTTCGGAGATATAACGTCTCCCTGCCTCACACCTCGCTGCATTAGGATAAGTTTCGAGTTCTGGTACTGTAGTCGAACTGACATAGACATGCGTTTTTGTACAAGCATTTTAGCACCTCGATGTACCTACCGTTAGTCTACTTGGTATCGCTGAAGAGACTGCAGTACAGCCCAAGTCTCAATCGAATCAAAGGCTTTCTCGTAGTCCACGTACGCCAAGCAAAGGGGTAGGTTATACTCTTCGGTCTTCTTTATCACCTGCCGGAGCGTATGTATGTGGTCCACGGTGCTAAAACCCCTTCGAAAGCCGGCTTGTTCGGGAGGCTGCAAGTCGTCGAACCTGCGCGTGAGATAGTTCGTAATGACTCTCGAAAACAGCTTGTAGACATGGCTAAGAAAGGAGATGGACCTATAGTTCTTCAGCAGGGCATTATCACCCTTTATGAAGAAGAGCACCACCAGACTTCTGTTCCATGCCTGCGGCGTATTTCCCTCGAGTATGACGGAATCGAACAGTTTCTGAAGGGCCTTCAGAACCGGTTTTCCACCCGCCTTCAGAAGCTCGGCCGTAATAGCGTCATCACCCTTGTTGTTTTAGCCTGATTTGTAGCGGGTCTCCGTGTTGACGTGTATAACTGTCCATAGAATTTCTCAACCTCTCTCAGAAGCTCAGGCTTCGACGATACGATTCTGCCATCCTCAGTCATCAGCTTTGATAGCTGGCTTTGCCGAATAGACAGATCCTTTGCGAAGACTTTGGAGCCTTTGTTCCGCTCTATAGCCTCCCTAATACGCTCGGTGTTAAACCGACGCAGGTCGCAAGTTACAGACTTTGAAATCTGCATTATTATTGAGCTGCCGGTACCTATTCGCATCATCTGAAGACTGCAGAATCATCTCGCGCCTTTCCTCCATGAGGATACTTTCAGGAGATACTTTCATTGTTTGAAGGATACTTTCTTTGTTTGTTAATTTTTTTGCTGATGCGACAAAAAGGTTTATTTAAAGAGGAGGTGTTTTTTTTTTATTTCATCTCATAATATGTAACCTTGACCGTGACCTTCTTACTAGTCATAAAGAACGTATTTGCCAACGTATTTGCTCCCTCTGCTATTGATTCCCAGGTATAATAATCGCACTTGCGCTAGTTGCGTTGGTGATGTCTAGGACATATTAATTGATTTATAATATTTATCCTAGGCATAAGTGACGTAATTGCATTTCCTTGACATAAGCCACGCAATTGTAACACATGCGATGGTTATGCTTAGGAAATAAAGACAAATTAATCTATGTTTACAATTCTAAACAACATTTTGGGGTTTATTTATATGAAACATTATTATTTAAGAAAAATGAATATTGCAAAAAGAAAGTTCATAGCCTGTTCTATATAGTCGATAACTAAAAAATAATAAATGTCTGCTACTATTTTAAGAGTAAACAAAAAACGAAAAAAAAACTTTAGGCGCCATTTTCTCGAATTCTCCCTCCATGCAAGTGCGTTGATTATGATAAGAACGGCAGTATAGCTCTATAAGTAGTGGTAGGTTAGGTACACGAAGAAGCAATTTTAATATAAAAAAAGAACATGGCGATTATACCTTAAAAATCTGAATATGTGTTTTTTTAAATATCTTAATTACCTCAATTGATTTCAATTACTTAGGTATTGGGAAGAAGGGGTGCATAGAGTTTTTGTAATTAGGGTTATTAGCTATAAAAAAATTACGGATTCGGTATGACTAAAATCGAATAAATCGGTTTTACGTTCATTTAAAAAGAAATTTAATTCAGTAATATGTAAGTAATACATAAAAGCAGTGAGCTTGTAGTAACATAATATCATTGCATAAAAGTAGGTAGAGTAGAGATGTAAGTTAAGTACTCAACAAATAAATAAAAATAATAATTGAATGTAAAACTTATTGCTGTCACTTTCACTCTAATGTACCTATACAAGAAAGACGGAAAAAGAAAAAATACATTAAGTTCAGTTACCTCATGGATTCTTATTTCGTATTCAGATGTTGAACGTGTATTGATATAGGGTTAGCGGAACTGAGCAAAAAACCACGGAAGCGAGAGTCGGACATTTATGTATTATGGGTTCCATACACCAGAGGATATAATTATTACTATGTAAAAATTTGCAATACGCCCTTCGATTTCTTATTAGTTATAATCCTTGATGTGTTTTAATTTTGAAGATGATGTATTTTCGTTTTCTGTGTTAAGGCTTCATTATTTGAAACTACTAAGCCTTTGAAAGTAAAAAGCATCACCTACTATAAAACTTAAAAGAATAAAGCGTATTTTTGTGAAGAAAGCCAGAAATGCAAGTAACGTTCATTTTTTAACCTAGACCCCTTCATTACGGAATCTTAAAAATTGACAGTTACCAGTTTATTCCGGTTCCGTCCCAGTCTAATGGTTTTAAATACATGTAATTTGTATATACAAAGATAAATGATAGGACTTGTTACTATTTACATATTAAATTAAGAAAAATATATTATATTAACTTTCATCATTGACACTCGAGTAGTGTTTTCTCTTCTCTTCTAAGTGTTTGGAAATCGTCAAATAATTTGTTTTTAATTTGGGCACATATAATTCGTCGATTAAAACCCCTCTATTTTTTAAATATAATACAACATAGTTTAATTAAGTAAATCTAAGTCAACGCAAATACAATCAGATAAAATTTAATAACTTCGATAAAAAAGAAATTAAAAAATAATTAGTAAACATACTAATTAAACCAAGCTTTTAAGAATTTAAACGAATCGTTACAACGATTAAAACATAAAACAACATCCTTGATACACGATTACGAACGGGATACAAAAACGAGTTAAATACAAAAACAAAATAGCTGACATCATAGCCTATTCTCACAGAAGTGAACGATCTTTCAAAAATAAAATTAAAAATAAAAGTAACTGGCCAATACAAGATGGGAGTATCGGGCTGCGTTCGCTGGCAAAAAACCAGGGTTGACGACCTCCCCGCGTGTCCTTCGAATCTTTGCCTGTGTGTGTAAGTGCGTAAGCACACAAACTCAGTTTTTAGTTGCGCGTTTTTTGCGGCAGTGTGCGTAACGCGGATGCTTTGGAGTGCGTTAACACGTCGCATGGAAGAGTTTAGGGTTGGCAGGTGACAGTTTTTAAATTTTACATCCGGTTTTTATATCTGAATTTTTCTGAAAGAGCTTTGATTTTATTTACTACAGTTTACAAAGAATTGTAAAGATATTTTTTATTATTAATCAATTCCTATTTTGTTTCAGTATAATTAAATACAAGCTACTTACATGACAAAATGTTCATTTATAGGGACTTACGATTAGTTATCATCATCATCACAATCTCAGCCGATGCTGGACTGGACATAGGCCTCCCTCGAGGATCGTCACAACGACCGGTCCTGCGCTGCCCTCATCCAACGGGTTCCCGCTGCCTTCACCGGGTCTTCGGTCCACCTTAGATTAGTTATGAATTATGATACGAAAGTTTAATTTAGCAAATGTCAACCCTATAAAATGCGTGTGTGCGTTGCGTGTGGCCGGCAGGCGCGGGTTACGCATTTTGCTCTTAATTTTGTCATTACATGGCAACATTGTGGACGAAATTACAGGCATTGGTTTGTGATTGCCTGAGTTTTTCTACCGCAACTGGCTGGCTTGATTCAAGTTCTATTTTTGAATCTTTAAAAAGAAAGTTTTTACTTCAAATTACTTAACGACGTAAAATTGGTCACGGTTTATAATTTTTAATGAGAACTGCGTTTAGTTTTTATTACTTAATGATAGGACAGGATAGGAGATGGTTTGGTGATAGGTAATATTCGCTTACCTATATGCATGTTTTGTTATAAAAGACACGTAATTTTCTTTTACCTATACTTGCACATTAATTCAAATATTTCAAAAATGTTTGGTCTACAAATTTTTACCTTCATCTTTAAAATGTAATTTAAAAATCTAAGTGATTCTTTAGTCTAAGGAATAAATAGGAAAGACGATTGTCCACACAAACAAATCGGAGACCCTTTATTAAGACGCTGTTATACCGTCGAGGCCGTTTTTTGAACAAGAACGAAAGTGTTTTAAACTGTGTTTTAAAGTCTGAAATTAAATTACTTATGTCTTATTTAAGGATCGGGCGGATGGGCGACTGTTCTCAATTACACGATTAGATTAAGTTTACTAGATAGAAAAAAATCCCAAAGTTACCCCTTTTTGTTATGTTTTTTCAATACTATGATTAAACTGCTGATATTTAACTTTTTATTCTTGTACTTAACTAAATACATTAAATATTTCTAGTGAACTCAGGAGAAGTTTTAGCTTAGAAACTCCCATGAGCAAAGATAGGTATTGACGAAAAACACGTTTTTTTGCGATCCTGCTTTCAATTGGAGCGGGATGGCTAATTGTAAACTTATGCTTGCAAGAAAGAGACGCTTGCACTGGGATAACCTAGCCTTAATTTCACACATCCAAAATATGACATGACATATTTGGAAATAATGCATTATACCAAACCTTCTTATACAAAATAAGTAGCACTATTAGAAAAAGTATATGTCTAGAATGAGCCTCACGGTTATACCGTATAAAACAAAAGGGGCCAAGTTTCATAGGTTGGTGTGCGCGAGGCGCCATACAAATTCTGTATGTGTGCGTGTATATGGATAGGGTTTAGGAGCCAGTGCTGGTTCCAATTTTTTTCGACGGTTTCGTATCTTCGACTGTCAATCTTGACATATAACTTTATCAAAGGTAGCACTATATAAATAAGCTTGAAAAAGAAAGTTTGATAAGAAAAGAAAATAGCATAAGTTCAGAGGTTTGTGTAAAAATATGGGCGAATAGACCAACGTTTTGGTCGTAGTGTTATAGTTATAAGCCTCGACTTGCAATACCCCTCCCCAAATCATGTAACAACTATCATAATATTCTTTCTTCCAATATCCATTTAAATACATTCCCGAACAAAGTTTCAAAAAAACCTATTTAAAAACTAAAAAGAACAAACAGAAATAAAAATCTTAAAACGTTCCAATTTAGCTAAAGCGCGTCAATTAGGATAAAGGTTGGCGCACACCGCGCGTAAACATCGCCCGCAAATAAAGGTGCGTTCACATGCAGTAATGTCAAGGCGCGGCCCGGCTAGAGTTACGTGTGTTAAAATATGTTACGTCACTTTATAGGGTGCTGGTACTGATGCGATGTTTTGGTCGGATTTTATAATCTTTTTTGTTTTCTTTTCGTTCACGACTGCAGGAAGATAATAGAAGTAAAATATGATAAAAGGCTCTTAAGTATAGTGAAAAGGATATAAAGTAAAGGTCCTGAAGGGTGGAAATTTTATATCGTATAACAAAATGTACGATTTTCTACTCAATTGGTAAAGAGATGTGTAGATAAGAATCGTAGCTTGTGGCGGGCCGTAGACTCTGCCTACCACCGTGGGACAATAGCGTAACCATATGTTTTTTTTTAAATGTTTTTGTCAACATAACGATAAAGTAAGTTAATATTTTTATAATGGAGGTAAACATCCAATTTGTGGTTGAAATTACAATAAACAAAATTCAGTTTTTGGCGTTTAAGTAACGAATGTTATTTTCAGCAACATGACGCATTAGTGTTAGTAACAATGACTTAAGTACCTACCTATTTATAATTAATCTTCTTATCGAGTGGGCTGCAAAGCCCTGGTATCAGAGTTTATTCAAACCGCCTTGCGGCCCCTGACGTGGTTTTTATGTAACGACTACTACCACCAGTGATAGTAGCCGGGACCAACAGCTTAACGTGCCATCCGAAGCACGGAATCATCTTTCTTTTCAGACAATCAGGTGACTCAGCCTGCAATGTCCTAACCAACTGGGGAAAAACGCACAAAGTGACATTTCACTGGGTGCCCCCCGTGGGAATCGAACCCACGACCTCAATGTCACGAGTCAAGAGATGACGATGTCAAGAGCCCAATGCTCTAACCATTAGACCACGGAGGCAGTTTATATTTAATTAAGGTTAGGTATATTGTGCATAAAGTAGAAACAGTTCAGTTACACTATCGTACCTATTAAGGACACGGGGAACTTATTTGTGGTCATTAGTTTACTTTGTTAGATTATTTCTATCAAAATAGCTCATACGAAATAATGAATAAACTTAATTACAATGACTAAAGTTAAAAACAGGAAAACTGTTTCGATGCACAAATAATTATTTAAATTGCAACACGATGCAATTAAATAATTTTATTTCCAAGAACATTTTAATTTTAAAATAATTGACTGCTTAGAAAGAATGGTTTACTGCGTAGTTTTATAATTACTTAACTAACTAGGTATTTGATGAATGATCTAGAATTCTAGAGCGAGGAATTTAAAACTGCTAAATCGATTTTAATCATTCTTTCTCTGGCAAAAGAGTTTTGAATGAGTGGCACCTTTAGCCACTCAAAAAGACAATTTCTCCAATAACATTGTAATGAAAGGAAATATGTTACAAATTTTATGAAGAAAAATAATGCGCTTTAGAAACTAGCAAAACGATAGTTCCATCTGATACGTCAGACTCTTTTTTGCCAGGCTTTTTATGCTAAAAATTTACTTTGAATTTGTTCATTTAAAATGGTAGATAGTTGGTCTTGATTCTTGTTGGTCAGAAACATTGTGTAGTTCTGGATAATCATAGGTTATAGTAAAAACTACGTACATCTTTCCGACTCTTTTTTTTATTTTATTAATTAAGAAAATACTTTTTACTGACTGTGCCAGTCAGTATTTTAATAATTAATAAAATAAAAAAAGGGCTTCTTGTCGGCTTGACTTGACATAAGTAATTATGACTATGAAGGAATTCTAGACTTGTAGAGACGACATCGACAAAACAAAATCTTCGACGATAAAATCCTAAAATAAAATGAAATTCACAGTCGACCAGATTAATTTCAATCATAGTGTTCCTAAAAAAAAATTAAAACAATAGACGTTGAATATACTAAATAAATATTGGATTAAAAAAGAGTGTAGGTACATGAAAAATAAAGTAGGTATATCTACTTAGTTACGCTTATCCTTTGTGTTTGAAACCAGTCTAAAACAACAGACGTCCCAAATTATTTATTTAAACTCCCCAGTCGCATGTGGCCGCGCCCTAAGTCCCAATCTAATTAAAGTAAAAGCGGACAAAACTACGAGCGCAGTGTGCGACGTGCTTTACCTTATTGAACACTCTTTTGTGCTTCGTTTCGTACTCAAAAGCTTGCTTGCTTTGAAAATATAAACTGTTATTGTAGTACTGAAAACAAATGCTCTACCTATATTTAAAAAAGTTGATGAATTTTTGAATTCGTCATAAAAATACGAAAATAGAGTTGCAGCACAAAAGCAACAAAACAAAAGTTATAATTTACATATCCCATATATGAAAATCTGACAGCGAAAAAGTTACGAAAAATGAAACACGAAAAACAAGCCATTGTTTCAACTGGCAAAAAACGAAGCCTAAAAACGGACGCGGCATAAAAACTTTTGAATCTAACGTTTCGTTCCGAATCATCGACGAAAAAAAAAGTCATTGTCTACATCAAGTCAGTGGAATTGACAGGCCCCGCCCGCGCACGCCATTGGAGGGCCGCTGTTCGAAATTTGAACAAAAACCCCAACCTAGTTCCGCCTTCTAAAATGTTTTTAACGAACCAAAATGGCCGACCGCTCTATTTGTTTATAGAACGCTAGACTCGCACGTTTTTTGTTTCGATTAATAAGCATTTTTAATAAGCACGTTCGAAATTTGAAATTGGATTTATTTTTCCATCAAATCTTTTGTTATGCGTACGTTTTTCATTTGAATGAAAGCGTTTTTAAAATTTAAATAATTTTTGTTTATGTTAAAATTCTATTGAAATGACGCCTTTAAATATTGACAAATATATAAATATGGAATGGGTAATTATCAAAAAGCATTTTTTGATTTAAAGAGTTGAGGTTTTTTAGAGGTAACTTTTTTAAAATCCCTGTTTATCTTTTGTTTTTTAATATAGATAAAAAAAGTGTATCAGGCAAAGTTTAGATAAAATGTATTGTATGAAAAGTTAGATAAACATAAATTGCCTCGGGGTTCGACCAATCAAATCGCTTGATTTATATCCTCGCTAGCCAGGTAGAGTTGAAATATGGAAGTGAAAATTTATCAGTAGATAAACTGAACATTTTGATAACAAAACACCATCGCTCGCTTTTGATACAGGTTTTAAAATATTTCGATAAGAAGACCGGGATAAATGGGAGAGCTTGGCTAGTTTTAAGTAGAACATTTTTTACAGTGTAAAAATATAAAATGTAAAAATAAATAATATAAGGGTCAATTTTATATCACTGCGGGTCACTTCAGCATATACAGTCAGCAGCAAACAGATATATGCACTTTTACTACGTCGTAGTATAAAGATGTATTTAGTGCTACACGTACTTGGTAGGTACTAAAGCACAGAGGATTATATTGTACAGAGTTACAGCTTCAAACAACCTCGCAAAAGCGGCGCATCACTACATGCGCAGTATGATTGTGTGCGCGTTCACCTACGGGGCTCACGAACGAGGCCGAGGGGACACTTTGGCTATGCTTCGGGTGGTTACGGCGTAACGAGGGTGTGAATTTAAGGTGTGAGATATTGTCCATTCTTCCTTTCGGAAAGAGATTGGAGCCACTGACCTCTGTTAATATTAATATGTCTATGGATTATTTTCTGTTTGATCGTCACTGTCATTGTAGAACGTCATTTCATGTGAATTTAAATTGTGAGATATTATTATCGTTCATTTTACTCGAGCATGTTTAAAAGTAGTTTAATAATATTAAACGAAATGGTTAATTATTGATTTAATAATACGAGGAGGAACACAAACATCTCCTTCTTCATATATGTACCTACCCCAAAGATCGTGACAGGTAAGTCAATTTTTGAGTCACCCGCGTAAAGCGGCGGATCGGGCGGCAACGTTTTTTTAATTTAAACTCATTTTATTCAACTAAATAACAATTAATAAATACGAGTAACACAACAAACAACAACAACAAAAAAGAAAAATAATATACTTCAATTAAATATATTTCCTTTTAGACAGCCCTACAAGAATAGGCTAATGTAATCGAAGCTCCTATGAAGCTGTTGCTCTGAACAATATAATCCTCTGTGACTAAAGTGTACCTACATCTTTATACTACGACTTAGTAAAAGTGTATTCATCTTTTTGCTGCTGACTGTACCTATTCTACTCATCAAACTGAACAACTTTCACTATGGAGCGAACTTCGAAATCGCGAAAACAAATCAACTGTCCCATACAAAACTGCAGTACCTACCTACCTACCTACCTAGGTGTTCGACTCAAATCTTCTGGATGCTGCACAGCGTGTAGCCCGGATTGAAAACAACTCCTTTTAATTTCTTCCATCATCATCATCACAGCCTATATACGTTCGTCTATAGGCGTTAGTCCACCACACGTGCCCAATGTGGATTGGTAGACTTCACATACGCATCGGAATTTCTTCTTCAGAGTATGCAAGTTACTTCACGATGATGTTTTGTCCACCATTTGAGAGCAGACGATATTACGTGTCTATTAAATTAGAAAAACTCATTTGTATAGGGCATGTCATCTTCCGTACCAACTTATAAAAAAAAGATAGACCGAAAGTGATGTAAGCACGACCGTGGCCTTAACAAACACTCTCACCTCAGTTCAGTAGAGCAAAGCAAGCTACATCTGCAGTTGGCCGAGATCCAACGCAAGTAATTTGTTATCGAGTCGCTATACTGTTTTGTTTTATCTGCTGAACTGTGACATTTGTCTTTGAATTTTTTAAGGGGGTACGAACTCGGAGTGCTGCCTTCAATCGTAGTTATTTAATTTCTTAATAATTATCCAACATTATAAGCCGTGGTGGTCCAGTGGCGAGTAACCTTGCCTGCCGTGCAGGAGGCGATGGTTCGATCCCCGTCCAGGTCGACTCGTACCAATGAGTTTTTTGGAATTTATGTACGATTTGTAACACCACAGGCTTTTCGGTGACGGAAAACATCGTGAGGAAACCTGCATGCTTCAATTTCGAGGCATGTATTGTACCCACTGTCCATTATAAGTGGCGACGGGCTCACCCCCTGTCACACTGGACAGTTTCGGTACTACTGGTGAAACGTGGATGTTCTGAGGTTTCAGAATATCTCTGACTACCCCCTCGGGGAATATAGTCGTGAGCATATTATGCTTATCCAACATTACCAAAAAATAACAACAAGACATTGTAGTCTTTACAGATTATCAAAATAGCTTTTGCCCGCGACTTGGTTCGCGTAGAGTTTGGAAAACCCCTTCAGGGGCCACACCGTGACAAAGGATCGCATCCGTTTTTTTTTTAAGAATCCCTAAACTATGACATTTTCACTGGAACATGTCTCATTTCCTAAACGAGTACCACCTATTAGTGTTTTGTAGAACCTTTGTTTCTCTTAGGTAATGAGACAGGAACATGTGCTCACTACCTAAAGACCTTTTAGGATACGTCAGAGGCAAAAGAACTTGCGAGCGCTAAGATTCTTCTATTAAATACGCCTTTGCCAACAAAACTAAAAAGAGATCGCACCACACCACCCATCATATTCCAAACGGTTTTAACACCATAACTGCCGCATCCTAATCTCCAACCCCCACCCACCCCCTCACATCTTGAGCACAGTTTTATAGGTCGGCCCCGTCGAATAGTCCACTCTAACGCTATCGATCGCGTGCTTTGTTTTTAAAACTACAGAAACCGACGAAGAATTCTTGTGATCTTGCCTTCAAAGGAAGGAGAATTAAGACTTTATTAGAGGCAGTTTTTGGTTTATTTTTGATGTTATCTTATTGGTAAAAGGACCTATGTTTGGATAGTATTTAGACGATCTCCAAATAATTTCCGTTTTGATACTCAATTTGGTGCTCAGTATTCCACTAATAGAACTAAATTGATATTGGCTGCCCCAAATTGAGTGCATCTAAAGAAATTTAATGTGACATTTAATTATTTCAGAATAAACCTATATAAATTTGTCTGAAAGTATACCGGTTGTTTGTCATTTTTGACAGACATTTTAGTTATTCACTTTCGAACGCTCCAAAATTATTTTTATTTTTCAATCCATGGTTCCTAAAATGGCAGCTGAAAGGTGGCAGCATTATTTTGAATTGAAATTGAAATAAAATAAGATTTAGCCTAAAGGTCTTGTAACCAGGCTAGTAAATATTTAAAAAAAAAAAAAAGAATGAGTCTTTGTATTAGAAGATATGAATTGTAACATTTTTGAAAATAATAGCGAATGTAAATACGTAATCAATAACAAATGAGTTAATTTTGAAACAGCACTCTTTTTAGGCTTGCAGCGACATATAGCTAGAATCACCATTAGCATATTATAGACAGGATATAATGGAATGACTTGCCAAGTAGTCTTCTCTTCTTCCTTCTCGTAGCTATAGTTTGACCACTAGGGCTGTAACGCTCCTTAGATAGCTGTTTTATCGCTCCGCTCTGCTATTCCATCGTAGATTTGCACAGCGGCTACTCTTTACACCGGACTGTGTAGGTACGTCATATGCAAATGAGATCAAATATCCAGAGCTATGTCGCACTCAATGAGCGATATAGGCCTTGTGGTCAGACTATAGCAATTACCACTTGGCGTAACATTTCGCATACAATATCTTATTTTAGAACATCTTACTCCTGCGCACAATCTGCAATGGTCACTGTGGAAGTCCTTAAATCTTCGCCGCCTTAAAAGTTGGCAGTTATGCTATTGGGGGTACAAGGATCCTGGCCTAACGCTGTGTGATTGCGGCGAACATGTCCAGTCGATAGTACACCTGCTAGAATGTCCCTTGTACCGAACAACTGCACGAGAGAGGACCTCAATAAAACTACTCTGGACGCTGTCAGGCTCTTCAAATGCCCGGCCAATAAAATATGAATAACTGACACGAAAAGAAGTCAAAGTCGAAATAATTGATTCAATATGGGAGCATAAAGCCCACTTTTGAAACATCAAATCTTTTTTTGGAGCTACCACCGCGTCGGAACGTGTTATCGTCTGTAGAGAAGATGCGACCAGAAACTCTATAACATCGTTTAGTCGCTTCGTAAGGCACCCACTGAAAGAAATAAGGTGGGCCATTCCAATCCGGAACCACAAAGCTATCTATAAACATGTTAAACATCTAAATAACAAACCTGTAAAACATGAATAAACTGTTTTATGCCCATTCAAATAGAGTTCAGAACAGTTTAACTTTCTAGTTGACCGGTCGGCATAGATTTGAAACACGTAGATCAAATAGGGATTCCTGTAGAAGGCCTTGAGCGCAAGATCAAGTGGGGGTGGAGCCTTAAGCTTTGAGTTTAGATTAGATACTTTACTTGTATATTGTGGGTTTGTTCCATTCGTTTATGACTTTATTTTATTCAATAGTTTGTATCCGAATAATTTCAATCTCAGCCCAGGAGTGCGATTTTTGAATCTCATTCGGTGAGCTCAGCTGTTGAAAATGTCAAAATTGCTATGGGCATATGCATCTTTCTACTGCGGATTTGACTCTCAAAAATCTCTCTCCTGTAGTATGATTTTTGAAAGTCAAATCAGCTTTAGAAATATGCGTATATCCATAGTAATTTTGACTTTTACAACTGCTGAGCTCACCGAATGAGATTCAAAAATCGCATTCCAGGAGCGCTATTTTAAAATGTCACACATTCTAATTCGAATACGAAAGTGGCTTACTCGAATCAGGATGTGTCTGTTTGTGATGTTGTGATGCGTGATGAGATGAGTGACATTCAGAAATAGCACACCAGAAACCTATTTCATAAACATGACAATAGTAATTTACAATGATCCTCACCGACCAGGCCCTGAGTCTAGTGTGGGATCACAGCTTAAAACTTTTAATGTATTATCTATCAAATGTGCTATGAATAGGTAATCTAATGTTAATCATAAAGTGTCCTGAAAACCTGTATCACTGTTCAATAAAAATTTTGTATGATGACCATTCAGCGTATTGGAATTGCTTGTGAAATATGCATATACTTAACCCAAAATTAAAAATCACATAATTAAAAAGAAATATAAAAGGTTTTCGCCGAGGGAGTAGTCAAAGTTTACATACTAACATACAGAGACTTTCATGTGCATGTCTTTCATGTTTTTTCAAGATATGATCTGTTTTTCTTCTTAAGGGCACATTGCAGCGATATTATCGAGCGATTTTATCGAGCGATATTATCGACAGCGATATCACGACACCTTACACACTGCAGCGATTCCGCGATTCGCCTCACGCATGCGCCACCACTGAATGTAGTCGAAAGAGATTGCGTCAGGTTGCGATAATATCGCGGCAGTGTGTGGGATCGAGCGCGTCCCCATAAAAAATGTACTGAGAACAATTATCGCAAAATCGCAGCGATATTATTGCTCGATAATATCGCGGCAGTGTGTAGGATCGCGCGCGTCCCCATACAAAATGTACTGGAAACAATTATCGCAAAATCGCAGCGATATTATCGCTCGATAAAATCGCTGCAATGTGCGGAAGCCTTTAATCAACGCATTTTTTATTTTGGGATAAATCGTTTTTTTTTATAATTAGGTAGGTACTAGGTACACAAATAAGAAAATAATTGAGATGGGGCATACAGTTCTACATGAAACTAAAAGGGTTCCTATATTTTGACTACAGAACACAAAAACAAAGCGTTACGTAATTTGGGTGTAAGCACAAAAGGCAAGCGGTCATTGCACCCTATCAGCTGAACGTCAATGTCCCGACAGATTCTCTAGACAAGACGTTTATATACACATGTACAACCAAGTATACATATAGCACACGTAGACTGTGAAGCTATCAAAATAATAAATGAACTTTTACTATCTTGGATATAGGGTGTAGGTTTCGGTGTTGGTATTATAAGTAAAATCAAGAACTCTTGACTTCATAACACGGACAAAAAATACCTCTACCTACAGGCTCCTTCTTAATATGCTGACACTTTTTAAGGGGATGTTCAGAACATCAAACTGAACAACTTTCTCTATGGGACTAACATCTAAACCGCGTAAAATCAGCTCTTCCATACAGCAGATATTTTTCGCGATTTCGATGTTGCTCCCATAGAGAAAGTTGTTCAGTTTGACAGTCTGATCATCCCCTTAAAAAAGTGTCAGTATATTAAGAAGAAGTACCTACCCTGTATAAGTCTAAAAAAAGTTTTAATAAATTTTAGCACCTAACTTTCTAACAAGGTCTAACGAAATGCATTGTTGTCACTAAACTATAATTCTAATGAACGCAACTCGGCAGTTTTACTTAGATAATGTCTGGAAAAGAAGGGTCGAAAAGATGTAGATCATTGAATTTAGGGATTGTATTTAAACTCCCTTTTGTCTTAAGTTCAAGTGTGAATTAATGTGACAGTTTGTATTAAAATTTAAAAAGTTTTATTGTATTAAAGTAGTTAACCTGTTTATATAAAGTGTAAATCTGATTACTTACCACTGGAAATAACGGTAAATTGTTTATGAAAAAAAAACCGGTTATGTTTTCCGGTACTTTTTTAACACTGATTTGGTTTTAATCTTGTTAAAACGTTATTTATTTTTAATAATAATTAAACACTTTTTTTTGGTAATAATATCTTTGTAGCACTTGCCTTCTCCTTGTAATTATTTTAATTTTATGAGGTGATAGTTTTGTAACAATCTACTTGATATAATATAATTAATATAGGAGAAGGCAAATGCTTCGACGACATTTTTACAAAAAAAAAAGACAAGGTGTAACAAGATTGTAGCAGGTGGCGATTTTTAACCATTCTCTGACTCTACCTGCTTACACTACTGGCATATAGACATTTTATTGCTTATGCAATAAATTGACGTGTTATTTAAAAAAATAACACCCCAATAGCTTTTTTCTGTCAAACAAGCTATAAAAATGAACGAGGAATACACTATCTGTCACTGTCAAATGAAATACAACTTTTTTTTCGAGATCAACGCATTCTAAAAGTGCATCCACCTCAATATTTCTGCGTTAGACTCAATAAATAGTTCATTTTATTCATAACGATACTAACAGTGACTCATAAAAAAGAGTATTGAACTGATAAAAGTTCGCAATAATGACCTTAATACGACCAATATCGACTGCAAAATACGTTATTTGTGTTGAATGGCAAATAAATAAAATTAATTATTCATTTTAAGTGTCGCCATTTCTGAGGTGTGTCCTAAACAAACAAGTGGAAACTTTATGGCAATTTAGAAATCGGCGTGTGTGTGTGTGTGACATAAGTACAAAGTATTTTTTTGATATCTGACCAATTTCCAGGGGTGTTTGAAATCATAAACTGGGCGTCTTTTAATATGGAAGTAACGTTGAAATAGAGAAAAGAATTTTATTTTCCAATACGGTTTGGTTTGTAAATTAGAGTGGTTCTCTAACTTGTTGTTGAGTTAATCCGTTTTATAAATAACAATCTTTTTCTCGCGACATTGTCCGCACCGACTGCCGTCATCGTAGCGAGATAAAATAATATCTAGCAGTTTTTAAGTAGGTAAGTATAATTATAAATTAAGATCTTTTAAACTCAAAAAGTTGCATCAAAATCGACACGAAGGAAATACAAAAAAATTATAAACGGTGTTTTGGAGCCAGATAATAGTAAATATGTTCAATACAGACACCCTTCTGCTAGTTCTGCTACCGTTTTATAATAGTATAGATAGTAGATATGATTCATTTTAAAGAAAGGAAAGTATTTTTAGTGATATGTCTAGACAAAAGCATTTGTCTAAGTAACAAGGGTTCGTGCGGCGATGTAATGTAAGCTCACGAATAAAGTAATAACAACCAACAAAAACTAATATAACAACATCAAACATAAACATCCTTCATAACCCGCACCGTTTGCATTCAGTATCATATTCTGAGAAGCCAACCAGCGCTCTAAGCCAATCAAATTAAAAAAAAACGAAAACCGACACAATTCAAAAAGAGAACGCACCTCAAAAGCTGTCAAACTGCCCGCGCTGACAACGCGCGTTCGGAAACCTGCCCTGCCTCAACCACGACGGCAGTGCGGTCATTCACCGAACATTTATTTTGTTTTTTACCCGCATACAAACTAAATGCACACGTATAGAAACGTAATAAGTGCGTTGTAGATATAAATATAAAGCATAACTCTCGTATCTGACGTTCAAAACTGGTCCGTAACTGGATTCTTATGCCGCTGATGTATGTTTCGTTCGGTAGCTTTGGGCTGCGGCCACGCAGGCCTGCGATTAACTTTAATGCTTAGGATTTATTTTTATTAAAATCTTAATGGCCAGTTAGAGTTTTTCTCATGCCATTTAAATGTTAGCAGACTTTGCTTTATAAAAACATAAAAACATTACTTACCCTCTTTCTGGAGCAGTTGGGGTAAAACATTTTAATTTGTTTGTAAGTAGGTATTAAAAAATTAATCGTTTTATGACAGTTAAAACATTTTTAATATTTTTATTAAACTTTTTAAAAAAACCTATGCAAGTAAATTAATCCGAATGAGCTAGACGCTAATCTCTGACATAATGAATTAAAAAAAAACAAAGCATAGACAAAATAAAATGGCGGTAACAAATGACGGGCTATGCGCCTTAGAACCTGCGGGAATAACATGGCGAGGGTTTTTGTCATGTCTTGTTTCTCGTTTTAGCCTCTAGACAGATGAGGTGCGTCAGTTTTTACTTGGTGGAATTTATTTTGCTCCTTTCCAGTTGCGATAGATAACCTGATCTTCGCCCACGGCCGCCATTTTGATTTTAGTTTGCTGCTACTTGAAATTATTGCTTGCGTTTATGACTTGCTTTTATATATCCTCATTTTGTTATTTGATTTCTATGCCGTTGTTTTTGTTCAGTTTATATTAAAAGCTCTACACTGTATTATAAGTCGTTTTTATTACTTCTGATGACGGTAGAGTTGAAATTACAAAACCTGGATTAAACTTAAAGTTTTGATTTTTTGACGGTAAATTGAGTTGTCACTGTTATTAAACTGAAAAGAAAACAGTTTTTTTCTAATAATATAAATATCACGTCCACTCGTATGTCGCTTAATCATTCCACATTCATTACAAAATAATTCGTTATTCACGATTGTTTAAAATTTTGTCAAAACAATAATTATTTCATAGCACATTCACTTGTGATGCATAATATCGGAAGTAGTAAATATTAGGTTTTACTATAACGTTTTGTAAACAAACATTCAAAATAATAACAAAAGCATAATAACGTCTCATATTTTTGTTTTCAAACTATTTCAGTAATTTATGTGATGATAAAAATTACATTAGGAGTATTTTTTTCGTTTAAGAGATCGGTTGCTCCAAAATACCGGTTTTTCTGTTTACCGGTATTTACTACATTGTTTAAGCAGGATCTCCAAATTGATTGATATGATGACAAGATTGACTCATATAATGATTTGAAATACAAGCTTTTTTTTGGATAGAAATCCTCCTTATTTTAAATGCTTTTTGGTGAAAATGGCCTTCTATTGGGTATTTCAGTGCTAGGTAAATAAAAATTAAATATTACTAATCTAATTTTAGTAACCGAAACATGTTTTTGTTATAAAAATATCGTGTGTAGTACCTACCTAAACCTTGATTTTCACATCCCAGTATTAGGATAGTAAGATAATGGTCTTTCTTACGTACCTTATAAAAGGATTCCTAATTTATGTTTTGTAGGTTTAGCTTGACGTTGATTAGTTTGTTCGTGTTTGTTCGATTATGATAACGTTTTTGTTAAGTCCACACAAAGTAACTCACCAATCTCTATCCTTCAATTTCAAGTTAAATTCTAGGGTTTACGCGTAACACTATAATACTCGTAGCACTAGCACCTGCTAGACCTAACCTAGGTTATGTCTGTAACCTAGATGCCTTTACGACTTAGACTTAGGGTTACCAGAAATAGTATGTCGATAAGAAATCTCTGATCTTATTAGAAATTTTCTTGATTTTCATCATTTTGTTGCTTATGCTATGCTATTTATTTTCGCGTTTACATTAAATTGTTGTTGCTAAATACATCGTATTACTTTGCTATATTGTAAATACGTTAGTACTTCCTTTGTTAAATTCTACGCGAAATGGTAATAAGTAGTTCTATATAATATTAACTCTTTTGGAAAATGAATCTATTTAATTGAAGAATACAAATTTTTTTTTCAATGTAGTAAACTAAAACACAAAAATTAACATAAAATATGAAAATATTACAATTATTAAGTACGCATATTTGAATAAAAATGATGTGTTAATATACAAAAACACATTAATTGTATTTTGTTAAGTTCAGTTCAGTGAAATTAAGATTTGAACTTTTTTCACAGTGTCTTTTTCCTGTTCATATCGAAGCATATTCAGTACTTACCTAATTATTTTTGGGAAGAATCAATTAAGAATTTTTAGATGCAAGGAAAGAAACATGCAATGATCATGTGCAACCCTATTACTCTGGGCTACTGGGACCTATCGACGTTTGTTTATGTGTTTGTATGTCTCTCTGTATAACTCAATGGCTGTTAAAACCTTTTACTGTTTCTCACTTCACTATCGGTAGCGTAGTACGAGTAGTAGCTGTGTTACCTGAATATAAAACGTTAATTGTATAAAAACCGGTATATACCGATTTTTATATTTTTATTAAAAAAAAATATTATTAATTACCGGTTTTTTTATTTAAGCATATTCAGAAACAAGAACATTTTTATTACGATTTATTGACGTGAAACTTGCAAAAACCATAATGATATCACGGACCTGAAAAAAAGACGGATACTAAAGGTGTGATACTAAAAAGATGTGAAGCATGTAAGGTCCTACATTTTCGTTTGTTCTACAAGGTTTGACCTACACTCACACAGATGCACTAGATCTAGGCGCAGGTCCTACAACCCGCTACCATTATGTACCGCGTGACAGTTCGTCAGCACACACAAATATAAATGGGTGCTTCATTCGTGATTAGACGAGATTACATCCGTCTTTTTTTCAGGTCCTGAATGAAATAAATATGTTATGTAGGTATGACAAGATCGCTTATTATTTTGGAAGTAGGTATATCACTTACCGGCATTATTTTATTACCATTATACAAGGTTCAACTTAATATGTTGACAGTTTCTAAAAGAATGATCAGACTTCATCAGACCATCAAACTGAACAACAACAACAACAACAACAACTTTCTCTATGGGAAAAACTTTGAAACTCATTGGCTCAATGGCTCAATCGCGAAAGAAAGATCTGCTGCCCCATACATTACAGTCGAGTTGATTTGCTGTTTTGTGTGGAACAGCATATTTTCTCTTTTCGCGATTTCGGTGTCGGTCCCATAGATTCGACAGTCTGATCATCTCCTTAAAAACCGACAGCATGTTAAGGAAGACTACCCTGTATATTGTGTTTTTATACCTATGGGGACTTGCCATAGATTCTATTCTATTCTATATTTTTAATAAAATGGCTGCCATCTTGGGTATGTGATGATTTTGCCAATGTCTAGTTTTTGTAGCAAGAGTGCTTGACGTTGCACGGTAACTTATGTATTTTGGTGACTTCAAGGATTGTTTTTCGAAAAGAACACTATCTTGAGCCACCACTGGAGCTGCAACCAACAATCGACTCGCGATGCGACTACCCTATAGCAGACCTACAACGCGACTCCCTTGCCATAGATGTCAACACCCACAAGTTATAGCAAAGAAGCTAACAGATGGCGATACCGCCGCTCTAGGAAACATACTCCATACAAAGACAACGTGAACCGTAAATACGTAACTCGTAACCTACTATATAAGGTTCACAATCGAATGCGAGACATAAATCGCGCAAGAGAAATAATCACAGAGATTCGATATACCTACAGGATACATTTTATATCACTGCGGATAACTTCAGCATGTATTCTACTCATCAAACTGAACAACTTTTACCATGGCGCCAAAATCGAAATCGCGAAAACAAAATCAGCTGTCCCATACATTTGAGTCGAATAGCTGCTGCAGTTTTGTATGGGACAGCTGATTTTTTTTCGCGATGTTGGCGCCATGGTAAAAGTTGTTCAGTTAAAATTTACCCTGTATATACTAGGTCCAACTAAGAACTGTTGGACCGCAGCCGGTCCCCAGGCTTCACAATAAGCCTGGTGGAAGATCCTCCCTTTTAATGGAGGAACATTCCCAAGTAGCACCTCCATAATACCTAGGTATATTGATTTATTAGCTTGAAATACCCAGTTTAAATGAAATTAAATGATTTTAATTGAAACTAGGTAAGTATTTCAAAGTACCTATTCAAAGTGAATTTTCTAAGAGGAAGGAAACTTCATTTTATATTCTTCTATATTAGTTTACTAGTGTTTACCCGCGACTTCGTCCGCACAAATTTTATACCAGATTTTAAGCCAGATCATAAGCTATAAAAAATAAGTTTCATCTAAATCGGTTCTGTAGTTTTTGCGTGATGCGCAAACAAACAAACAAACACACAAACAAATAGACAGACAAAATTTCTAAAAAAGGTTGGTTTCGAGTCAGGGATACCTAAAAACCACATCGAAACTTTTTTTTGTAAATATCGTCAATGTACAGACACCCTTCAGTTACAGTTTTATAATAGTTTAGATGGTTATGTTTTGTACAACGCTTTATCTTGATGAATCACATAATTATATGAATAAACAAATATTTAAATAATTTGTGCAGGATGAGTGATTATCTAATTATAAGAGATTAATTTGTTGACTCTACATCATTCATACTTCAATATTAACCAATTCATAATTCAATATTAACCATCATTTTCTTTTAGGTTTTCATTGTTTTGTTTTGTAAAGAGAATAGACGAGTACAGTTTTCTCCATACAAACGTATTCCCCTGTTTTCTCCCTGGATAATAACACTAGAGCAAATATTTTTTTACCATACAATCTATGTCACCTCTGCCATGTCCCTATGTTTTGCTTTTTTGCATTTAATTAATTACTGTAAGAACGAAAATTACCAATTTTACCGCCCATTTTCAGACATCCAGTAAACAAATTTGACGAATATAAACAAAAAAAAGCAAAACATCACATTTGAAAGAATGATTAAAATCGGTTTAGTTTTGGAGGAGGAAACAGGGGAATACGAAATGCTGATTTCGTCGATTTTTCGTAGATAAAATCGGTCTGAGCTGCAGTTGTCTCTATCGCACCCTATTCGGCGGGGTGTAGGTATAGGTGGGGCAGATCTGATAAATACGTATAGGTACAGTCGGAAAAGTTACCTATTCTCCAAATTCGTATTTCAGCCCGCCTATCCTTTTAAGGCACGATGGGGCTGACATAACCTCAGGGTTAAAAGCCCCCATATAAATAAAAATGAATAAAAAAAACATCATTTTAATTTTTTATCAATAATAGTTATCTTATAGTATCGGTATGTAAGAGAATTCTATTGTAAAATAATTACTATACTCTGATCTGAAATTGGCATGGTTATTGCGTAAGCATTATTCTTAATAATAATAATAGTAGGTATTAAGACGCTGTTATACCGTCGAGGCCGTTTTTTGAACACAAACGAAAGTGTTTTAAACTGTGTTTTAAAGTCTGAAATTAAATTATGTCTTATTTAAGGATCGGGCGGATGGGCGACTGTTCTCAATAACACGATTAGATTGAGTTTACTCGATAGAAAAAAATCCCAAAGTTACCCCTTTTTGTTATGTTTTTTCAATACTATGATTAAACTGCTGATATTTAACTTTTTATTCTTGTACTTAACTAAACACATTAAATATTTCTAGTGAACTCAGGAGAAGTTTTAGCTTAGAAACTTCCATGAGCAAAGATATTGACGAAAAACACGTTTTTTTGCGATCCTGCTTTCAATTGGAGCGGGATGGCTAATTGTAAACTTATGCTTGCAAGAAAGTGACGCTTGCACTGGGATAACCTAGCCTTAAGCATTACTTACTAAATGTTTTCTTACATAGGTTATGGTTTGTGAGCTTGTTATACTATAGTTTTATAAGCATTTATTTTAGACATGGTTTTGGGCAAAGTATACGCCAAGGGCAAAGTTGGCCGGTTTTCAGAATCAATTTTCTCAGCTTCTGTTGAATGCAGGAGTGCCATATTTTGTCAGCTTACGCTTGGGATAACGAACAACACAATGGTTCCGTTTTTTATGCCCTCAGACAAATAGTATTCCTGAAATCTTAAGAGAAAAAAAAGCGGACAATGTTGGCCGGTTTCACGGTAGTGAAAAAGTGAATTTTAGCGTTCGGTTTTTAAATTGTCAAGATACGTACGAAAATACACTTACTGCAAATGTGCAAAAAAAAAAGCAAAACAACTCACGAAAATTAGGTCATTCAATTTCGGGCCGGCATCGAAAGCGGGTAACTCGTTTTTTATTATTTTTGCGTTCCATTACTTTCGTCTGGAGGCCGTGGTCAATGTGTACTTATTGTTTGTCTCAGGATGCGGAGGCAGATGTTTTCGGCATAAATTGAGTTATGACTGAATAACTCTTGGATCTTTTTAAATATTTTGTTGGGAACTTTTAATTTAATTTGTGGAATTCTCGAACGAATCCCTAAACACTAATTATTAATCATTTCAAGCTTTGATTATGTTTCAGACTCAAATTAGACTTAGCACCTAAAATTACCGCGAAAGGTATTTTTGGAGACATTAACAATTGCTTTCCTTTTTTTCTTAATCTGGAAAATAAATTGTAATGTTGACAAATAAATCAATTTAAATATCAAATCAACATTTTTATACACTCAGCGATAGAAACTTACTTCATGAAATGATGTTTTTATTATGACTTTTTGTGTTATTACATTAAACTTAAAGTCAAGATTGATTTGAATAAAAATTGGCATTAAGTGGAGAGTTCACATATACATAATTAAACAATTAAATTCTATCATAGGATGCTGAAATCGTAGGCCGATGAATATGAAGACTGTTATTGATTAAATTATGATTTTTTTAAATATAAAACACAATCAGCCTACACTCAATTATTAAATATATTATTACCTATTTTCTTTTATGAAACTTATAATCCAAGTATGTAATTTTACGTAATATTTTAAAGACAATGGCAGTAAAAAATAATGAGGATCATTAAATTATTTAAGTATTCCATTGACGCAAGTGACTTTTTTACTAGTCGGGTTAAATTGTCATGCATATTTTTAACGTGGTCATTAAAAAGTCGAAATTTAATTTTAGTTTCACAACGAAATATATTTTTTTAAGTAGTTTCAAACCAAATAACTCTGCAAACGTGAATTGTATGACATTTTCAAATATTTGAAAGCAGAGCAAAACAGTATTAGCAAGTTTTGTTGATCTGAACAGAATTATTTAGACCAACTGAAGGAAAAATCGGTGTCAGTGATACTAGGAGGTCATGTCACTTGCAGTGAATGGAGAAGATTGGGGATTGCTTACAAGACGATTTTGATTTGGTTACAATTATAATGAGTTTTGTAACAAAATTATCTAGATTTAAGCAAAATTTATAAATATAAATAACTTTGACATTGTCACATAAATTAAATAAGATAATAAATAAATAAATATCTTGGACATTGTCACACAAATTATCTAGTCACATTTAAAGTTCCAGAATCTAGCCTGGACTTGTATTATCATAACTAGGCAACGATATAATACGATAATAGATGTTATACAGGCATAGTTAGTGCCAATTTTAATAACATTGAAAATTATTCTGGATTTATTCACATAAAGAAATTATTGAAGGAAAAAACTTAAAATTAGACATTAAAGGCCATTTTTCATCTATTGCAAATATATTGCACTAAAGTATTTATTTTTATTTTCTTGGCGACACCTGTATTAATATCGAATTTTGGTAAAAGTTAATGCCGCTATAATTTTATTAAACACCTTGAAAGTTAGTTATTAGTTAGTTTCTGAGTAGCCCGAAAGAGAACACGGTCGTTATTTTATGTATACCTCAGAAACATTTTAATTAATATATAACAGGACTAAAATACATCACAAATAAACAATATGTCAATGCCATTATAGTTTCTAAAAACAATAAATTATAATAATATCAAGCGACTTCCTATCAAGTTGTTTCATTGTCGCTAGCTCTATCTAACGGCCGGAATAAATTCAAGATGGCGGGCCTTAACTAATAACATTGACCGTTTTGCGGTATCATTGAGGCGTTTTCCAATACTAGTAAAACGAAAAATCCGTAGATGCCAATATTAATGTTAGCAGAAACCTGTATGCTTCAATTTCGAGGCACGTATTGTATCCACTGTCCATTATAAGTGGCGACGGGCTCACCCCCGTCACATTGAACAGAGTTTCGGTACTACTGGTGAAACGTGGATGTTCTGAGGTTTCAGAATATCTCTGACTACCCGCTCGGGGAATATAGTCGTGAGCATATGCTTATGCTTATAAACCTGTCACATTTAACATAAAAAGGGCTTTCTGTCTATGGTTTGTGTAAACATTATCCATTCATCATCGTTTTAAAAACTCTGTGTTGCCAATGGATAAACTTTTCACTGCCAATAAATACCCAATAATACCGAAAATGTTAGTTCCATGTATAAAAACTGACATTGAATGCACAAAGAGTCGATCAATTCGAAGTGTCAAACCGTTTTTCCCATGGAATCATAATTCTTTTTAAAAATAAAAAATTGAGAAAAAATAAAATCCCTTAAAATTGGGGAATCGAGCAAAACACGGAACATTATCGAACGGACAGCAAAATTTTTAAGATTGTGATGCCATCCATCAAGGGTCACATACTTTTTTATAATGAATATTCCTCATTAATAATAATTTCGTACAGTAAATAAGTTGAAAACTAGTAGTTATAATACGTTAAGTTAATTGTCAATTTAAATACTTTTTTATTAAGAGACGGGCTGTAATTTGTGGGAGGAACTTTTTAACTTTAAACGGCATACTAAAAATAAATATGTTTAATATTGTATGTTATTTATTTTAACCTTTTTATGAAACTGAATTAAATTATGTTATTAAAAATTAAGAGTTTAACATAGCGCCGGTAGAATAATAAATTATCAAAACTTACAAAGTCGTTTGTCAGTTTACAAAGTAATGAAATTCACTTACAACTATGAACTACTTTTTAGCATGTTCTGAAAGGTTTACTTTTATTATTTGGATAAATATCAAATCACGTTCCTAAACTAAATCCTTGCCTATGTATGGATCAACCATTTCTCAAACCAACTACTTAAAATCATGTTAAAACCCGTCAAGAACAACTTTTTCTATCACCATCCGTGTCTTAATAGACATAAATCTATGCGTTAGATAGAAAATGGAATGATAGCCGTGTTGCGCAAGTGCTGCTTTCGCCTTGGCCGCTGCGCGCGCGCCTATAGCTGTTTTGCCTATCTCTGTTGAATGCCACGTCTATCATCTATCGGTTTGCATATCTTTTTGAATAATTTTGATGAATAAGACATATTTTAACCAGTTTCAAGTACGGAAAAAAGTTGAATTAATTACAGATTAAAAGCTTTAGCTTTAAATTTCTTTTAAAATTTAAAATACATTTTAAATTTTAAAAGAAATTGAGTGTGACAGTTGCAGAAACGCTTATTAAAGTTAATCCCCCATTAAATCTCTTGCTAGCTTTTACTACGTCAACAAGACAAAAGTGACAGAAAGAGATTTAATAGAGGAGTAACTTTAATGAGCGTTTCTGCAACTGAGTGTCAGGGCTTTAAATTAAGTATAATTTGTTTCCAAATCAAAGCTTTAAAAAACATTAAAATTTACCAGAATTAAAAAGAATTTTAAAAGCAATTTATCAGAAATTAACTACATGTAAAACAATTAAAAAAAGCATTTTGTCAAAATTTTGGAACCAAAACAAATTAATTAACCTAATTCCATACATCAAATCTGAAACCCAAAATGTTTTTTTGTAACAATACCCTAGTCATAAAAAAACGGTGTTCTACTACTATCAAAACTAAGATCAAATAAAAAAAAATGGCGATCAAAGTCCTTCTAATTCTAATAGCAAAATGGCGTCCTAAGTCAAGTAAACAGCTCGTTTGTAGGTTATGTAGTAACATTGACAGTCGGCGCGGGAGTTGTATAACGTTCGCCTTGGCCGCGCCTGCGCGCAAGGACTCTGCGCCATTCTAATTTAGAATTACGTTCGAGGGCGCGCACTTGAACTTTAAACGTGGTTTTTGAAATTTCTAAGATAGGACAGTTTGGTTTCTGGGTTTTAATAACATTTTGGGACACATTTAGAAAATAAATGTTATTAGGTTTTTGTGGTTAAATCTGTTCAAAAAGTTTATTCTTATCAATCATTTTTACATAATGAAATAATTTTTTGGTACTTAGTAAAACCACTATCTATTCTACGGGTTGATATCTATTGTCAACCGCATTTACTACGATAAAAAACCGTGTGACAGACGGATAGACGGACACCGAAATGCTTCCATAAGTTTTCCAAGTGAGTTGTGAGTGGAACACAAATAAACATAATAACGTTTTAAAAAAATTGGGTTACCAGTGCATTTTTAAAGTGCAACAATATCTCATTTCCTTTGGCCTCATTGATTGTAATAAAAATGTAATTTTTTAACAATTTAATCAGTTGATAATGAGGTTGTATGTTTTAAAATAAATTTGTCATATAAATTTACATGTTCTTTAACTTAATCAAAAGTTTTAAAGCAATGTTGTCTACTTATTACTAATTTGTAATCACAGTACAAAAGTTTCAGAATAATATTCCAAATCACGTTCTAAATTTAATTCTGAATATTCAAAGTCATAAGTAGTCATAACATAATTAAGTAAGATTAATGAAATTAAAAATAGAAAATAAAAATAGTTTTTGCTTCCAAAAAGTTCCGACGGTAATATTTTAGCCTACGGTCCGTAAAGTTCGCTGCATAACTAATAGGCGCTTTTAAAAAACGCTTAATTCCATTTTTGGTAATTAAATTTAGGAAAATTTATTTATTCTGAAGATTGTCTATAATACTTGAGTAGATTTATTCCGTTTTAATAAGTTTTTAATTAGTTTCATTGACTCTTCGTTAAGTTCTTATCAAACAACTAAAAGTTGTCAAATTTTTTGTTAAAATTTACTAAAAACTATACGAAAAGTAGTTGTTAAATAGAAAATTAGATGCCTAAAGCATTTTCTAATCCGTCATTGGCCTTCGATCAAAATATAGGTTGCAATTTATTAACGCACACACGTGGAGACCACGCACACTGACGCAAGGTTGCGATGCAAAACGTCGTAGTCATAGAAAAAGAGTGGGACAGACAATGTAGTTAAGGTGGGGCGTTATGGAGGGGGAGATTCGCAAGAAAAACACAAAAAATGTGCGTGAACCCTACGCACACATGCGTGACGTCCGTTGACACATTATGCATTGCACGCACACATTCACACGTCAAGTCAAGGAGAGCGAAGATTAAGGGCGCTTTTTTATTTTTAAATTACTGTTCTTTGTTTAAAATTTGTTACTTACATGCGTCAGAGGGGGCCTGATCTTCTTCGGTCCAGTTTGACACTTCGGTGGTAATTTTGTAAAAAAAAGAAAAAGTTCCAATTTCGAATCGGTGTCACTTTGTCGAGTGATGACTCCAAATCCTTTCAGCCGTATTTCAGAGCGATGTCACTGTCACAAACAATATCGCAACACATCACGAAAGTCACTACACAAAAATATTCTTTTTTTACTTATTATGTTTTTGTTAACTTCTTTGCTTTAGTTGCTAAATAAAAAATATAGTTCGGGTCCTAAGTTTCCATGTGATATGTTTACTCGCACTTAAAAACGAGGGGAATTTCGGAAAAACTCACTGAATCCCAAAAATATTTCTCTTATCATCGAAACCACTACGCGAATGATATGAATATAATTTATTTTTAATAAAATATAGTCTGTGGTCTAAAATAGTTTTTTTTTAATTTGGATTCCTGTTTTTTTGGAGGTTTTTAGCGGTTTTATTACGCGTGTTGTGGTCCTTCGGTGTTAAGGGAGCGGGAATGCGACTCTCTGCCGATTGTGCATAGGCGGGACTGCACCGGCACTGACGGCGCAAACTGTACTAGACGGCGTGCGTACTTAGCCATTACCTTGTATTTACTGCGACCAAGAACGACGAATTGACCATTCTTGATACTTTCAGAGCAAAGAAAATTGGGGAAAAATTCAATTTTCCGCAGCAAATCTTTGGGTTTTGGGTCTTTAAACTAATGGATTCTTGCAACTTTTAAAGTTGACAAATTTTGGACAGGTTTTAGTCAGAAGTTTCGGTTTTATTTCGACTAAATCGACGTAAATTCGATGAAATTGCTCTATACAAACAAAATATTTATGAATAATAGCATGGTAATAGCTAACTTATGTACCTACCTAATACCGACTGCTCTCAAACGGTGAAGGCGAAAATTGCGAGGAAACCTGTAATAAGCTGAAGAAGAAATTCCGATGCGTACCTATGTGAAGTCTACCATTCCGCATTGGGAAAACCTCGTGGACTAAACGCACGTGTTGACCCAGTCTGATGATGAATGAATAATACCTAGCATCCAAACGTTGACATTCCATCCGTAACTTTGAATAAGCCAAATATGAATTATTGAACCTTGATTACTATCAACCTTTACATACCTAGTAGTTTCGAGCAAGTGATGATTTGATTGCACGAAAAAAGTTAGTTATAGGGCACAAAGTTTTTGTCACTTTTCTTCACATCATATATTACTAAGTAACACAGTACAAAGTACCTACTTTATCTGTATGTGAGTTGGTTAACGTTTCAAAAATACAAGATTTTGTAACAAACGATAATATCAATAGTATCTCATTTTATAGGCAAATCAAATGCTACAACAAACGAATTCCAAAAGTCCATATTTAAAAAATAGTCACTCGAGTATTCGAAAGTATCAAGATGACTGCAGTCGCGCTATATTCACTACTACATGCAAGGAATGCAATGTCGTTCACATAAAACTGCTTCAGTGTGAGTGCCCGAGCTTGTATGAACCTTGCATTTCAGTTTTACTTACTTATCTTACCCTTTGTATTTGACAAACGACCTCTCATTTTAGCCGCATAATATTTTTCATTTGAATTTTAAAGTTTCCTAAATTTCGAAATTCGAAAATAGAACGCAAACTTCATTTTTTTCGATAGACTTTTTTTATCTGTGTGCAGTTTTTATAGTTTTTTTTCGAGCGTGTGGGTGCGTTCGATTGTATACGGCGCGTATCTGTGTGTAAAGTGCATTCGGGAAATGCATTTGTGTGAGTAGTTCTTGTAAGAAATGGTTCGGTGAAAAATTTTGTTCATTCCAAAGAGATGGCGCTGTTTCTATGATGTACTAGCTACTGCTACTATCAAAAATTAGTCTGCGTGTAATCGTGACTTCTATCCCTTTGAATTAAGTTTCAAAGTTGAATGCTTTAAACTTTTTAGGTTACAGTATCATACTTCCTAGAACAATAATGACGTAAGTGTATCATAATTATTTTAATATAGATAATAATCTACTTGAGATTGTGAAATGAAGGTTATAATTATTTTATCTAAATTATCTTCTAATTGCTGTTGTTTCACTTAGGTGCTTAGATAAAATTGTTTGTCACTTTAAAACTGTTAGGAACGAAAATTAATTTTCACTGAGTTCAATTAAGGTTATATTTTGCATGTTTATAGATGTTTGGTGCAACTTTTGGCCTCTATTTATTTATTACTTAGCAGTTGCCCGCGACTTCGTCTGCGTTTACCTACCTACTTTAAGAAAGAGTGTCCTACGTACGTATTCTATCTGCGACCAAATTTCACCAAAATCCGTTCATCTGTTTACCACACACGGGCCACAAGCCCCGGCAAAACAATCAGATTCAGGGGCTCTACCACGGACCTGAAAAAAAGACGGACGTAATCTCGTCTAATCACGAGTGAAGCACCCATTTCTTTTGTGTGCGTGCTGACGAACTGTCACGTGGTACATAATGGTGGCAGGTTGTAGGACCTGCGCCTACTGCTGGTGCATCTGTGTGAGTGTAGGTTCCTTGTAGAACAAACGAAAATGTAGGACCTTTCATGCTTCACATCTTTTTAGTGTCACATTCCGTCCGTCTTTTTTCGGGTCCGTGATACTCGTACCACTAGTTTATAATTACTAATATAACTTTATACACACACGAATACAAATGGATGCTTCACTTGTGATTAGACGAGATTACGTCCGTCTTTTACGTAAGTCCGTGAGTGGTATATGTTATTGTGTGGTGGTACGGAACCCTCAGTGTCAGATTACAACTCTCACTTAACCGGTCCTTTCTTAATTTTTATATTTGCGACCGTATTGGACAGAAATAATTTGCGGTAAGACAGGAAGTACAAAATTAGACGACTAAAAAAATCTGGGTAGAACCCAAACCAATACGTAATGGTTGAACATCCTGTAGGTAACATGAGAACAGTAGATAATTACAGCGATAAAGTGTCAAATGCATCATTGTCTGTCTGTCGTTCCGTCGACATGCGATATCTCAAAATTGGTCGCGATTCTTGTGAATTTCGATGTTTGTGTTGAGCCGAAACTTTGATAGCTCGAGTTCAGTGTAACATCATCATCATCAGCCTACCTATAAGCATTCCACTGGCAAAGGCCTCCTTTCCCTAATAAGCATCAAGAGACATTATATTATAGATACAGGAGTTTAATTAGCGTAGAACCTATCTACTATCGTACCATTCGAAAAAAAAGTATATAATTATTTGGGCCTAAACTACTGAGACAAAAATAGTCTGAAAAGATCGGCCTCAAATTAATGAGACACTAAAAATAGTAAACAGTTCGGTTCTGAACTACTGAGACACAAATAGTAAAAAGTTCCGTTCTGAACTACTGAGACACAAATAGTAAAAAGTTCCGTTCTGAACTACTGAGACACAAATAGTTAAAAGTTCGGTTCTGAACCACTAAAACACAAATAGTAAAAACTTCGGTTTTGAACTACTGAGACACAAATAGTAAAAAGTTCAGTTCTGAACTACTGAGACAAAAATAGGGTCACGGTACCAAATAGTCCAAGTCTCATTGAGTCCAACCGTGAAAAACAATGAAACTTTAATTCTGTCCAAGTGCAATTTGGTCCAAAAAATAGTAAAAAGTTCGGTTCAGAACTACTGAGACTAAAATAGTAAAAAGTTCGGTTCTGAACTACTGAGACACAAATAGTAAAAAGTTTGGTTCTGAACTACTGAGACAAAAATAGAAAAAGTTCGGTCCTGAACTACTGAAACACAAATAGTCTCAAAAGATCGGTCCCGAACTACTAAGACAAAAATAGTCTTAAAAGATCGGTCCTGAACTACTGAGACAAAAATAGTCAAAAGTTCGCTCCCGAACTACTGAGACTAAAATAGTCTCTTGTCTCAAAAGATATCAAATTAAAAAGAAGAAAAAGAAAGAAACCTTCTTAGCGAGGAACTGAAGTGAGGTGACGCGTCTTACCGAAGACGCGTGTAAAAAATAACAGTTCCTGTATGGTGGGTACCTCTTACTTTATTGAGGTAGAGGCGTGACTTTATAGAAATACTATCATTCAAAAACAGTGTCAATCGATACACATGCCACCGAAACCTACAAGTACAAGTAGATGTAAACACAGAAGCCCACTTGCATCCACGTCGGTTAATTAAAACAATAAGTTTGCGAGATACCATCGCGCCGCGAATCAACATGCGAGTGAAGGCCGCTCCACATTCCTGCTAATGTCACCGCTGTGGGCCCTAACCTAAACCTAACCTAACCTCTGGAGACCACAAATACCGGGCGAGTATGTTGTTTAAGATTAGATTAACACACCGAGGGCAGGAAAGTAAGAAAGGTCTCAGATCTCATGTAATTGTTGTGTCAACAAATGTGATCTGAGGCTTTTTTATTTACTGCCCGAGGTTAGTATACTATTTTTCTCCTCGACAGAGGTGGAAAGCGGCAACTTCGTTTAGCGCAGCGGGACGAATATTGACGCTTTCCGTCTGCAGGGGAGAAATAATTCCTAAACAGATCAGTGTATTTTCAGCATTTAACTAGCGCGCCGATGTAACACCACGAAAGTTTTTTTTTATTCACGCCAAAGGAGTATAGCTTTTGTCGTGCGTACATATATAATAAGTTAGATTATAGTACATTACCTACTGCAGCGGCCAACAAAAGATTCATTGATGGACGAACGTGCAAATGTGGGCCGAAGCGAAGCCGAGTCACACATACGTAAGTCCATCAATGCCTAGTTGTGGCCAAGGCTTGCATAGTGCTTTTCTCAAACAATGCGCGGAAATTAAAATCAATCAACTTTTCAAAATCTATGACGAACAACAATAATTTTTCCTGCGTAAGTGCCTAGTAACTTATTATTAATCTATGGTTATTAATCTCTTATTAGTTTGTGAAAGTGTCCATTCGTTTTTTTTTCATTATAAATCTTTCTATTTGCAAACCAGTTCGAAATTTAAATAAAACCATTGCCATGTTTCGGAGTAAAAGATCGTTCCATTTTTAAATAACACGACAGATATGAGTTTACTATGTAATTTTGGCCGCTAAACCACGACAGATATGGATTTTTATACAACTTTTGCCGGCCGCTGCTCGCATAGTACAGCAATTTCGATTTATCTCGAATAAGGATGTCAAAATAATACTCAAATTTCCAAGCATGTTTTAGAAAATACAGTTTTTAAGTATCCTATACTACAGTATAAGAAAGAGTATCCCGTACTTCCTACCTACACCATCCCACTACTGGGCAAATGCTTCTACTTTACTTTTTACTCTACGTTCCTGTTTTAGGTAACCTCTGTAATCTTAAAGGCATTACATACTTTTTCTCCCCTCCGGACGGAAAGCGTAAATTTTCGACCCGCTGCGCTAAACGGAGTTGCTGCTTTCCACCTCCGTCGAGGAGAAACATAGTATACTAACCTAGGGCTGAAAGCCTCAGATCACAAGAGAAAGTTAGAAGATTTCAAAAACAATCCCTGAGATTAGGGATAGATATACTCCCACAAACTATTTGACACTGGCGGAAATGCAGTGTTATAGTAGATTACACACCAAGGTCAGGAAAGCAAGAAAGGTCTCAGATCTCATGTAATTGACAACATTTCATTTTAAGAAAGGTACCAAAATAAGAAAACCATTTGGAGATTATGTGATTCAAAGCTTATATCAAAATTATAAGATTGTTCTATCCATTATTTCTCGAGTTATTTGAAAAATACTGAAAAATATAATATAGGTTGAATGATATTTTATTCCTTTGCCTGCTTGGCTTTTCTATTGTATTTGACAGTTTTTATTTTTAATGTCATTGAGGCCAAGGTATCTTGGCCATAAATCCTACGATTTTCAGAAAATTCAAAGCAAATAAAAAATTGAAACATCAGTCAAAAATTAAATCGAAAAAATACGTATCTCTTATTTTTTTACCTATTTTTATATTTTTCATTAAAAACTGGAGGTTAAAAAAATTAAATGTTGTCAATTGTTGACCGAGGCGAAGCCGAGGTCGAGGACGTGTCAAATAGTTTGTGGGAGTATATCTATCCCCAATCTCAGGGATTGTTTTTGAAATCTTCCATCTCTTCTCCAGTTAAAATCCTATGAGTCTCCATTTAAAAAGTAGGTTTCAGCAAAGGTTTGAATATTCCGGGAAGTAAGAATACGATCATGAGTTTATTTATAGGTACTTACGTAATCTCTAGAGGTTATACATCTGATTGGTGACCGTGAACTGGACGGGTGTAAACAGGGCAGTGCATCTGTGGCCAGTGTTCCAAATTACTGTCATTCGTTGCAATATTTTGATATGTAAGTGCGTAGTATCGTACAATGAATCAACAAGCAAACTAAGGTCGTGCTGTGTTCTTATTAATGTCATCGCAGTTGATCTAGATGTACTTCACCCAATCTCTAAATAGAATATACAGGCTGTAAGGAAAATTAGCATTAAGCTATAAACTACATACTCTACCCATCAAACTGAACAACTTTTACTATGGGAGCAAATCAATCAATCAATCAATCAAATATACTGAACAAAATAATAATAATAAAAAAAAATCTAATCTGCAAATCTGTCAGAACAAAAAAAAATCAGCTGTTCCATACTAAACTGCAATACCAACTTGATGCAAACGAATGGGGCAGCAGATTTTTTTTCTTCTGACGGGTTCGCTCCCATATTAAAAGTTGTTCAGTTTGATGGGTAGAGTATGTGGTTTAAAGGTTAATGATACTTTTTCTTAAACCCTGTATAAAAAAAAGTTGGTAGCTTTTTCTATCTGTCTATTTGTGCGCTCAATTCTTTTAAAACACAGATTTAAAAACGATTGTCATTTTTTGTTAGTAGCACAAGTTAGTTAGTAGTTTTGTTTGTTACAACTATGTTAGTATAATAACGTTAGTAATTACAAGAATTATATCGATCAATTTACCACTCCACACCTCTTACATTTATAAATCGATAAATCGACCGAGGATAACTGTGTCCATCCAATCAGCGATAAGTTGATGCGATTTTTGCCATTAGTTAGAGAATTGATTCCGAAAGATTTATGTGTAGGTATAACATTAAAATGCCGACCGGGCAAAGACGGGGAAGGTCACTAGTCACACCAAAATTACAATAATTGGTAATGTAATGTAATAAAATTATTTATATGTAGAATATATTAGTAAGCGACGTCACACAATATTAATTACCATAATTAGCAAACATCAGCATCATCATCAGCCTATATACGTCCCACTGCAGGGCACAGGCCTATTTGGAGGGTGTATGGGTGTTAGTCCACCACGCGTGCCCAATGCGGATTGGTAGACTTCACATACGAATCGGAATTTTTCTTCAGCGTATGGAGGTTTTCTCACAATGTTTTCCTTCACCGTTTGAGAGCAGTCGGTATTACGTAGTACATAAGTTAGAAAAACTCATTGGTACATGGTATGTGGACCACATGATTGAGAGTCCATACCTCTCCGCAACGCGCCACCGAGCTCTCTAAATTAGTAATGTAATGTTTTAAATAATTTATGTTTAGAAATGATAACTGTTCAGAAATTAATCTTTAAAAATGTGCTGTCTCCGTTCTTATTATTTGAAATTCTAGGCTAATGTTTTAAATAATTTATGTTTAGAAATGATAACTGTTCAGAAATTAATCTTTAAAAATGTGCTGTCTCCGTTCTTATTATTTGAAATTCTAGGCTACATAAAATGCTGGATGTATTTAACTTATGTTAACTGTGTTGCAGACTTGATTACACAGCTGTCTGATAAAAACCTATAATGGCCATGAACCGAATGTGTCGTACAAAATGCAGTTCAGTGCATTTAACAAAGCCTGCTTATGTTCCACGCGGTTTGAGAGAGTCACTGACCTACGACAACAAAAAGCGATAAGCGAATGGATGAGAAGACCTGAGGAGAGAGTTCTGTGCCACGATATCTTTAAAGAACTTGCTGTTACTCGCGAATTCTTGTACGTGAAATTTTGATACTAAGTGCGTTAACACACGATGACGCATTGACGCAGTGGCAGACGTCAGTCTGTCATTTGTGAAGCAAGGATTGTTTGAAAACGCACGTCGAAGCACATACGGTGACGCACCGGGTGTGGTTCTATGGACTGACATCTACCGCTCCGTCAGTCCGTCATTGTGTTTGAACGCACTTATCCTTTCGCAGAGATTAAACTGTAACATTCTCTATGCAACATTTCATCAACATAGTACAACACTTTAGCGCAAACAACAATAAATTAAAAAACCGACTTCAAAACTAAATAAGTAAAAAATAATATTGCAGTCGATGACTTTTCAAATCTAAGACACACATACAATTTTGCATTTATGATTATTAGTATTTTATACTGGGCGATTTTTCAGGGGTGTTTCAGACCTGAACTGAACTGAACTACTACATGGGAGCAAACCTAAAATCGCAATCCTTTAAAAAGTTGTTTGTCGGGTAGGCATTGCAGTATAGTATGGACAGCGCCTTTTATAATATATAGCACAGGTAAAATAAAAACTTTTTTTGCTATAGGTTGTTGTTAGAAAAATAATTTTCGAAATTCAGTCTCTAAAAATAATAATAATACCAGTATGTAAAGCAGCAACCTAAACAAGAGTGTTCATGTAGGATCGAGTTACGCGACCTCAGTAACTTTCGACTCATATGTTTGGAACTATTCACGTTTATTGGCACACTCTGATATTCATTGTTGTTGTTTTTATTATTCACCACGACAGGCAATGGAACACAACCATAAAGCCTTGTTTTTATTTAAATAATATCCTAAACTAGGTTTAGGGCCTTATAAAATAACCTAGAAATATATAGGGTCCAACTTTATATGCTGACACTTTTTTAAGAGGATGATCTGACCGTCAAACTGAACAACTTTCTATATGGGACCAACATCAAAATCGCGAAAAAAAATCAGCTCTTCCATAAAAAACTGCAAACCTACTCGAGCCAAATGTATGGGACAGCAGATTTTTTTTCCGCGATTTCGATGTTGGTCCCATAGAGAAAGTTGTTCAGTTTTATGGTCTGAACGTCCCCTTAAAAAAGAGTCAGCATTTATTAAGTTGGACCCTGTACAGGGTGTTTCATAAGTAAAAATAAATGTTTAAAACTCTTAACTCTTTATTGTTTAGACCGTCAAACTGAACAATTTTCTCTATGGGACCAACACCGAAATCGCAAAAAAAAAAATTTATTGTCCCATACATATTTTAGCTCTAGTCGATTTGTAGAGTATGGAACATAATTTTTTCTTTTTCGCGATTTCGATATTGGTCCCATAGTGAAAGTTGTTCAGTTTGATGGTCTATACCATCCTTAAAGGTTTATTTGTATTTTTGTAACACCTTTTATAATCTTGATGCCTTTTTGTAGAGTTGGCACATAAAAGAGAAGATTGGAGAAAGAGGACAATACCCAGCTTTGGAATACTAAATAAGGGTTGATAGATCGTTGATAACCGCCATTTGTAAGTTATGGCCATACCTTCATCTTTATTTTCATTTTTTTTTTCGCAGTTAAAATGTACAGTTTCAATGCTAGGATCAATTTAAGATTTAAATGTAAATCTTTGAGAGGTTGTAATTTTAAAACTATAGAAAATCCAACAAACCACAGGCACATAGATTAGTTTCTAGATTGTGTGTCAAAAAATTAATTGACTTTAATTAGTTACATCCAAAATATAATTTAACTCAATTAATCGATCTCGATTGATCGATATTTTTTTCTCAATTGTAATTTATTTTTTAATTTGTTCTTTTTGAAATACTGTGATGTCAATGTGCAATACCTATCCTTTGTTGTATATGAACTAAATGTACCTAAGTTAAAGTGCTCATTGAACTTCGGTGTATGGAGCGCGCTAAAGCCTCGTATCTAGGTACTAGGAAACAATTGACGCGCAACACTTGACGTTCAACATGTTCGGCAACGTTTACTCTAGGAAATCTACGGATTTTTGTATGGAGTAGGTTGCATTAATTGCACTTTAGGGGATTCTTTTGGAACATAATAGATACATACCTGAAAAACATAAATTCTTAATAATCCCCGATTTTTTATTGTGTATTATTGAATAATTAAGACATTTACAAAACATGAAATTTAGGTATAAACAAAAAATGGAAAACTGGTGATTTTGTACAGGACGGCTTCGCTCAATACGATTTTCTTATCAAAATAATAATCCCCTATACATATATTTAATATTTTGTAAGTATTCAAAAATTATAACCTCAAAACTTAATTATTTACTGTTCGTTTGTACACATTAAATTTTCCTTGTGATAATTAACTGTCTCTTTTGCTGGTATTCTGGAAGAAATATCTATAGAAATAAGCTTGCTCTTTGTACATTATATAGATTTTTAGGTATTTCTCAGGGTCCTGAGCCTGTATAACCTCGAAATCTCTAAAAAAATGTGTTAACTAATACAGATATACGTTCAAACACAATTTACTAAAGTGTCTTTAATGCAATCTCAAACCTTATTTTCCCCCGACTAGTTGTAAAACAACGCGCGACGTTGCTTTTTTTAAAGTTTCTTCTTTTTGCAAAAGAAGCAACGTCGCGCGTTGTTTTGCAACGTGTTGCCGAAAATGTTGTGCGTAAATTTTTGCCTAGTCGATACGAGGCTTAACGACTCTATATCCTTTTGAGTCCAAAACCTAATTATGTGAATAGTAGATTACACACCGAGGACAGGAAAGTAAGAAAGGTCTCAGATCCGAGCTCAACAAACATGTGATCTGAGGCTTTCTTATTTACTGTTCGAGGTTAGTATACTATTTTTCTCCTCGACTGAGGTGGAAAGCGGCAACTTCGTTTAGCACAGCGAGACGAAAATTGACGCTTTCCGTCCTGAGGGGAGATTTTTTTTTTAAATTCTACTTTTTGCGATTACTCTTGCAAATTCACAAAGAGACACATATAATTTCTAATTCGCACTCTGTTATCAAAGTAATAAGATGGATAGATATGAATTATACTTAACTTAGTACAACAATTATCCAATTAAGTACGTTCAAGTACAATGCAAGTATAATAATATTAATAAATTACTTGTGATGCGAACACGGCGTTCCTTTCCGCGTTTTTGTTACAAATCGCCTCTTTTTTGTAGAATTAGCTTTGATGGATGAGACATTAAAGTCATGGGTGGAGTTTATGATGAAAAGTAAGGCAGAACAATTATTGTCTGGTACTTAAATAATTGCGCTCGTTGGCGTAGTGGAGCTTCGGTTCAGGTCCGGTCAGTCTTTGGATGGGTGACCGTTTAGTGGTATTTCATCTCGAGCGTTTTGCTTCGGAAGGCACGTTAAGCAGTTGGTCTCGGATAGTTCCGTCAGATGGCGTTATTACTATTCGTTAAGCCAGGTCAGAGGCCTATTAAGGCAGCTTGAAAATTCTCTAACAGCAAGTTGACCACTAACTTGCCTCTACCAACAGGCACTGGGCCCGCGTGGTTGAGTATGGCCCACTCCCTCTCACCCTTATTCGTGAGAGGAGGCCTTTGCCCTTCAGTGGGATTCTACAGGCTATAACTTACTCCATATAATTCGGTCACGTAGCCATTTAGGTTTTTAATAAAACTAGTTTGTTTATAAAAAAATCGACCACATTTTATGTTTAAACATTTTTTTGACTTAATTCAACCAAATTGTCTCTTGTCTATTCCAGCACACCTAATTCTTTTTAAAACAAAGCAGTTGTAACTAGAAAATAAGCGCAATCTGCCAAGTAGCCGGCAATTACATAATAATTGTCTGCCACTAACATTTTCCTGTCAGAATACGCCAATTAGAGTTGGTCAATTGTTTTTAATTTTCTGTTAAACACTTTTCAGGGATTTGTTGCTTCTCATAACGCATAGATGGCGTTGCTAGTACAGTTCTCTACAATTATAGTGCCTACTGAAAATTGAGCCGTACCTAATTTGGGTAGTAGTGTATCGTGAACTAAAAAGAGACCGGATGTAAGTGACTTATCCATTTTAATGTCACAAAATTAAAGCCTGACCAGAAATATAAAAAGCCTCGCCATGTTGCGGAAAATTATTGGAACTAATTTTTGTACTTGGAACACTGTCATTAAAGGCTAATGTCGATTGCAGCGCCCCCAATCCAGGTTTTTTATATTTGTGGTCAGGCTATACATATCCGCCCTTTCGTACTAGTTTGTTTTAATGCTATTATGTAGTAGCCATTTTGTGACGAATATGGTTTTCATTTTCTTTGCCATATTTTTGACACAAATAGTACGAAAGAGATATATGGAGCTAAAATGAGTGGATGTGTCGGCAGAGGGCGCCCTCGTAGGACGTATTCTGATCAAATCAATTGCGTCCTACAAAAAGGGGAGGTGCGGAGTACTCGAAACCGACGGGCATGTATGAAGAGATGTATGGATGTGAATGAGGCATAAAATGTATGTAAGGATCGTAGTAGATGGCGCGCTCTGGTCTCTGCCTACCCCTTTGGGAAAGAGGCGTGACGTTATAGATAGATAGATATAGTTATGTCTACATAGCATCATTTATTTTGAGTCGAGTAGTTACCTAGCAATTGACGTTTTCTATGGAAAATTCATAACTTAATAGCGATTTATAAATGCTTCAAGGAACAACCAATTTGGAAATCAAAACAATGACTGCATGGCCATAGGCCTACTTCCATACTAAAATCTTCAAACCCTTCCTCTTAGTCGACTCATACAAATCAAATAGATCTTATATATCACAGGAGCTAGGTAGGTACTCAAAGCAATCAAATAAAATGAAACCTTGAGAACAAATACTTAAACACTATATCTGTTTACTATTTGAGCTATGGGTGGCCATGAGGTTAAGGTAAACCGGTCACGAATAAGCTGTTTATTACTAGATAGACATTTATCTACCACTTATACAGTACATAATGGACTGTGCTAATCAAAATTATAGTTTTGAAGTGGTTTTAGTTTTTATATTTATTTAAATCCACATCAATTGTAAACAGGATGCAAGGAAAATTATCGTTAACCTTTAAACCACATACTCTACCCATCAAACTGAACAACTTTTACTATGGGGTCAACATCGAAATCACATAAAAATAACAGCTGTCCATGCATTTGTGTCGAATAGGTTAGGTAGGTACTGTATTTTTGTATGGGACAGCAGATTTTTTTTCGCGATTTCAAAGTTGGCTCCAAAGCGAAAGTTGTTCAGCTTGATAAGTAGAATACATGCTGGAGTTATCCGCAGTGATATAAAATTTACCCTGTTTAAACCCAAATGTATACAGGGTGTAAGGAAGAGTTTCATTAACCTCCTCAGGGGTCATTATAGGAAATTAGCGAAAAAAATTTGGACTTTCCATATTAAATGCAATCTACGGATTGAACGTTTGTATGAAAAGAAGACATTTATTTTGCAAATTTCCCTTATAGTCCTTGGGAAATGTTCAGTATCAGTAAATTCACAAATTAAAGTTATGGAACTGTCGACTGTAGAATTCATATGTATATTACGATAACACGTGTAACCGTAAACCGTATTTCATTATTTAACCGTATTTTATAACACAAATTATATTCCGAAGGCTTATCCTGTAGTAGGTACCAAGCGGAACGTTTAAAAAGTGTATTTTTATTATTTTTCGTATCCAAATCGAAGAGTCGCCTGCGAATGACACAAGCCCACGTTTCGGTAACAATCCATGACATGTCAATAGCAGCCTAAATGTCAAATGAAATTTTACGCTTAAATAACGACATATTTTTTTAGGAAAAGTACAGTTTGTTATAGGTAGGTAATAGGTTAACAAATAGACTTTTAGCTGGTTTTCATTAAAAAGGTTTAATTTTTTTTTACATAAGACAATGGGTTAAATTTAAAACAAAAAAGCTAACTAGAACAAAAACTCTCTCGGCAGACGCCATGACACTTTTTTTGTCATCGACCTAAGATGGCGCGTGACGCAGGAAGCCTTCTAAAACAAAAGAAGTCAGATCGACCGCCCCACCCACCCCAGTCGATACGCAAAACGATCTATTTAAAAATTTGAACCGAAAAAAAGAACACGCCTTGAGCATGCTTTAAAAAAGTTACACACATTATAAAAAACGAACCATGCTTAACTATTTCGAAATAAAAGTTTTAAACACGAAAGCGAAAAACAAATTACAAATCGCACCACTAAAACTGGTGCGCTCGAATCTCAAACAATAAAAAAACTAAACCCAAATCAACACAGACACTAACCGACTGAATCAACAAACGAGAGAATCCCGAATTTATCCCGTTCCCGGGAACACGTACAAAACGCAACATAATCCCGCAGAAGCGGGCATGCAAAGTCGTATAACAGGTCCTATAACAGTGCCACATTTACCGTGAAAGGCATCAGGCAGCCACTTGTTGCTTCGGGCCAACTTCCCAGTGTCGCCGGCCAACTTCGGATATTCTGACTTCGCCCAATTATTTGCCGCACGCAGTGTACTCCCAACCGACAATTTAACCGAATTTCGTGATTAGATTTTGCGGAAATTAATCGTTGCTTTATTTTTTATTTTAAATCCAATTTTACACAAAAATCTAAAACAGTTTTTCTACACGCACTAAGCTGAACTTTCTTAACTATAAACTTTCAACAGGAACTGTTTAATTAGACAACTGTCCTTTTTTACGCAAATTTAAAAAACTAGGTTCTCTATTAATACGTATAAAAATCTACAAAGCACCTAGTTAAGTCAATTCTCACTGCACATCACTACGTCTTAAACTCAAGACACGAAATAGCACTTATAAGAAAATCGGAAATTAGACAACTTCAAACCGCATATTAAGGGTTAAAACTATCAAAATTTTCAAGCGAAAGGTTCAGTTTGATGAATTTGGAATTTTGATGTAATTTTTTGGGGTTTTTCGGTGGTTTTACGAAGGTTATTAGGTTTTGTATTTAGCCTCTGTACGGAGAGAAGTTGCATCAGTGCACGCCGGTGCCTTTGCAACAGGTTGTTTGGCTGAGCGTCGGCACGGCGCATGCGCGCTGCCGACGACCGATGCACTCCTCCACAGTGGTGCACGATATTTGTCAACTAACATTTGGATAAAATTATTTTGGTCCACGAAAAAGTTCCAAGCGAAAATGTTGTTTAGTTATGGAGTAATCCTGTTGCTTATTGCGTTTTATAAAGAACTAACATTATGCACCGGCTTCGCATGGATACACAAAGCTTCCTTGGGAATCAATCTATCTATTAGTGAAAACTCTATCTAAATCCCTACAGTAGTTTCTGAAATATACAAAGAGACATGACGACAGACAAACGCGGCAAGTGACTTTATATTATTGTAATGAGAGATATAGGGTTGATACAGCGTAGTTCTTTTGTTAATACAGAAGATAATTTCATTTTTGGTCACTAAAAAAATACTTTTTTTAAGAAAGTTCACTTTGTAGCACAATTCCGTAGCACGTCGTAGCACTGCTACGAAGTACCTCGTAGTAACTTTTTTGTTGTTTCAAAATATTGTACCGGGTCCTTCCTGATATTTAAGGGGATAATCAGACCATCAAAATTCAAATTGAACAACTTTCTCTATGGGAATATCATCGAATTCGTGAAAAAATAAACTGTTATACACATAAACTTCTTTAGTGTCCCAGTCTGATAAGAGTGATAATTATATTCCATGTGGAAAAAAACCCTCCATAAATAATAAATAAAAAAAACGTACTGTATGGAACAGCTGATTTCTTTTTCGCGATATCAATGTTGGTCCCATAGTGAAATTGTTCAGTTTTTGATAGTCTGAAGCAAGGTATGTAACGCATTTAAGGTTCCACCCTGTGTAAAAATGCAAATGCAAGTGGGTGGAAGTGGGACCACAGTGCAGCGCCCGGCTGCAACGTTCTTGGGCTCTATATCCGCGAGTAGAATTAGCTGCAACGCGATCCGATGCCTTTATCTCTCAGATGTGCCCAATTTTTATCACTATCGGTTTAGCAGACATTCAAATTAATTTGATAACTAAATAATTGCAATAATTTTAGGATACTTTTGGTAGCAAATGGGACTCAAACTTGGGACCTGCCTATTTGAAGCAATATTTGAAAGATCGAAAAATCTAAACGACGTGATCTAATATACAATTTGAGATAGAATAATCTTTGAACGTATGTTTGGTCGTCAGTTCAAAAATAATAAAGTTATTTAAGTAATTCTTCACTCGATTTTCCTATCTGTTTACTCTCTGTAGCATAGCATAGCATATGCTTACGACTATATTCCCCGAGGGGGTAGTCAGAGATATTCTGAAACGTTAGAACATCCACGTTTCACCAGTAGTACCGAAACATTGTCCAGTGTGACGGGGGGTGATCCCGTTGCCACTTATACTGGCCAGTAGGTACAATACATGCCTCTAAATTGAAGCTTGCGGTTTCCATACAATGTTTTCCTTCACCGAAAAGCCAGTGGTGCTACTCTTTGTTAAGTATGTAAAATAAAGTATAGTATAGCTTCTTCCCGCTCACACACGTACAACTTTACTAGTAACAACTTTGCAGCATACAGTTATATACCAATGCTCACATGCCATCAGTATAGCTATTTAGTATACATTATGTAGTTAAACTAACTAGAGGCAAACCTTTAAACCCGAACTCTACCCATCAAACAGAACAACTTTTACAAAAATCTGCTGTTCCATGCTGAACTGAAATGCCTACATACAGCAGATATTTTGTTGTTCCTGACAGGTTTGCTCCCATTAGTAAAAGTTGTTCAGGTTGATGGGTAGATTTAGTTAGTTTACATACTGTAGTAGTTATGTTTTAATTATTTATTGCCTATTTATATTTATAGTTACTAGTTAATAAGACTTTAATATAATAAATTTAATTTAATGTAATAGAAGATCTCTTTTTTTATGTTAAGTTCGGCTGTCACAATAATAAAAGTGGTTGTTGGTCTGACCAACTACCGTATACTGATGCCACAGACCATTTTGTCTTAAATATGTGATTTTTTTGTGTTTTTTATGTATTTGGACTGTGTATAATATATTGTTTTTGTCATGTGTTCTTCTTAAGACAAATAAACTAATTCAATTCAATTCTATTTCAGATTATGATCATTTACAAGATCGATAACGAATTGGGACTGCACAATTTTACAAAATATTTTATTTCTGAGATCATCATGTCACATGACGCCTTAGTTACTCGGGCCAAATATAGGGTCCTTCTTAATATGCTGACACTTCTTTAAGGGGATGATCAGACCACCAAACTGAACAACTTTCTCTATTGGACCAACATCGAAATCGCGAAAAAAAATCAACTGTCTCATACTAAACTGCAAACCTACTCGTGCCAAATGTATGGGACAGCTGTTTTTTTTCGCGATTTCGATGTTAGTCACATAGAGAAAGTTGTTCAGTTTGACGATCTGATCATCCCCTTAAAAAAGTGTCAGCGTATTACAAAGGACCCTGTATAAAAGTTGTATGAAAATTGACACTGCTCCGAAATTTTCGAACACCTTGTCTGCTATAAACTATCCGATGGCGACTATAGCAGTTTAATGTACAAAAAAGCCCCAACAATTTGTATAAAAGTAAAGCTGAAAAAAGAGTAACAGTTTAAAAAAAATGTCCGTAACAAAAAGGGGATTTAAGTCTATTGAGTTATTTTATTCGTTGTAGGCCATATTTGTTTCGGAGTTTATTGGATTACAATGCACGTGGATGGACGGACGATTTAAAAACCTGTTGCTTTAATATCAAGATTGATTTTTTAACTGTTCATCCAAGTTTTTCTTCCGATATCACATCTGAAAGATTAGATTTGCCGTCATTTGATTCATTATTGTGCAAAAAAACAACATTATTATGAAAAATTGCAGTAAGTAGAAGCGTTGCATACAAACGAAGTTTCGTCCTTTTTCAATATTAACCAATTATTATTAAAGTAAAACAATGTTTAATACAATCTACATCAGTCAATGTCATGATTGTTGTTTATTTTGACCATGGCCATGTCATGATTTTTGTTTTTACTAACTTTGGAAAACACGTCAAATACACAGAATTTTTTTTTTTTAGGTTCACAAGCTCGGAAAGAATCTGTTTATCATTCGACATCTGAGTGCAAAAGTGCATTTTATCCGCTAGCGTGGAAAGAGTTTTTAAAATTCGAATCAACGTTTTTCTCGCCGTTGTGATGTGAGGTGAAAAGTGTGTGTTGCGCTCGGCAGCAAAGTTATTCTGCGTCTCGTACCTTTGAATCCTTCGCTGCGCTCAGGATTCTATTCAAGTACTCGCGCCAAAAAACTACTTTGCAGCCTTGCATAAATAACTATTAATCGAATTAAATCAAATGTTTTGATAATTTTACCAAAAGTTTAGTTATTTATGCAAATGTTTTGTTAATTTTAGTGACTACTGAACTATTATGTAATAGGTACCTAATTAAATTTGGTTTTAAACAAAACTTCAGTAAAATTTTTACATTTTAGTATTCGGTTAAACATTTTTTTCAGTGCAATCAACTTTAAAAGGTGGTTGTAGCAAGGATATTAAGGTAATATCAAAGGTTCAGCAATACTTCAAACGCAAAACAAACGCAAAGTTTTAGACTCCGAAACCCGCACATCAAAGTTTGTGCAATATGCCCTTCCTTATTTGCTACAAAGTTCCGTTTTATCCTAAACTGATGCAATATGGCCGTACTTTGACTGCAGCGAACAAACAAAATGCATACACATGCGTGTCTACATAAACTCACGACGGTACACTTTCGGTGTAGCCAGAAACTTTCATACACCGGATCAACTTTTGAAGCAAGCGAGTATAACTTTTTTACATTTTGGCTTAACAGGGTGTGAGGAAAAGTATCATCGACCTTTAAACCACACATTCTAGCCATCAAACTGAACAACTTTTACTACGGGAGCAAACCGATCAGAGCAAAAAAAATTAATTATAAGAATACCTATGACAAGGTGTAAATAGTAGGTCGTTTTTAAACTCACGACGGTACACTTTCGGTGTAGCCAGAAACTTTCATACACCGGATCAACTTTTGAAGCAAGCGAGTATAACTTTTTTACATTTTGGCTTTACAGGGTGTGAGGAAAAGTATCATCAACCTTTAAACCACACATTCTAGCCATCAAACTGAACAACTTTTACTACGGGAGCAAACCGATCAGAGCAAAAAAATGCATTATAGAATACCTATGACAAGGTTTAAATAGTAGGTCGTTTTGCTTTTAGGTCGATATGATATTAGGTCGTTTTGCTTTTAGGTCGATTTGATAATAGGTCGTTTTGCTTTTAGGACGTTGTGATGCGTAGGACATTTTGCTTATAGGTCATTCCAATACGAACCCGATTCATTATCTTTGGCCTAGACTTCCTTTGAAATAGTTCACCACGCCTTTTAAAGTACAAAGTGTCTAAAATTATCACTATAGAAGACGAATAAAATTATCGTCTACTATCGTCTAGTCGTTCGACTATCAGATGATATTACTTTACTACATCACCATCTAATTTACTAAGTCAGCCACGGATTTTACAACATTATCTAATTCAGTCTGTTAGGTTAGCGAGTAGCGAAGCGACGAGCATGTTAGGATTATGTTGACCACAACGCACGAGACGAGCGAGCGAAGTGAGCGTGCCGCGGCAGTGGTCGGCAAGTGCCAGAACCAGAACCGAATCGCTACTGTTTCCAACCTTTTGAAAGGGTCATGTTATTGTCATTCATAACGTTTGCGGATGACTCATTTATTTTATTCGTCCGTTTATCGGACGACTAGCAACAGCCTTTAAAGTATACTGGTTGGTTGGGATTTGACAAATAAACAGACCTTAGAAAAAGTATATGTCTAGAACACAGACTTAAAAGAAGAACCAGACGTAATGTTATCTAATCATGAGTGAAGCACCCATTTCTTTTTGTGCGTGCTGTCACGCGGTACATAAGGTGACGGGTTGTCGGACCTGTCGCCTAGAGCTAGTGCATCTGTGTGAGTACTGGTTCCAATTTTTTTCGACGCTTTCGTATCTTCGACTGTCAATCTTGACATATTATTATAACGTTATCACTTATCAAAGAAACAGACGTCTCTTAGGGTAACGGGAGTATCTTCAAACTTTTAAACAAGGTATTGGCAACTGTCCATGAACCATACCATGCATTGCTATATTTTAGCACTTTAAATGTTCTATCGATGTCGACAGAGTTGCCCCAAAAGCTTTTGTCAATTCGTTTGTGGTTGCTTGCTAAAAAGGGTTGTCGACCATGTTATGGTTCCATTTTGTATTAAGCTAGGGTTGTTAATTGTAACTCACACACAGTCTACATACATACTTTCTTGTCGCAATTTATATTTATTTAATTAAAGCTGTCAGTATGAAGACCATGTTTCACAATTTTATATAAAGCGGGAGTTGTCACTCATCGTAGATAATTCAATTCAATACAATGTTTGTTTAATGGCATCCGATGTGTTATCACAATTCAGCCAACGTCTCGTTATATGAATATTATACGTAGGAAAATGATCAGTAGTTTTAATTAAGTCTAGAGTGGCAGTTTTGCCAATGTAAGTAGTTTAGAGTCTCAAGACAAAAGAGTTCACAAAATGGCCGACCCGCATGGCCAGAAAAATCACGAGCCGACGCAGACTTCCTCTCGGTAGACCTCTAGCCACGCGAGTCCCCTCATCGTAAATAATGTTTTACTATTTATAGTGAGCCAGGGTTGTCACTCACCGAGTATGTAAACCATATTTTATTATTAGTATTGAGCCAGGGTTGTCACTCACCGAGTATGTAGACCATGTTTTATTATTAATATTGAGCCAGGGTTGTCACTCACCGAGTATGTAGACCATGTTTTATTATTAATATTGAGCCAGGGTTGTCACTCACCGAGTATGTAGACCATGTTTTATTATTAATATTGAGCCAGGGTTGTCACTCACCGAGTAAGTAAACCATGTTTTATTATTAGTATTGAGCCAGGGTTGTCACTCACCGAGTATGTAGACCATGTTTTTGGTCCAGCGCTGGAGCTCCTTGCGTATCGCGCGACGTTCCTGCTGGCAGCGCGCGAACGAGCACTCCGCCATGGCACCCGTACAACCCTGCAACCAAAATGTACACTTTAAATACAAGGGGTTAGGGTAGATTACACACCGAGGGCAGGAAAGTTAGGATGGTCTCTGATCTCATTTAGGCTATCTTATATACTGCCCGAGGTTAGTATAGTTATTTCTCCTCGACGGAGTTGGAAAGCGGGAGCTTCGTTTAGCGCAGCGGGACGAAAATTGACGCGATCCGTCCGAAGAGGGGAAAAAACACATTTACTTTTTCATTAGTATTGTATTAATTTATTGAGACTGAAATCTACAGAATTACCTATACATTTTAAGGGTGTATTAAAATAAGATAATAACTATGCATTTTATACTGGGTGATTTTGTAAACACTTTCCCAATTTTCAGGGGTGATTAAGACTCTTCAGACCATCAAACTGAACAATTATTCCATGGGAGCAAACAAAAGTCTGCTGTTCCATACTAAACTACAATGCCTACTCGAATCAAATGTACGATACAGCTATAGTAGATTACTGGTATGTGGTAGAATCAAAAATGACGTCAGAAAGTTATCTATGTGATATTATTTTGAATAAAAATTCTGACTTTGACTTTGACTTACACACCGAGGGCAGGAAAGAAAGAAAGGTCTCAGATCTCATGTAACAAACATGTGATCTGAGGCTTTCTTATTTACTGTCCGAGGTTAGTATATTCTTTTTCTCCTCGACAGAGGTGGAAAGCGGCAACTTCGTTTAGCGCAGCGGGACGACAATTGACGCTTTCCGTCCGGAGGGGAGAAAAGTATTTTTTTCCGATTTGAGGTTTGCTCCCAAATAGTACAAATTTTTCAGTGTTGTCCAAATTGGGAAGGTATTTAAAAAATCACATTACACACAGTCATCATAAATTATTAACAAACATCATTTTATACTACAAAACGAACTATATCTCTCAGTTACGACAGCCACAAAAAGAAGTAGGGTGATAAAATGCCAAGCCAAAACACAAGGCCCAGTAAACAAATCAACAAACATTGGGGCAGTCAGGGGCTATTGACCTCCATCTTCTGGGAACCTGACCTATCACAACAATTGACACGAAAAGGGAGAACCTATAATGTTTTTACTACGGTTCAGTCACGCTCCGTTTTGGGTTCATTTCATTTGATTACCTACTTGACCCTTTTTCGGAAGGACGAGTAACAATTTAGTATAATTCTATGTAGGTAGAGTTTATCGAATTTTGTTTTTAAATAAATATTGAGTGATTTTTTTAAAGACTCATAATTTTCAGGTGTGGTTCTGACTATCAACTGAACAACTTTTACAATGAGAGTGGTTAGAGACAAATTAAAGTACACGAGACGATGGGGAATTTTCTGACACCAAATTAAAAAGGTTCTTAATAACTCGATAGGTACCTAGCGTTATTAAGATTTGGTAACACTTTGCAGTATCTGCCTCCGTGGTTAGAGCATTGGGCTCTTGACACGGAGGTCGTGGGTTCGATTCCCACGGGGGGCACCTAGTGAAATGTCACTTTGTGCGTTTTTCCCCAGTTGGTTAGGACATTGCAGGCTGAGTCACCTGATTGTCTGAAAAGAAAGATGATTCCGTGCTTCGGATGGCACGTTAAGCTGTTGGTCCCGGCTACTATCACTGGTGGTAGTAGTCGTTACATAAAAAAAACCACGTCAGAGGCCGTAAGGCGGTTTGAATAAACTCTGACACCAGAGCTTTGCAGCCCACTCGATAAGAAGAAAACGTTGCATTTAGAATAATTCTGTGTGTCCGGTGAATAACGGTTCAACTCAAAAAATGCAACTTTACAGGAGAGCCTAAAAACATATTTTGTTTGTAAAAAAAATTGTTTTCTCGATAACCGTTTCATATTTTTTGAAGCAAATCACTGTGTCTTCTAGATATTTTTATGGTCTTTTATTATTATATGGTTTAGTCTATGAAATACTTACCGTGCTGGAGATATTTCGTTCAGAAGTTGAATTAAACCTTTTGTCACTAATAAAAATACGTTACATTATGATTTAAATTGAGTTAGGGCCTTTTACACTTCACAATAACCTTGGTGTAAAATGGTTTATGTTATTTTTTAATTTCATTTTTATTCCATCCCTTTCTTAAATACACACCACCGGAAAACTTACTTTGTAAACTGAATCAAAACGAATTGATGAAAGTAGTTTTATTAAGGTAAAACAAGCTCATCACAATATTACAAAGTGTTTTTTGAGTTAAATTATTTTTCACAAAGGTAACATTTTGTGCGTATGGATTTAAATCGAATATTTAATATTATTTTCGCGATTTTAGCGATTCAGAGGGGGAATGCTGCCAGCGTTCTAGGGACCGTCCCACAGGGGGAGGCTTTGGAGGAGGTTTATAGATTGTAGGTAGGGAGATTGACGAAGCTTGTAGCAGATGTACGGTATGTATTTATTGACGAAACGTTCTGTGGATCTGAGTGGTTTATTTTCTTTGACGAAGCCTGTTGTGGATGTGTTTGATGTATTAGTTTTGACGAAGCCTGTTGTGGATGCAAGTAATGTATTGCCTTTGACGAAGCCTGTCGTGGATACGCACTTTGTCTTTTTTATTAATGAATAAATAATAAGTTATAATGAGTTGATTTCTTAATGTTGTAATAATACAAAATAAATTATCTAAAACAAAAAAAAAAATAAAAAATATTATTTTTAAGGAAAAATATAACAAACACTTGAAAAATGTACTTTCTAAGCTCACTGTTTAAGCTTTTAATATCTACCATATTCAGCATTAAACTTAAGTGACACAAAAATTAGACATTTTCTAGAAAAAATATTCATTTCGTTATTAAGTAGGTAAGTAATTTTATTATGTGTAGGTATATTTTTTTATGGGTAACACTAGCTTATATGCAAAATTTTGTGACGTGGGTAATGCCGCGTGGTATCAGTAATGCTGGAAAGTGACATATTAAACAAAAAATCATTATAAAAACAATATAAAAACAAATTCTAAAGCGACGCATGCTTAAAAACTTATCAAGTTAGATCACGATTCTGTGCCTCAAAATTGTATGACCAGTCTGATGTATTGTCATTCTTAATACACGTTTGATATCCGGTTCGCTTTGCAGTGTTGTTATTATACAAAATACAAGATATTTTAGGAAAAAAAATAGTTTGTTTCAAAGAAAAAAAACAACAGATTCTTTCTTTACCACTCTATGTACAGGCCTATGCTTGAAGTGTGGTACGGCAATCCCTAGCTAAAACAAGGCCTGACATTTTCACTTAGTTCAATCTAACAGTACCATCCTTAAAAAAAATCGCCAGATTGTATTCATACTAAGTGATTCTTATTCTCACTACATAAAAGAAAACATTTGGTGATAGACGGTTTAACTCACTTATTCGACATACATTTTTGGTGAGATGTATAGCGTTCTCCCCAGTCCCAGATGATGTCAGTTTCTGTACTTAGCCCGCTATCAAACGCGCATCATATTCATGAGCTACACTTGATTTTTTATGAAGGTATTAACTATTAAGGTTTTAGAAATTTGGTTTAACTCAGATAAATCATATTTCACAAAACAAAATAAATTGTGTCGAAGGATTTAAGTCGAAGTAAATCCATGTTCACCTAATTTTATATTGGTTTTATGATCTAACTCTATTTCAACCATTGTGCACGATAAAAAAATTGACTTAAATCGTTTTGTAATAAGTCTATCTCTGGAATTATTAAAGGTATGAATATTCCAGTAACACCATTTTGTAGAGAAAAAAAAAATGAGTATTATGGCATTAAAAACTCATTTTGGATCTAAGTTGAGTTAGACCGTTATTCACCGGACCCACAGAATTATACTCGTAAGAGTTGTTTTGGTAGTTGAAGCAAGGACAAAGAGCACCCCGAAAGAAAACACGGTCGTGAGTTTATAGATAAGAATTTTTCACAGGTAAAGAAAAAGGGAGGGACCGTTCTAGTTGGCGTGAAAATGAAGAGGCCTATACCCAGCAGTGGGGTTTACCGGGCTGATGATGATGATGATGATGAAAGAAAAAGGGTCACCCTTGGCCCAGCAGTGGGATGAAACAGGCTAATAAAAAAATACCTGGGTTTGTCAACTAATATTTGTCGAATCCCATTTTCTTCCGTGGGTGTCTTAAAAGGCGACAAAGGGATCTACCGGAGGATGGGCAGCAGCATCCTCTGAGTACACACATTGAATCCAACTGCGATCGCCAACCCGCCTGCCAAGCGTGGCGATTATGGCAAATCCCCCCATTTTTAGGGAGGCCTATGTCCAGCAGTGGACGTTTATCGGCTGATATGATGATGATGATGATGATGATGATTTGTCGAATCTAACATGCTTTCTAAGTCTGCCGTACTCACCCCTTGATGCAAACGAAGATTTTAATTAGGTACAACTAAAAAAATATATTAAATGTACCGACTAATAGAGTTTTTCATTTTGTTTGGAAGAAATCGCTTTTAGTATTGAGAATATTGCATTAATACAGTGTTAGGGTAAACAATTGCATTACTTTAAGGGGTTATTGTACCCATGATACGAAACAACTTTCTATAATAAACCTATAGGAAATTAGCAAATATTTTTTTTGACTTTCCAGTCTAAATGCAATCAGCTGTAGTCCAATCATTTTAGGGTTTGACCCTAACAATAATTCATCTATCGCTGAAACTTTGCAGTAGTGATGCAACGAATACCACTTTTACGAATACGAATACGAATACGAATATTGATTCTGCTATTCGGCGAATACGAATACGAATACGAATAGTAAAAATAATTTAAAAATTGTTAAAACACACGTTATCATCTTAAATTATTATTTTACAATCAAAAGAAAAGCTAGTAAGTATGGTAATTTAAAAAACCGACCGAGAGCGTGTCGGACAAGCACTAAAATTCTGTCATGAACAATTTTTTGTTGAATTTTAAAAGACCTATAAAACGACATCTTATGGGAATCCCGATAGATGAAAGAAAAGCCTCATTTTCGGACGTCTTCGTTACACGTAAAAAAATTTTTTCTTTATTATCACTTATATTATCAGATTTTGGGTTAAGGTTCAGTAAGTATAAAGTTTTCTCAATTTTGCATCAATTGAAATTGCCATTAATGTTTCCACGGGAGGTAAAATGATAAAGTAGTCTTGTTTTTTCTGTGTTAATTCTGTTAAAAATAGGCTTTCTGACGACAGTGGATTATTTCAAAAGATACTATTTCTGGAAAATTTCTTCAGCGTAGGAAAATGTACGTCTTCATAACAGAAATGAAGTGGGTTTTGCGAAAATACTTAAATTACGAATGTCTTCTTGATATTCGGCGAATACGAATATTCGGTAATAGGCTGATATTCGGCGAATACGAATATTCGTATTCGTATTCGTTGCATCACTACTTTGCAGTGTGATAAAGTAAAGTATACAGATTACGGTTGACAAATAATGTAGGTTTAATTTTTTCCGGTCCTAGATTATTTGTCAACCGTAATCTGTATACTTTACTTTATCACACTGCAAAGTTTCAGCGATAGATGAATTATTGTTAGGGTGTCCATACAAGGAAACTCTAAAATGATTGGACTACTGATCGTGAATCGTGAAACGTTTGTTTGTCGAAAAAATCGTAAAGGGTTTACTTATTAGGGAAAGTTATTCAATATCATGGGTACAATAGCCCCTTAACTGTTTACCCTGACAACCTGTATATAATTTTTCATTGTTAAAACAATACAAAATTTCCATTTTCATTATTAAAAAAAATAAACTCAACACTTCGCACTAAAGTAAAACGCTGAAACTGAAAACTAATCCGATTAACGAACACTGTCCCCTCTAAAAGCATCGTCTTTCAAATTTCATTAACTCCTATTTCCTGATAGCCGGTGTCTAACAGAACGAAATCTGTTAGAACTAGAAGCTTCTTCACAAAATAAAATAAAAATCAAGCACCATCCAATTACTTATAACATTCATCGAACGGCTATCGACTCCCGCGGTCGTTGAACTCGACGAAGAGCTAACGAAATTCCACGAAAAACCTCCGTCCTCATCAAGGAACACCCCGACACCCCCCCGAATATACCCCCCCACCCGAATCTGGCCCCCCGAATTCTTATTTCCAACTCCAGACGGGGGGGATACGAAACTATTCTTTAAAATCTCCACGGAATATGCCACGAAAGAGGTTTTTATTTTTAAAATATCACGCTCCACCGAAATTTTCTTATTTTAAAAACTTGGTGGGGGTGCGAACGTTCTTCCGAAATCCTCCTCTCCCGTCGCCCCCTAGTGGCCAGTTATGATATTCTTATTTTAAAATCGCCTGAAGCGTTTGGATTCTGTTATTAAGATGTTGGTGTGTGCGGGGTTTTATAAGAACCGCTTGAACGAGAACTGTCTGAGATACAAAGGAACCGTTTTTCGATAACCTCTCTGTATATTAGAAACTATAACAGGTGGCTATTGACAACATATGAGTAGGTAGGTATACAGATATACGTAGGTTGTAATGGCTCTAAGCCAGACCATCTCAATCATAAAGAGATTTCTTTGTCTTTTTTATTTCCAGCCGCTAAAAATGACTAAACTCGTGTCCTGTCAAATTTATTTTTCAACTAGTACGGCGGTACGAGGAAAAATATGTCTAAATCCAGCAAAAATAAGTACTTATTGTTTCGTAAATGCAATATTCAAAGCTACAATTTTCTCAAAATAAGAAAACAAGTTCGTCCCATAAATATGTTTGTAATTTTTTTTTATTTGATAAGTCTGATTGCCAGCAGCACCCTCTAGATAACACGTACCTATACAAGGTGTAACAAAACACTATTACAAGAACAACTTTCACTATGGCGACAAAGTAAAAAAGAAAAGAAAACAAATCTGCTGTCCCATACATTTCAGTCTAGTAAGTACTGTGATTTTGTATGAAACAGCAGATTATTTTAACTTTTTCTCGATGTTCACTCCATATTAAAAGTTGTTCAGTTTGATGATCTTAATAATTACACCCTATAGATACACACCGCTGAAGAAAGTTTTAATAACTCTGCAACAACGAATGGTTGACGATCCCTGACCTATATGACCCAGTTTCAACACCTCAATTTATCGAATTCAAATTCCAACAATTAAAGTTTCAAAATTCAAATGTAGACTGGCTGGTAACAAATGTCTTCTAATTTTAAATTTGCAATTGGAAACAAAAAAGCGCTGCAACCAATAATCTTTCCCGCCAATTTCCATCGCTGTCAAATTTGGTACCGCGTCGTCGCCACCCGGGCGCGCCACCCCGCCCCAGATCAATTTACGATAACTCGGTTTCACTCCGTCTCACTCCGCCTTAAGACACCCGGCTATCCCCGTCTCCCCCCGGATAAGTTCTAGAACTGGGTAACTGTTCGCTGGAAAAACCGGATAACTGTAATTATATCCATATGGAAACCATAGACAAAAAAAATTTTTAATAATTGTGTTATTTATTTACTTATCTAAGTATCTAATATACGACGGAAAATAGGAATGTGTTGATTAGAATTGATTATACCTTTATTTACAAAAGCAGTTAAGCATATTAGGTAACTATCATTTGACCTTAAAATAAGATTAGATATTCAGTCAATTCAATGTCAAATTTAACTAGACAAAGATTACTGGTCACGCGATAAAATTTTCCACTGGAAAATAGACAGTTTTCCTTAACCTTTTGGAGGTTAGATATGCTATTTTGGCCTTCAGCAGCCGTGGGACCATTCTCTCACTCGGATATGGCCCGAGACTTATTTTTAACTGTTGTGTGCGTCTTACGTGTCCATGTGTGCTACGGGGTGGGTGTGAGTGTGTGTGCGTGCGTTTGAAATATTCCCCCGTAGCGTAGCGCGCGGAATTGATGTTTTTAATTAGTTTCGAACGCATTTCGTCGGTGGCCAGTTACTTCTTTTTTTAAAACATTACTTAACTTTTTTTTAAATAAATACGGTCTTCGTTTTCGAGATCGGACTGTATTATTTAGTACAGAAACTTAAATTGAAGAGCTTTACCGTGAAAACCAGTTAATTAATCTACATAGGAGCATTATTGTAGCTTCAAAACTTAAATTGAATACACCGTTCGAGTTAAACAATTTCGTCAAAGTTACACTTAAATATAAAACGAGACTGGAGCCGGTAACCCGGAACGTTTCCTGAAAACTTTCCTTTTGTAGGCGAAAATTCAATAGGCGGGAAGTTCGTTTCTCGTCGACTCAAACCGCTAGTTATTGTAAAGGTTAACGGACATTTAAAAATTGAGAACAAAACCAAATAAAAATCTAATGCAGCCATTTCGACAGCACATTTGATTTAAAAAAAACCGAGCACGATAAATTCAAATTCGCTGCAGCGAACGATTTTAAATTTCAAATACGGAACGCGTCGTCATAAAAATACGCCGAATCAGGTGTTTGAATTTAGAATCCGAATCACGCGGAATTTCATTGGTCTTTTTTATTTTTTTTATTAAATCAAGGTTTCGAGGTATTCAGCCATTCAGCCAAAAAGGTAGAAAAATTTAGTTTTGTCTATGGAAAGTGCCTATAAGTGTTTGCTCGTAGCATTCTCGTATATTTGCTGTAGGTCGGGAATACCTGTTGCTTCGCGGCCGGCTTTGTTTTTGTTGATCGTTCAGTTTTGGCGAGCGTAGCCTGTTTAGTTCTGAAACAAGTTTGTTAGAGGCACGGGGGTTAAATAGGCTTTCGAGTGTTAGATTTTTTTTCCTCTGTTTTGTTTTACGCCGCTGTTGGTTTTTATTTGAAAATGTTAATGTTACTGCAATTTTTTTAGTAAGCTAGCATTTATATGGGAGTTATGACGCTTTTATGGAACTTGTGTGGTGTTTTTTGTGTTGTGTCATTGTTTAGAAAATTTTTCATCGTCTTTTAAGATCTTCTCCAATTTTGAAGGTTGGCACTAAGCTCTGCATCTCATCTATTGAATTTTAGAAAATTGAGAGGATGTATTGTTTTAATTATTTTTTTCACTTGTCTTACCTATAACGTTTGTCAGGCTATACAGGGTGTAACAAAAATAATCAAACTGAACAACATTCACGATGGATCCAACATTGAAATCTCAATAAAACAGATGTTGCATTCAATAGTTCAGTCATGATGATGATGCGGCTTCATGGGAGGAATTTGCGCAACAGCTACCCCCGTGGTCTAATGGTAAAGATCATTGGGCTCTTGACACGGAGATCGTGGGTTCGTGTGCGTTTTTCCCCAGTTGGTTAGGACATTGCAGGCTGAATCAACTGATTGTCTGAAAAGAAAGATGATTCCGTACTTCGGATGGCACGTTAAGCCGTTGTTCCTGTCTACTATCTCTGGTGGTAGTAGTCGTTACATAAAAACCACGTCAGAGGCTGTAAGACGGGTCTGAAAAACTCTGACTCAAAGGCTTGCTGTCCATAAGAAGAAGACGCGAATGTAGGAAACGTATTGGTGGAAGAAGATTGATAGACAACAGCTGTCAGACTATTTTCAAGCCACCTTAAGAGGTTTCCCTGACCGAACGACCTTGACTCTTTCATAGACGCCTCACCTCTACTAAACTACGTCATTTTCGTAGTTATACCTATTTTTGACTGGCTTGTCCTTGATTATGTCACTGCGGTGTCTTCTAATCCAAGGACATCACATTCTAAAATCATAAGAATTCGCACCAAATTTAACAATTATCTAATTAACTCATTAAATATTGGTCTTAGAAAAAAAGTAGCAATTTATAGATCTTTAAATTGTCTTCACAAAGGTGTGTGTCTCAAGTAAAAGTGATTTCAACTTAAAAAGTAGATTCACATAATACAGATTTTTTCCGATATTTAGGCTTTCCTTTGAACACAGCAGTGCGATTTTTGAAAATCATACGAGTGGTTCGGCAGTAGAAAGATGCGTAATCTCCATAGTAATTTTGACATTTTCTACTGCCGAACCGCTCGTATGATTTTCAAAAATCGCACTGCTGGTTTCATATGTTTTTAATCGAAAAATAAGAAATATGATCTATAGAAAATAAAGCCGAGATGTTGAAGATTATTGCTACACTTTTCAATAGTTTGTATGTCTTTCAAATAACGAGAAGATAGCTTCTAAAAACCAACAAAATTATGGCCCGGCCCTGCGTTTACCAATAAATAAATAAATAACGCTCATAGGCACATACATTGTAATAAATCAATAAAATAAATCCCAAACTAGCACTAAAGGCTTTTATTATGGAAACCATACAACAACGGCACGAACATATAACATCCATGACCGAAACCGGGATTCGAACCCAGGACCCTGGACCAATGGGGAGCCTCTTAATAGCTGACCAATAGGTTAACCTCTAGGTACAACCAGTTGACTTATTTCTACATTATGCAACTTATATTGTAGCTCCAACCGATTCACTTATTTGTAGACATGCAATATTGTACAGTCTACAATAAAATAAGCGAGGCACCAGAATAGCTCTCGATTCAAACAAAGAGGCAGTTCACAATGCAAGCAACAGGTCTGAGTGTACGGAGATGTGTTACCTTCTGTAGCTCGAGTTTACTACCAAGTCTATACCAACGTCGGTCGACGCGACGTATCGAATACGTCAGCAATTGTGTGGGGAATGGATAGATAGAAACTGTGATTCATTAAAATTTTGTTGACATTGATAGTAATTAGATTTATTTTTTTACCTACTTTATAACTGTATATACTAGTGTTTTCCCGCGACTTCGTCCGCACAAATTATATACCAGATTTTAAGTCAGATCATAAGCTATCAAACAAAAAAAGTTTCATCAAAATCAGTTCCGTCAGTAGTTTTTGCGTGATGCGCGAACAAACAAACAAACTAACAATTTTGTCAATAGATGGCGCTGCACGTCATTTAAATCGCGCTATCGAGTGTTATTTGATTTTATTTGAAGTGAACAGCTACTTTTTTGTTCCTCATGATTTTACGGTATCGGACACTTTTATTATTGTTGTAATTTTGACTTCTGTTGCTACCATTATCAATTTATTGTAAGTAATTTTAATCTATTTGTAATTTTTTATTATTATTTATACCTAATCTAAACTATAATATAATAATATAACACTTTATTGCACACAAAGACATAAAAATATACAAAGTTGAGAAAACATGTACAAAGGGCGAGCTTATCTCTGAAGAGATTTCTTCCAGCAGACCCGCAAAAGAGACAGTTAATAATTACAAGGCAAACTTATTGTGTACAAATAAACAATAAATAAATATATTATGTACAATATACAACCTACAAAATACGATATATTATATATATTTACAAACATAATAACTATTATAAAACTGTAACTGAAGTGTGTCGTCTGTACATTGAAGATATTTACAAGAAAAAGATTACGATATGGTTTTAAGGGATCCCTGACTCCAAATCAACCTTTTTTAGAAATTTTGTCTGTCTGTTTGTTTGTGTGTTTGTTTGTTCGCGCATCACGCAAAAACTTCTTAACCGATTTTGATGAAATTATTTTTGTTTGATAGCTTATGATCTGACTTAAAATCTGGTATATAATTTGTGCGGACGAAGTCGCGGGTAAACACTAGTATAATATAAAATTATTATTAGAATCTAAGATCAAAGTAAATTTAATGGATTTACGCGAACATTTCAAACCAGAAAAATGAGGCAAAACCAAGAAGGGCAAAACAAATGAATGGTATACCTACTTCAAATCAAAATCGGTTCAGTAGTTTTTGCGTGATGCGCGAACAAACAAACAAACAGACAGACACAATTTTTAAAAAAGGTTGATTTCGTGTCAGGGATACTTAAAAACCATATCGTAATCTTTTTTTGTAAATATCTTCAATGTACAGACACACTTCAGTTACAGTTTTATAATAGTTTAGATTTTAATATTTTGCCTAAGCAGGCCTTTGAAAAGCTATTCTTAGATATAGAGTAGACCTATAACGAATACGATCATTTCTAAACGTAAATTCATGCATGCGTCGCGTCTCGCCACTTATATTTGCAACTAATTTGAAATTTTCAAAATAACATTTGAATTATTTCGACGCAATATAAATTCACGAAAACTTGACGGTAGATAGGTACTTGTGGATTATCTCAAATAAATGTTTTTCTTCATTATTCAAACTTAAGATTCCAAATTCAAAAGCTCATCCAACATACAATTTACTCTCATTCCCATTCAAATTCAATCTTCGTAACTTTTTTTACACGATATCGATGTCCCGAAAAAAAAGTATCTTATCCTCCCATATCCCAAGTTCCTGGCGAGGGGGAGGGGGGGTTCCTCGGGCGCCTGTGTGAAAGAATGCCGGGGAATCAATACAGCCGTGCACATTAAATTCGCCTGGGTTGTACACTGGACCCCATTGACCCAATTGTCCCCTTTTTAGGGTATTTTTGGGAATACAAGTTATGATATTTAATTTGGGTCATTTAGAGATTCCTTTAGAGATTGTGATATTATGAGAAGTGACAAATACCAACTTCTACAGATTATTCAGCAGGGGAAAATTTTGGGGAGATGATTGACTGGTAGAATAAGGACATCCTGGCTTAAAAACCTGTGTGAATGGTCCGATATGAACATCACTTCATTGTTCAGGGTTGCAGTCTCCATGGTCCGAATAGCCCTAATTATACTGGGTGAAATTGATATCATTAGCATCCTTTTAAACTAAGAGTCTACCCATCAAACTGAACAACTTTTACTATGGGAGCAAACCAATCGGAGCAAAAAAAAATCTGCTGTCCCATACTAAACTTCATCCGCCGCGCTGCCTACACGACTCAAATGTATGGGACAGCAGATTTCTTTTTGCTCCGATTGGTTTGCTCCCATAGTAAAAGTTGTTCAGTTTGATGGGTAGACTTTTAGTTTAAAAGGATGCTAATGATATCAATTTCACTCTGTATGCCAACCTACGATAGGAGATGGAGAAGAAGAGATTGTGTTATTAATTATTTTAGAGCTAATTCGATTAAAAGTTTAAAGAGAAAATTACTTCTAAACAGCGAACTTTAATAAAATACGTTAACTATGTAAGGTCTAACAAAATTAACTGAAACTATTTTAACGGGATGATCAGACAATCAAACTGAACAACTTTCTCTATGGGACCAATATCGAAATCGCGAAAAAAAACAGCTGTCCCATACATTTCAGTCGAGTTATGTTTGCAGTTTTGAATGGAACAGCTGATTTCGATATTGGTCTCTTAGAGAAATTTATTCAGTGTGATGGTCTGATCATCCCCTTAAAATAGTTTTAGCTGCAAAGCAGCCTTGCTACAATCGTTTTAGCAAAATGTACTTAATCACCCCGACTATGCGGTCATTAGTTTGTATAATACAGGGTCCTTCTTAATATGCTGACACTTTTTTAAGGGGATGTTCAGACCATCAAACTGAACAACTTTCTCTATGGGACCAACATCGAAATCGCGAAAAAAAAATCTTCTGTCCCATACATTTGGTTCGAGTAGGTTTGCAGTTTGTATGGAGCAGTAGATTTTTTTTTCGCGATTTCGATGTTGGTCCCATAGAGAAATTTGTTCAGTTTGATGGTCTGATCATCCTCCTAAAAAAGTGTCAGCATATTAAGTTGGACCCTATATATACGAATACCTCACAAAATACATCAAAAATTTTGTTCTTTTTTAGAATGCTACTTAGCAGAAACGAAATATTTATGAAACCTTTGCCTTCTTTATATTTTGTTTAAAATTTTAAATCGTACAAAATCGACGTAACATCCACAAAAGCCTGTCTCCCAAAAATGCCAATGTACTAACTGATAATTTAGATTGATGTTCCACTAAATACCTGCATACACACATAATATAAATAAGATTGAAAGGAAAAGGATATTTCTTAAGGAATCTAAATTCATCATCACTAATCTTCTATCGAGTATATTGTAATGTTATAAACAACTTTATTTAAGAAAGAAAAAAAATCGTTCTGTAGAGTCGATGGCAAGTCATTTAATTTCCAGCTATCATTAATATCATCACAGCAATGGTTTCACCAGCATCCTGCTTCGTTTTTTCCCGAACCAAACATAATATTTCTAAGGCCCGATTCGACCAAACGCGAGTAAATTTTATTCTCAGATTAAGTAGCCGGTTACTATAGAGTAAACTGATTTTGCGCTTTACCAACCCTAATCTAAATGAAATGTCAATGTCACATAGTTAAAAAAAAAAACCTACCAAATTAAAACTGTATAACCTCACATTGCAATAAGTACGGATACAACGACCTCTTTCTTTAGTTGAATTATACATTCATTCTTTTAGTACGGGGTGTGTAAACACCAAAAATAAAATTGATCCTTGCATCCTTGTATAGGTTACTCCTCTATAAATCTAAGTTTGGTCGAATTCGGCCTAAGTATTAAAAAAAATGAAAACACTACACAGATTAAAACAAAATAAAAACACTTCATTTAATTGTATCCCAAACCCACATATCTAATGTCACACGGACTATTTCCTTTTGGGGGCATGAGAACCTCAAGTTGTCGCCTGTTGACTTTCATTCATCTATCTAAAATAGCCCGAACAAAAAAACAAACCTTCAATTTATAAAGCGGAGCTTCTCAAAAAACAAAACAAACCAACGGCAGGCGACCCATTTACCTGAGAACACTGCTTAATTGTTGCCACAGAAAATAGGCGCCAAAAACAAGAAAACAAAAATTTTATTTTCCACCAGTCTTTTGCGAAACTGAATGGAAATGAGCCATCACTACCAAGACAATGGTAGGAAAATAGTGAGATAAAATTGGTCATAATGAAAATTTTCTACCGTCCCCTTTTGGGTCAAGTCGGGAAATAAAGTTTTAAATTGAAGTCGGAGACAAAATGTTGACTTTAGATAATGGAGAGCGTCTTTATTCATTCTTGATAATATAGTTGGTCCTTCATACATAGACAGACAACTGTGATCGCTGTTTGGGTAGTCAGAAACAATTTGACAACTACTATCTTTACGAAAGTGAAGTTGTAAGAAGGCTCTTAGTCAATGACATGTCAGGTGATAACTATGCCTTTCACTCACTAAAACAAACCCTTAGACGTCTTACATGACACCTAATTAGTCAAGCCTACTATCCCTCAAGGGAAGAACAGCCTTGATGTATGTATGTATGGACAGTATGGATGTAAAAGTATACACAGAAAAAAAAAACCAAATACGTTTTCATGAATGTCGTGTAGTGAGAAGTAAAGTGGTCAATAATTTCGATCACTATTCTATAGCATAGTGGACTGTTATGTACCAATCCGCTTATTTAAACTTAGATTCAAGGATTCAAGGATAATTTATTGGTTGCACCAATACGTGCATGCGATTGTGACATCTCTTCAAAAAACAATACCTTAGGTACCCACTTCGTTGGAGACCGGATTACAATATTACGGTTGAAGCGGAGATAGGCAGGACATTTGGCTAGAATGAAAATCGGCCGGTGGACCAAGGCAATGTCGGAATGGTGGCCAAGGGAAGGAAGGAGATCCGTGGCTAGACCACCGATGCGTGGGCATACGACATTGTAAGGATTGCGGGTCAGACTTGGATCAGATTGGCATAGGATCGTGAGGAATTGGCGCAAGGTTTGTGTCCAGCAGAGGGTTGATGTTCTAATTTGAGTGATCGATTAAATATAACGCAACCTTTTTCTGAAACGCAAATGTCCTGAGTTTTCAGTTCTCATTCTGATCAATCAGGCGGCGGCGATTAGATCCCATTTCAGTCTTTTTTAGGAATTTGTTTATGATTTGTAGCACCACAGATTTTTGGTGAAGGAAAACATCGTGAGGAAACCTACATGCTTCAATTTCGAGGCACATATTATTATCCACTGTCCACTGACTCATTACCTGTCACGCTGGACCTAGCTTAGATCTGCTGGGCTGATTTGATGATAAATTTCATACCCTCCCCAGCGTGCCCGATCACGTGGGATGACTTACTAAACAGAAAGCTATTGACTAGGCTTCTTTTTAGGCAAACATATACGTAATCGTCGTATTGAAGATAAGAAGCATAATTCTAAGTCGTTGTATGCCGTTACAATCGCATAAAAAAATCAGATATTCCATACATTTTAGTCGAGTAGGAAGCAGTTTTATATGGAAAAGCAGATTAATTCTTTCGCGGTTTAGAAAGTTGACTCCGTAGTGAATTTTGTTCAGTTTGATTCGAAGAATTCATGGTTAAAGATTCCGTAATGACAACTTTTATAAGAAGAGTCGACCTAACAAACTGGGAAATTTTTAATTAACTTTACAGTATATGCTCAAGATATATTTCTCGAGGTAAGCATATGCTCACGACTATATTCTCGAGGGGGTAGTCAGAGATATTCTGATCACTCAGGATCTCAGAACATCCACGTTTCACCAATAGTACCGAAACTCTGTCCAGTGTGACGGGGGGTGAGCCCGTCGCCACTACCGAAGTACTCAAAGATATTCCACAAACTTAGAACATCCACGTTTCACTAGTAGTACCGAAACTCTATCCAGCCAGTGTGACGAGTAGTGAGCCCATCGCAACTTGTAATGGACAGTGGGTACAATACATTCATCAAAATTGAAGCATGCCTATTTCATCAGGATGTTTTCCTTCACAGAAAAGCCAGTAGTGTAAAAGTTGACCATTACGTAATATCTAAGTAGGTAACATAAAATAAAAACGTGCACCAAGGTAACTAATCTATAAAACTGAACTATCCAGAAGGATATTAAAATATCAATTTCCTCTTTAATTACATAAGTAATTAATAAAAACCCACCCCATTGGGCACACACCCCTATTTTAGAACTATAGAACGCTATCTTCCGAACACACACAAACTAATAATTAATCATCCAGCGTCTTCTTCCCCCCACTTTTCTTCCCCCCACCCCCTCCCCAAGTTTAATTCCTGGTACAAAACACCCCCCCACTTTTTTCCGAACCCTGTTTTCATTTTGTACGTCTCTCCGGGAATAGGGTGCTTTCAAACTTTGCTACTGATTTGGTTAACGTTACTTGATTATGCATTACTTTTACAAAATTCTAACGCTGTACCTACATTGTTACATACACGTATGTAGCCTTATATCCTCATCGAGTGGTTAGATTCTTTACATTTCTGCAGTGAGGCACGCAGGATATATTTTAAGAGCATATAAATGTGTGTGCACAAAACTCGCTCTCTCATTCCTATCCTCTGTAATCTGATGTGACGGAAAACCCATATGATCAGAGATGAAGTCTGGTGCAGTGGCTATACCAACAGCCTCATTCAAAGGGCATCAGATGCCTGAAAGAGTTAGTATCCTCTTAACACACCCGTCTGAGTTAGAGAGATAGATAACTCATTTATTTCATTACAACAATACAGGACAAACAGTGATTGACAAAGGTAACAGGTAACGCTATGGAGTCGTATAAAGAGGTCTGTGCAAAACCGTTACAGCATAGAAAGTATACTAGGTAACAGCAACAGGGAGCTCCTACGCTGGACCATTTAATCACATGGTAGGTATAGATGTTGAAATATGACACTGTATTGCGCCAGTTAAAAATGTTCTGACTCAGCACTTATGCTGAAGCAAAAGCTCGTTCGTAGTAAGTATTCGAAACCGAACGTCATATGGCGCAATAACTAGCCCTTTAGATTGTTTGCGATTGGATTTAAAAGTCTGCAGCAGTGTGCTGAATAATCGCAATTCTACACTTTTGAATCCAGCGCCGTTTTCTCGCGCTTGCGACTTCGCTGACCAAATCGCTCAGTCTGTAAGCACCCTACGAAGTTTTCTGAACGTACAAATTGAATTTTGTGGTCTCTGTGAATATTTTAGAACGTGGATAGAGGATATTGGCGTGGTTTCGGAACGTACTGCCTGCAACTGTCTGGGTTTTGTAGCGTTAATTATTTTTTATTTTTTAAGACTTCCATTATTCCGGATTAGAATGTTCCTAAATAATGATGTGGAAATGAATTTTATTTCGTTTGGTTTTTTTTATGTTACATTCTTCGATATTGTTTCTGTAGTATAAGTGGTGTAGATACCTACAAAATAATTAAGATCCCTAATTTTAACCAACAGATTGTACGGTCGGAAACGAATGGTTATCCCTATTTATAAAGAAATAAAGGTGAAAATTGGTAAGTATCTTATTTTCATTACCGAAACAATCCAAACCGATTAATTAATATAATTGTGTTAGGGATATTTCTACGCATTATATCACCTAAGTAGGTAAGAATTGCTTATTTTAAGTAGTTCCTAGTACGTTCTTATTCTTTTTTTTTTAATTATTTAAGTACTATAGTGCCTATTTCATCGAAACTTTCTGAAACTTTTTTATTTATCCAAAATTCACCTTCATATTTAGACGATCATTCTCATAACTTATTAATGGGATCATTGATAGTTCATTCTTAATAATACGGTACGTCAAAATTCCGATTTCCAATTTTAAGGTTGAAAAAAAAAATCTCTGAAGTTTTCTTAATTTTTTTTTTCAGATCGCTTAATCTAACTTACCTTCGTAATTTTTTCGACAGTGAAATACTACTTATAAAGAGATCAATGACCACGACTTAATACCCCAACTGTCCCCAAAGTGCAAACATTCCAAACCCAATCCTGCTACATTCTAATAAGGATCAAATTCGTCAGCAAACCGTTACAGAGGCCTACACGTCTCGAGAGGAAATGAAAGTCAGTAGGTCAGCAAACTAGGCTTATGAAGTACCTATTGAACCTTATGTCATGGGGGTTAAGACTGATTTTCATTTAACGAGAGAACAGAAGACTTGAATCAGCATTTCGGACTTAAAATTTTGAGTGTTCAAGAATTGCCTTTCTTCTTTAGCTTCTTTAGACGAGACAACTAAGGATAAGGGAATCTATCTTGTATTTTGATGACTAGACAACGACATACAGGCTGTGGGGAAAGTATCATTAACCTTTAAACCACATACTTTACCCATCAAACTGGACAACTTTTACTATGCTAGCAAACCTGACAGCGGAAAGAAAAAGTCTGCTGTTTCATACCAAATTGCAATAATGAATGAAATGAATGAATGAATGAAATATACTTTATTTACACCAAAAACACAGATAAGTACAGCATTGAAAAAGAAACAAACAAACAAAAAAAGCAATACCTACTCTACTCAAACTTATGGAGCAGCAGATATTTTTTATATAAATAAATAACGCTCACAGGCACATACATTTTAATGATCCCCAGTAAGAACTATAGACTTTTTAATATGGAAACCATACAACAACAGCACAAATATTTATAACATCCATGACCGAACCGGGATTCGAACCCAGGACCCTGGTTTGGCAGTCCGACGTGGTAGGTAACCATTACACCAACCGGGTCGTCGCCGGTTTTTGCTCTGATACTTTTGCTCCCATACTACTCCCATACTCAACGATCTCGACAACAATCGGTCCTGCGCTGCCCGATGCCGTCACCCAACGACTTTATGATCTTTAGGTCCAGTAGGATTGCAGTTTTGTATGGAACAGTTGATTTTTATTCGCTTGGTCCCATAGAGAAAGTTGTTCAGTTTAAAACCTTCCGCCTATATTTATGGGCAATAATAATTTGACTGTATATAAATACATACATACATAAACGCACGACCATAAGCTCCCCTGAGGTTAACAGAAACTTAGCTAAAACTAAGTACCAACTATCCAATACTGTAGGAGCTAGAACTGGCGATGAAACTGGTACCTAGAGTCTAGATACTTTCATTTTTTTAACTTGGACAAGTCTGGACATTAAATCCAAAAGATTACTTATTCGGAATCCCCTCAAAAAACAATCCAACCACCAACCCTTGCCAACCCAACCCAACCCTTCCTCCACTCAAAATAAAGTACTTACCCAAAAAATGCATAATCCAAAATCTAATTAACTGGACCACCAACAAAGACTCCTTTGTAACATCTTATGCGTCCGAGGAAAGAGAGAGACCGCGGGAAAAATGCATCCCCCAACCCCCTAAAAGGGGGTCGCCCCCTCAGGGGTGGCTGTACACATTTTTTCTTTTCTTTTACTTAAGACGAAAATTTGTTACGCTTTTTATACTTATACACCCCGGGGTGGTTCGGGCACCGATCAATAGAGGAGAGGGTGTACCTCCTTATCAGAAGCCACCCTTTATCAATTTTTCGTGCTACCAGCTATTTTTTTGTACCTGCAGTTTTTGCTATAATTCATTAGGGATATTGAGCGCGTCTTAGTTTTTGTATAAAAATGTTTTTAGTGTATTTTAGTAACTTTTCGTTAAGCCAGGGTAGTTGCCTATAAAGGCGGCTTGAAAATTTCCTGACTGTAAGTTGACCGCTAACTTGCCTCCACCAATCCGCACTGAGTCCATTTGGTGGAGTATGGCCCAATCACTCTCACTATTATTTGTGAGAAGAGACCTAGGAAAATTGAGCGAGTTTTGATTTTTATAAGAACAACATTTATGGAAATGATTAATTCGGTGTAAGAGTATAGTGGATGGTAGCCTCGACTCGGCTGTTTGATTCCAGTTCAGTAACAATACCTAACAAAAAAAATAGTATCCCATAGTAAAAGTTGTTCAGTTTGATGGGTGTGGTTTCAAAGTTAATGATACTTTTCCTTACACCCTGTTTATCTTCAGAACCTCTTTTAAGGCTAAGCGTTTGGCAAAAGTGGTAGACATAGCTCTGAAAATTATCAAACTGAAGTGGCAATGAGCTGGTCATATCTGCCGAAGAACTGAGTCGACGGGGAGTCAGAAATCTATAGAATGGAGACCGTCAAACCATCGACTTGATAGATGGCGGAGAGCGACTGGATGAGGAAAGCTGAGGATACAGAATTTTGTTATTCGCCTTGGGAGAGGCTTGCTCAGCAGTGGAAGATGATATATGCTGATGATGATGATGGTTTGAGGCTAGTGAATTTGAAAACGTCGTAAGAAGACACCATCATCATTACCATTCAGCCCATCATCGTCCACTGTTGAACATAGGCCTCTCCCAAGGCGCACCACAAAACTCTATCTTCGGCCTTCCTCATCCAGTTGCTCCCCGCTACCTTTTAGGTCGTCTGTCCAGAGGGCAGCAGGGCGTCCCACACTACGCCTACCAGTTCGTGGTCTCCACTCTAGACACAACTATGACACCCCAACGGTTGTCAGTTCTTCGACAGATATGACCAGCCCATTGCCACTTCAGCTTGCTTATTTTCTAAGCTATGTCAACCACTTTAGTTCTCTGACGTATCACCTCATTCCTGATGTGATCTCTCAGAGAAACACCGAGCATAGCTCGCTGAGCGACTTTGAATTGATGAGTTAGACCTGAAGAACTGACAATCGATGGGGAGTCAGAGTTCTAGCCTGGAGACTACGACCTGGCAGGCGTAGTGTGGGACGTCCCGCGGCTCGCTGGACCGTCGCGACGTCCTAAAAAAAGTAGCTTGGAGCCACTGGATGAGGAAGGCCGAGCATAGAGATTTGTGGCGCACCTTGGGAGATGACTAGTTCAGCAGAGGACGATGATAGGAGGAAACCTACGTGCTTTAAGTTCTAGGTTTCGGATTCGCGTATATATGTGACCACTGTCCATAAAAAGTGGAAGCTGGGGTAGTCTTTTCTGAACCACAGGGCATTAAATAGTTTCAAATTAATAATTCCTTAAAACAGGATCACTCGGGAATCCTTTGAAAGCTCTGAAGTGCCGCTTTTTTACTTCCATTTTTACCTCTTTTGACCTCTTATCTTGAGTTTTAGCTATTAAAAAGTCTCTGAGGTGAATTATTAAGAGATACTCTTTTGGTCGGTATTTTATTTAAAGAAATGTTTTAAATATTTTTTATATTTGTATAATCTACATCGCTTAACAGTTTGTGCTAAAAGCATGCAGTCTTGGAAACCGGTGGATTCACGTCTTGTCTATAAATACTAGGGAGATTTGATTAGTGTTGCCGGTCTATCGATAGATTTGGAATCGATAGTTTTCATCTAAAAACAATCACATTGATGACTCTAATCGTGACAATACTTTTGACGGGGTGCGATTCTATCGATATATTTCTGAAGAACAGTAGTATCTATACCATAAAGGTATTATACCAGGAATAGAGGAACTGACAGCTGAGTGAGCGAGATGTACCTAGCGGCACCACTTTATAAACAGAAAGGGATAAGTGACGCGAGGCAATAGAAGAACAGTAGTAGGTATCTATACCATAAAGGTATTATACCAGGAATAGAGGAACTGACAGCTGAGTGAGATATACCTAGCGGCACCACAGTATAAATAGAAAGAGATACGTGACGAGAGGAACCGTTTTTTAGCCACTTATAATTTTTTTAAATTCGGTTTCCGTGAATAATTGCGAATCTAAAGGGAAATCGTAGATAATTTTATAAAATATACTGACACTACTTCATTAATTTATCCACAATTTCACGTTAGACTCAGAACTATAGACAGTATTCGAATTTTTGCCTGCGAATAGTCTCCAAAAAAAAAACATCCAGAAACGGTTTCATTTGACAACTCATGTTTGTTGCTCTATTCCTGTACGGTATAATTATACCTAAGTATATTATACCTTTATGATCTATACTATCGTTTCGATTGTTTTGTACTATCGACATAGATTGAGCGTCGCGGCGCGTTGCGGAGGGCTACAGAAAGTGAATCCTGAGGTCCAGGTTTGAATCCGCACGAATGACATGCCATGTAACAATGAGTTTTTCTAACTTATGTACGTAATATCGACTGCTCTCAAAAGGTGAAGGAAAACATCGTGAGGAAACCTGAATACGCTGAAGAAGAAATTCCGATGCGTATGTGAAGTCTATTGGGCACGCGTGGTGGACTAACGCCCATACATCCTCCCTGAGGGTAGGCCTGTGCCCTGCAGTGGGACGTATACAGGGTGTAAGGAAAAGTATCATTAACCACATACTCTACCTATCAAACTGAACAACTTTTATTATGTGAGCAAACCTGTCAGAGCAAAAAAAATCAGCTGTTTCATACTAAACTGTAATACCTACACTACTCAAATCAAATGTATGAGACAGCTGATTTTTTTTTCAGACAGGTTTGCTCCCATAATTAAAGTTGTTCAGTTTGATGGGTATAGAGTATTTGATACTTTTCCTTACACCTTGTATAGGCTGTGATGATATTACAAAAAACATAGTTCAAAAAAATGTATAGTAGGTACCTACCTATCGATACTGTCGAAAGTTTTGAACTATCGATAGACCAAAAAATCGATAGTTCGATTCTTTCGATACTATCGAATGCTGCCATACTACGGCTGCAGTAGGCAAGAGGTTGGCCTTTCATACACAAAATACTTAAAAAGAAACCTTATCGTCCACCTCCTTTAACACCTTTCGAACCCAGGTCGGTCGCAGTAAGGACAACATGTTCAGGTGGGGATTCTCGGATGCGCAAAATGTGAGATGCTTGTGTGGAGCTCCACAAACGATGGCCCATCTCACATCGTGCCCTGCGTGCCCTAACACCTGTACACAGGAGGAGCTCATGACCGCTAGCGACGGTGCAGTATCGGTTGCCCACTTCTGGCAAGGTACTATTTAGCGACTTTGTTCAAAATTTGAAGTCGACACGATAAGAAGAAGAACACCCTTGTGAACAAATGTGTTTGTTTCGTCGAACTCGGGAATCACACCGAATCAACAAACATTGGGGCAGAGAGGCTATTGACCTCCACCTTCTGAGAACCTGACCTATCACAACAACTGACACGAAAAGGGAGACCCTCTATATTTAGATATAGATAGGTAGTAAAAGGTACATCGTTTCAATCACGCATGATTCTTAGTACATTTAGCTTGGCCCTTTTTAAAGGTCCTTATTATATCTGAAAGAATAAAACTGGTCAAGTGCGAGTTGGTTTACTCGCGCAGCGAGGGTTCCCCGTACCACAATTATTATTTTTTTTATTATTTAAGCCATTTATTTCCTTAATAACTATTATTACAACATTATTTATATAATGTACATGCATACTACAATATTTCACATACAAACAAATTAATTAAGTAGGTAAGTATACCATTTCAATACCTAATTTAAAAAAGATAAAAAATTTGTTTGTGACACATTAATTAAAATTATTATAATTAATTATCAATTTTTACATGCAATACAATTTATAATATGTTTATGTATATATAATATGTTTATATTTTAAATATCTGTTATACAATTTTCAATATACAAATTGATTTATTTATTTCTTTCTATCTATATTTGTTTTTATATATATATTTTTTTTCTTGTTATTAAGGACCTCTTCAAGAGTATAGGCCTCCTCCAATTCATTCCAAGTTTCTCTGCTTTGATCCAGTTTTTCAGTGAACATTTTTTTTCTTCCTGACGGTTTTTTATTGTATTATTTTTCTCTTTGAACTTTATTCTACTTTTCTTGGTGTTTGCTAATAGAACGGTACTTCTCACAAATCTATGATCGATCGACCACAATACATATACTCAACATATTTACTCACAAAAAAGTTTTATTTTCTCCGGGACCTTTAGCGCAAGACCGACTCACACTTGGCTGGTGTTTATGATTTGTTGTTATACTGTAGAGTGTGCTCTATAATCACACCAAGTTTGACGCTTGTATGAATTAGTTTTTTTACGATAGAGTGAGAAGAAAAAACGTTGATAAAAACTAGTTTCTTGTATGAGGAACCCCATAATTTTTAACTTTTTGTCATTTTCATTATTTGTTAAAGAGGACGGACGGACGGACAACGTAGGCTTAGTAATAGTTACCGTTTTTACCGTTTTAGTACAGAACTCTAATAAAACCGAGGAACCATTGAAATCCGCATTGGGCACGCGTGGTGGACTAACGCCCATACTCCCCCTCCCAGAGGGTAGGCCTGTGCCCTGCAGTGGGACGTATACAACGTGTTAATAGAAAGTAGTTTGTTTAGAATCGAGAGCAGAATCGAATAATCTTGGTTTCAACATTATAAAATTTAAAGGGCACGGGCACAATCACCGTACTCACTACTAAAACAAGATTCTTAAAATGTGCCCATGTGCACGTTAGCACTTTCATTCATTGCTGAAATGATAACAAATAATTTTTGTCTCAAAACTTAAAATGCGAATAACTTTAAATGTTAACTATCAAAATAATGAAATTATTGTGTCAATATTTTGTTATAAATCAGTTGGGGTGTATGAGGTTTTGCGCTTATTCATTAACACGTTGTATAAGGCTGATGATGATGATTCTGTATTTTCGTACTTTCATATTAATCCTCCCTCGATATTAAGTTGTAAATTGTAGCTATAACTAGGTGTTAGTAGGAAGCCGTTCACTATAGTGCAGTGTAGTTAGGTCACTATAGTATAGCTTTACAAAGTCACACGTAAACAGAAGGCACGTGTTTCAAGTTTACGAGGAACTAACTAGTGAATGAAACTTCAATGTTTACTGTACGTACTCTCATGTAGCATACTGGCTTTGTATGTGTATAGTTATTATACGGGGTGTGAAATTAAATGCGTTATACAACGTGTTAATGAATAAGCGCAAAACCTTATACACCCCAACTGATTTATAACAAAATAATTAGATTGAAAGAATATTTTCATTGTTTTGATACTTAAAATTTAAAGTTATTCACATTTTAAGTTTTGAGGCAGATATGATTTGTCATCATTTCAGCAATGAATGAAAGCGCTAGCATGCTCATAGAGATACATTTTAATTCTCTTGTTTTGGTAGTAAGTAGGGTGAGTGTGCCCGTTCGGTGGTTTGAGATCGAGTTGAGTAAATTTTAAATTTGGAAAACAATTTATTTATTATTTGGAAAAAAATTACCTATGTTGAAACCATGATAATAATTAGTTTCTGCTCTCGATTCTAAACAAACTACTTTCTAGTTTTGCGTTAATTCATTAACACGTTGTATAATTCAGCCTACCTAGCATGCAACCTAAGAATGCGGTAAAAATCGAGATATATTATGCTTCTGTCTTTATTACTTTGCGTTTGTAAAAGCGAGTGCGCATGGCGGTTTTCTCGTTTTGTCGCTTTGTCGTGTATTTCATGCTAGCCACTCTGGAGGTACTTTAGACATGCAAACTGAAAAATTTTATGATTGGACCAAAGTTGAAGAAGCACGAAAAAATCTGCTGTTTATTAAAAATATTATAAAGGTCTTAGAAAAAGTATATGTCTAGAATGAGCCTCACTAATATTCCGTATAAAACAAAAGGGGCTAAGTTTCATAGGTTGGTGTGCGTGAGGCGCCCTACAAATTATGTATGTGTGCGTGTATATGTATAGGGTTTAGGAACCAGTACTGGTTCCAATTTTTTTCGACGCTTTCGTATCTTCGACTGTCAATCTTGACATATACTTTATCAAAGATTTAAAGGTTTTTTTTTTATTTGTTCCTATAGGTACATTGAAATTGTCTATGAAACAGCAAGATTTTTTTTCCCCAATTTGGTAGATAATAACAACTTCACTAATTTTCACTAGAAAGTTGTTCAGATTGACGGTCTGGAGTGCGATGCGATGTTTGAAACTCATTCGCTGAGCTCAACAGTTGTAAATGTCAAAATTATTATGGAGATATGCATCTTTCTACTGCTGATTTTACTTTCAAAAATCATACTTCAGGAAAGCTATTTTTGATAGTCAAATCAGCATTAGGAAGATGCATATAGCTCCATAGTAATTTAGACGTTTTCAACTGCTGAGCTGAGCGAATGAGTTTCAAAAATCGCACTCCTGATCATCTCTTTAAAATCCTTCAGCAAATTAAGTAAGACCCTGCAGATAAAGGCCTCCGCACATTGCAGCGATATTATCGAGCGATTTTATCGAGCGATATTATCGACAGCGATATCGCGGCGCGCATGCGGCCCACCACTGAATGTAGTCGAAAGAGTTGTGATAATATCGCGGCAGTGTGTGGAATCGAGCGCGTCCCCATACAAAATGTACTGAGAACAATTATCGCAAAATCGCAGCGATATTATCGCTCGATAATATCGCGGCAGTGTGTAGGATCGCGCGCGTCCCCATACAAAATGTACTGGAAACAATTATCGCAAAATCGCAGCGGTAGTATCGCTCGATAAAAGGTTTCATAATCTGTTTGTAGACTCAGACCTCTATAAAATCTCATGGAAAATTCCCCTGAGGACTAAAATCATAGAATTTGCTTGAAGCAAGATCTCATAACACAAGTAAAGGAATAAATCCGAAAATCGTTAATTTGAACCTAAGTAAAATTATATCATGTAAAACATAACAAACTTACATTTTCAGTTGGATCATCGCCCGTGATGTTGATCGATGTATGGGAGAACATTTTAATCTTCATAATTAAGTTTGTATGGAACCCTGAGGTCGCGAGACCAACACGCTCATGGCCTGTTGTTTTTAATTCCTGGACCTCCTGATTAAATTATTGTAACTTGGTTGACTTCTTGAGATTGACAACTATATAGGTAGATTGAAACTTATTAGATTTTTTTACAAATAAACATAACACTTATAAAATACACAACATAAGCAAATAATGCTCACGACTATAAAATTCCTGAAGGGGGCTGTTAGAGACATTCTAAACATTAGCAGTAAATGCAACCACTTACCTTCTTTCTAAAAATGTATGAATGTATGAATGAAATCATTGGACAGAACAGAAGGTAGGTTATGAAGGTTGAAAATGGATTACCGACATCAAAAGTCAAAGACATAGGACATCCTATCAACAGTGTTATTTATAGATTACTTAGTAATATAATTGTACAAACACATAAGTATAATCGTTTCATAATAATTATGTCATTCAACTAACCTCTCGTTAAACTAATACAATGTAATGCACCTTAACGTCTATCCATAAAGTTCACATTTAACTACAGGTTGCATTCTAGATTTATAACAAAATAACTTGAAATATGAAATTCCTGGAATAAATATTTTCTAGGAATTGACTTATAGGAAAATTCATATAAGTAGGTAGGTGCTTAGGTATACCCAAAGGTTAAAAGTTATCTTATTTCCAGACTAATATCCCGACAAGGTCAAGAAACAAACCATTAAAAACAAATAACCTTGTACCAAACTGCGCAGTTTAAAATGCAAAATAAACTACTTGGTATAAAACAAACGCAAATTTACATAGAACGTTTGAAAAACGTACCAAACCGGCCATCTAATTAGTGTGAAACAATGACATGCGAGCGCGGGCGCACGCCGCCATTATGGATTTTAGACCAATAGCGACGTTTCCCGCCAAGGTCGAGCGCAATGTCAAAACTCGCGCTCTTCCTAGTATATTGTCTAGGCCAATGGATGTTAGTGGTTGCTATGATAGATAACAGTTTTAGTTTGGCAGCCATTTTGTTGTCGATAGATTTATCTACTTTTATCAAGGTTTTGATAGGGGCCATTCCTAGTACCTACAACTGATAGCGTGCTTCTATTCGTAGATAAAAACGTTTTGAGCATGTTCTTTAGTGATGTTTAAATAATTTTATGGGTTTGGTTAGTTATTTTGAGGTGATTCAACACTTGATGTCATTTAAAAAATATATTGAAAGAAATAATTCGATGACGTAAATTCGTCACTACCTATAATGTTGGCATGGAGGACAATTCTACCACTATCCCCACTTGATACGTCATACCTATTTTTTTACTCCACCGTTTGAAAGCAGTCTGTATTATGTAAGTATGTTAGAAAAACTCATTGGTACATGGAATGTCGACCGTGCGGATTTGAACCCGGACCCCTATGATTGAGTGCCCGTACTCTCTGCACTGTGCCACCGACATCAAAGTCGAACACGTGTTATATAAGATCTAACAAAATTAGGTGAAACTATTTTAAGGGGATGATCCGACCATCAAACTGAACAAATTTCTCTATGGGACAAATACCGAAATCCGAAAAATAAATCTGCTGTCCCATAAATTTTTGTCGAGTAGGTTTGTATGGAACAGCAGATTTTTTTTTGGCGATTTCGATGTAGGTCCCATAGAGAAAGTTGTTCGGTTTGGTGGTCTGATCATCCCCTTAAAATAGTTTCACCTAATTTTATTAGACCTTATATAACAATCCACTGTAAATTGTACACCACTTGTTTTTAATTAGTAACGAAATTACGAAAGTTTAAGGGTGTATTCATACCGTGAATCTGAACAACTTTCGGTCGAAAAACGATAAATATTTTGGGACCTCCCATACAAAAAAAATTCTATGAGAGATCCTAAAATTTTTCTCGTTTTTTGACCCATGTTCCTTAGGGAAAGTTGTTCAGATTCATGGTCTGAATTCACCCTTTAAGTTTCGTTACTAATTGAAAACTAGTTGTGTACAAACAAGATTTCTACATAACCGTTTGTTACCAAAACTTGTCCTAAACAAACAGCTATTCTATGGAGTGAAAGCACAACCTCTTGACCTTAGAAACCTGCGCAAGAGTCGAATGATGCGCCATTTGTAAGTTTATACGGCAAATAAATACTTATTACTGACATCTTTTTTGAAGAGAAATCGTTGTACCTACTGCCGTTTGAAGTTATAACTTAGTGTTGTACTGTCTACCCCCGTAGTAAACGGTCGTGATGGTAAGGTACAATCAATGTACTGTAAACCAATTTGAAATTAATTCATCTATTTACAATTAAAATGACATAACAATACAAGATACCAATTAATTTTTCTATAAGTATTTTTTTTTTTTTTTTTTGTAGTCACGTTGTGGATCTGCTATTGGGCGGTCGCGTCGCCCGTCGATCGTTGGTTGCCCCCTCCCAGGTCTACAACGGGGCTCCAGTGGTGGCTCAAGATACTGTTCTTTTCGAAAAACAATCCTTGAAGTCACCAAATACATAAATTACCGTACAACGTCAAGCAGTTTTGCTACATAAACTAGACATTGGCAAAATCATCAAATACCCAAGATGGCAGCCATTTATTTTTAAAATAGAATAGAATAAAATAAGTATTTTTTATTTTTTTATAGGACTATAACATAGAAATAACGAAACAGAATCAGCTGTTACATATAAATTACTGAATAAAAAACTTTCCCAAAGGAATCTATGGGAAATTTAAAAAAAAATGAATTTTCTATACCTACTAAATTCAATCAGCTGGTCAAACGTTTCTACTCATACGAAAAGTAGAAATAATAATTTCCTAATTTCCTATAGGTTCCATGGAGAAAGTTGTTCATGAGATTGTTACACCCATAGACTTAAACTCTAGCGATAGACTTGCCCTTGCATAGAAGCAACATGTTCCACTTGAATTAGGTGTACGCACCTGATTGATGTTCCCGAGTTCACTTCGTCACTATGGCAATGACAGACCGCAATGTGTCATTTTGTGTTGTTTTGTGTGACATGTTGTTTGTTTGAACGAGCTTGTCTATCGCTAGAGTAATATGTATATGGTTACAACCTGTATAATTTATATCCTATAGATGACCTTGAAAATTGTTCGCAAAACAGTTTGATCTAATAGAGTTAAAGTTAGATTAGTGGCCAAAGGGCCTTCTAAAATGTGATCACGATCGACCTTTAACTTAACGTATTTAGGGTACAGTTTCCAAAAGCGATGAATTAGTAAAAGCTTCCCAGTTCATGGATTAACCGGGCAGAGGCAGTTTGCGTTGGCACGGATGAAACGTGGCCCGGTTAACCGTATAGTGATGTGCTTTGTTTATCGATATTCTGTTGTTTGTTGTAGAAATCTTGGTATCATCATTCTCTTGCCCATTTTCAGTTATTTGGGGTCAGCGCAATAAGTATGTCATCTTCTTCCATTCCATCCATGTTGGTAACGATCGCTCTAAATGAATCTCCACTGAAACGTGATTGGACCGCGTGCAAGTCCCAACTTTTTACACATCTATTTGGTTGTTGTTACATTTATTTTTGCGGAAAGGCAAAGGGAACATATAGCCCATGCAGCCAAGTCTGATTTTGTCTTTTTTTTATAAATTCATTATAAAAAGCACTATGCGCCTGATCTGTGATAAAATTATAATTTTTTCAAGTCTTCATATTCCAAGTTAATGTTCGTTTTTCCGTAATATTGTCATTTCTATGGTTTTCATCATTTCCTTGTGTCATTTCCGAGATCAAGTTTCTATTTGCCGACGTCTTCAATAAGTTTTCAATATTGACAGGAATCCGTAGTCTTTAGCAGTTTTTCGTTTATATTGAAATGCGAGGGTGGTTCACACATTGCAATGATTAAGGAAGTTTTACGCGGGGATATCAATCCAAATCGAACAGTAGCGCCTTACTTGATTTCTCACTTTTACTATATTGTTCTCCATTAAAGAAGAATGTTTATCCCATAGTGAAAGTGATGGTTTGAAGCACCCTTTTAGTTTGTAACGCATTTAAGCTTACATACCGTATAAATGTCGTACGAAGCGACTAAGGAATACACAAATGACGAATATACGGAAGAGATTTGGTACATGTCACTTTTACCCAATGGCTTAGCTTATTTGACCTTTGCATAAATTATCGATATAATAGGAACATCACTATTTATTTTAAATCGCGTTATATTACAATCAGAGAATACAACGTGGCGGAGCATTTCCTACCCTGAAACTTTCAGTGAATTCGATAAAGTCTTTCAAACGTTTTTCAATAAATGAAAATGCTACCTTATCTTTTCTTCAACAAAGTTCACATTCCTCTAGCAAAACGCTGAGCTATTCTATGTTGTTTTCGGATGCAACTTATTTGTGAAAACAGGAGAGAAAGAGATGGTTTTAAGAGTGTCTGGTGGGTGTGAAAGTGAGGGGTATACACTAAATTTACGAAGCCACAGGTGGTGCACCTCGGGTACAGACGCACGATGTTGTGGATCGAGTTGAGATGCGCTTTATTATTTTTGTTATCCACCAACCATTCACCTACTATTTCCTATACCCTTATGTTATCTGGAAGAAATAACTGCAAGCCATAAGACCTATAAATAAAAAGAGAAAACTCTTCCTTTATTTTTGCTTCTTATGCTTTGATGTCAAACAGAGCATATTTGCTTGATTTTTTAAATTGGTTTCCTTCCTTTGTTACCTTTTTTTTATTAGGGTTCCGTACTCAAAGGGTGCTAACGGGTCCCTTTTACTAGGCCTACGCGGGTAACGCCTACATCCATCGGATCCCCATACAGGAACATTTTTAAAAGTATTTAGTGAATGCTCTATCGTAATTTATGGACGTCTCCGAACCATATTTTAGGCATTTAGGCGCTGTTTCATTCCCTTTTGAGCGAAGTACCTAAAATGCACCATGCCTATGAAGCAAAATGCCTAGAGTCAATGTCTAAAACACAGGATGCCTATGAAGTTTTAATGTCTATAATGTTTTAATATCTTCGAAGCAAAATTGTTGTTTAATGTCTACAAAGTAGTTATAATGCCGGTGCTAGTTAAATGCCTACAAAGCATTATTCTTTTGGTAGAATTTGGTAGTTTGTTAGTTTTTTAGTAGAATTTGGTAGTTTTTGGTTCTTTTGGTAGTTTTTGGTAAATTTTTTGTAGTTTTTAGTGTTTTTGGTAGTTTTTGGTATAATTTGGTAGGTAGTTCTGAAATCTGTTCATTCAATCAAAAGTTAGGAGTCTTTAAAGTCAGTGGTCTGCATACAAAGTTGCGGGCTAGATTGAATTATTGAAAAATCGCTTAATTATAATTTGATGATAAATTTATCAATAGGTCATGTTTAGTTAAGTGGTAATTATTGACCTAATTGATCGACAGTCGATATTGCGACGTTCAATTTGACAGCTGTCATGGTTCCCAGCACTGTAAAACTATGCAGTTTGAAATGAACAGTTTTGTGATAAATTACTTTTTAACTAGTTTTACTTTGTGACTTTGTTCAGTGATTAATTTAATTTAAAACTGGCTTACTTTTATGTTAAGGCCTCCGCTCATTGCAGCGATATTATCGCTGCGATTTTGCGATAATTGTTCTCAGTACATTTTGTATGGGGACGCGCGCGATCCTACACACTGCCGCGATATTATCGAGCGATATTATCGCTGCGATTTTGCGATAATTGTTCTCAGTACATTTTGTATGGGGACGCGCGCGATCCTACACACTGCCGCGATATTATCGAGCGATAATATCGCTGCGATTTTGCGATAATTGTTCTCAGTACATTTTGTATGGGGACGCGCTCGATCCCACACACTGCCGCGATATTATCGCAAGCTGACGCAATCTCTTTCTACTACATTCAGTGAAGGGCGCATGCGTGACGCGAATCGCGGAATCGCTGCAGTGTGTAAGGTGTCGCCATATCGCTGTCGATAATATCGCTCGATAATATCGCTCGATAATATCGCTCGATAATATCGCTCGATAATATCGATCGATAATATCGCTGCAATGTGCGGAAGCCTTAAAGGTAGAAAGTTAAATTACTTTACGAAATTTCTGTGGATTTATTAGTAAAAGTTGTTCAGTATCATGATATAACCCCTTAAAGTAATGCAACTGTTTACCCGAACCTCCTGTAAAATTTGCGTAGGAAATTGGATAAGGCACTTCCCCGGTTTGGAAGAGTGCGGGTTCAAGTCCCGCCGAGACACATTTTTTCAATCGTTAAGACGCTGTTATCCCGTCGAGGCCGTTTTTTGAACACGAACGAAAGTGTTTTAAACTGTGTTTTAAAGTCTGAAATTAAATTATGTCTTATTTAAGGATCGGGTGGATGGGCGACTGTTCTCAATTACACGATTAGATTAAGTTTACTAGATAGAAAAACATCCCAAAGTTACCCCTTTTTTTTATGTTTTTTTCAATACTATGATTAAACTGCTGATATTTAACTTTTTATTCTTGTACTTAACTAAATACATTAAATATTTCTAGTGAACTCAGAAGAATTTTTAGCTTAGAAACTCTCATGAGCAAAGATATTGACGAAAAACACGTTTTTTTGCGATCCTGCTTTCAATTGGAGCGGGATGGCTAATTGTAAACTTATGCTTGCAAGAAAGAGACGCTTGCACTGGGATAACCAAGCCTTAATTTGATTCGAAATAGCACAAAATGGCTGTAACATATTTATAATCAATAATATTTAATATTACCCATTACTTCTGGTGATCACGATTTTAGTTCATAATTTATTTTTAAAGATTAGTGAAATAGTATTTCCGTTAAAAGGGACCACTCCCGTTTGTAAAATCACGAAAATTTCACGGTAAAACCAATCTCTAACTATTTTTTATAAATTCAATGCATAATATTATTATTATAAAAGGATATACCTAACCTACAGTCAGTGTCATTAAATTTTTTTTCGAGCGCTCCAAACCATCGTGGTTGAACTATCTATTGTATCGTTAATTAAAACCGCAGTTTATTATAATTTTACCCTATCAGCATGACACAAAACAACGCAACCAAATATATTTTGGTTTATTTTATTTAGTTGTATCAATTTGAATAATAAGTTGTTCAATTATTAAATTATCCTTATTATAAGTAAGTATTACTGACAAACATAATTATGGACTGACAAATGCCACACTATCCTGTAGGGCAATTGAGTATGTTTCCGTTTACTTGTATCGGTACAAGATGGATAATATATTTTGTGACTGTATTGGGAAAAGATCATGCCCAAAATTATATGAAAGTTACGTAAAGTTATTATAATTATGATAGTTAAGGCTGAACTTGTGTCGGGCCAAATTGTCAAATAAAGATAGGAAATGTAATAAATAAGTAATGCTTACAACAAGAAAAGAGACATGACGATCTTTTTATGTATAGAATGAAAATAAAATGCTAAATGGACAGACTGGGCATACCAACCGATTTGCGAAGAGACTGGTAAAATTACGGATTACTTGAAAACTAGAAGTCTTTTCAAATTCTTTTTTCATTGCATAATTTAGTGGTGGTAGGTTAGGGTGGTCAGAATTATTGTATCTTTCGTGCAGTGAATATTTTTTAGTCAATTTGTGCCATTTTTCTTTTTATGTAGTTAGTTATCAACTAAACAAATTATTTATCAATTAAAAACATGTCAATTGTCGGTAAAGCTATTGTTATTTCATTTCAAGGTAATTTGAATAAGACATTAATTGTTGGTTGCATAAAACAATTTTATCGTTTATTTTTCTTTATAACTACTTTGTAAAATTGAAAAGCTATTAGATTGTAACAAAATGAGCGACAAGTTGAATATTAGCAAGCTGAAGTGACAATAGGCAGGTCAATATCTGCCGTAGAATTTTATAACAGATGATGACGTACCTATAGTCTGTGCCTGTACAGGGTGAAATTGATATCATTAGCATCCTTTTAATCTAAGAGTCGACCAATCCAACTGAACAACTTTTACTATTGGAGCAATCCAATCGGAGCAAAAAAAAAAATCTACTATCCCATATAGGTACTAAACTGCACCCGCCGCCGCTGCCTACACGACTCAAATGTATGGGACAGCAGATTTTTTTTTTATCCGATTGGTTTGCTCCCATAGTAAAAGTTGTTCAGTTTGATGGGTAGACTCTTAGTTTAAAATGATGCTAATGATATCAATTTCACCCTGTAGTTCTCCAGTAGAGACTGCAATCTGGTAGAAGTAGTGTGGGTCACCCTACGGCGCTAAACCACCCAGCAGTTGAAAATGTCAAAATAACTATGGAGATATGCATATTTTCTGACTTTCAATAATCATACTACAGGAGAGCGTTTTTTTTAAAAGTCAAAACAGCAGTATAAAGATGCATATCTCCATAGCTATTTTGACATTTTCATCTGCTGAATTCAGCAAATGAGATTCAAAAATCGCACTCCAGGGACCTCTCCCAAAGTGCCTCACTAATAAGCTTAGACTTCGGCTTTCCACACCCAATCTCCCAGTAACGGGGACTGGTATAGCTGGAAGATTGGGTGTGGAAGGCTGAAGTCTAGCTTAGTGAGGCACTTTGGGAATAGATTACATTCCGACAAGGGCAGGAATGTAAGATCGGCTTCGCCTCGGCCAACTATTTCATGTGATCAGAGGCTATTTACTGCCAAGGGCAGTGTCTACTATTTTTCTCCTGACAGAGGCGGAAAGAGGCAACTTCGTTAAGCGCAGCGGAACGAAAGTTGACGCTTTCGTCCCGGAGGGGAGAAAAATCGTTTGTTCAACAGTGGACACTAATACTAGACATACATCGACTCCCTATACCCAATCAAACTCTAGTTTGACTACTAGAGCTGTGCGGGAAGATGCCATTGAAGCCGGGCCCTATAGGTACTCGGACTTTCAATTTACGATATTATCGTGAAATTGGAACGAAAACGTTCACGCAATTGCGAAAATCTAATTTCGTGGTAGACCCTCTGCTTCGCTTTCTCATTCTATCGTAGAGTTTCACCTAGCATGCCAACACCACCAAGAACATAGCAAGATAGACCAATACCAAAATATCTATCCCACAGAACAATTTACATGAAACCAATACCCGTATGCCGGTTAGATAATATGACATTGACCAATTTATTCACAACCGTGTGTCCAATAAGCGACAATAGCAAAAACAAAACGCAAACAGGCAGAAACCTTGGCGCATGCGTGCCATTGGCAAAATGTTAATGCAGCGAAACTAGGCCTAATTAAATTACAGAACAACTGAGCTAGATGTATATTGTTCCATTGCAAATGTCACGGTGGTAGGTTTACATGGGTAGACACTTCTATTGTTTTGCTGTATACACTTACAAGGGTTTTGAAGTGTCTTTTTGAACATTTATCATGAAAAGGTATGTTAAGAGCATAGCACAATTGCACATCATCATCTCAGCCAATATTTATGTCGAATTGTCCACTGCTGGAACAAGTCCTCCCCCAACTCAGCCACAACGACCGGTCCTGCGCTGTCCTTATCAAACGGATTCCCACCACCTCCACCAGGTTGTAGGTCCCCCTTTATATTTGAATCTAAAGGACCAAAAAACCCAAAAACCTCTAGGGTCAAATAAGGCATCAGATTGTTAACGATGTCTGCAGATTCTACAGAAGGAAACTCGAAATCCACTCACCCCTGCATCTGTACACTAACTGTTGCTCCTAGCAGTACTACCTACCTATAGGGCAAGTACAGACGCACGTTAAAAACACTTCTATTGTATTGATTTTGTTCGATTCTGGAGCAAGGAGACGGTGATTCGAATGGAAACTTATAAACTGCAACCTTTCTATACAATACCTTCAAGTGGACCTGGTAGGAGGATTTTGTATAAGTAGCTTGTTTTACTATTTTCGCTTTATCTACATACCATTACGCCAATGGTATTGGACGATTACTGAAGCTTTAGTCTAGCTCTAGTCAGTGGCGCGTTGCTGAAAGATATGGACACTTAAACTTGAAGGTCTGGGTTTGAATCCACGCTATATGCCATGTACCAAGAGTATTTCTAATGTTGTACTGACTGTTTTCAAACGGTAAAGAAAAACATTGTCAGGAAACCGGAATACGCTAAAGAAGAAATTCTAATGCGTATGTGAAGTCTACCAATCCGCATTGTACACACATGGTGGACTGACACCCATACATCCACCCGTATATAGGATGATGAAGCAACGCCAGGTCCTGTAGTCTTTGGGTGACCGTTTTAGTGATATCACCCATCACACACCCATCACCCATGATATCACACATTATATTTGAGCACCCCTAGATTCGTTTAGAAACGATTAGAAACGTAGTCTGGTTATATTTTCAATACCAATTACCAATTAAAGTCAATGACATTTTTTAGAAAAAATATAGAAACCAATCTTTATGTTGGCATGAAGTCAGATTTTCGATAAAATGTAGATATAGTTTTAAAGTTACAGTGCCTCAAAGATTTCCATAAGTACAAATCTTAAATTAATCCTAGCATTAAAACTGTATATTTTAACGAAAATCTGACTTCATACGAACATAGAGATTAGTTTCTAGATTGTTTCTGAAAAATAGCAATGACTTTAATTGGATAATATTGAAAATATTATCATCAGACTACGTTTGTATGCAGCGCGCATTTGCACTCTCGGAATAAACTTCTCTTAACCAGTTAGTCCCGGATAGATCAGTTAGACCATGGTGTCCTATCCCATACAAATGAAATTTTCGTTCAAAAAATGGCAATATATGGCGTTATCGTATCGATTTGTAATTAATGTTTACGTAAAAGTGTAAATTGTATACTAAAAATACATGATCTGACTACAAAAAAATCTCATGAGCCTCGGAAAATCAAGCAATTACTTTGCCCGAAGACTGCCCGAGTTACGGCAGTTGCGTTCCATTGTTTGACGTTGGGCATCTGTACTGTATAGTATTATATAATCTGTGGTTAGACGATGGTGTATCTATTTGTTGAGCCAGTAATAGCATACCAGACGGACCAGATATGAGGTAGAACTAAGTTACGTCTGGATTTTGCTTGGTTCCCAGGTCATAGCTTGTATACTAAAATCCATCAAACCACACGTGCCCCCTTGGTGAAGCATCCACTCTCTCATACCATACCATGTTCCAAATCCATCCAGCTGTTTTTGCATAATTGAGTCACAAACATCATCGCAAACTTTCACATTTAAAACATTAGTGGGATTGGAGAGTAGGAAGTAGGGTTAATATCCCGTATTTAAAAGGTGTTTAATGTTTATGGTACCAACTTGATTGCGATCTGTGTTGATTGGTCATCAATAAAATTTATGAGTAATACAGCCAGCTAATTTAGACAATTGCAAAACTTGTTTGTGATTTAACTTTAATCTGCGTTAGTCATAGAATTAGTGAATCATAAAGAATTGACTATTATTTTTTATTGGATAGATTGTAGTAAGTAAACAAATACGTAATTCACATAATATTCATGTTTCAGAGTGCTAGTAGTACAACAACTACAACTACTAGTAAATACTACCTTTTAAAGAGTCAAAAATTTAATGTAAGGATCGCTTCTTTTAGCGTATTAAGGTAAACCGTAAAAACCAAAATGTCTTAATTTCATCATCATCAGCCTATCTTCGTCCACTGTTAAACATAGGCCTCTCCCAAGGCGTGCCACAAAACTCTGTCCTCGGCCTTCCTCATCCATGATCTAAGCACATGTCATAATAATACTTTATGGAGTGTTTCAGACCAATGAGACCATCAGACTAAAAAACTTTGAAATCGCGAAAAAAAAAAACAGCTGTTTCATAGAGATTGATATTTTCTATGGAACAGTTTTTTTTGTCGCGAAATTCGATAGTGAAAGTTGTTCAGTTTTATGATCTGATGCACCCTGTTCGACCCTGTTGTTACATCCAGGCTCATATAATTTTCTGAATTGTTATGATTTATTTTTTACTGTTAGCAATATGGAACAATACTCAAAAGTGCTCTCAGTTATAGGCATTTTTGAATAGGCCATTTTTGGAGCGTTGTTGGAAATCTATTTATTTCTAAAACATCACCCAATCAAAGACTCGTTGGAGCAATTTTAGACTTAAAAAAGTCGCAATAAGGTAATCAGAACTCTTCAATGTTTGGACCGCAGCTGTCCACTCCACGCGACGACCGGCCGGCGATCTGTTTCACTCACTTAGCCACCACCCACCACCCCCGTATTGATTTTGTGCGCCCCACTTTCTGCCCACCCTCCTTTTAAAAATGTCGAACGACGGAGACAATGGGACGTCGAAAATTGAGAAGTATAAAGGCTTGTTAATTCGAATGGGTTTGATCGGTTTCGATTGGTTTCGTTTGGTGTGTTTGTCGTTGAGGTTTGGTCTACCCCGGAAAGGATTGTGGTCTTGAGTTTATGTGTGTTTGGTTGAGTTTTTGGTTGCTGTTTCTTTAAACAAACGTTTAAGTTCTTTGATTAATTCTTATTTCCTGTAATTATCGTATTAGAAGAAATTTCTTTAGAAGTAAGCTCCTAAGATGTTTTTATATTATTGTAACACGTCATTGGTAAGCTCCCTTTGCATACCTCGTCTTCACTATTGTTTGTACCAGTTTGTATAAAGGGCTAAAAAGAAAGTAAATTTCAATTTTGTTATGCGTTGGTTACTAAAAATATTCAACAAAGAAATGTACACCACCTTAGAACCTTGTCAAAATCACCTCTATTATCGTCTGAAGCTTCTTTGAAACAAAACTGCAACAAGTTTACTATGACAAGGTTATAAGTTGGCGTACCTCGTTATGTGGAGGATGCGAATGAGTATCTGTCAGGATCATAGCAGGTGGCGTTCTGTTGTCTCTACCTACCCCAGTGGGAGAAAGGCGTGAGAATATTGTATGTATGATATTTATGAGAAAATCTTTACTATTTTCCATAACACCAAATAACTTTATGACAACGTAAATAAAATATGTAAGTATTTATTACCGATTTAGTTCACAAACGCGAATATAGGTTACATCAGAGGCACGTTTGCGAAGCCTGGCTGAATCAACAAGTATGGATCTACTCGGGGACCGAGCTATAGTGCACGACTGGCCATGGAAATGTTCGATTTTGACATGACATTATACAGGTTGTAACAAAACACCCTATTAATACTCAAGAGGGTGCTTTAGCTCATGAAACTGAACAACTTACACTACGGAGCCAATTTAGAAATCGCGAAAAAAAAATCAGCTATCCCATACAAAACTGCTGCACCGAATCTACTAAAATGTATGAGACAGCTGTTTTTTTTTTCGCGATTTCGAAGTTGACTTCATAGTGTAAGTTGTTCAGTTTGATGGTCTGAAGCACCCCCTTTATTACTAGGGTGTTTTGTTACACCCTGTAGTCATCTCATGTTGTCGCGTAATTGTCACAAGAATTGTTAAACTATAGTGGAAACTGAACAACTATACCTATGAAACCTATAGTAAAATTGCAAGAAACGTTTTAACTTTTCATACAAAAGTTCAATTAGCTGATTGCATTTAGTATAGGACGATCAAAATTTCTTTAATCTACGGCCGTAGGTACCGAGATAAGCACGTAAACATAGGTGTACCAGAAAGGTATGTACTTACATAAATATAAGGTTATTGTAAATTCGTTGGCGAAACGGAACCAGCAGTGCGATTTTTGAAAATCATACGAGCGGGTCGGCAGTAGAAAGATGCATAATCTCCATAGTAATTTTGACATTTTCTACTGCCGAACCGCTCGTATGATTTTCAAAAATCGCACTGCAGGGCACTTGTTAATGATAATAACAGATTGTAATATCAATGTTTATAATTGGAATAAAATTATTATTGGCGAACATTGACGTATCAAGCATATGACTGGGCGGCGGGTCATTATCACGCAATTGTACTTAGTCATCATCATCTCAGCCGATGGACGTCCACTGCTGGACATAGGCCTCCCCCAAGGATCGCCATAACGACCGGTCCTGCGCTGCCCTCATCCAACGGTTTCCAGCCGCCTCCACCAGGTCGTCGGTCCACCGTGTGGGGGCGCCTTCCCACGCTGCGTTTTCCGGTACGCGGTCGCCACTTGAGAAATTTTTGGCCCCATCGGCCATCGGTTCTGCGAGCAATGTGCCCCGCCCACTATATCACTTTAGTTTAGCAATTCTTTGGGCTATATCAGCGGATCTGATCTTCATTTCTGATTCGATCTCGCAGGGAAACTCCTAGCATAGCCCTCTTCATTGCCCTTTGGGTGACTTTCAGCCTTTTCATGACGCCATGAGTGAGCGACATTGTACTTAGTAACAGATACCAAATGCATTTGAAAAGTTTCGCCAAATAATTACCTAGATTTAACTTTATATTGGAGTCGAGTTGGTGTTGCAGTTGGGAACGGAAGAGCTGATTATTTTTGGAGAATACGATGTTAGTCCCACAGGGAAAGTTGTTCAGTTTCATGACCTGACAACACCCATTTAACCCTTAAACAGGCATAGTACGATTTATCGACCACATAAAAGTAACTGACAATGTACCTACTAAAAACTTACAATAAGGTTCATTATTGAATTTAAATATGGTGGCCAAGGCCTGTTTAAGGGTTAAATATGTTTACCAGACTTTTCAGTTACACCATGGATATTTACTTTTTAGCGATAAGCTCGCCTTATTTGTACCGATGACATATTTATTTCCTTTGAAACTGTACCTGTGTGTTTGGTGTAAACAAAAGTATAAGTGTTTCATTCATGTATCTCTACTATTATAAAACTGTACCAGAAGTGTGTCTGTATATTGATGATATTTATAAAAAAAAGAAGGTGTCCATGACTTTAGGTGAATTTAGGTGTCCATGACTCTAAATTATAAAAAAAAATTATCTGTTTGTTTGTTCGCACATCACGCGAAAACTACTTGACTTATTTCGATTAATCATTTTGTGTCTAAAAGCCTTCGATCAACAATATACAACTAGATAACGGGTCGCATACAAAATCAAAGAGAATTCTTTTCTCGTAAATATACAACATTTTTTGTTAACAAACTGAGAAAACAGTCCGAATACATTATAATTTCGACCTCAAAACAACCATAATTCCTAGTAATTTTTGAAGGAACACTGCGGCATTGCGAGACGTGCTTACGTTGGCTTTGTTCGAACGGAACTAATTCAAAATAAGACCTCACTCCAATAGTGAGGCGTTATTTGCCGGGACATGTTTTGAGCGCTGACGCGTTATCTAGTTGGATATTGTTGATCGAAGCTAAAAGCATATGATTCGACTTAAAATCTGGTATACCACTTATCTCGCTATGACGGGAACTGGTGCGGACGAATTTGCGGGCAAACTCTAGTTCCTTAAAAACTTGATGTCTACAACTATGAATACGGCACTTCACTCTTGGCTGCATAGATTCTCGCACGACGCACACTCATACAAACACACGCAGACACTCGTAGTAATATTGGATTTTGTTTATGCAAAACGTCTTCACTTTGGGCCAGACTCCGATAGTGCTAAAGAGATTAGGAATTAGAAGGAGACAGGATATTTGAAGATGTTGATTAGAGAGGGATGTGAGAAGAGAGATGGGTTTAAAGAATTTTGTAAGTGGTTGCTCGATTTTAGTATGTTTTATCTCTTTCTTTTATCGTCTCTAATATACAAGGTGTTACAAAACTAAAAATAAACCTTTGAGGGGGTGGTGTAGACCATCAAACTGAACAACTTTCACTATGGGACCAATATCGAAATCGCGAAAAAAATAATTGATTTTCCATACTCTACAAATCGACTAGAGCTAAAAATTTATTCTTACTTATGAAACACCCTGTATAAAATTCTCTGTAGCGGAGTTTGTAACAAAAATCCTCCGAAACGGCTTGACCGATTAAGGTAGTAAGGGATACTTTTATAGTCTGAAGATGATGATGATAATCAAAGCATTAATGCTCACGACTATATTCCTCGAGGGTGTTGTCAGACATATTCTAAATATGTCATTATTCAGATTATCCATATTTAACTAGCAGTGCAACTCTAACCTGGCCTAGACTGCCGTCTCAGAGAGATCGAGATGTGTACTTTGCGCATGCCAAAATAAGAGTGACTTTTTTCTCGTTTTGTCGTACGTGGCCAACGCGGCATGCTAGCACTACATGTAGTGAGCCTGTCGACACTATTAGGTAAGTAATTGAATGACTTTTGCACCTTATGATCATCTAATATTCATATCATCATCTCAGCCGATAGACCATTGCTGGACATAGACCTCCCCTGGAGATCGCCACAACGACCGGTCCTGCGCTGCCCTCATCCAACGGGTTCCCGCCTCCTTCACGCGGTCGCCACTCGAGAACTCTTAAGCCTCATCGGCCATCGATTCTGCGAGCAATCTGCCCAGTCCATTGCCGCTTTAGTTTAGCAATTCTTTGGGCTATGTCGGCTACTAATAGATACCTACCTAATTGAAATCAAAACTTCCTACATACACAAAACTTAAACAGTTTTTAAACCATGACATCATCCCAGGTCATGTAAAATACCCTAGTCGGACGTCCTATCAAAACATCCATTATTCTAGATTTAGATCGCATAACTTTTGACTAGATCGGAAACAAAGCTAGCATTCTCATGAGGCAAGGGTTTTAAAACAAATACTTTTGTCATAATAGTGAATAGGATATTTACAATAGTATCTGGTATTGTACTAATTTTTTGTTGTGTGAATTAGTATGGGGTTAGGCGTGATAGCACTGAGAACTTGCCCTGACTGAAGCGAACTAAAACAGACAGAAACGAACAGGCTCTTTACCGAATGACTCACAGCAAAAATGCTGCAAAGCCTGGTAAGTCAATTAATCGGACGAACAGCGAAAGTGAACGAATTGAGAACTTTATACAAACTGAGAAAATGTACGAACTGCTCGTAACTCTCAATTACAATAGGGCAAGTAGTGAAAACTCTAAGGGTGCGTCCACATCTGCTCGCGAGTCGCTCGCGATCTGCGCGGATGCATTTTATGCTCGTGCCAGGCACGTGTCCAGGGGTGATAGGTGGGATTTATCTTTTTTTTTTTCTATGAATATCCCCCCCCCCCGAAAATTAAATGTTTGTTCAGTTTGTTTGAACTAATCCCCTCCGGAAAATTTAGCGACTCATTTAAATTACGCCCTGTAGAAACGTTAAAAGATGTGTTTTGTAGTTTCTGGCCGCATCTTCTCTGCAACGGAACACCTTTCGACGCGGTTGTCCCGTCAAAATAAAAAATAGATAGTATTCAGGTTCGTTTATCCATCCATTTTTGTAGTTCTATCACTCAGAGTAAAGAAATACAAAGTGCCTTATTCCTACCAGACAGTATTTTTAAGCAAACAACATCAATTCGTTTTTCTGTAGGTAATGCATTCCATTTGTTATTCGTCTAGAGAAAAACTGCATTTCAAGGTCACTGCTTTGACTGAAAAATGAGAAGGTGACTTTGTAATTTGAAATAAGTATTATATTTATTGATCAGATACATAATTTCCATGCATTCATCAAACTGAACATCTTTTATTATGGAAGCAAACCTGTCGGAGCAAAAAAATCTGCTGTTCCATACCTGACCTACTACTACCTACCTAGTCGACTCAAACGTATGGAACAGCTGTTTTTTTTCTGACCGGTTTGCTCCCATAGTAAAAGTTGTTCAGTTTGATGGGAAGAGTATTTCGTTTAAAAGTTTATGATACTTTTCCTTACACCCTGTACGTATATCAGAAGCGCCACAAAATTCTTGGAATACACAAAATAAGAAACAAAAACAATCACCAAGCAATTTATTCACAATATTTGTATAATAAACAAAATGTTATACAAGTAGCTGACCCACTGACATAAAGAATAAAGAAAAATAAAGAGCAGCCAGAATACAAAGTCCAAAATAGTGCTGATTTGTTCCAATGCATTTATTTGACATGTGTCGAATTCATTGAGTCATAATGCACAAATGTGTATAGCAATATACACTGATACTTTCAGTGTGTCGATTATTTTTGTGGGTACAGGTATACAAGGTGTTACAAAAATACAAATAAACCTTTAAGGGGGTGGTTTAGACCATCAAACAGAACAACTTTCACAAAGGGACCAATATCGAAATCGCGAAAAAAAAATTGATGTTCCATACTCTACAAATCGACTAGAGCTAAAATATGTATGGGACATCAAATTTTTTTTTTCGCGATTTCGATGTTGGTCCCATAGAGAAAGTTGTTCAGTTTGACGGTCTAAACAATCCCCTTAAGAGTTTCAAAAATGTATTCTTACTTATGAAACAACCTGTATAGTAACGTAAGTTAGGTGTATATTACCGTTGGCGCACTCCATACAAACGTAGTCTGGTTATATTTTCAATACTAACGAATTAAAGACAATTACATTTTTCAGAAACAATTTAGAAAATAATCTCTATGTTTGTTTGTATGAAGTCAGATTTTCGTTCAAATGTATAGTCATACGCAAAACCAGTTCGGTTTTATGCCTGGTCGGGGGACAACGGATGCCGTTTTTGCGCTACGCCAACTGTGCGAGAAGTATAAACGTGCACAAAAGAACTTGCACATGGTTTTCGTTGACCTCGAGAAGGCATACGATCGAGTACCTCGAGAGGTTTTATGGTGGGCCCTGAGAGAGAAAGGTATGCCCGGTAAGTACATAAAGTTGGTTAGGGCAATGTACAGCAAATCAAGTACATGCGTACGATCGGCCGCTGGTACCACCGACAAGTTCAGCGTGGCTGTTGGTTTGCACCAAGGGTCGGCTTTAAGTCCATACCTCTTCTTGGTGATAATGGATGCTTTGACATCGGACATTCAGGAAGAGGCACCCTGGTGCATGCTATTTGCCGATGACATTGTGCTTGTCGGTGAAGATGGACTCGAGGTCCAGAACAGACTGGCAAAATGGCAGCAAAAGCTGGAAAATGTTGGCTTGAAAATCAGTAGAACGAAAACCGAATGTATGTTCTGCGATTTCGGCGGGATCTCCAGTTTTGTGCCTACTACGCTTGATGGCGTACCTTTGCCAGTCTGCTCCGATTTCCGGTACCTCGGTTCACTTCTACAAAGCGATGGCGATATAGATCGAGACGTGAAACGCCGAATAAACTCAGGGTGGATGAAATGGCGACAGGTTACGGGAATGACCTGTGACTCCCGAATCCCCCTCAAATTGAAGGGCAAAATATATAAAACCATCATAAGACCTGTCGTCATGTATGGCTCGGAGTGTTGGGCCGTTAAAGTGACGGATGAAAAACGACTGCATGCAGCAGAGATGCGAATGTTGAGATGGATGTGTGGTGTTACTAGAATGGACAAGATTAGGAATGAGTATATTAGAGGAAGTTTGAAAGTGGCTCCTGTGAATGAAAAGCTGCGCGGTAATCGATTATCGTGGTATGGACATGTGATGAGAAGAGATGAGTGTCATATTACAAGACGAATGTTAAATATGAATGTGGATGGCTGCATGAAGAGAGGACGACCAAAGAAAAGATGGATGGATTGTGTGAAGGATGACATGTGTAAAAAAGGTGTGTCAGGTGAATTGACGGCTAAAAGAGATGAATGGAGGAAGACGACATATTGCGCCGACCCCAAATAATGGGATAAGGGCAGGAAGAAGAAGTATAGTTTTAAAGTTACTGTGCCTCAAAGATTTCCATACAAATCTTAAATTGATCCTAGCATTAAAACTGTATATTTTAACGAAAATCTGACTTCATACGAACATAGAGATTCGTTTCTGGATTGTTTCTGAAAATTTTATTGATTTTATGTGGATAGTATTGAAAATCCGGATCCGGGTTCGAAACCGCACGGACAACATGCCACGTACAGATGCGTTTTTCTAACTTATGTACGTATTACCGACTGCTCTCAAACGGTGAAGGGAAACATCGTGAGGAAACCTGCATATGCAGAAGAAGAAATTCTGATGCATATGTGAAGTCTACCAATCCGCATTGGGCACGCGTGGTGGACTAACGCCCAAACACCTTTCTTGAGGGTAGGCCTGTGCCCTGCGGTATTGAAAGTATCACCAGACTACGTTTGTATGCAGCGCGCATTTGCGCTCTTGGAATAAACTTCTCTTAAGTTAAATTGAATTGAAGGTAAAACCAGGAGGTAGCCCCTTAATAGTAAAGTCTGAAATAAGCGCTTCCAAAACTGCAGATAAACAAAACAAAGTTTTTTGCTATTCAAAAAACAATAATGTGTTTACTCAACATTTTCATAAAGCTCAGTTTTGCATTCGAACGGCTCAAGTTTCATGCGAAATATTTAGGAGCCATATTCACACGCTATTCTGTGAACTAAGATGTTATTTGAAGCTTAAAATCTAGCGAGTTTTAAAAAAACTGTTAGATGACTAAAAATACTGTTTTACGCAAATAAAAGTAGGTTAATCTGAAATGTGAAAAACTTCATAATTGAGTTGATAAACTTCATTTTGCAGTTTTTAACTTTCTTTTTGTTTTGCCTTGTTTGTGACTTTTTAAAACAAGTGTCTCTAACGGCAGTAAAATTGTTCAGTACTAAGAAAAATACATAATCAAGTCAGTGATTCGCTCTGGTGTGGTCAGGAACTCTCCTTCAAATACTAACTACTTGTATTTGAAGGATATGTAAGAAACTAAAAACGTAAACTGTATAAAGATTTATAAGAAAAGAAATTGGGGACTAATAAATTTATAAGACGCTCGAAAATATATCTACATTCAGTGTCATGATTAGTCTACACTTCAGTGTTTGTTTGTACTAACCACAGACTTCTGTATAAGTCTGTGGTACTAACATAGTTAATTTAAGTATGATATAAACCGAATCAATGTCTGAAAGAAAGAGTTTTTATCTTATTTTATTATTAAGAAAAAAAAATTTTGGTGTAAGTAATTCGTAAGTCGTTATTACTTTTTCAGTGTAGATTAAACTAATTGATGTTTATTTTTTATTTTTAACTATTTATGCCACTAAGGTCTAATATAGCTAATTAATGATAAGTTTATAAAACCAAATTAATACATTTTTTGTAGGTATTTACATTGTATAATATAAGTAATTGTACAAAATCATTCTGTGTTACCAAACTGACGTACAAAGATCGCCAGACCGTAATTTCTGATGACGAATTCAGAGTAAAACAAAAGCTCTTTGAACGAGCTACCCCATTTTAAAAAACCCTCAATTCTTTCCCGTTACTTTTTGCATCTCATTTTGGGAAAAACTAGACCGTTTAACTTGTCAATGCGAGTGTAAAATTGCACTATCTGTAATTATCTTGAAAAGGAGAATGGCGGACTTCCTGTGTTTTTTGGTCTCCATCTTAGAGGGACCGTACATAGATGAAACTTAGCAATGCGTATAGAGTGAAATAAGACTAACAAAAATATAATTGATTGTAACCTGTAGAAGATGGGGTAAAGGTGCTTCTCCTTACGATACCTTTTGAATCAAGCGTGTGAACTTCATAATCTTTCTCGTTCAATAGTCCACTCAATCTTCTGTATATTCATGGTTTCTGTTTGAATATTCATGATTACCGTATAAGTAAGTTTTCCTATAATGAATTAAATAAAATAATTGCAGGAAACGAAATGTGTCAGTATCAAACGCTGTCAGTTCAACCAAACCAAAGACGGTCAAAAAATACCTAGGTGATCATCTTATTCGATAAAAATATCTGTCACAGTTGCGTTTTGATACCACTTTTTGACTGATATTTCCAATTTAGTAGTAATCCAAACTTTTAGATCCATCTTATCTTTTTCTATTTAAAATTATTATGACCGGCATACCGCATGTACGCCTTTTGGTTTTCGTAAAAACGACTAGGTCCAAATTCACCACCCTTCTTTCAGCGAAATTACGGTCTCATGAAACTGAAAATATACACATGTAAAATATAAAGTAGTGAGCTGTGTTTAAAACTTTGAATGGGGTGTAATTGTTTGGTAGTTGAAAGCAAATTAGGTGTTAGTTTGAAAATTAGTTTGATATGTATCTTTTAGAGTAAGCGCATATTACGACCGACGGGCCGCAGTGCAAAAATCCGCTCTAATCGCTTCTACAGGGTAAAATTGACATCATTAGCGTCCTTTAAAACTAAGAGTCTCCCATCAAACTAAACAACTTTTACTATGAGAGCAAACAGATCGGAGGAAATAAAAATATTTGCCTTTGCATGCATTTGAGTCAAGTAGGCATTGCAGTTTAGTACGCGGAACAGCGGTTTTTTTTTTTGCTCCGATTGGTATGCTCCCATAGTAAAAGTCGTTCAGTTTGATGGGTAGACTCTTAGTTTAAAAGGATGCTAATGGTATCAATTTCACCCTGTATACAATTTATTTGAAGTATCGCATACTTACTACGGGGCGGAGCTAGTCGCATTATTGCGCGGCGGATTTCCGTCCGTGCGATGAGGCCCGCTCCGTTTCAATGCGGACCTTCGTAGTGTGCCATACCAAGTGCAACTTTTTACATCTACAGTTATCCCTACGGCAAACTAAAAATCCGTCAATGCGTTGCGTCCCGGCCCGCTCTAGAGTGCGAAGTATCTACACATTTTCCTTTTAGCGTGCCTACTAGATATTATTTATTATACTTTGATTTTGATGCGAGTTTGTGGTTTAAAATCCAATTATTATAATCACCATTTTACACTTCATTACATTGTGGAACTTACCTAGTCTGTAGTAGCAATATTTGATGACAGAAAAGCTATTTAACATCAAAAAATTCCTCAAAGGAAACTGTATCCCTTACCTACTTGCCTCATAAAAGGTCATAAGGGTAACCACTAGAATATAATTGTATAGTGTATTGTAATCTGAAACCACATAAGAGCACTGGAAAGGATTCAGCGAGTTTACTACATACAATATATTTTAGTTTTAACTGCTCAGTAAATAAACCGATTCAAAATAACGCTAAACTCACATTCTGTTGCTTGAATACTATCAATAAAAAGTATCAAAACGACGACGAAAAACAGTGACGTCACTATTCAATTTTTAGTACAATATTTGATAAAGAGTTGTTAATTTGACTAGTTAGAAACTCGCGGATTGATGTTAAATTTGAAATGTTCGAAATCCAAACACTTTCCCGTCAAATCACACATTCCAGATTCCAAACTACCCAGAGCTTTCCATTTCCTCTGTTTAAAAAAAAACAATTTCCTGTCAGTGAGCGAACGTCACATTGTCGCGTCAGTGGCGGTGTATACTTGACAATGTCTAGTCCGTAATAGCTAGTTAGCCGAAATGGGGCACAGCGAGAGATGTGGAGACTTCAGTGGTACATTATAAAAAAACATTTGTTATTCTTAATATTAAATTACAGGGTGTAAATGACAGTTCCCTTACTTTAAAGGGTGATCGTACTCATGATAATGAACAACTTTTCTCGAGAAACCAATAGTAAATTAGCAAAAATCTATGAACCTGGAGAGGATTGAAGCTAAGCAGTCTCCATAGAAAAGGCGAAAATTGTTTACCTCACTACAGCCTAACGTACATCTATTGTTTTTTTCTCATTTGATTCAGTGAATTCACTCGGTTTATACATACACATAAACTTACGACCATATTCCAACCCTAACACACTAATTTTAGTGATATAAATGATTTTATAGTGATTTCAATAATGTGAATCACCATTTTATTGACTACAAACCTATTAGAAAACGTAGAAGCTACAAACTTGGTTATTTTTTGTCAATAAATTAAATTTAAATAGCGTTTTCGAATTACCCTTACAAAAACTACCGTAGCCTCTTAAAAATCTTTATCGTAAAGTCGACTCCACACCTCCCAAACTCCCGGAACGTTTTTCGTAAACCATATTCGGAGTGAAAACCAGGTGAAATTCGTGGAAAAATGTAAAAAAACAACGTTGGCAGTGTAGTGTGGCTGGATACCACGAAAAACGATGAAAAACGTTGTGGGCACAACGAGGTGGTGCTTCGTACGTTTGCTTGCTTCGTAAGTGGGACCGCTATTGAAAGTCGCGTTTTATTTTTGTTCTAGGGTTCTCTTTTAGAGCTTGGTAACTTTCGGTAGATTCGAACTTTGGTTAAACTAAAACTGTTATTTTGGCTTCCTTTGCAGTGTGATTCTGATTTGAAACTGCTATTTTTGCTTTCGTTCCAGTCACGGACCTGAAAAAAAGACGGACGTAATCTCTTCTATACTAGGTGTTACAAAACTACAAATAAACCTTTAAGGGGGTGGTGTAGACCATCAAACTGAACAACTTTCACTATGGGACCAATATCGAAATCGCGAAAAAAAATATTTATGTTCTATACTCTACAAATCGACTAGAGCTAAAATATTATGTATAGGATATGAGATTTTTTTTTCGCGTTTTCGATGTTGGTCCCATAGAGAAAGTTGTTCAGTTTGATGGTCTAAACAACCCCCTGAAGAGTTTTAAAAATTTATTCTTACTTATGAAACACCTTGTATATATCATAACATAAGTGAAGCACCCATTTATATGTGTGTGCGTGCTGTCGCACTGTCGCGCTGTGCATAATAGCGGCGGGTTGTAGGACCTGCGCCTAGAACTGGTGCGTCTGGGTGAGTGTAAGTCCCTTGTAGAACAAACGAAATTGTTGGACCTTGCATGCTTCACATCTTTTTAGTGTAACATTACGTCCATCTTTTTTTCAAGTACGTGGTTCCAGTGTGACTCCGGTTTAAAATTCACTAACGAATTTCTTAGGTGTGTAGCACCCCATTTTATCCTTAATCATTAAAATAATATTATTTCAATAAAACAATAATTTTCTGGAATATTTTGTTTATTAAGAGGGAGTTCCCCTATAGTTCAGTTTCATTAGTCATTAACATTATTGATGTATCATTGCAAGGCTAGGTCAATAAGTAGACCAATGAGCAAAATGTATCTGTTGTAACCATCGATCTAGAACTCTATGGACACAGGGTCTAGTACAAAATTCTCGATGAAAGTGTCCCGAACTAACCTTATAAAAATGTAGGTATGCATAGTAATGTAAACAAACTTAAAGCATTGCAATTGAAATCGTATGAAGCTAGTCACAAGGGTTAATTTTGCTTGCACCTACTTAACACCATATCCCGCTTCGACTGGAGGTGAAAATTAACATCAAACATAACAGACGTAATGACGGACGCGATGACAGATAATCAATAAATAAAACAAAAATTAAATCTTATGTTCGTAAACAAAATGATACTTCTAAATGCTTCTAAATGATAAAATAATAGTTTGCTTACTGAAAATAGGATTCACCATCACATTTTTTCACTTTTCTTTGGTAGTTTTTACATGTTTTTACAACACAGTATGCCATCATGAACTCGCGCGTGCTCATACGATCAAACAAAGACCGGCAAGGGACTACAGTCTCTTTTTGAATTGTAAACTTCTTTTGGTTCGGACACTTTTGAGCATGGACCCATCTTCCATAGTGTTCTAATTCAATGGTTGTAACGAATAGTTACGACTGGGACGTGATAATTTTTTAAAAACGATACAATTGTAATATCGCCTTTTCTGCTTTTATTTACTTCATCTTCCTGCCGTTATGTCATTATTTGGGGCCAGCGCATTGACTTACCAACTACTGGACGTAGGACTCACGCTCAAAAGTGTCCGAACCAAAAGAGAACCAAAACATTATACATTTAACCAATTACGCGGCAGTCTTCGTTTGATTTGGCCGACTGATATTTACTGTCATCTAGTTAGCAAAAGAGCAACTTTTTTAAACGTTGATGAAACTTATCAATGATTTAACCTAATAAATTACTCAGTCATAACGAAAACTCGAGAAAAGAATTTTAATGCAAATTTTATAACAGGTTGCATACGGAACCTTAGGTGACATTAAAACGCTTGACATTTTATAGAAATTTGAAACTCTAGTAGTTTTTTTAGTAAGAACAGTAAGTAACGAGTTCGCGTGTTAAACTCGACTAAGCATTGCTTTTGTAATTCTTACCCCTTTTTCTTCTAAGATATTGTTTAAATTTACCGTCAAAACACATGCAGATCTATAAGACTTCTGTTTTTGCATTACATGTCATGTATAAGGCACAGACTTAAAAGAAGAACCAGACGGAATGTCATCTAATCATGAGTGAAGCACCCATCTCTTTTGTGTGCGTGCTGTCACGCGGTACATAAGGTGACGGGTTCTCGGACCTGCGCCTAGAGCTAGTGCATCTGTGTGAGTGTAGGTCCCTTGTAGAAAAAACGAGATTGTATTACGTTGCATGCTTCACATCTTTTTAGTGCAATACTCGGTCCGTATTTCTTTCAGGTCCGTGGTATAAGGCAGCAAAGTAAAAACATAGGTTCTATATTTACACCAAACACAAAAAGATAATAAAACCGTCTTTATTTTCAGGGTTCCATAACCAAAGGGTGCCAATGGTTAGCTTATTCAGAAGCCTAAGCAGTCCGTCCGTCCGTCTGCCATACCTGCACAGCTGTACCTACTTATCTTTTTAACCATAATAGGTAGATAGACGGTTAAAATTTTCACTGAATATGCGTTATTACGGCGGATTTGCTAACAAATTATAAAAAAATTAAGGGGGTACATGGTACATGAAACATTAAATATACTTTTATCTATATTCTGAAATCGAATCCGAGATTCTTTTGTTCGAAATTTTTGATCTCGGATTCCATTTCAGTAGGTCTACCATGAGTTTTCACCGTACTTTACTACTGTAGTTACGTCACCAATTTTGTATTGAATTTCGTACAGCGCTCCTAGTGGTTACGTTGAGAACTAATTTCTGTCATACGAATTGGCGACGTAACTACAGTAGTAAAATACAGGGAAAACTCATGGGAGGCCCTCAGAGTACTTATACGTTTTTTGTTTTTGCTCTATCGTAAAAACGGCAGCCAAAGCGTACAAACAAATTAAAATAACCTATTAAATAAAATCAACGTCATCAAATTACATCAATTGACAACCGAAACGTTTAGCATTATCTAGTGCAAGCGGGTAACCTAGATACCTAGAGCGTTAGGTACCAAAACGATGTGGTCTAACCTAGATCCTGTTTGACCTTGTCCCGCTTTGTTATGTACCTACCTATCTATCTATACATTATAGTAGGTGTAGATAAAGGTTTATTTGAATTTGTTGTTTAAGGCGCAGTCATTAGCGAAAAGATGATTATAAACATCCCTTTTGAGCAAAGTACCTAAAATGCACCATGCCTATGAAGCAAAATGCCTAGATTCAATGTCTAAAACACAGGATGCCCATGAAGTAAATATCAAGTGCAGGATGTTAGGGTAAACAGTTGCATTACTTTAAGAGGTGATTGTACCCATGGTACTGAACAACTTTCTCTAAGAAACCTATATAGAAACAAATTTCTATGCTTGTATGGAGTCATATTTTCGTTAAAATGTATAGTTTTCAAGTTACAGTGCCTCAAAGATTTCCATACAAATCTTAAATTAATCCTAGCATTGAAACTGTATATTTTAACGAAAATCTGACTCTATAGAAGCACAGAGATTTGTTTCTAGATTGTTTCTGCAAAATTTCATTGACTTTAATTGGTTAGTATTGAAAATATCACCATAGTACGTTTGTATGCAGCGCGCATTTTCGCTCTCGAATAAAATTCTCTTAAGGCTAGGTTATCCCAGTGCAAGCGTCTCTTTCTTGCAAGCATAAGTTTACAATTAGCCATCACGCTCCAATTGAAAGCAGGATCGCAAAAAAACGTGTTTTTCGTCAATATCTTTGTTCATGGGAGTTTCTAAGATAAAAATTCTTCTGAGTTCACTAGAAATATTTAATGTATTTAGTTAAGTACAAGAATAAAAAGTTAAATATCAGCAGTTTAATCATAGTATTGAAAAAAACATAACAAAAAGGGGTAACTTTGGGATGTTTTTTTATCTAGTAAACTTAATCTAATCGTGTAATTAAGAACAGTCGCCCATCCGCCCGATCCTTAAATAAGACATAATTTAATTTCAGACTTTAAAACACAGTTTAAAACACTTTCGTTCGTGTTCAAAAAACGACCTCGACGGGATAACAGCGTCTTAAGGAGCTTATAGGTGCATCTCAACGAGAACACCTCCGCTCACAATAAGTAAAAAATGTTTTTGAAGTTGTTAAAATAAAAACAAATGTTATTAAAGTTTTTTGACGGGAAACTACTTAATAGCGCGTTTATTCGCGCAGGGATTTTTCCAAAATCACAATTTTTATTGTATAATTTAATGTTTTTCCTCAAGTTCGTCATGCAATCGTTTTATAAGTTATTCAAATTAATGGTATTTCCTAGTTGACATTGAAATATCTAGCCTATAATTATCAATTATGCAGTGTATCTATTACATCTTGCGTCACACGACTGTGCGAGTGTTTGAATCTACACTATTCTTGTGTGTAGGTATACACTTAGGTATATTTTATTAACATAAGACATACCTTTACACAAAAACACTTATGTATCTAAATCTCATTCTAGTAACAAACTCAATATTTCAAATGACTTTTTGAATGATATAAAATTTCGCAATCTGTTAAAACACAACCTATATAAGGTCTAACAAAATTAGGTGAAACTATTTTAAGGGGATGCTCAGACCATCATACTGAACAACTTTCTCTATGACCAATATCGAAATCGCGAAAGAAAAATCTGCGATCCCATACATTTATGTCGAGTAGGTTTGTATGGAACAGCTGATTTTTTTTTCGCGATTTCGATATTGGTCCCAAAGAAAAAGTGGTTCAGTTTGATGGTCTGATCATCCCCTTGAAATAGTTTCAGCTAATTTTGTAAGACCTTATATAAAAGTATACACATCTTAATGAGTAATTTTTTCATGCCTTCCTGCCAGAAGGGGGTGAGGTAAATATTGGTGGGAGGCAGGGAGTGTCCGTACTGTATGAAGTACTATGTAGAAACATACTCTTTTTTATACCTACTGTTTTTTATGCCTAGCCTCAGTTTTTCATGTGTTGACGTCATCTTGTCACTTTCTTTCCTTTGTAGGCAGTGTCCGGGGTGTGCCCATGATAAAATATGTTCATATTGATGCTTTTACCCCTTTGAGTTTTCAAAACTGTCAATACCTCTTTCCAAGTAAAAATTTGTCAAAAACAAAAACTTTTCTTGCTCATTTTGAATCAAAATAACGAAATAAACGCTTTCATTTTGAATCAAATAGACAATCAAAATAACGAAATGTTAATCAAACAATAAACGGTAGGTAAACAAAGCAAGCACATGGCAGCTACAGGTGCGGTAAGCAGCTAACTGGTGGCCATTTAGTTTCGGTTCGATTCCGTGTAATCTCACCAGATTTCGCTGACGGCGCGCCGCAGACGATGCTTGCATATCCGACATCGGAGGGACAGCAAAAAAATTTACGTAACCAAAAATTTATGTTACTTATTTAGATACATACTTAAAGTCACAACTATAATCATATTTGAAGTAATCTGAAACTTTGCTTCTACGACCCGGCCGACGACCGTGACGACCCGGTTGGTGTAATGGTTACCACGCCGGACTGCCAAACCAGGGTCCTGGGTTTGAATCCCGGTTCGGTCATGGATGTTATATGTTCGTGCCGTTGTTGTATGGTTTCCATAATAAAAGCCTTTAGTGCTAGTTTGGGATCATTACAGTGTATGTGCCTGTGAGCGTTATTTATTTATTTATAACTAACAACCATTTTTAAGGAGTTGTAGCAAAGACATCGTTGCATTGTGCATCGTGAAGAAACCTACAAATATTCGAATTTCAGGGGGGTGATAAATCCCACAGCTATTTTTAGTGTTCCATACCGAAATTGGCAAAAGGGAACACTTATGGAATCAGCTCGGTGTCTATCCGAAACTTGGCTTGGCACAGATATAGCAATTAATGGTCCAATATCATAAATGAAGTCAAAAAAGCGTTATTTTAAGGGAGCAATCGTTTTATCAAAAAGAAATCTACAACACGGTATATATGGGGTATCGATAGAAAGCTTATGAAAATACGAGCCTAAAAATATATTTTTCATATCTTTAATTAAAGGCCTCCTCTCATTGCAGCGATTTTATCGAGCGATTTTGCGATAAGTGTTTCCAGTACATTTTGTATGGGGACGCGCGCGATCCTACACACTGCCGCGATATTATTGAGCGATAATATCGCTGCGATTTTGCGATAATTTTTCTCAGTACATTTTGTATGGGGACGCGCTCGATCCCACACACTGCCGCGATATTATCACAACCTGACGCAATCTCTTTCTACTACATTCAGTGAAGGGCGCATGCGTGACGCGAATCGCGGAATCGCTGCAGGGTGTAAGGTGTCGCGATATCGCTGTCGATAATATCGCTCGTATCGCTGCAATGTGCGGAAGCCCTAAAACTTTGTTTAACAACATTTTCAATTAACTTAGAAAAATTGCTGTCCCCACAGTGTGGTGTTCATCAACGACCCATGTTAAACAACTAGTATACGGAAGTAGATAGATATTGCCGGTTCTAACTCACTTAATAGCTGTTCTAAGAAGTCCCATGGAGGGGCATGGCTTAGTTTGTCAAGGGTGTTAGAGGGGTGTGGAGGGGTGGTGTAGGGAGGGGTTTTTTATGGGGTTAAAGAAGTTCAAGGTCAAAAAAGTAGGTATTTATAGTAAAAAAGTAGGTATTTATAGTAAAAAAGATGTTTATTGTAAGGTTGCGGGGGTGGGGAAGTGTCTGGAGGGGTGGTGCGGGGAGGGGTTGAGTGAGGTCAGGGTCGTTGTGTGGGTTCAGGGTCGGTGTGGAGGGAATGGGCATGGGACTTCGTAAATTGGAAAAACTCTGACTTGACCGTTTTCGGATCGTGCGCCGGTTCTAACTCAGTTGATGGGTGTTTTGTGAAGTCTCGTGTGTGTGGGGAGGATATGTAGGAACAGATGGGACTTCTTAGTTTGGAAAAGTGTGATTTTCGTATTTCGAACTCACTTCTTACATTGTATTACACGTGGCGGTTGATAAAGCTTTGAATGGGTTATTGTTTGTGGGGTCAGGGTGGGGGTGACGGTCGCTAGGTTGTGGGATGACAAGTTGATTTATACTAATGACTATAATTTGGGGGCGAGCAGAAGCTTTGTATAGGTTTTTGAAGTTTCTTGTTACATTGTATTACACGTGGAGCAATGAAGTCAGACTCTGACCGTCTCGTTAAATACCATGTCGAACCGTCCGCCCGATGTCGCATGTCGATCACATGTGCGTCTGACGGTCAGATGAGCGGATGCAATAACACATAATTAGTAATAACCAATAAAGTCGGGCGGGGAACAGATCGCAATTAGGTACGCTATAACGTGCTCCGCTTAAAGTCCGGCGGAGAACAGATCGCAATTAGGTACGCTATAACGTGCTCCGCTTAAAGTCCGGCGGAGAACAGATCGCAATGAGGTACGCTATAAGGTGATCCGCTTAAAGTCCGGCAGGGAAGAGATCACCAGGTCTAATTTCTTCGCCGGTTCTAACTCAGTTGATGGGTGTTTTGTGAAGTCTCGTGTGTGTGGGGAGGATATGTAGGAACAGATGGGACTTCTTAGTTTGGAAAAGTGTGATTTTTGGTATTTCGAACTCGCTTGTTACACGTGGCGGTTGATAAAGCTTTGAATTGTTGTTTGTGGGGTCAGGGTGGGGGTCACGGTCGCTAGATTGTGGGATGACAAGTTGATTTATACTAATGACTATGATATCGTTCAAGGGTAAGCAGATGCTTCTTATAACGAGCGAATTCGTGCATGCGTTATAAAATGGCAATAGAAGGTGTCATTTATTGGGCTTATGATCAATTGGAAAAATTGAAGATTGGTGACGTGGATGATGGCAAGTGTAAAATAAGTATACCAGGAAGTTCTCACGCCGCATTATCAATATAGTTTTGTATGAATGATTTCATTGTTCTGTAGAATGGTGTCAGTGTCATCAAATACAATGTTGTATATATATTATTGGGAGTAATGAAAAAATAATCATTCGGTAAATAGTAACCAAGCGGGGTGAAACACTTCTTGTGCTTAATTAAAAATCAACAAAGTTTTTTTGATCCATAATAATGGCTGGAAGAAATAATTTATTGGAAACATTGAACAACCGTGGAAATAGAACATGGATAAAATTTAGTGAGATGGAATTAAACAAACCATATAAAATAATCGAAGCTTCGGGAATAGCATCAAAGTTTGGAGCTGGTGTGATGCAGACTGTTCTTCAGTTCGAAAATGGAAGTATGCTAACGCTGCCATCCAGATTTAATGACTTGGATGAACAAATGTTTGATTACCTACAAAGTGGGGTGTCTCTGATTAATAAGGGGCCCAGCGGCAAATCTTGGATAGTGAATTTTGAAAAAAACACCCCCACAGAAAAATAGAGACAAGTTGGGTAGTGCTCCATGCAATTTTTTTAAGACGCCGTGAAACAGGATGCGTACTTTTTTGGAGAGTGCTGCTGCAGTTCTTTCGTCAGGCTGCTAGCTATTATTAAATATTGCAGAAAGTGTTTGTGAGAACAGTGTGTGTGTGCAAAAAACAGCGTGTTAAATTATTTTTTCAAAATGGGTGGCTGGGAAACTGTCAATATCATTATAGTACCTACTTGTGTGTGTAAAATTAAGATGTAAAACTTATTTTTTAAAGGTGTAAGGAAAAGGTAGTATGTAACAAAAAATAAAAAACATTTTAGTATATTTTATTGTTTTTATTTATCCAACTTGTAGAGTTTATACCCAACCACTTAACTAAAACTTTATCTCCTTTTCTTCTTATCACTTTTTCCACTAGATAGATGTCAGGATATTTAGCTTTTTGCAGTTCCTGTTCATAAAACGCTCCTAAGATGGGCTGTTTCTCTTCATCTTGCAGCAGATAGGTGACAGGGTTGGTAATATTCACCTTTGATATTTGAAATATTTCCATGCTCCAATTACCGGTGTATCCCTTAGAGAATGCAGATTTATATTTACTGATGCGCACATAGTCACCCACTGAGAATTTAGGTCGCGGCCTTGACTTTATGTGATTGTACACAGTAGCGAGTAGCTTATCAGCGTTCGAATGACTCACATCTCCTGGAGACATTCCTATGGTGCGATGAACTTTAGCATTGTATCGTTTCATTAAATCATTGAGAACTCTACCTCTCCACTTATAAGATCCATTATAGGAGAAAGTTTGCCAAAGCCAGTTTTTTATAGTTCTGATAAATCTCTCTACGATGGATGCTTTCATTACACTGTATGTAGAATAATGGTTTATATTAAACTTCCGCATTAAGGATGTAAACTTTTCATTGAAAAACTCACGACCGTCATCAGACTGGACGTTCTTAGGACATCGATTTAGACTGAGTATCGTAGACATGTTTCGAGATATATCATCAGCTGATTTACTCTTCGCAGGTTGAGCCCAGGCAAATTTAGAAAAAGTATCTATACATACTAGAATGTACTTATATCCATTATTATATTTGGAATACTTTTGCATATCAATCAAATCAATTTGCCAGGTGTCGTCGAAACCTCTTTGTATGAAACGTCTTCGTGGGAAATTTTTCCTTACATTCTTATGTATCTCTTTGACAACTTGAGCTTTACTCATGTTGTTCTTGGAATCGATGCTGGTGGTGGTGGTGCAGACTTTGCAGGACGACGGCTGAGTTTGATGCGGTTTTGTAGAATGGCTAATTCCTCCTGAATAGTCCGGATACTTTTTGTATTGCTTTTTATTTTAATGAGGCACAGATTGAGAACCTCATCCAACTGTGCTTTGATAATTACGTCATCTTTAGCGATACCACTTCGAACACGTCTCAAGAGGCGACTTTCAAAATCTACAAGGTTTTTTGACACTTTGAGGGCGTGCAACTGTGTAACACCTTCACTGCTGCTGCTGCTGCTGCTGTTAAGGTAACGTCCAAACTTATTGATTGTCATTATCGAAATGACGGATGATTTTATTGAAGCAGGTGTTTTAATGTATCGGCAGACGGTGGTTTAATGATGTTGGCTTCTGTCAGTTCCTCAATTATCGCTATAATTTCATTCCCATGACCTCCATTACCGGCGTTTTGGGAAGCGATAAGTAATCTCAATCTCTCCACAAGTTCATTGGGCTCGTTCCAATACACAAAATCAGTACTAGGATTGTATTTTTTCATAAGAAGGGTATTGCTGTTGTCTGACAAACATCCACCACTAATTTTTTGTCTGATGTATGTGATGTACTTGTTACTCCTATCGCCCTGTATTTGACCTTGAGGTGAGAAGTTGCGTCTGTTGGCATTCGTCATAATAATTATTTTATTATAGTTTTCAATGTCACTCTTATCAATGAGCTGTGTTTGAGGATCTTTTTTAAATAAAAGTTCTAGTAGGCCCGGCATGTACTTGAAGCTCTCATTTTTTATTTTAATGTTGTTGGTTTCAAAGGAAATTGGACTATCTCCTATGTAATATCCGTCTGGGGTATGGTAAACACCGAAGGGGACTTTTTTTATGTTATTCAATACCAGGTTATCCAAGTACATTCGTGCAATAGGTGGTATTTGCTCAGCATCTTGAAAACTGTCATCCGTCAGAGAGAGGCTGCTGCTGTTCGTGAGCGATGTTGACGACTTATCACTATCAAAACTTTCGTTATATTTTATTGTTGTGTTAAGATTCTTTTTTTTAATTTTCTTACTGACAACACTGAACTTTCTTTGTTTGAATCCTTTAGACGGTTTGCCGCTTTTTTCATAGTCCTCATACTCATCATTTGTCAATGTTTGCTTCACTAAAGTATTCAAAGGTCGTACGATGGGGTCAAATGTTTCTTGCAGTGTAGAGGTCAATTCCACCTTATCGTCGTTTAGAGATTTAATTTTCTTTTTAACCGAGTTCACTGATTGAATCAGCTTTCTCTTCAGCTCCTTATCACCAAAGATCTGTTCCCCTGTAGTATCCATAGTGAAATGCATGCACCTCAGTTGATGCTGTAGTATTTATTGTTCCAAAATAATAAAGTCATCAAATCCCCGCCGGTATCTACCCTTATGAATCTCAGCATCCTTATTAATCACAAGAAACCCGTATTTATTATTCCAACAGGTTCGACATATTTCCAAAAATTTATCCCACGGTATGTCTGTATTCACATGATCATCGTAAGCGTGTTTAAGATTCATTTCGTCCTGCTTGAAGAGAATAATAAAGTTGGCATTGTCTCGCACCAACTGTTTAGGTATTTTGCTGTAGGTTTGACATAGATAAAAACAATCCAACCCTTTATGCCTACCCATAGCAAAGTACATGCGTACGGCCTCTTGATCCTCCATTGAGACGTCATCAAATATTACAATACTGTTACTGTGCGCCTCTTCCGGTAGTGTGACGTCATTTTTATCCGAATACTTGTAAAAAGTTACTTCAGGTATTCTATCGAGTACCTCATTCAGAAATATGTACTTTGGTTGATTAAGTGATTTTGAATATAGGTAGACATTTTGGAACTTGAGACCCTTTGGATCGAGAAGTAGGGTGAGTAAAAGATTAGTTTTACCGCAAGCGGACGGTCCACATATCAAACATCTTATGCTGTTGGGTAGCAGTACGCTATGTTTACACACATCAGCGGATGTCTTTGATTGTATTTTCCAATCTTTAACTGATAAATACGTGTTTTGCTTTCTAAATTTCATTGTGTAATAGGACTCGGGTGTGAGTACACACTGTTTTTATTATTCAAAATGCCCGAACTGACAGCTGAAGATATCAATCAGTTATCAAAACCAATATTATTAAAACACTTTAGTCATCAGTTGTGTAACGTGCAATATCTCCTGCCGGACCACCTTCTCAACGATCCGGAAATACGCGGACATTTATGGTGTACGGAACACTTGCCCAATCAAAACGCAACAGGTCCTAACGACACATATGTGGATTTAGCGTTTTATAAAAGGAAGCACTGTCCTCACTGTAACAATTAGTTTAAAATGGTGATGCAACACGGCACACGTCACAGTCACCCTAAAGAATCTGTAAAGGGCGGTTCTTTCGTTAACGCAGTTATTAATAGATTACCGTTTGAGATCCACTTGCCGGGTTACAATTACTGTGGACCTGGCACAAAGTTACAAAAGAGGTTAGCGCGCGGTGATAAGGGTATAAACCCGTTGGACGAAGCGTGTAAAGCACATGACATTGCATACGCTCAAAATCAGACTCTAGAGGAACGGCATAAGGCTGATATACAATTAGGTATTGCAGCTGATAAACGTTGGAGTGAATCACCACACTTGTCTGAACGACTAGCGGGACTCGCTGTTAAAAAAATCATGAAGTTCAAGGTTAAGCGTGGTATGGGCATACCGCTCTCTAAAGTGATTTCCACGACACGTCAAGCCATTAAGAAAAGGACGAAAGGTGCAAAGAAATCTGATGATGATACTTTGATAAATGCTGCGGTAAGAGCCGCTAAGAAAAGTGCCAAGGGGAAGTATATCAGGAGGCCGAGAGTTGTTCCTCTACCGAAGAGAGGTGGATTTCTACCTTTGATTCCGATACTGGGAGCTTTGGCAGCGGCCGGATCGTTCGCGGGTGGTGTGACTACAGCTGCTAGGAATATCTATGAAATGGTTAAAAAGAAAGATCCAGTTCGATCCCACATACCGCACGCCGTGGGACAAGGCATGTACATAGCGCCCTATAGAAAGGGAATGGGACTCTACCTGACTCCGTATCAAAAAAACTGAATCTCGCCCTACCGAATCGTGCTCTCGCTGACTTTGAAATTGTAAAATATGTTAAGCAGCTGGATATTCCACACTTTCGCGGTGTTGTTATGCGGGATAATCTATTATTAAAACGATTGTCTGGACCGCGAAAGCGAGAGACGGGAGTGATAAACTTAGACGATTCTGATGGGGCTGGAACGCATTGGGTGGCGTATGTGAAGAAGGATCAACACTGCGAATACTTTGACAGCTATGGGAACTTGAGACCTCCTCAAGAATTCCTCAACTATATGCAGAAGAGTATAGACAACGTTATAATAACCTACAACTATAGTAATGTGCAGAGAGATAAGAAATATAACTGTGGACATTTATGTTTGAGCTTTCTATTAACTGCTTCCAAGCACATGTACGATCGGACCTGATAAAGAGATCGGATCAGATATGAAGAGACCCCTTCAACAGGTATGAACAGCTAGAAACAGGTGCTAACAGCTTATGAACAGACCTGTTGAACAGGTATGAACAGCTAAAAACAGGTGCTAACAGCTTATGAACAGACCTGTTGAACAGGTATGAACAGCTAAAAACAGGTGCTAACAGCTTATGAACAGACCTGTTGAACAGGTATGAACAGCTAAAACAGGTGCTAACAGCTTATGAACAGACCTGTTGAACAGGTATGAACAGCTAAAACAGGTGCTAACAGCTTATGAACAGACCTGTTGAACAGGTATGAACAGCTAGAAACAGGTGCTAACAGCTTATGAACAGACCTGTTGAACAGGTATGAACAGATATGAACAGCTAGAAACAGGTGCTAACAGCTTATGAACAGACCTGTTGAACAGGTATGAACAGATATGAACAGCTAGAAACAGGTGCTAACAGCTTATAAACAGACAGGTGAACGGCTGCAGTTCGATTATAAACGGGTGTTATCCTTAGTTTTAGTCTATTATGTAATCAATTATTCAATAAATACATAAAATACATTATACTGTTTTCATTTATCATCCTTATCTCGTGTGAGGACAATGTCTCTCACATTAACTCTGAACGGAACTGAATCAGAGTTAAACAGCTCATTTTTACCGCCTATAGAGTTGAGTGCTGATTCTAACTACGAATGTGCAGTGATTTATTTTAAAACATTTAATTCTATTCCTAATGTGGACAGCAGCAATAACCTCTTTCACTATGGCGATAAGAACGTTATCGCAATTCCTGAGGGCTCTTACGAATTGCATAACATCTTTCGTTATCTGGAGCGAGAACTGCTACGTGTCGGGGGTGAGGATAAAGACAAATGGATAGATATGGATGCCAATACGAACACATTAAAGTGCACGTTTTTCTCACCGCTATATGACATACACTTTGAAAAAGAAAACAGTATTGGCAATATTTTCGGGTTCTCAAACAAAGTGCTTCGAAAAAAAGAGATACATGTATCAGATCAACCGATAAACATACTAATCACCAATACTATAAGAGTGGAGTGCAACATCATTCAGGGATCATTCATCAATAGTAAAGCGTCTCACGTGCTGTATGAGTTCTCACCATCGGTGCCGCCGGGCTATCAGATAATAGAGTGTCCTCCACATCCGGTTTACTTACCCCTAAGAGTAAACACTATTCAAAATCTCCAAGTACGTATAGTGAATGAGCAGGGGCAGCTCGTCAACTTCAGAAAAGAAAACATCTCACTTCGATTGCATATAAGAAAAGTTGCATCATGATTATCTATAAAATCAGTGATAATGCAAATGCAGGTTATAGTAGTCCCACCCTCTCTCTGGGGACAACACCTGCCGAAGGAGCTCTCAATCAAAAATTCGAATTAAGTAAAGACAACTTACTATTTCTACAATCTTTGGGACTAGAAACAGCATAATGACATCATCAATTCTAAACATAGGGGAGAAAGTTGTTTTTGATGATAGTATAGAGAGTGTTGAGTATCACACCTACACACCCTACAATGAATCTTACAAGAACAACGATGAGATTCGTATATGTATCAACAGTCAAGACTTGATGGTGCTACCTTGTGAGAGTCAGATAATAATTGAGGGTAATGTTACGAAAGATTGCACCTTCACCAACAATGCACCGGCATTTCTCTTTCATGACATTCGCTATGAGTTGAATGGTGTGGAGATTGACAGAACGAAAAACTGCGGCGTCACCTCCACCATGAAAGCCATCGTATCCTACGGTAAGGAAGAGAGCAATGTCCTAGAGAATAGCGGCTGGAATCTGGGTACAATCAAAGAGGTCGATGGAGATTTCTGTTTCACCGTCCCACTACGCCATCTGTTGGGATTCGCCGAAGATTATAAAAAGGTGATTGTGAATGCAAAGCATGAACTGATACTTAACCGAAGCTCTTCGAATTTTAACTCTGCAACCAGAAAGGATGCTACAAAGAAGATTGAAATTAATTTAACACGTGTTGTATGGCGAATGCCCGTGATAAAGGTGTCCGACAGAGAGAAGCTCAACTTGTTGAAGTATATAGAGAATAATACACCTATTCCTATTGCATTTCGCTCATGGGATCTTTATGAATACCCACTGCTGCCTATGACTCAACGACACGTTTGGACCGTGAAGACCACCACCCAGCTGGAAAAGCCTCGATTCGTCATACTAGGATTTCAGCATGCACGAAATAATGATGCTGATAAGGATATGAGTCTATTTGACCATAGCAATTTTTACAATGCTCGCCTGTACCTCAACTCTCAGTACTATCCGTATGATTCATTCGCAAACGATTTTGAGAAAGGGACATATTCACTGCTCTACAACGCTTTCACTAATTTCCAAAGATCATACTACGGTTTGAACAGTTCCAACATTCAAATTAGCCCGCCTAATTTTAAAACAAAGACTCCTTTGATTGTTATCGATTGTTCGAGACAGAATGACTCCTTCCGCTCGGGGAACGGTGGTGCTATAGATATCAAGCTCGAATTGGAATTCAAAAAAAATCTACCAGATAAAACGTCAGCATATTGTCTTATCATCAGTGACTCACTCTTTGAGCATCACATTCTCACAAATATAGTTCGAAAGGTGGGTCAATAAAAGCGACCTTCAGTGTGCCATCAGCCCTTGAAGTGACAAGATGAATTTCTCTAACGTGCATCCATCAATCCCACAATTATATTTTGAAATGTGTAAAAATGTGTATCACTTTAGAGACTCTTACATAGCAGTGTTCTTAAGACATCCCTTCAATCTAATTAATAGTAATGCATTGGAAGTATGCATTGATTTCGATGGAAAAATGCTAATGACTCATCAAGAATGGACTTCAATAATTATGAAGAATATGGAGGGAATCTCGGAATTCTTCAGAACTGGTTCAGCTGCTGCGCTTCCTCAATCCATCATCAGCACCACCACCACCACCACCACCGAAAAGGAGGAATTCAGTTTCATCACGATTCTCATGGAAACAAGCTCAATGAATATATGTGCTGCAGAGTGGCGGGAAATAAAACCTATTTTAGAATGTGTTGACCTACTTGTGCATCATGTAGATAAGCATAAAGAGACTTATGTGAATCGTATGAATTTCTTCCACAAAAAGCTTAAATGTAGCCATCCCGAGACTCTGGAAGATGCATGCAACATTATCGAAAATATTTATAATCAAAACTGTATTGTAGATTGTGAAATCAAGTGTTTTGCTATGCCTTATTTGTTTTTCTGTTATCTACTATACTGAATAAAAAAATAAATTAAACAAAGAGCTTTTTATTTACAACATTGTAGCGTCTATGAATCATAATGCTGCTTAAAAACGATAACTCAGGGGTAAGAAACTTGTGGGCGCGCGGTGGTATTCATTGAGACCACGGAACGTAAATATAAAAGGTTTATCACCCCTGGATTAGTGTATAAAAAACAATTACTATAGATGTTTATTTCAGTACTTTGGAATATTTCAACCGCGTAAGGCCTCCTCATAACCATGTATCAGTGCCCTTTTTGTAATATCAGTGGCCCTGGTAACGAACTGATCGCTCACTCGAGAACAAAACGTCACAAGTTACTTTGTAGACAAGACGATGGGGATTTTTTTACCTATGTTGTGGACTCGGCTTTCAAGTGTAGAATAACCACTTATCATGTAAACGGATCGTCAACCATCTTAGATCCGAAGATATATCTAAGCAGAGCCGAATCAAAAGTGTGTGACGTAATCAAGTTGGAACTCGATACCAATGAAAACGTTAAAGTGAACTTGCAACTTTTCTGCACTTATGTGATATTCAAAGAGGATCAGGTGATTAGAGATTTGAAATCATTCAATACCAAAAATGTCGTTCTAAATCGCCAATCAGATTTAAGTACATTCTATGAGCAAATCTCTTCCAAAATAAATGGAAAATGCGAGCAGTTCCAGGAACGTGACAGCGGATGGGCTTTGGAGAAAATTGAATATCTAGAAGTTAATGTCAACAAGTTCAATCCACTGAAGGGTAGTTCTTACATTCCACTTCCAAAATGGATCCAACTCAAACGTGCTTGTGTAAACGTGAAGAACAATGATCATGCTTGTTTTTTTTGGGCTGTTACCAGCGCTCTTTATCCAGTGGAGAAAAATACGGAGAGAGTCTCCTCATACCCAGATTACAAGACACTCTTCAATACAGATAATATCAACTGTCCTGTGGATGCTAGAGGTATCAAACGTTTCGAGCAACTGAACAAGATCAGCGTCAATGTGTACGGGATAGGATCAAAATGCACTATCACCCCCATGAATATATCTTCTAAAACCTACGATCGTCACGTCGACCTGCTCTTTCATGAAGATAGCAAGAAATCTCATTACTCTTGGATAAAGAACGTGTCCCGGTTGGTGGGCTCTCAAGTATCTAAGCATGAACACAAAAAATTTTTCTGTAAAAAGTGTTTACAATATTTTACGTGTGAATATAAACTTAAACTTCATTTAAGAATAGGATGCGAAGAGACTTTAATACAACTTCCCACTCTCACAGGTAAGTACTTAAAATTCAAAAACTTTCAACATAAATTGTCAGTTCCATTTGTTATTTATGCAGATTTTGAATCTATTTTAAGCCCGTTAGAAAATAATTTACAAAGTAATACTTATTATTCTCATAAACATGTACCATGTAGCTTTGCTTATTATATCCATTGTAATTATGATGACTCACTATCGAAACTTGTCACGTATCGTGGAGAGGATTGTGTAACAAAATTCATTGATAACATTTACTCGGATGTTGCTACTATCGCAGACATTCTTTCTAATAAACAGCCATATGATATCAAAGAATGTGAAAATATGACTAAAAATGAATCTTGTCACATCTGCGAACAGCCCTTGTTATCAACAGATCTTAAGGTAGTTGATCACTGTCATCTAACAGGGAAAATCAGAGGTTTAGTGCATAACGAGTGTAATTTAAAATATTCATTACCTAACTATGTTCCCATCTTTTTCCATAATTTAAGTGGCTATGACAGTCACTTATTTATCAAAGAATTAGCCGCCAGGGAGGGTGATAATATTCAATGCATTCCTCAGAATAAAGAAAAATATATCTCATTTAGTAAAAAACTTAATTTTAAAGATGGTAAAGCGATTACGATAAGATTTGTGGATTCATTTAAATTCATGTCTTCAAGTTTAGATAAACTAGCTAAAAATCTATCAATCGACCAAATTTCAATATTATCTCGATATTATCCCGACCATAATCAAATGACTCTTTTAACACGTAAAGGTGTGTTTCCTTATGAATACATCGATTGTTGGGATAAACTTAACCATGAATCACTACCAGACAAAGACTCTTTCTACAGTAAACTGACTCAATCACACATTTCCGATCAAGACTATACTCATGCACAAACGGTGTGGGAAAAATTCAATATAACTTCTCTAGGCGAATACTGTGATTTGTACCTAAAAACGGATGTCCTATTATTAGCAGAGATTTTTGAAAACTTTCGCACCGTTTGCTTAGCTGCATACAAATTAGACCCCTGCAGATACCTAACAGCACCTTCCCTATCATGGGATGCAATGTTGAAAGCGACAGATGTAAATCTCGAACTTCTAACCGATTATGAGATGATACAATTTTTAAATAGTGGTATCCGAGGGGGTATCAGTCAAGTTTCCAAAAGACATGCCAAGGCCAACAATAAGTTTATGGATACACACGATCCCGCGCAAGAAAGCAATTTCATCGTTTACCTAGATGTTAATAACCTGTATGGTGATGCTATGAGCAAATATCTGCCTGATGGTAATTTCACCTGGTTGACGGAGAGTGAAATTGAAACTTTCAACATCCTCTCTCAACAACCCGATTCACAAATCGGTTACTTCTTAGAAGTTGACCTTGAGTACCCACCTTCTTTACACGACTTACACAGTGATTACCCCTTTTGCGCCGAAACGAAAACACCACCCAATGGTAAAACAAAAAAACTTTTACTCACTCTCACTGACAAACAAAATTACGTCATTCACTACATGAATTTAAAACAATGTATCACCCGCGGATTGATTTGCAAAAAAATTCATCGAATATTATCTTTCCACCAATCCCCCTGGCTTAAATCCTACATTGATTTGAATACTGATAAAAGAACCTTGGCTAAAAACTCATTTGAAAAAGATTTTTACAAACTAATGAACAATTCAATTTTCGGTAAGACAATAGAAAACGTAGCAAAGAGGGTTGATGTGAAACTTTGTACTACATGGGATGATGTAAAATCAAAGACCAAGTGTAAATATGGTGCGGGGAGATACATAGCTCGTCCCAACTTTCACAGTTCTAAGGTGTTTTCCGAAGACTTTGTAGCCATACAATTAAATAAAACAACAATTTTGTATAATAAACCAATTTATGTCGGCTTCACCGTACTTGAACTCTCGAAATATGTCATGTATGGCTTTCATTATTCATACATGCAGCCTAAATATGGCAATAAATTACAATTACTGTACACAGACACAGATTCATTTATTTATGAGATTAAAACTGATAACTTTTATGAAGACATTAGACCAGATTTACAAAACAAATTTGACACCTCTGATTTTCCAACAGATAACGTTTACAATCTACCATTATTGAATAAAAAGGTTGTGGGTTTGATGAAAGATGAAAGCAATGGTAGAATTATTCAAGAGTTTATTGGCTTACGATCTAAAATGTACAGTTATATTCTACAAGGTGATTTAACTGTTAAGAAAAACAAAGGTGTCTCTGCCGCTAATGTAAGAAAGTTACATTTCGAAAACTATAAAAATGCTCTAGATTTAAGTTATGTTAACTATGATGATATGTATACATTCACTAGCGATAGACATAATGTTTATACACAAATTAAGAGGAAGAAAGTAATCTGTGGTAATGATGATAAAAGGTTTATTTCTAAGGATAATGGTATAGCCACTTTAGCTTGGGGTCATTATAAATTAAAATAAAAAAAAAATTTAAAATCTATTACATTGTTTAATTACCTATTTCATAAGTTTAACCTACAAACACCCTCGTTATAATAAAAATCAGTATAAAAAAACTATCTTTGATAAGGCATGAGAGCTTCCTGCACTCGTAGCATGCTACATGCGATATGGTTGTATCACTTCTTTTGTCTCGTTCGTTCACGCGCAAATAGAAAGAGAGCGAAGGAGTGATAGCGTTATATCACGGTGACATGTTACCTATGCTTTATCTACATTGCTCCACGTGTAACGAGTGAGTTCGAAACTTCAAAAACCTATACAAAGCTTCTGCTCGCCCCCAAATTATATATAATAGTCATTAGTATAAATCAACTTGTCATCCCACAATCTAGCGACCGTGACCCCCACCCTGACCCCACAAACAACAATTCAAAGCTTTATCAACCGCCACGTGTAACAAGCGAGTTCGAAATACCAAAAATCACACTTTTCCAAACTAAGAAGTCCCATCTGTTCCTACATATCCTCCCCACACACACGAGACTTCACAAAACACCCATCAACTGAGTTAGAACCGGCGAAGAAATTAGACCTGGTGATCTCTTCCCTGCCGGACTTTAAGCGGATCACCTTATAGCGTACCTCATTGCGATCTGTTCTCCGCCGGACTTTAAGCGGAGCACGTTATAGCGTACCTAATTGCGATCTGTTCTCCGCCGGACTTTAAGCGGAGCACGTTATAGCGTACCTAATTGCGATCTGTTCCCCGCCCGACTTTATTGGTTATTACTAATTATGTGTTATTGCATCCGCTCATCTGACCGTCAGACGCACATGTGATCGACATGCGACATCGGGCGGACGGTTCGACATGGTATTTAACGAGACGGTCAGAGTCTGACTTCATTGCTCCACGTGTAATACAATGTAACAAGAAACTTCAAAAACCTATACAAAGCTTCTGCTCGCCCCCAAATTATAGTCATTAGTATAAATCAACTTGTCATCCCACAACCTAGCGACCGTCACCCCCACCCTGACCCCACAAACAATAACCCATTCAAAGCTTTATCAACCGCCACGTGTAATACAATGTAAGAAGTGAGTTCGAAATACGAAAATCACACTTTTCCAAACTAAGAAGTCCCATCTGTTCCTACATATCCTCCCCACACACACGAGACTTCACAAAACACCCATCAACTGAGTTAGAACCGGCGCACGATCCGAAAACGGTCAAGTCAGAGTTTTTCCAATTTACGAAGTCCCATGCCCATTCCCTCCACACCGACCCTGAACCCACACAACGACCCTGACCTCACTCAACCCCTCCCCGCACCACCCCTCCAGACACTTCCCCACCCCCGCAACCTTACAATAAACATCTTTTTTACTATAAATACCTACTTTTTTACTATAAATACCTACTTTTTTGACCTTGAACTTCTTTAACCCCATAAAAAACCCCTCCCTACACCACCCCTCCACACCCCTCTAACACCCTTGACAAACTAAGCCATGCCCCTCCATGGGACTTCTTAGAACAGCTATTAAGTGAGTTAGAACCGGCAATATCTATCTACTTACGGAACTCTAATTGCCCAACTCGCACTTGGCCGGTTTAAAAGTTAGGTATTGGGTTTGTTTTTTCCCAATATGGTGACTAAACAATTATTATTCTATGTGAATAATATCGATGACTTGCAATTGCGGCCTCTTGTCATCCTAAAACCAGTACCTAATTCATAATAATATTACCTAGGTATTTAATTATTGCCAGAAGAACAGCGGATTCATTCATGAGATTTTTACCTCTTACGTGTTGGATTTCAGAAAATCCCTAAGCGTCACAAAATTAATGTTGTTTCTCTATTTGTTCCTATACAGGGTGTTTCATAAGTAACAATAAATTTTTAAAACTCTTAAGAGGGTTGTTTAGACCGTCAAACTGAACAACTTTCTCCATGGGACCAACTTCGAAATCGCGAAAAAATATTTTTATATCCCATACATAATATTTTAGCTCTATAGTCGATTTGTAGAGTATAGAACATAATTTTTTTTTGTGAAAGTTATTCAGGTTTACACCACCCCCTTAATGGTTTATTTGTATTTTTGTAACACCTTGTATAGGTCCAGAAAGATAATTTATTTGGTTCCTACTTTCACTGTTTTCATTTCTTTTTGGTGAAGTTACACTTTGGGGTGTTGGGTTAGGTTACGTTAGGTTGCTTTTGGTCCCTTTCTATAAGTCTGGACTCTAAAGGAAACAGCAGCGCGTATGGGCCGGTCGGTACCCCCTAGGCCCCATTTAATCAATATGAAAATTGTAAATTTACAATGACAATTCAATATACATAATAGCTGGTTATTTATGAGCACTTTTTGAGCTGAAAAATCAACTGGACCATCTACAGGATATGAGAAGTGATGTGGTTTTTCTAGAAATCGATGTTAATTAATAAAACCGAAGAAAAGGGACTCTAAAGTCACCCCTTTTTTTGCAGTTGTAACCATTTTACTCTTACACTTTGAATCGGAAGAAAATGAAAATTTACAATATTGTTCACAATACAATTTAGAATGATGTGGTTGTCTTACTTTTTAGAAATTAATAAAAAATCTTCTAATTTTTCAAAGAAAACAGCTAAATTCTGACCGGAGCCACGGGCTCGTTCGCATCGATTAGTATGGAGAGTCGTGGTCCAGGGCTGATACGCCTTAAGAGAAGTTTATTCCAAAATCTCCCGAGCTCGCTGCATACAAACGAAGATCGGTCTTATTTCCTATATAATAACCAATTATAGTCAATGCAATTTTAGAAACACGATCTAGAATCCAATATCTGTGTTTTTGAGGTGTTAGATTCCCTTTTAAACAAATAGTTTCAATGCAACTTTGACCCACGATAACTTTAGAACTAAAAATCGTGTCGTGTCTAAAAATTTTCATTTACTTTATTTGGTTAGTATTGAAAATTTAACTAGACTTCGTTTGTATGGAGCGCGCTCCGAATTATATCCCCTTAAATGGGACCCGGGGCGTTTGTCAATAACTTATTGTGGAATCTTACCACGAAAAACACACCCACACTGACACCCTATCATTAGCAGAGGATAAAGAGGAGGAACAATCTTATTCCACACTAGTGTTTTCCCGCGACTTCGTCCGCACAAATTATATACCAGATTTTAAGTCAGATCAAAAGCTATCAAACAAAAAAAATTTCATCAAAATCGGTTCAGTAGTTTTTGCGTGATGTGCGAACAAACAAACAAACAAACAAACAAACAAACAAACAAACACACAAACAAACAGACAGACAAAATTTCTAAAAAACATTGATTTCGAGTCAGGGATACCTAAAAACCATATCGTAATCTTTTTTTTGTAAATATCTTCAATGTACTTCAGTTACAGTTTTATAATAGTTTAGATTAGGTAGGTACTAGCCTAAAATTTTACTAGAATATAAATTTGATGTTTATTTGCCGACCGTACCCGCTTCCGCCGTGCCGGTTTAGCTCCGCGTTGTTGTGTCTGCCTCGATTTCGTCTCGATACAAACTCCGCGTCGATTCAACGGCTTTCCTTTAACTTTTAGGCCGAGCTTAGACGACACACTATTTTGTAGGTTAAGTTCTGTGGCAAAAGTTCGTAAAAAAATTCTAAAAAAAAAAATCATTTCAACAAATTTCCTCTAGGTTTCTTAGGGAAGTTGATCAGTATTATGGGTAAAATCACGCCTTAAGATAATATTATTCCGAGAGCGAAAATGCGCGCTGCATACAAACGTACTATTAAAAATATACAGTTTCAATGCTAGGATTAATTTAAGATTTGGATGGAAATCTTCGAGGCACTGTAACTTGAAAACTATACATTTTAACGAAAATCTGACTCCATACAAGCATAGAAATTTGTTTCTAGATTGTTTTTGCAAAATTTCATTGACTTTAATTGGTTAGTATTGAAATTATCACCATATTACGTTTGTAAGGAGCGCGCTCCGAATAATATACCCTTAAACTCATAATGTAATGCAACTGTACCCTGACCATACCATACCCTAATTTATTGACATTGTTGAGAGCCACTGGCTATCCACCGGTTTATTACAATTCAAATAGAGAAAGCTTATAGAAACATCACGTGAAATAAGACGGAAATTAAATATCCTAGCCGTAGACAAAACGTCAGCTTTTGTCGGTACCACCAGTGCAACAACAATGTTGTTTATTTTATAATGCCACAATTCATTCTAGCAGGTGGGTGTATATTTAAGAGCGTTTAAACGCCCAATTTATCTGGGCGAACATTTTCATCTTGTTTCTTAGAAAAGGCTTACCTACAATTTTTTTACACTGTTATCAACGTGCAGCAGCTTTATAACAGCGCTTTAAAATGGTATGCAAACGGTATACACTATATACTTACATTTATACCCTGAATAAATAAATAGGTTTAAAATTGGTGAATATCTAGGTAAACACTCATACTTCTTCTTTTCTTAATTGAAAACGACTCCAATTATAAACCAATCTCAAAACCATTAGGTTTCCAATAATTAAAATTAATTAAATAATTATAGTCATTAGCTGTTTAGGATTGTATTTGCATACCAATTCTAACAGTTATGATAATTGATTTAATTTTATGTCTAGGATTATACAGATATTCGTGTCAGTATGGAAAGTGACGAAAGAGAAAACTAACCTGGAGTGCGATTTTTGAATCTCATCAGTTGAAAATCTCAAAATTACTATGGAGATAGGTACTTACGCATCTTTCTACTACTGATTTGACTTTAAAAAATCATACTTCAGGAGTGCGATTTTTGAAAGTCAAATCAGCAGTAGAAATATGCATGTCTCCATAGTAATTTTGACATTTTCAACTGCTGAGCTCAGCGAATGAGATTCAAAAATCGCACTCCTGTAATTATCTATGCTAATATGTATTATACCTAAAGACGAAAGATTTGATTTTTTGTTTGTTTTTTATATTGAATAGGTTCCAAAACCACTGGATCGATCTGAATAATTCTTTCACCATTAGAATGCTACATTATCCGTGATCAACATAGGCTAAAAAAATGACCAAGTGTGTGTCGGGAAGATTCTAAGGCGGTACGAAGTTCGCAGCGGTCCTCTAGTAGTATAATATTTACACTTATGCTAAGACGCTGTTATCCCGTCGAGGCCGTTTTTTGAACACGAACGAAAGTGTTTTAAACTGTGTTTTAAAGTCTAAAATTAACTTAAGTCTTATTTAAGGATCGGGCGGATGGGCGACTGTTCTCAATTACACGATTAGATTAAGTTTACTAGATAGAAAAACATCCCAAAGTTACCCCTTTTTGTTATGTTTTTTTCAATACTATGATTAAACTGCTGATATTTAACTTTTTATTCTTGTACTTAACTAAATACATTAAATATTTCTAGTGAACTCAGAAGAATTTTTAGCTTAGAAACTCCCACGAGCAAAGATATTGACGAAAAACACGTTTTTTGCGATCCTGCTTTCAATTGGAGCGGGATGGCTAATTGTAAACTTATGCTTGCAAGAAAGAGACGCGTGCACTAGGATAACCTAGCCTTAACTCATATCTAAGAGCGTCGGTGGTGCTTTGCGGAGAGCTATGGAAACTCAATCTTGAGGTCCAGGTTCGAATCCGCACGGATGACATGTCATGTACCTACCAATAAGCTTTTCTAACTTATGTACGTAATACCGAATGCTCTCAAACGGTGAAGGAAAACATCGTGAGGAAACCTGCATACGCTGAAGAAGAAATTCCGATGCGTATGTGAAGTCTACCAATCCGCATTGGGCACGCGTGGTGGACTAACGCCCCTCCCTGAGGGTAGGCCATTGCCCTGCCTGCCCTGGGACGTACTCGTATATAGGCTTTGATGATGATGAGGATGTTAAATCATGACCATTATCCATTTTGGGATGATCAGAATCTTTGATATTTAACAACCAACTTTATTTTTTGTAAGAATTAAAATTTTAAATAAATAAAAAATTTTGTCTTTCTCAAATAATGCGCTGAAATTAAAATCAATCAACTTTTCAAAATCAATGACGAACTACGAACAACAATATTTTTTCCTTTTTTTTCAATAAACAGCGTTCAATTTGCAAGCCAGTTCGAAATTTAAATAAAAACTTTTGATAAGTTACCTCCTTGGTTGCCATGTTTCGGAGTAAAAGATCGTTCCATTTTTAAATTACACGACAGATATGAGTTTACTAATTTATTTGGCCCCTAAACGACGACAGATATGGATTTTCATACAACTTTTGCCGGCCGCTGCTCAATTATCTCGAAGAAAGTTGTCAAAATAATTCAAATTTCCAAGCATTGTGAAAAAACTAAAAACTGTTTTAAATTCAAACTGGCAAGTTACAAATTAAATTTTTTCAGAAGCAAAAATAATGGCAGAGAATTCCCCGAAAGCGTTCTGAATTCAAACAATAGGTCGAATGTCCTTCCGCGGAGTCGGCGCGGAAATTTTTGTTATCTTTTCGTGTTCCCCGAACGGATTTTAAATTGAGAACACAAACCATTTGCCGCTAAAATGGTGCTTTTCAAAAGTTAGAGAGAGTTTAGTAATAGTGTATGTAATTCAATCTTTTTGTAGATTTGAAAAGTTTGTCAGTTTTCAAATAGTTTACTGCACAGGGCCTATAGACAAAGTATATTTCGATTACCTTTAACTATAGTAGAAAATATAGTCAACGTAAAAATATAGTAGAAAACATAAAAATGTATGGACTTGGCGTATGGTGACGAAAGCAAACGTCAAAATGTTTCGATCGCTAATGTCAAATCCATACATTCTGTCATTTAGCTACTAGCGTCTACGCCAATCGTAGAAAGAGAAGGCACTAGAAGGAAGCACGTGTCTTGTCATATCACTCAGTAAGAGATGCACATAGCAAATTCGCTCTAGTTAAAAAAGAAGACCGCTACTTATTGCTGTCCTTATCGACGTATCCACTTTTTTGTACTTCGGCCATCTGACTCCAAAATGTCACTTCATACAAATTGTATGGGACAACCATCTGACTCCGAGATGTCACTTCATATAATTCGCTATCTCATACCTGGTTACACTGATATTCGGTCTACTAGCGTAAGCGAAAAAATTTTCGTCTATGACGCCAATAGAAATGTTACTTCGTCCATAGGCCTAGGTCGTAATTTTTTATGGAGCACCTTTCACAGCAATAAACGATTATAACTCTGTCAAAAATCGATAACGTGAGGAGTTTTTATAACTAAAGCATTCCTTCAGTTGGCGAGGCTGGTCCCTAGTTAAACGGTCGAAGTGAGAAATTGACTCATCGGAGAGTTGAATCAACAGATTTGTAAGATTTTCGTGTAAATGTTACGAAACTTGACCATATTACGAATTCTAGTTACATGACTAATAATTACATGAAATCGAGCTCCGAGTTTCTTAGTAATATTCCTGACATACCTGTGATACCTAGGCAACTTAATATGTACCTATAAATATACCTACGTATACTTGTGTAGGTAGGTATGATGTTCGATTATTGATTCCGCAGAAAATGTTTTACAGCCAAGTAAATTATTGAGTAGGCAATTTCATGATAATTATGTAAAATTGTCAAGTATTATAATATAGGTTTTGCATGATTGTGAGCTATTTGGACGATACAAAGTATAGCTGTGTAAACTCAAACAATGGAATTGCTAAATTTTCCTCGCTTTTCAGAATCAAGTTATTTGATTGGTCGATTTTACACATCTACTCTCCACTTTGGTAGATTCCATGAGCCTTATTGCGCTAAGTTAAAACATCGAAGTTCTATTCTTATCCCATTTCAGTTCCAATCACAATCCAATTACTAATCAACTGTGCTGAATTCCGCATCGTATAACTGATAGCCCCTAACGTCTGAGCGATCCGTCAAAACGGCTCTAACGGCTGTCAGAGCAGTGGCGCGATTAGCGCAATACCAAATGTGTCGAAAGTTATGGTTCGAACGTAGTCCAATTACGGTTCAATCACTGCTGTCCTTACACCGTAATCGGTACCTAATCCAAGCAGCATAGTAGCGGCCCAGTTTCGTGTTGCCTCCCATAATCGGTGGTGATAAGCGAGCATTGTTTTAATACGTTACGATTTGAAACACTTCTCGTACGTGACTGATTCGTTTTCGTTCTATTATTGTTTTCGTGTTTTATGATGACCGTTAAGACTCCTGAATCGTACTATTGTCGGCTTTAACGCGAGGGGAAAATTAAGTTTTCAGGTGACTTCTTAATAGACATAGTTCCTATGTAACCTTGTGAAATGTAGGAGTAGTTTCGGTAGGCGAATTGAAGGCCGTGTTTCTTTTTATTTAAATCCGTGACAATCTTTTTAATCTTTCCGGTTATTACGTTTTTCATTTGATGTAGGTCCGGGTTGGGATTGTTTTCATTAGGATAAATTAATATTTTCAATCATTCAACGATACATTTTCAACACACTTGTTCACAATGCAGCTTGTGAAACCAGCGTGCGTTTTACTTTACATTACCGCACTAGTGCGATAATACACCTACGCGCCATAACTAATTCAACCACAGCGGCGCATGGCGCGTGAAAAAAGACATCCTCGCGCCATTTTCCCCAAATATCTGTCTAAGCCAATTTGGTAATTCCTCTAAAGTATGTTATTTGTCCTAGTGTCTAAGAGTGTTGCGAAACGTCGTACAAAACGATTGAGTGTCATTAAACTCTCGACTCCATAACGCCCTCGCCTGCAGCTCGGGCTGATATCCAGCCTCGAGTGTAATGACCAACTTAGCCCACTTGTATCATAATTCATATTGTACTATTACCGGTATGTTTTCGGCAGTAGCACTTATTTATAATGTAGATAAGGTTTCTATTGCATTGATTTTGTTAGCAACCTATCAACCCATGGATATGTCTTAACATCCTGAACTTCAGAATTCTGAACCTTATGCGATCACTACGGTGAAGAAAAACATCGTAAGGAAACCAGCATAGTAGGTACGAGTAGGTACGCTGAAGAAGAAATTCTGTTCCGTAAAGTCTACAAATCCGCCTTGGGCACTCGTGGTGGCCTGACGCCCATACACCCTTCAGGTTAGGCCTGTGCCCTGCAGTGGGTGGGACGTTTATAGGCTGACGATTATGACGAAAAAGAAGTTTGTTCTTACTCGTAGTTACAGAAAAAGAAATGACTATTCTATTCTATTCTATATTTAAAAATATGGCTGCCATCTTTGGTTAATGATGATTTTGCCAATGTCGAGTTTTTATAGCAAAAGTGCTTGACGTTGTACGGTTATATTGATATTTTGGTGACTTCAAGGGTTGTTCTTATAAAAGAACAATATCGTGAGCCACCACTGGAGTTCCACTGTAGGCCGGGGATGGGGCAACCGACGCGCACGTGACCGCCCAATAGCAGACCCACAAAGCAACTCCAAAAAAGAAAAGACTAGGTACTTACTCCTCGATGGAAAACGTTTGTCAATTTAAGTATGAATGTAAGTAACTTTTTTTTGACCTAACGGTAAAATAATCGTAGCAGAACAAGCCTAATTCCCTCCTTTGTACAGGTATCTTATTAAAACTAATAACAAACGCAACCGTGGGAACGACAGCGGCGCATGCGTGAAGCGTCATAGTTTAAATGACATTGGAGACTAGCAAATTATTGAGGTATGCGCTCTAGAATAGAATGCATTCCTCTACCTATGCTATATGATTGGTAGCTACTTTATACCACGTAGGGCGTACCAAGGGGGGAGCTTAAGTTTTTTTTCTTTTTTTTTTCTGGCCGGGCTACATTGATTTTTGGGCAGTCTTAATTTGTATATTTTTAGATTCACAACACATCATTGTACTTTGTACACTTCACTTCATTTTTTATTTCCTGCAATCAGCGTTGCCAGACCTACGGATTTATCCGTAGATCTACGGATTTTTAGCCTTGCTTACGGATCTACTGATTTCAAAATATAAAACTCATTGGTACTGAACGGCAGACATGGTTACTTGCCACTAGACTACCACGAATTACCCAAAACGACGACATTAAAGATAAATTATAAATTTTTATCAAATATTAGCTGTTGTCCTAATAAATAAATTAGTGTTCCCACATTTTCGACTCAGTAAGGTCAACACATCTTTCATGGGGCACTGTATACGCTATTATAATAAGATACCAGAGGATATTCTAAACTTGCCAGACAAAAAGTTTAAATCCCATGTTAAACAAGTCCTCTGTAAAAAAGGTTACTATAAACTCGATGATTATTTGAATGACCAAAATGTCTGGTCTTGACAATGTTACACTCTACGAACATTATTATTTGTTCGTAGGTTACACTATGTAATTCAATATTTGTACTTTGTATATTTTGTTTTGTTTAAAAGAAGTGTGTTGTAGAGTTTCTGGCCGCATCTTCTCTACAACGGAACACCTTCCGAAGCGGTGGTAGAATCAAAAATGACGTCAAAAAGTTATCTATGTGATATTATTTTGAATAAAAATTTTGACTTTGACTTTGTCCGCGAGTCGCGACTCAGTCTGCGTGGACTTTAAAAAAAGTCCACAGACAGAAAAATTTTATTTACCTCATTTGTTTAGTATTGAAAATATAACCAGACTTCGTTTGTATGGAGCGCACCAACGGTAACATACCCTTAACATCAGTTTACGAATACGTGTGCTAGAAACACCATTCACCAAGTTCTGTTTCTTAGTCGAAATTCAAGATCATGATTCAATGGTGCTGGATAATGGTCCTTTGTAGCCAGTTTTAGTTGGTCTGTCAGTAGGTAGAGGTTAGTATTATGTGACAGTTCAAAGAAAACTGGTTTTACGTTACGTTACATCGTGAGGCATGTCCATGTAATACGTGATCTGATAGGATAAAGGGTGAAGTTAAATACCTTCCGACCTGCTCCTTATTATTATATTTATTTCTTATTATTTTTAATTTGTTGACTTTATTATTTACATAAATTGTGAGCATGATGTTAGTTTTGTCGACAAATAAAATAAATACTATAATTAGATCAACAAATTATAAAATAAATTATAAAGGTACATTTATGAATATCTATCTTTATGATGAAAAGGAAAAGAAGATAAGCCCTATGGTAATGTTTTCTGCATCGATCTGTTCTTTTCTGGTTCCATTTTAGACACGGCGACACATCAAGCTACACAAAACCAAAATAAGCTGGCAGTGCGACAATACGTTATTTACCCTACGCGCGGCCAGCTTATATTGGTTTGCGTAGCTTGATGTGTAGCCGTGTGTACTTCAGGTGGTTTTTGTATATGCTACGTAGTAGTACTCTTTCTTTTAATCTGGTGCTACGTACACTGTTTCATAGAGAAGAAAATAAGAAAAAAAACAGTTGCAGGCTGAATTTAAACCTTAGAAAAAGTATATGTCTAGAATGAGCCTCACGAATATCCCGTATAAAACAAAAGGGGCCAAGTTTCATAGGTTGGTGTGCGTGAGGCGCCATACAAATTATGTATGTGTGCGTGTATATGTATAGGGTTTAGGAACCAGTACTGGTTCCAACTTTTTTCGACGCTTTCGTATCTTCGACTGTCAATCTTGACATATAACATATAAAACATTTAATTTGTTGTTGCTATAAAAATACTATTCACACTTCTTATGGCAATATTAGTTAGTTAGGTACAGCAAGCAAGCATGGTTCCCCTAATACTGAGTATACAAAGAACTGTTATTTAAGACCCACTTATAAACAAATTATGTTTGGATAAGCTAGCTAGACGACATTTCCTTAACCTTTAATATCAAAATTATTTAACTACTTGACTTTATAATTGCACTTTTTACAATCATTTAATCAGGAAAAAATGAATAAAAACACGCATCTTATAAACGACCCCCGTGTTTAGAACGTAAATGTCAAAACCTTAACCTGAAAACCGTGGCTTACAACGCCATTTTACCCACGATCGGCAGCCATCGGCAATCTTCGGCAAACTTCGAATGCATTCCAACAACCACCTTACATTGACCTCCCCTCTCTATTAATTTCTATATCAATTCGTTACTTATTTAATGGAATTCCGTGTCAATTTATATTAGTTCTGTATTGCCATTGAAGATAACACCTTGTATCATGAACTGAGATAGCAAGATGTTCTATTATAGTCTAAGAGCTGACAGTGCAAAAGACTCACTATGATTCATGATGACGGATTTATTTATTTATTTTAACACTTTTAGGACACCTGTTATACATTTTAGCATAGCATAGCATATGCTCACGACTATATTCCCCGAGGGGGTAGTCAGAGATATTCTGATACCTCAGAATATCCACGTTTCTCCAGTAGTACCGAAACTCTGTCCAGTTTGACGGGGGGTGAGCCCGTCGCCACTTATAATGGACAGTGGGTACAATACACGCCTCGAAATTTAAGCATGCAGGTTTCCTCACGATGTTTTCCTTCACCGAAAAGCCAATGGTGCAACAAATCGTACATAAATCCGAAAAACTCATTGGTACGAGGCGGCTTGGACGGGGATCGAACCATCGCCACACATATACATTTTAGGTTCTTTATTATACTGATACAGGAAAAATTTATTAGGTAAGAACTAGATTATTCCTAAAAGTGATATCTTAAAAGAACAGAGGGGCTAGCATCCTACGGCTAGCATGCTTCCCTCGCGCCCTCTTTCTGGCATCTACGGCATCTGGCATACTTAAAATAATAAGGTCGGAGGCACATCTCAATTTTTACAGTTTTCTTGGAGGTGACATGCGATGCCTACAGGCATGATATGAAACTAAACGAGAAAATGTTTATGAGCGCATCTTTTTGCCAATTATTTATTTAATGAAATCAGAAATATTACCTAGAATCTAGATTGTTGATAACAATTTAGCTTCGAGTGTGGTACAAGGGGAGTGATACCTAGTTTATGCTGATTTAATTATAGTTAGTCACCAAAAGTAAGCTCGTAAGATATATTAACTATTTAATAAGTAAGTTTTAAAACATTTTCGTATACATACATTGTTTTATCCTTTCTTACAAAACAAAAGTAAAGTTCTTTTCAGGTTCACGCAAAATTAATTATTTGAAATCAGATAGTGAACAATTCTATTCTATTTTCTATTACATTCTATTAATTCTATCACTTTGTCACACTTCCAAACCATGCTCTTGTCGTCCGTGCTCCATTTAGAAGTATTTTTGCTCCCAGCTCTTAGACTACGCAACCTTCGTAATAACAGATAACTAGTTAGACTCGTTCACTTAATTAGGTATTTAGACGTTTAGTTCCTACAAATAGTTAGCAAGTAGGTATAGCTTAGTTTTATAAACGTTTTATTTGCACTTCTTCATGGTCTTTCAAATTAATGCAACTGTTTCTATGGAATTTTACTTTTTTTTTTATATTAGACTATTGAGCTATTATACAGGGTGTAATAGTGTTTTAAACCATCATTTACTAGGGGACCTCTTTGAAATCATGAAAATAAATCAGCTGTTTCACAGATTTTTGGTAGAGAACGAGTAGCTATTGACATTTTCTATGAGAATGCTGTTTTTTTTAGGGCCACAGGAAAAATAATGAAGCAGGCCAAGTTGCTCAACTTGATGGTCTGAAGCACCCCCTTAAGCCCTAGAATCTAGTAAATTCAAATATAAATCAGCTAAGCCTAGATTAATAGGTAGGTAGGTACTAAGTTAAAACAGGTACTTTCAATTAAAGTTTAGAGAATCTAAAGCCTTAAAACAACAGCACTAAAGCAGGTTTTCAAACGATTCATTATTTTTCTTCGTATAATTTTCGAAGAAAAACAAGTGGAGCATACTTTCGCGCGTTGTCATTAAAAGGAAAATGCGTCGAAAATTACCCACACTAGAATGACATTGTAAACACATGCGATTTTATACCTTAACGCTACAAGTTACGGTTTAAATTGATAATACGATGATAATAGTTATGGCTGTTAAGCGCTGGCATTCGAAATTCAAAAATTGGCCAAGTGTGTTACGGTTGTGGCGAGGTGGTTTCGTACATTTATTAATAAGTATTATTTTAAAGTATAGAGTAATTGAAGGGCCCAGTTGCAGAAGTCCCTAAGTCATAAAAATGAGTTTTAGAATACAGAGAGTAAAAGTCTTTAAAAAGGGCTAGAAATTTTCCATATGAGAAAAGGGTTAAAAACGAAACGTCAGTGTATGATGAAAATCAACGTATATTTGAGATCAGGTTAATTAATATGCTCACTTAATTTCTCACGTTTGTGATATCAGATCAAAAAGTCCCTAAGTGGACTTAGGGACTTTTGCAACTGGGCCCTTCAATTGGACGTTGGTCAGTAGGTATGGTTACAGGTGGAAATCTGATATTGGAATGATGTTTGGAATAATAGATAATACAAATATGTAATATAAGCATAAGCATATGCTCACGACTATATTCCCCGAGGGGGTAGTCAGAGATATTCTGAAACCTCAGAACATCCACGTTTCACCAGTAGTACCGAAACTCTGTCCAGTGTGACGGGGGGTGAGCCCGTCGCCACTTATAATGGACAGTGGGAAATATGTAATATGTAAGTGATAAAACAAAATATCACGTCAAAAAACACCAAGTAGGTAAAAAGCATAATAAAATAGTAAACAGTCGATAGACCAAAACGAAATTGTGTTTTGTAAAAATACTCTTTTATGGGTATCGTAAAAATTACTCTATGCGTCAATAAACAATGTTTGTAATGTGTTTTTTCTCATAATCTCTTACTTTATTATACTTACCTAGGCATTAATTCACTAGTTGGCTATATACCGTTCTCTGTACCCAATTTTTTGTTTTTGTAAGTCACTAACGTACCTACATCTTTAAGTTATCTTTTAGCAATTCTATGGAAAACTAACACTACAACTCTATTGTGGCGCCTTTTTGCATTTTTTTAGTACAGTAGTACCAGCTTTATAAGTCTTACCGATGTACCTGCGCATTTACAAATTTTAATAGCGCGCGAAATTATATTGACCAAACCACAAACATAGCCACCTTCAATACGTTTACGCTATTAGCTAATTTGTTTTCGCGCCCTTTTCGCTGCTATCCGACTATGACCTCTAAATGACTTTGGGTTTTGTCGTAGACTCGGGCCAGCGTACTTATTTTCCTGGTCATACTCAACATAAATTATTTGGAAGCCGTGTCGGTCCGGTGCGGTGGTGAGTAATCTTGCCTGCCGTGCAATGGTTCGATCCTCGTCAAGGCCGACTCGTACCAATGAGTTTTTCTAAATTTATGTACGATTTACGCAAAGACATTAGTTTAAGAGCATGACAATCGCAAAAAATTTTCACTGTTTCCCAAAAACAGTGATGTTCATATAGTTACAATACAAGAAATAAAAATAAATTAGTTTCCCACATTTTCGAGAGGATGGAAGGAGGACCTATTCTAAACTTGCCAGACAAAAAGTTTAAGTCTCCCACCCATGTTAAGCAAGTCCTCTGTAAAACTACTATAAACTCGATATTTTAGGAATGACCATAATGTCTGGTCTTGACAATTACACTATGTAATTCAATATTGTATTTGTAAGTGTACTTTGTATATTTAGTTTTTTTTAAATATGTGTGTACCTACCTACTCAATTAATTTATTTTGAATATAGGTACTTGCTTTTTATTTTGAAAGTTTTCCGTTGGATTTAAAAAAATTAAAATGCACTGTTGTACGATTGCATGCAAATAAACAAAATAAGAAATATGTGTGTTGTAGAGTTTCTGGCCGCATCTTCTCTACAACGGAACACCTTCCGACGCGGTGGTAGAGTCAAAAATGACGTCAGAAAGCTATCCAACTATCCATCCATTTTGAATTAAAAATTTGGAATTTGAGTTTGAATCACTCATGCTGTAGTTTAAAGATTAGCCAGTCGAAGCTAAGTTCGAGTTGACTGTATGAATCATAAAGGTATTATACCTTACAGGAATAGAACAACAAACATGAGTTGTCAAATGAAACCGTTTTTGGATGTTTTTTGGAGAATATTCGTAGGCAAAAATTCTAATATTGTCTATAATTCTGGGTCTAACGTGAAATTGTGGATAAATTAATGAAGTAGTATCAGTATATTTCATAAAATTATCCACGATTTCACTTTCTATTAGATTCGCAATTATTCACGGAAACCGAATTGTAAAAATTAATTAGTGACTAAAAAACGGTTCTATTGCCTCGCGTCACGTATCTCTTCCTATTATACAGTGGTGGTATATCTCGCTCACTCATGGTATGAATACGTTAAATTATGTCCGACTAAAAGCAAACCGTTTTCACTCAAAATCCTAGGGAACCCTAAAATGACTAGGCTCTAATGACAAGGTTAGTGCAGGCAACCGGTTCTAACATTCGCAGCCGTTAGCGGATAGACAAAAAAACTGGCCGCCATCTTGGATCCCGGCTGATGACTTTTCTTGCTCTAAAATTACACGTAGGCTACATACTAATAATTGTTAGGTTAAACCTTTTTGAAATGGGTTTAACATTAAAAATTATACACGTGCATGCCACATAAATACTTATATTCGCTTAGTTTCTTTATAAGGATAGTCTAAAACTTTGAAGATGATGATGATGATGTCCTCCACGACGTATCCGTCGACGGCGACCCTCATTGGTTCCTGGCATGATCTCGAATGTAACTGGAGCATCCGAGTTTTGTCTTAAAGACCCTGTTACACGTAGCACAGTACAGTTGCCCAGTCGAGTTTTACGTGTAATTGTATGTTGGTTTGTTACGGGTCGTGCGGTCTTGGCGTTTGGCTTCAAGGGTTGCCAGCCTTGCAGTCTCGAAGTCCTCGGTTCCCTCCTTGTCAGCTTATCGCTACTCAGGTCTCATCTGCGCAAGTTTCTCCCAGGAGTTCGAGGCTATGCCGCTTTCCGCCAGCTGACGCTTCAGGACATCTTTGTACCGCAAATACTGGCCTCCAGGCTTCCACTTTCCATTAGAGATCTTCGAGTAGAAGACAGACCTCGGTAGACGGGAGTCATCCATACGAACAAGGTGTCCACACCATCGTAGTTGGCCCCTCATCAACAGGCACCAGGCAGGCAAACTTTGAGCATTGCTACAACACACATATTTGGTAGAGTTGTAGCAAACTTGGAAGCCGTAGTGGTCCAGTGGCGAGTAACCTTGCCTGTCGTGCAGGAGGTGATGGTTCGATCCCCGTCCAGGCCGACTCGTACCAATGAGTTTTTCGGAATTTATGTACGATTTGTAACACCACTGGCTTTTCGGTGAAGGAAAACATCGCGAGGAAACCTGCATGCTTCAATTTCGAGGCATGTATTATACCCACTGTCCATTATAAGTGGCGACGGGATCACCCCCCCCGTCACAATGGACAGAGTTTCGGTACTACTGGTGAAACGTGGATGTTCCGAGGTTTCAGAATATCTCTGACTACCCCCTCGGGGAATATAGTCGTGAGCAAATGCTTATGCTTATATGCTTATGTAGAAAACTTTCTGATCACCCAAAAAGGGGTTATGGCTATGAGATTATGATTTTAGCATGCAGTCGCAGTAAGGTTAAGTTTGGAACATATTCTTTGTGACTGTGATGTCTTGGCGGCAAAACGCATGTGCCTCCTCGGAGATGGATACCCAAAACCAGGAGATCTTAGGTTTCTTCCCCTCAATGGTATTGCCTCCTTCATTGACCTTGTATTTGAAGGGTGAGGAAAGCAAAAAATATTGGGGCTAACACAAAAGATCCCACTGGGTTGAAGTGTTGCTGGCCTGCCAGCCCCCACTACAAGATAAGATAAGAAGGTTCAGTTTTAGGATGAAATAGATGCGATAAGATCAGCTTTTCGTGCATGAAAATATTACCGTAAATACTGGGAACTTAGGTAACATCATCATCATCATCTCAGCCGATATACGTCCACTATTGGGCTAGTCCCAAGGATCACCACAGCGACTGCTTTTGCGCTGCCCTCATCCAAAGGGAGCTATGGGACGAAATTATTCCGCGGAATGGGTTAAGAGATAAAATCTTAACGGGAGTTATCACTATCATCATCAGCCTATATACGTCCCACTGCATGGCTCAGGCCTACCATCAAGGGTGTATGGCGTTAGTCTACCAATGCGGATTGGTAGACTTCACATACTCATCAGCATTTCTTCTTCAGCGAATGCAGGTTTCCTCACGATGGTTTCCTTCACTGTTTGAGAGCGGTTGGTATTACGTACATAAGTTAGAAAAACTCATTGTTGGGAATCATTAACGAGAGCAGGTATTATCTTTACGGGGGTTTACAACCGCATTCATAGTTGCTTCCTCAATTTTAGTCAATTTGTATGTCAAAAATGGCCTCGACTTCCGATATTTCTTCCGTCCACTGGAGGAAATAAACGTGAAACGTAAGGTAGGCTCAAGGGTAGCTCACGACCTACCTTAACGTCTTGCAACGTAAGGTACTTAGTAAGTAACCGATGCTGAAGCGTGACTACAAAGTCGAAATTAGCTTAACTTTAGTTTAAAATACAATGGAGTCGCGTTGTAGGTTTGCTATTGGGTGGTAGTGTGTCGCCTGCTATATGGCCTACAACGAAGCTCCAATTGTATGTTGGCTCAAGAGAGGTCCTTTCAACACACTCTTGACGTCACCAACGTTTATTACCTTAATTTAATTGTTGATTAAACTCTTAATTGTTATTTAAACTAGACATTAGTGAAATCATCAACACTTGATACTCCAGACGAATTTACGCTGCCGAAAATACGCGTGACTTGATTTTCAGTACTTAATCCGCGTCCTACAATTACGCGCAATTTTTTCTAGCAGACGCGTAAATTACGTCACGTAAATTCGGCAGATGTTTCATATCATCATCATCACACTAAGCTGAATTTCACAATTTAAAAATAGAATAGAAAAGACAATGACATAATATCTTATCCAACTGCCTCCGTGGTCATTGGGCTCCTGATACGGAGGTCGTGGGTTCGATTCCCACGGGGGACACCTAGTTATATGTCACTGTGTGTTTTTCCCCAGTTGGTTAGGACATTGCAGGCTAAATCACCTGATTGTCTGAAAAAGAAAGATGATTCCGTGCTTCGGATGGCACGTTCGCCGTTGGTCCCGGCTACTATCTCTGGTGGTAGTAGTTGTTACATAAAAACCATGCCAGAGGCCGTAAGGCGGTTTGAATAAACTCTGACACCAGGGCTTGCCCACACGATAAGAAGAATATCTTATCTAATCTTGTTATGGGGGCTGGCAAGCCAGCAACACTACGACCTAATGGGATCTTTTGTGTTAGCCCCAATACTTTTTGCTTTCTTCACCCTTCAAATACATGGTCAATGAAGGAAGCAATACGATTGAGGGGAAGAAGCCTAAGATCTCCCGGTTCTGGGTATCCATCTCCGAGGAGGCACAAGCGTTTTGCCGCCAAGACATCACAGTCACAAAGGATTATGTTCCATTGTCTCCTCATCCACTCCGCAATGACATTCTAACCTTTCTTGAATTTGACGATTTTAAGACGTGATGCGGCGCCGCTCTTTAGGTATTTGAGGGGGTGAAGCAGAGGAAGTGACGGGAGAGTAGTCCCGCCCATCGGCGGGTGGCACCCCGCGTCAACTTTTTTTTTGGAAAGAGTTTTACGGCTCTGGGTTCATATTCTGTTGCCAACCGTATCGACCACCGATTCCGGGATTTTTCCGGAAATTTAAATAAATCATTTTTTTTACTAACTATGTGAAATTTAATATCATACTATACTCCATTACAAATAGGGGTGAAAAGAAGGAAAAAAAGGTTCTTTATAGTACACACTTTAAAGAAATAGGAAAAATTGTATCAAACAACAATGTTGCAAAGCGATTGGCGATGTTGAAAGACCTAAAGAAGCAGTGGTGCACACATGTGGTTCGTCTTCCTTTCAATTAAGCTTTTTTAAAGATAGTTATGAAAAATATCCGCCAGGTGGAGCTATATATCATATGGAAACATGAAAAAATATTTTTAAAAATTCTAAAAAATGTACTAAGATTAGTAGAACTTCTTTCAAATCGTTATTGAGCATCGTTGTATTTATTTATGAATAGATTTGTCTCTAATCTAAATTTGAAAAATCTAGAAAAAATGTGTTTGCAAGTTATTGAGGTAGGTACTAGAGTAGGCGCAGAGACTTAATAGTTTGTAACACAGAACACACGTACAGGCCAGGATTTAGGCGACTAATTTCTAAAATGAATAATGACAAGCAGTGGCGTAGGGTGCCTTGGCGGGGCCCCGTATAAAAATTTGTTTGGGTACCTTATGAAGGCTAAAGATTTCTCACAAAAGAAAAAAAATTTTTTTCATTAAAATTTAAAGAAATATTTATTCATCATATCTAAGTATCTGTCACTTTCTCCAAAAAAAAATCAAACAATTCAAATGGAATATTACACTCTCCTTGCCTTTTTTCGGCAAACTGATTTATTAAATCATTTATAGCTGATGAAGAAATTTGGGAAGTATTTATTAATTTTTGCTTACGCACGTCGGGGGCCCCGTATAATTGATACGGCAGATACGGCGGTAGCTACACCTCTGATGACAAGTTTCCTAGTGCTAAGTTCGTAGCCTCGAAAAATATGCATTCTTGTGTCCTGCCTGAGGTACTGTGGCAACTACTAAAACAAAATAAAAAACCGGCCAAGAGCATGTCAGAATCGCCCAAGGTAGGGTTCCGTAGTAAATATGAAAATCTTTTCTTAACATAGCTTAAATAACTTAAAAAATCCTCAAGAAGCAAACAATAGTGCGATTTAATTTCGTTCAGCGCCATCTATTGATAGACGCCGACACGGCGGTCGACGGTCGATATTTTATTTGATTTCTCCGAAACTAGTTGGGCATAAGCTTCCGTTATAATTTTCTTTGAAAGTACTTACAGACTTACATTGTGTCACATTTTCAGATTTTTTACTCCTGTATTTTAGAAGTTAGATGGGGGTACGCCCTATTTTTGACTTTGAGCGCAAATATCTCAGACTCAAGCATTGTAATGATTTAGTTTCTATAGGAGTTTTCTTCCATTGGACAAAACCTATCCAACGACACCACACTCAAATTATTAAAAATATATTTTTTTAACGACCTTTTCGTTGTATCCCATACAACGAAAAGGTGGTAGGAAAAAAATATTTTTCAAAAAAAATTACTTGCTTCATGATTATGACTACCTCATTTCTGTTTGGGTTAGGTACTATTATCTGTATTCATACCAAATTTCGATTCAATAGGTGCAAAATGAGCGTGTTATTGAGGTAGGGCAACAGACAGAGAGACAGACAGAATGGACGAAAGTATAAGGGTTCCTTGTTGGACTACGGAACCCTAAAAACGAACAAGGAGTTACATTTTTGTGTGGTTCCAGCCTATAATGGACCACCCGAATTCTTCCCGTGAGTGTAGTACGAGGCGACTAAGGGATTAAAGGTTTCTCATACAGTGTTTACAGGTGAAGGGTTAGCCACCTCTCACCACTTGACACGTCATTCCATCCTGGAACTTAAATTGCTAAAATGTGAGCATTACTACGAGTATAACTACACTCTTGAACAGAAAGTACGTAGGAGTAGCAATATTTCTGACCACCCATAAAGGGATTACGGTCGTGAGTTTATGTATGTTTATGATTCTGTATGTAATTTATCAACTGTCACTCGTGACTTAGACGTCATCACGCTGCTGGCGGCCAAGATAGGTAAAAATGCAGTCGCGTGGCTAAGGGGGTAACAAGTAGACGTTTCGTCGGCTTGCGATTTGATTGGCCACGTGGCTCCGCCATTTTATGGCGGTTTCGAGTGTGTGTTTTTGTCTAAAAACGGGGCTTTGAGATCGCCATATCCTATTACCGTACAATATCTAATAAATATATCTTCAATACTTGACACTGGCGAAATCTAACAAGGAAACGCCATTAAATAAAAATAGAATAGAATAGGTAAAATTCACAGAGTAACTTGACATTTTCTACGCCGATGTGACATTATTGGTGTTAATAGGTACTGAAAAAGAAAAAAAAAATCTGTACTTGGAGTCTATGGTATCATTATTTTTGAAATAAAAAAAAAACAAGAGATAGCCTGTAGAATCCCACTGCAGGGCAAAGGCCGTCTCTCACGAATAGGTGTGAGAGGGAGTGGGCCATACTCTACCACACGGGATACTACAAACTGCTCAGCAGTTTGGCGATATTAAAATTTGTTAATTTAGATGTAAGAATATGAAATTAAAAAAAAAGTGCGTGTTAGTGGAGGCAAGTTAGTGATCAGCTGGCTGTCAGAGAATTTTCAAGCCACCTAAATAGGCCTCGACCTGGCTCAACAAATAGTTACAACGACATCTGACGGAACTATCCGAGACTAAACGTGCCTTCCGAAGCACGGAAACGCTCGAGATGAAATTATGACGAATTATGACGTCATAAATTTTTGTTCTGAAACCTATCGTGTGGGGTATTAAATAAAAGGGCTTCATGAGTCGGTCTTAAAAATATACTATATGTCATTACCTTTCAGCCATAATGTTTTAAAAAATCCAAAAAATATTTTCAAAACATACCAAGCGTGGGCTCTTCCAGGTAGGAAACGGCTGAGTAAATTTTTGGAAAGCATACGCCAAATGTGTCGTAATATCGTCATTCGTCATATCTAACGTCAATAATTCAAATTCAAAAATATTTATTGATGAATGCGGTAGACTTCATATAACGCATCCGAATTTTTTCTTCAGCGTAAGTAGGTTTCCTCACGATGTTTGCTTCATCGCTTGCTCTTCATCCTTGTCACTTGTTGGGGACAAAAAGCCTATCCTTGATGGTATTCCATCTACTGACACCTGCACAATATTGGAGACGCTTACTTAAGTCTATTTTAAGTTGTATATTGTGTCTTGTGTTTTTACTGTATTACAAATAAATAAATAAAATAATTTATTTTTACTGCTCTTGGAGAACGCATTATTGTCAGCACTTATTTTGATTAGAAATTGTTATATTATGATGAGATACACGAGAATTACCTACTCTGAATTAGTGTTACAATAAAAAGTTGATTTTGTTTTTCACGGTGGTAAGTATAAGTATTGAGGAATGCAGGATTGAAGTCTTCCAACTTTTTTAGTATTTTTTTATGGAGTTACGAACCTATGGTATCTTGTCTTGGATAAATACCCTGCAACCATGACTTCAGTGTAGTTATTCCATTAACATTCAAGGGGGCTACTCGTTTCGAAGGGCAGGTTTAGACGCAAACACCTTCCGGTCCGGTAGTACCTACTTGAAGACTATTCCGGCGATGAAGGCTGACCACGGTTGGTAAGCGACGGTCTTTGGTGAATTTCGATAAATTGAAGGCCATTCAGTAGGCCTCGCATGCCACCCCCGAGAAAATGATAAAAATCGAGATGTGCCTACATCCTTATTATATTTACGTATGCCAGAAAGAGCGCGCATGACGTTTAAAAATCTATGCTAGCCATGCATGAATGCTTTCTTGTTTTTTGGAAATGTTGTTTAACTGTTTAGAAATAGAAAAATACGATTGGAGGCAGCACAATAAGCTCATCCCCTTTAAAAAAATCCTTGTCATTGGAAGGATAAAAATACTTAATAAAGATCTTACGTACGTCTACATTACTATATTTTTTTCGAATCCAATTAGTTATACTAAGCTGTATAACAAATAAGACTTTTTTTGTCCATTCTGTTATACTGTATAACCAATTGTATAACTAGATGGACTAACCCTTATGTACATACAATGTGGCAAGGAAAAACATTGTTGAATTTGAATTTAAGGTGGTGTGGCAATCTTTTGTTAGATTAATTATAGTGTTTCGTGTTTTTATCGATTCCGTAACTTTAGGGAGATTTTTTTTAATGCATTAGTAAGATTTAGGTAGTTACAAACAATGTGAAGGACGTATTAATACTTGGATTGATGTTATTCATCTTTGAATAAAGTGTATTTGATTGATTGATTGATTACAGATGTCGTTCAAGGCTTAAGAAAACTTGTTTAATTCGCCCTCAAAATCGATTTTCAGTCCGGTTTAATCATACGGAATTACGGACCTAGTGAGCACAAAACTGATTTTTTCTTTCGTTTCCATCAACACCGAACGTTTAATTTAGACGACATTCTTTTTAATTTAAGATAATGTTCCTATAATTATTTTGTATTTATATAACATTCTTCTATCGAACACTGCCAATCGGTATTTTGATTTTTTATAAAACGATCACGGTCTGAAAAGGTTTCGTAGCCCTGCTGCTGTCATCTTCTTATTTTCGTCTTTATTTGACATATAGTTTTATAGTTTAATAATGTGCCATTAATGGAGAACAATATTACAGTTAAAGTGAGAAATAAAGATAGGCGCTTCCGTTTGATTTGGATTAATCCTCGTGTAAAACTCATCTAATTGGAATGTTTGAACCACCCTTGCATTTCAAGAGTTAGCTAGGTTAGGTTAAGAACAAAGAAAAATATAACTAAAGACCAGGCTTTAAGGGCTAGTTCCATTGCCTTTCCGAAAGGATAAATTCTTAACAAAAAAAATTAAAAATTGTTTACCACTTTATTGTATTTCAAACCATCGTCAAAAATCAATATTTAGTGTGAAAAGTGTTCATCTTTTTTTATTGTAAATATTAAATGTGAGATTAAGTATCAATTTAATCACGTAAGTAATTGTTTAGATTGATTTTTGACACGTGATTTTTCATTTTGGGTAAGAGGATTGGCGGATACCATTTTGGCCATACAAACGTATTCCCCTGTTGAGTTTAAAAAATCCAAAATCTAGCTCAAAATAAGCTAAGGTGGCAACTCTAAACGTCAGCATTTAGCGAACGTGACACAATATGTCTAGCTCGTGCAACCCTAGACGGGAGCCGCTGTACATCGACGTTTTTGTGGGCAGAACTAGTAACAACCACTTACTAGACGAGTCGATGTACTCCAAAGTCAAAAAATAAAAAATTGGCGAGCGTCCGGCTCCGACCGTGGCTAAAAGCCGTCTGAGCGCGCCCCGCTAAGACCCGCTCCGAGAATATTTGGTACGCCATTCGTATTTTTGAGGATAAATAAATAATGGAATTACTTTTTATAACTTTTGTTGATGAATTCACTAGAAGAATCAATGGTGAATATGTGAGTATAAATTAAAAAGAATGAAACCTACTTTAAGTTCTTCTAAAGCGAAAAAAATCGTTTAAAATGTTAAAAAATACGACATCTTTGTGACGATTTTCTATCGAGTGAAGTAATTCCAATCGTGTATTTAATTGATGATTTCACTAGATAAACTATCCAAGAATACTGAGGTATGACTTATAATTCGGTAATTTGTATAAATCTAGTCGAAACATGAAAAATAAAAGATGCCTCCAACGTATTTCCTTCTACTATGTCACCTTAAACGAAATGCTGTGTAGGTGATTTACGATTTCACTTTCTCGAATATTATACGTAGGCAACGATATTTGTAACAATAGTTATGCCATTGATACGTAGGTATGTAAAAAAAGTTACAGAAACATTTAACTACTTTATAGTTTTAATACGTGAAACGGAATGCTAAATTAAAAAAACAATACAAGAAACTAACTGATTAAGCGTAATTTACTACAAATTAGTGCATACAATGTAGGTTGTTTAATTTTTAAATAATTCCCTACCAGGCACAAACGTTTTTCGTGTCAAAGTCCAATATCGGGGTTGCAGCTAAAAAAGTTAAAAAAATAAAGTCACACAAATGAACGGCGAACCCCAAATCGCGGACGATAATGCTGATGTGGAGCTAGCATGAACCGATTTTTCAATGTTTTTTCTTGCAAGTTCGGAAACAAAGTATGGCTGCATAGTTGGAGAAACTTTGCGCTCTAATCGGTTTAAAGTTTGTACGTTTCATAAAATTTTAGAACAGCTCAATCCATTGCAGTTTTTCGCAGGCTACAAAAACTAAAAAACTAGTTTTTCTGTGTTTCTTGTTTTTATTTCGTCTGTGTAGATAAAAAATTACACCTTTTTACACAAAGATCCCAAATGTTTTATGTTAATTTTACCAAGATATTTACTATGCTCTCACTAATATAATAGATAGGTATGTCAAAATTGAGATGTTTAGATGGAAGCACGCAGATAGGATAATGTTCTACACATAGGACACTTTTTAAGGACTACGCAGGCGGAGTCGTAGGCTACAGCTAGTTATTTTATATAATTGTAACTGCGACCAAAGTAATCATAAATTTTCTCATCTCAGACCTAGGGAGGCAGAAGAAGACCTAGTAAGTACTATTACTATCTAGCACAAGTGAAAGAAAATGTTGACGTCGTGTTGCCACAAGAACTTAGGGCACTCGCGGAAAAGAGACAGTATTGACGAAAATTCAACCAATAAGAGCGTCGCTCGTAAATAAGATGATAATGAGACTCAATCTCATCTCATACATTTTTGCAGCGGAGCTTAGAGCTGATAGGCGGATGCAAGTTAGTTGTCAACTTGCCACAACACATAGCGGAGCTTAGAGCTGATAGGCGAAGGCAAGTCAGTTGTCAAATTGCCACATCCCTGGCACTTCATACAACGATCTCACGATTGCCTCGTAATACTACAGACACAATGGCATCGGCATACGAGCCATTTCACTCGCACGCGCGCCCCTACTGTATTATGCTTCTTGCTCGGCACCCCTAAAGTATCCCCAGAAATTGCAGGGTAAGGTGCGGTAGATGAAGTCAGAGAGAGGCAGGGAGTGGCTGTTCTGTATATAGAACGATCTATTCTGTGAACTTGCTGAGAATTGCCTCCCGTTTCAGGTGGAAGGATATTATCCTTGTTCAACAAATAAAAGACATTAATGGTATCTTGAACTTGATATTGACTTCAACTACTATTCTGTTCACACCTTATTATATTGTGTTAACAGCCAATAACACATACAATAGGTACTTGAGCTGGGTCATTTAAAACCCTTCGTCATTCATGACTGAGGAACTAGAACTGATAACAGTTCTAGGTTTTTTTTTTAATAGACTACCTTTTGCTGGGACATAATACAGGGTGTAACAAAACACCCTAGTACTATTTAAAGGGTTGGTTTAGATAGACCATCAAACTGAACAACTCTCACCATACCATAGTATGGAGACTACAACTTTCGGATTGTTTGCCTTCTTTATCCATAATTTTTGTATTTAGTTTACTTACTTCTAATTGTTTACTTTTTGCTTATTTCGTCATATTTTTTATTTTTTTTAATGATGAATAGGTACTTAAATAAAGTATCACGGGCACATCACCATGTTCACAAGATTAGGATAAAGTTATAGGAAGAGACATTCGTAAAATTCGTCAAAACATAAATTTTTTACACCCAACCATATCTTTGCAAAAACGTTAAACCGTGCATGCTAGTTCACAAAAATATCGACCCGTCACAAAAATGTCCAAACGGTAGTTTTTAATATTTGAAGCCGGCTATTCGTCAGGACAGGCATGCACAATCGATAACTAACCAGCCGGGTCACGTGGACGGGTGACAAGCTTGCTAATGTATTGCAGTTTCTTTCACGATACCGACGCGACGAATAGACTGGCCATAAAACCTTCGAGGAATTAAATTCAGCTGGATTTTGGTAAAGAAACGAAGTTTCGGCGGAGAGGAAAAATTACGGAGACATCTTGACATGACATAATCCTATAATCTACATCATCATTATTATCAGCATACAGGGTCCAATCCAACCAAATATGCTCAGACCATCAAACTGAACAACTTTCTCTATGGCACTACGTCCATATCCCCTTACGGGGAGGACAGAATCTTTTCTAGAACTAGGTACCATCACTTACTTATGATTCATCAAGGCTGATCTTAAGTCTTAACTACAGGGCCTTTTTTTTAGTTTGCAATCTTAGCCAAATCTATCAGATCAACCCAATCCAGGGCATAGGTCTCTTTTTCATTACGTCATTTTAAACTGTCCTGTGCCAATGTGATCCATTTCTTACCCACTTGAAAAGTCGTCTGACCAACGCATTGTCTGCTAACTGACCATCGCCCTCCCTTCCATTCCGTTCCGTTTCTCTATAACACTACGTCCATATCCCCTTACGGGGAGGACAGAAACTTTTCTAGAACTACCCACCACTACTTATGATTCATCAAGGCTGATCTTAAGTCTTAACTACAGGGACTTGTTTATTTTGCAATCCCGGTCAAATCTATCACATCAACCCAATCCAGGGCATAGGTCTCTTTTTCATTACGTCATTTTACACTGTCCTGTGCCAATGTGATCCATTTCTTACCGACTTCAAAATTCTTCTGACCAACGCATTGTCTGCTAACTGACCATCGCCCTCCCTTGGCCGCAGTGGAATACTGCTTTGGTCCACTGGCCCTCTTCTCTTCTAGCCAAGGGTCCCATCACCATCCATCAGGGCACGCAGGATATAATTTAAAACCTCATATTTGCGTTAAACACTTCTCCCTCGACCTTAACCTCATCATCCTGAAAAAACTCGCAAACTGCTATCAATCAATCAATCAAATATACTTCTTTCTGCTTTGATCAGAGGCAAAGTTTGATGCGGTAGTGATGATGACTGATGACTTGATTAGAGTCGCCTTTTATGATACCCGGGTTGGTGCCTCTCGAAGGTGGACATCACACTGCTACGAGCGTGCAATTTGGAGGTACTTACCCAAAATATTTTACGAGTTGCTAATCATTATTTTTGACGATATAATTGGTTTTTCCTTATGATAAGTTATTTTTACACCGTCTGGTCGACAGGCGATATTGAAACTATTTTTTAAGGCGCTGTCAGCAGCAGCAATATCAGTTACATTTATTTTATTACTCGACTGCCCCAGGAGGTGGGTAAAGCTTTTTTGTATTCAAGTAGGCACACACGGTCCTTATCGAGGGTCCCTCTAAAATTTCGGACGGTAAGTTGTTAAGGGAGTGATAAATAGTGATAATACCACATAAATAACAAAAAAAAAAATTGTGAATTAAATATCGCAAAAAAAACCAGTGACGTGTTGGACACGTCCATGATTATGCTTCCGTAGTCATTTTATAATATGACTGTTGATGTCTTTGTCCATATAAATAAAAGTACCTAAACTTCACTACCAACACTTTGATCAGAAGATGTTTCTTATTTTATTTTCTGATCGCGCTACAGTACGCCCCTGATGCTGTGATGCTTGTGTGATGCGAATATTCTTAGAAAGTATTTTTTGTTAAGAGCAACATTCTCGGATATTTTAAGATTTTTCACTCCAGTTAAAAAATCGGGCAGGCTTTATGCCGCTGTGGAGTATGTAAAACGTCTTGTAACGAGTAAAATGACTTCTATCCTCTAACTACATAATTGTAGTTAATAAAATAATACCGGTAGGTGCTATACTTCCAAAGCACAGATCACCCCCAATAGAAACCGCATACAGGGCCGCCGACGCGCACCACACATCTATGATTTTGCACTGATATAAGCAACGGGATAGAGCGAGATCGGAATAGTGTTCCTTCAAATGGCCAATCATATTGCATTGTTTCGTGCCCCGCACCCGCACCTACCGCCAAACATGGTGACTTTTGGCCTGTACGAAATTTTCATCATGCGGTATCTATTGGGGGTAATCTGTGTTCCAAAGTAATATGCGATCTTGTCATAACTTACTTGGTTAAGCAGACACTACATTCTCGCCGAGAACAGACGAGAAAAGCCGAGAACAATAATGTGAATGGCATTCAATGTTCTCGCGGCGTCGCGACGTGAGCCGTTATGATTTTCTTTTGGAAGTTCTGGCGAGAATTCTCGGTAAAGCAGGCACTATACTCTCATGAAAGCTTCTCGGCGAGAATTCTCAGCAAGAACTTACAAAGGAAAATTACTACGGGCTCGAGATGCCGCGAGAACAATGAAGGGCAAGGGCAAGGGGACACGCTCGTTTTCGGCCTTTCTCGTCTATTCTCAGCGAGAATGTAGTGCTATAGATTTTTAAGGAAAATTACTACGGCTCGCGGCGCCGCGACAACAATGAAGGTCAACCACACTCTCGTTCTCGAATTTTCTCGTCTGTTCTCGGCGAGAATGAATGCTTTACATATAGTTTCTGGGGGAGAACTTTGCGTGGCAGTCTCTACTGACCAAAATAAAATCGTTTCATGTAACAAATTTGGCAGCACGGTGTATAACCATTACACCAAGCGTAAGCTATATCGTAAAAACTTTTAAATAGAAATGAGACATTTGCCTAGTAACTAATATTTGACACATACATACTACTAAGGTAGTAAATTTAAGTGCAATCAGACAGAATCATGACCTAGATATTAGGAAGAAATTAACAAATCAACTAAATCTAGATCAAACTTAGCAAACGTTTCAGACAAAATCTGCAATACATACAATTTAAAAAAAATCTAAATAAGCAGATTTTGGAACAATGTGTCTTTAAAAAATTATATTTTAATCCCGGAGTAGGTCAAATTGTTTGAGCTGATCATCGTCAGCTTCGAGAAGTATAAGCAACGGATACTTCGTTCCACATAAGGATGAAAAAATATTCCGATTCCTATTTATTCGGAATATCATTTCATCCTTATATGCCATAGCTTTCTGGCCAATTCTGATTAGCAAATAAAGCCTGACCAGGAATATAAAAAACCTGGTTTGGGGGCGCTGCAATCGACTGTCACCTTTAATGTTAGTGTTACAAGTACAAAAATTAGTTCCAATGATTTTCCGCAACATGGCAAGGTTTTTTATATTTATGGTCGGACTTTTATTAAAAAATATAATAATAATTGTTTATCTTTTGTTTTTTTCTTTAGGGTAAGGTAAAGGTTACGTAAGGGTTATGTATATTTGTATCTTTTTCGTGGCTAATAAAAATTTATATAATGCTAATAATGTATTTATCATAAAAACTAAAGATATCATATTATCCAACATACTAGGTAGGATGTTGGACATTACTAAAGCTGTTCTAAGAATAAGATACTTAGGGCCTTTTTCACCACTTTTGGATAAGTTTTTGATAGCTTATCCGACAGCTCATTTGACATATTTTGTATGAAGAATATGTCAAATGAGCTGTCGGATTAGTCGGATAAGCTAACAGGAACTTATTCGGAAGTTGTGAAAAAGCCCTAAGTGTTTCAAATCTCTGTAAATCGAAATATCCTTAAAATTTCGTTACTATTTGGAATGGAGTTGCATTTAATGCAACTTTTATTAACGATCGATGAATATAACATTCATCTCTTTGCAATACTGTATAATTGTAATAAAAATTATAAATGAGTCAATTTTTCTATGACTGACGTAAACCTATCGTGATATTGAGACACCTGCAAGATTGCATGCTTGAAGGTTGTCTTTACCTTTCTGGGACTGGAAATTTATCTCATCATCATCAACACAAGCTAGCACCTATACCATAAGTTAGTTTGGGTACCCATACCCAAATATGAATAACATAAAATACCCAATAAAGTTCTGTGAAGGAAACAATAGGGACCAAAAACATTTCCAAAATTCATGGAATTATGAATAACGGCGATACAAAATATTTTTGACAAAGGAAAATTACAAGAACTACATTAATTAATGCATTAAAATACCTAAATAAAATACGATAAATAATAATTAAACTTTGGCAAACTAAACTCAAACAAAGAAGTTGTTTCCTATTTTTCAAAATTAATAAAAGCATAAATGGAGTATCTAAATTCAAAAATCATAAGTTTATTCTCACGACTCTATTCCCGAAGAAGTTAGTCAAAGGTATTCTAAATAAGTAGCTAAATAGCAATTTTGGACATTTTGTGCAAGGGTTTTTTATTGACTAAAACCATGGATTTAAAACTTTTCGCTTACCTACGCGGAAAGATGGAGCCAAGAAATCGAGAACGAGACAGCTAGTTATGAAACCTTATGTAAACAAAAAAGACAAAATATTATTTTTGTTTCGGTTACCGTGGCCGGTTTGCATCCAAATGCATGAAGTCCGAAAGAATATTTTTCCGATCCACCATTATCCGACAGGACGTAGCATCGAATTAACTTGCAGAGAAAGACGGTGCATCGAGGGACGTTTCTCCGAAAACTTTGTCTGCCGAACTGCCATGGTCGATCAGTCTAATAATCGATCAGACTGTTCTGCGAAATATGTTAGTTTCCTATAGAATAGTTGACGAACAAATCGTCTTTTAGTATGCAAAATTCAAACTATTGTTACGTTATGACTTAATCTAGTGGTAAATCATCTAAGACTATAACCAACCCTTTCCCATTTCCGAATATAGTAGTTACATTGCTACATGGTTTATATTTTGGAATTTCATTTTGTGGCTATAAAACTTCAATAAAATGGCGTTCCCGTAAAAAAAATCGAGAGAGAACTTTTCCGGTCCAAGTCACACCAAAAATACGTATTTTTTTGAAATTTGGTATTTCTGCTAGGATATTTTTTTGGAAATGTCATATGTTGTTTTTAAACGTTACGTGAATATGTCCGGTGAAGAAAGTTTGTACTGAGAATTTTTCCTAAGTCGAAATTTTTGGGCTGTCAGCAACTTTAAGGGTGCAAGTGCCAAGTGTACCTATATAGGTTTACTTTATTGCATTTATTTATTTGTAATATCAGGGTAGAGTTTTTTTTAGACAGTTTCTGTACAAAAAGACGTCAACTTTGGTTAAGAAAAATTCTTATTTCTTTTAACATTTGATAAAGTCGAATTTAAGATAATGTTTGATAAAATGTTATATTTTCAATAATTTCAATTTGTTTTATGTGCTTAATCCCAATCGCATAAAGTTTATCGGTACCTACCTAAATTAGGTATTGTTCTACTAAAAAGTTTGTAAAAATAACTAATTAATTAGGTACCGTAGTACCTAATTAAAAATTGTGTTATAAAAATGCAATGTTTTCTTTTAACTAAAAGTTATACTACTTAACTACTAAAGTTTTTTTTTTTTAATAAGAAACAAAACTCAAACTTGATATTTATAGCTGTAAAACCTGGTCGCATATAGCTAGCTAGACATCTACCTACCTATAGATATCGAAGTACATAGTGATAGCGAAGGACATTGGTCCGGCGACCACAAGGCGAAGGGCCTCAAAACCACGAATGTGCAACAAGCAAAAAAACTTTTTGAACCCAAATTCATCCAAGCAAACATCAACCCTAAAGTGCCAACTTTAAAAACTATTTTGTTCCGCGCACTAACAAGCGCAGTTACTCAACACAAGAGTGATATTGAACTCGCAAACTAGGAATGCACCGGCCATGTGACCAACTTCACTCCAATGCAATCAAGTTCATAGATTAAGCCTGACGTTCTTCATACTATAATTTTAGCTACTGCAATGGCGAATCTACTGAAATCGTAAGTAACACTTACCCAGAAACGATGAAGTTTTTGTCCATATGCACTTAACTAGTGTTCCAATACATTTCCCTCATTAAAAATATAGTTCACTTAACACTTTGTAATTCCTAGTTTCTAAGTTTGCACTATGACATCACAATGTTAGTTTGTACAAGGCACTATGTCTTACCAACTATTTTATATAGTCTACATCACAAAATTGAGCAAAGTGAAAGAAAAAAAAATTAGTTTCACTTTATAGATGAGGTCATCGAACGCTGCAGCTATTCCATCGCGTTCGAAAATGGAACGTTTTGAGCGCACACGTACGAAAAGTATCGGCGGGAAATATTTCGGTCCATTCGGCGAATTTTCGTCGAAATTCGTGTCGGGATGGACCGCGAAGCGCGTGCGGGCGCCTCTCGCGCGCAACTGGAGTTTGTCGTAGGTTAAGTTAGGAAAAAAAACACCGCTAGCTCAATTTTCCGGCTCGCGATCCCGCCACAGTCACACCACGCCAAAAACATGTAGAACACATCGTCAGCACATAACTTTTCACCTCAAACAAGCGAATCCATCACACGTTTACTATTGTTTTGACAGCTCACTGAATTACAACCATGTGTGGAATATAGGACACGTGCAGATGGCGCCACGGGCGAAACTCGAAAGATGCGAGCTCCAAACGAACGGTATTAACCAAATATACTAGCAACGCGCGTAAACACAACGAATTTACTGAATGCCACTTTTCATTATTTTATTTCGCTATGCACCGACGTCACCGAAATAGCACGCGGGGCTGCATCGTCGTCTCTTTCCCCCTCGCCGCGGAATCGCATTTCAGTTTCACATGTAACTAAACCTAATTTTGAATAACTGTCACAAACATTTTTCTAATTAGTTTTAATAATATTTTCTGCGCGTAGTTACGGTCGCATAGATGATGCATGCGTCGGTAAGTACTGCTGTTGCACCGTGTACTGACGCTAGTTGACATTCACAAAGGCTCAAACTCAAGTTCAGACAGATACGGCGTCAATAAACTGACCGACGTGTAATGCCGACCATGTAATTTTATATCGGTTACATGTTGACATCTTAGATCTAGATAAGTAGGTTCGTTTGGTTGACTAAGTGATTTAAGCACCGAAAATTGCTGGACCAGATACCTACTTAATAAAAATATTTAAATTACCTACTTATCATGTTTAAAAACGAGAAAAATTTACAAGAAAACATACAAAATAACTTATTAAAGGACTTGGAGTTGCTCTGTGGCTCTGCTATTGGGTGGTCGTGTCGGTTGCCCCATCCCCGGTCCACAGTGGAACTCCAGTGGTGGCTCAGGATATTGTTCTTTTATAAGAACAACCCTTGAAGTCACCAAAATATCAATATAACCGTACAACGTCAAGCACTTTTGCTATAAAAACTCGACATTGGCAAAATCATCACATACCCAAGATGGCAGCCATTTTTTAAAATATAGAATAGAATTAAAGGACTTACCTATTTTTTAAAGATAATCAGAGAATCACCACAAACCGAGCAACGTTCTTTTGTGAAACCAACATCGAAATAGCGAAAAAGTCAGCTGTCTCATAAAGGTGAAGTAGTATTTTGTATGGAACAGCAGATTTTTTTGTTGTTGCTTATTTGACGTTATTCCTATAAAGTTGTTTAGTTTGATAGTCTGATCATCCCGTTTAAAAAGTATAAAATATTCCTGTATAAATTGTTGTTGTTGTTGTTGTACTTTTGTTTTTTCTTTGTTTGTTTTTATATTCATATTTTTTTGAAGTGTAATAGAATCAGCCATACGATAAATAAATACTTACCTACAGTATAAATTATATGGTTTAACAATTTAGTTTGTTTCAAAGTTTAATTCATGGAAAATCAAAATTAGTTTTCGAATTACTTAACCATAGCAAAAATATTTAATTTTTTGCGGTTAATATTTCAATAGCTTTATAAACAACCACACTCTTTTCGACAAAGGACAAAATCGACCATTATGGATCACCAAGTTTTCTATAAAAATACCACAATATTAAAACTACAATAGTAATAATTGTCCATTGTTAAAATATTATTATCTATTATGTCTACTTCATATTAGTAGTCTCTATATTATACAGGGTGTAAGGAAAAGGAAAAGAAAAGAAGCGCTCGTTGGCGTAGTGGAGCTTTGGTATTGGAAACGATCACCGAAGTTAAGCAACGTCAGGTCCGGTCAGTCTTTGGATGGGTGACCGTTTAGTGGTATTTCATCTCGAGCGTTTCCGTGCTTCAGAAGGCACGTTAAGCAGTTGGTCTCGGATAGTTTCGTCAGACGGCGTTTTAACTATTCGTTAAGCCAGGTCAGAGGCCTATTGCATGAGGCGGCTTGAAAATTCTCTGACAGCAAGTTGACCACTAACTTGCCTCCACCAACACGCACTGGGCCCGCGTGGTGGAGTATGGCCCACTCCCTCTCACCCTTATTCGTGAGCGGAGGCCTTTGCCCTGCAGTGGGATTCTATAGGCTATAACTTACTTACTTAAGGAAAAGTATCATTAACCTTTAAACCATATACTCTACCCCTCAAACTGAACAACTTTTACTATGGGAGCAAAACTATCAGTGCAAAAAAATCCACTTTTCCATACTAAACTGCAATGCCTACACGACAATGAATAAAATGTGTAAAAGTGCTTTTTTTTTGTGCTGGCAGGTTTGCTTCCATATTAAAAGTTGTTCAGTTTGATGGGTATAGAATATGTGGTTTTTTTACACCCTTGACCCTGTATAAGCCGCATCTTCTTTACAACGGAGCACCTTCCGACGCGGTGCTAGAGTCAAAAGTGACGTGAGAAAACTATCCATGTGATATTATTTTGAATAATACATTTTGAGTTGAGTTGAGTTCTAAACAATAACCATAATTATAATACAAATATCGAATAGGTAGTACCTTACTAACCTAGAAAAGTACTAGTACCACAAAAAACTATATAGAATATGAAAGGAGAGCTTAGATTGGTTTCTAAGCAAGAGATTGGCAGGATGCCATTAAGGTGTTTTTTAGATCAAAATATATTTCTAGTGCCTTTTATTGTTACGATCATGGCAAAGTTTTTATTATATTTATTACGTAGCGTCCTTCCCGTTTTGTCCATTTATTATTCTAGACCATTTTATACTTATAAGCTTAGATTATCAAGATAGACAGTCAAAGCTACGAAAGCGTCGAAAAAAGTAGGAACCAGTACTGGTTCCAAAACCCTATACATATACACGCACACATACATAATTAGTATGGCGCCTCACGCACACCAACCTAAGAAAGTTAGCCCCTTTTGTTTTATACGGAACAAGTGTGAGGCTCATTCTAGACATATACTTTTTCTAAGCTTATAAGTTCTAACAAAATAAGCTGAAACTATTTTGAGGGAATAATCAGACCGTCAAACTGAACAACTTTCTCTAAGGCACCATGATGAAATCGCAAAAAGAAACTGCTGTTTCATATAAAACTGCAACTCTACTCGTGGTATGGTTAACACAAAATTACTGCAATAGAAATTTATTCCTTAGTCAACATGAACAACAACCACAAACTACGTATAAATACAAAACTACCAACAGTAATTAATTAAATTATGATTACCTACTTATTATTTTGAAACAAATAAATATCAAGATTTTGAAAAAGGAACTCAAGTCACCTTTTTTTTTTTTTTTTTTTTGGATGGACTGAGATGTACATCTTAAAAATTATGGTAAGTACCTAACTCTTTGACAGTGGCAAAAAGTATCAAAATGCCAAGCAATTAAAAAAAATCTATTCTCCAACTATCATAAGGAAAGGAAACCTTTTAACTATCAAAATATTTCAAAGGAACCGGTCCCAAATCGGAAGAGCAATTCCCGAATTCAAAATCCGAATCCATCACCGTTTCATTTTCATCGCCAACGAAAGTGATATGAAGTTTGTTTTTTTTAAACGTGTCCTGCCGAATGCATGGCCTCGAATGTGCATAGTGCATTGCCCCCTTTATTCGGACACACATGTGCATTGTGTTGCGAAAGGTCAGGCATGTCTGCGTTCGTTTGTGTGTGTGCAGCTTTTACTTTAGGAGCCGGCTTTTTGGTTGACGCGAGTTTTTAAAAATTTAATTTGCTCTTTACTCGAGGAAGTAAATTATTTTGTAATTTTGAAAAATATACAGGGTGTAAGGAAAAGTATCATTAACCTTTAAACCAAATACTCTACCCATCAAACTGAACTTTTACAATGGGAGCAAACCAGTCAGAACAAAAAAAAATCTGCTGTCCCATACTAAACTGCAATACCTACTCGATTCAAACGTACGATCTTCAAAATTACACATAAAACTAAAAATGTATACGTCATGTAATAATATTATACTGGGTGTTTAAAGTGTAGCGAAACATTCTGTATATCTCGGTTTCGAAATAACTTAGAGCAAATTTTATTAGTCATACATGTTTGTTTGAGGTAATGTTACAAAAAAATAATAAAATTATCGGTGGCCGCAACAAAAAAAATTACGCCATTGGTCCATATAAAGTTACACAAACCCCTTTATATTAATTTGGTGTTTTGAGTGTAACGAAAAGAACTAGTAATATTTAAAGGGTTCTGAAATAAACATCGGGAAAAAATAAAAAAATCACATATTTCATACAAAACTGCTTTACGACAGACTCGAGTCAAATTTCGGTGTAATAACAGCAGATTTTATTTCAACTTTGTCTCCATAGTGAAAGTTGTTCAGTTTGATGGGTTTGATGGTCCAAACCACTAAATGAACACATTTTGACAAATAAAGGAATCTGAATCTGAATACTAGGGTATTTTGTTACACCCTGTATAATTTTCGTAAAAAAGTTATTTACTTTTGATGGTTTGCTTGATCATAAAGCTACGCAAAACCAAAATAAGCTAGCCGCGCGACGTTATACGTCATTCACTCTACACGCGGCCAACTTATATTGGTTTTGCGTAGCTTGATATGTCGCCATGTGTACGTATTATTTCAGAAGGACTAGGTACAGACAATTTTGTGTATTTTTTTATTTTATACTTACCTAATTGTTTTTAGTTTTATCAAAGACCACAAGCGTCCGCCGACTTTCAGTTTGTGGTTTCAGTGACACAATGACCTTGAATAATAAGTCTTAAAACTAACAGAACAGAGTTCATTATCACTTACACGCCTCACCTACTTATCAATTTTGTTTTTATCTCATTACAATGCCAAATTCACCCAAAAATTTTGCTATCTTATCAGAATGTCACTGACCGGACGATTTGCTACGACTTGGGTAAGGTCATGGTTACTATCTCTCCTACTCTCTCTTATACCACAATCGTATGCGCTATCCTTTTCCAACGTATGATTGTCGTCATATGTACACAGGTGATGAAAGACTGAAAAGAAAAAATTGTGTTTCGAATTTTTATTTGCTTTTATTAAAGGTTAAACATTATGAAAGATAATGACTGAAAATGTTTTATGCCGTATTGTGAACTTGAAGAAATGTAGAGATCTACAGGGTGTATCAAGACACCCAAGTAACAAACTAAACAATTTTCACTATGGAGCCAACTTCGAAATCGCCAAAAAATATATTATATTTTTTTTTGTTTTTGTAACGCTCACAGGCACATACATTGTAATAATCCCAAACTAGCACTAAAGGCTTTTATTATGGAAACCATACAACAACGGCACGAACATATAACATCTATGACCGAACCGGGATTCGAACCCAGGACCCTGGTTTGGCAGTCCGGCGTGGTAACCATTACACCAACCGGGTCGTCAAAGTACCTGGGTGTTTTGTTACAATAACATGCTAGTATATGCTTAGTATATGCATAATATTACGCGACGATAACATGGCTCGAGCCACTTCGAGCTTCCAGTGCTGCCCTCAATCGTATTTTATTTTATTTTTAAACGATTATACAGAGTCCTTCTTAATATGCTGACACTTTTCCAGGGACTTTTTTTATCAGACCATCAAACTGAACAACTTTCTCTATAGCACCAACATCGAAAACGCGAAAAAAAAAATCTGCTTGTCCATACAAAACTGCAAACCTAGGTACTCAAGCCACTGATTCCATTGATTGTATTTTTTTTTTTGCCATTTATATGTTGGTTTTATAGAGAAAATTGTTCAGTTTGATGGTCTGATCATCCTCTTAGTGCGTTCACACACGATAACGCATTGACGGAGCGGCAGATGTCAGTCCACAGAACAAACGCGGTGCGTCAATGCGTCATCATGAGTGAACGCACTTAAAAAGTGTCAGCATATTAAGAAGGACCCTGTACAATATTAAAAAGACAATAATGTCACATTGTATGGGTACCTAGTCATTGTCGATTTTAAATGTGTCATTAATAAGGAAAAGACATACATAATAATAATAATAATAGGTATCATTACCAAAACATAATGGGTGTAGAAAACTTGTAAGGAACTTAGTATAATATTACAACAATCCTATAATTATTAAGTAAATATTGAACTAAATAATCAGATTGTTACAAAGTCAAAAAGGTGTTGCTTTTGAAAAGTTCAGTTATTGTAGTACTATACACTCGTTTTAAGACATAAGACATATTACTCTAGCGATAGACAAGCTCGTTCAAACAAACAACATGTCACACAAAACAACACAAAATGACACATTGCGGTCTGTCATTGCTCATTGCCATAGTGACGAAGTGAACTCGGGAACATCAATCAGGTGCGTACACCTCATTCAAGTGGAACATGTTGCTTCTATGGAAGGGCAACTCTATCGCTAGAGTTTAAGTCTATGTTTTATGACGATATTTTCCTACATAGCGGTTGGTACACATTATGTACCGCTCTAGAGGGAATACAAATGAAGTTAGATTTGATTATGGAATGAAATTGAAAAAAATCTGGAAACTTACGGAGATTTCCATAAAAATCTTAAATAATCGTAGCATTGAAACTAAACATTTTAACGGAAATCTGATAAACCAGAGATTACCTAGTCTCTAGATTGTGATAAAAGAATGCATTTAGTTTAGTTGGTTAGTTTTGAAAATAGGATCTAATTTAGTTTCTATGCAGTGCACTCAAACGTTCTTCAATGACTAGGTATCCTACAATAGTAACATAGTTGTAAATGTATGTAAAGGTACCACCAAATACCTTCTCTTCTCCAAACTTCGGCGTAATCCAGCAAAAAAGAGTATATGAGTCGCGTTGCAGGGTTTGCCCCGAAGACTTGTCTTTGTGAGTGGTGTTCGCGCGGTTCGCGTTTCAGCCTGCCACGACGCTCCGCAATCCTTCTGTTGTGTTCTTACTCAAAAACAATCCTCGAGATTGGATAGATACTCCCTGAAACCACTTGACACTGGTGGAAATGAGGTGCTAACGCACAATCAAGAAGTCCATTAATTATAACTAAACAAAAAAAAAGAGTATAATGTTTTTGGTTGTAAAGGCATCCAGACATCATTGACTAAACTCGAATTCATACCTACTTGTATTAACAGGATAATTTTACCATTAAACAAAACCCAAAAATCATTGCTGTACCACTAACAAAATGTTTTTTCCTTATGTAATTCCTGTCAAATAAATTAAATTTATTTTTCGTCTAGACCGCACCGCATACAAGGAAGGTAGAGTTTCGGTAATAACTAATTACACGTTTTTTTGGTTATTTCCTTATTCTAATTCAATGGTGCCTTTAGGGTTGAGACACATTGACCGATGGCGAACGACGGCGGATCCATACAAAAAGCACGTTTAGTATGGGGCACCACCGTCGAAACGCGGCGAACGGCGACTAACGCATTCCCTTAGTTAGGCAGCGTTTTCACAATGTGCGAGGTAGCGAGGCGTTGAGCGAGTAAAAATCCGCCAATAGAGCGCTCGCTCGATCACGTCATTGGAAAATTAAAGCACTCCCATTGGCCAATTTTTTCCTCACTCACCGCGTCGCTACCTCGCACATCTCTGGTGGAAAAGTAGCCTAATCGTGGTTTTTTGTATGGGCCCGCCGTCGTTCGCCGCCGGACAATATTGTGTTTCAACGTCGTCCAAGCCATTGGGGTCCAGTGGGGCGGTATTGAGAAACTTGGATTCAAAAATTGAGGAAATTTCTGAGCTCCACACGATCGAAGTTCTTCCATCCTTAGCTTAGTGATAGTTCTGTCTTTCACACAGTGACAGCATCATAATATAAAATAAAATAAAAAAATAAATATCTTGGACATTATCACACAAATTATCTGGTCACAATTAAAGTTTCAGAATCTAGCCTGGACTTGTAAAATGATAACTAGACAATGATATAGCATACATATATATAGATACAAACATCCATGACTCGGGTACAAATATTCATATTCATCATACAACTATTTGTCCCTTACGGGATTCAAACCCGCGACCCTCGGCACAGCAGGCAGGTTCACTACAGACTGTGCTGTCGGGCCACAGTGGATGGTCGGGCCGTCATATTTAAATAAGTTTAAGCCTAAATACTTTTTGGTGCAAGCCAGCCTAAGTAACTAACTAAAGTAAAAAAAAACTACCTTTGAACTACGGTTCTAAACATACATCCCTTCATAGCAGTGGCGTAGCGTAGGTTTCTAATGCCCGGGGCACACACCGATACGAGTATTGCCCCCTTTATATACAAACAATAGCGGAGTGAGCGCAGCGAGCTCGATCTTTTTTGGCACAGTTATTTGGGTTGGTACGCAGAGATGATTCGAGGATTAAAGGGGACACCTTTGCCCAGAAGTGGGATGAAAAGGGCTAATCACTGACATATAAAAAAAAGGATTTTGATTTTTGTCAGACATCTTTTGGTTAATATCTACATGCGAAGCTTCGCTCGACTTTTCTCTTCAATATGAATCGGTTGGAGCCAGAGCTTTTTACGTACAAAACCATGTGCAAAGCCGAAATTTTTAGCACCACGTCTTAGCTGTGGTCAGAACTCTTTTGGATTATGTTTATGTTATTGTATTGGTAAGTACAGTAATTACAACAGTAACTTAAAGCGAGCGAAGTGAGCTTGACTTTTCTCTGCTCTACGAATATTGATGGTTACATTGAGGTATTATGTACATAATTACTCAATGGATGATTATAGTTTTTTACCGAATATTTGTGACCTTATTCTGTGCTATTTCATAATTGTTAATACGAGTTATTTTATAAGGCGACATGATAAAGGCTTATTACACCTTCCTAAATTCAGATTCTAATTGAGGGACAGAGCTATAGGTTAAAAAGGACGTATACTTAACCTATATATGTAGTTCTAACCTATAGCTCCGTCTCTCAATTAGAATCTGAATTTAGGAATGTGTAATAAGCCTTTTAGCCATGACAAATGTTATAAAAACGTTATCTAAATGACTCAATGAACTCCTTGTTTACTTCATTAAAATTTAGGGATATTCCCCGAAAACATTGAGCAATACTATTTAAGGATACAATAACAGTTTAATTTGAAGAACAACAGCATCCACTCTGTTAAAACTTTGTGAGTACCTCATATTATTAATTTATTACCTTATAGTCTAAATTGTTTATGATATTAAATGCGTAAGTGTTTACAATTTTCGTATATATTTTCAGTCGAATAATAATTATTATGATTATTTATCCTCAATAAGTATCCGACCGCAAACCGGAAAGCTCAGCGTTGGTAGGCCCCCCACAAGGTGGACCGACGACCTGGTGAAGGCGGCGGGAACCCGTTGGATGAGGGCAGCGCAGGACCGGTCGTTGTGGCGATCCTGGGGGAAGGGTATTAATGTCCAGCAGTGGACGACCATCGGCTGAGATGATGAAGTATCCTTCTAAAAACAAAAGTCGTAGCGCTTTCACCTACAAATTTTGTTCTGCAAGTTGTAAGTAAGTTGTGAGTTGCAAGTACAAAGTTAAAATGGAGATGGGTGACACTTGGCTAGAAGGGAAGACGGCCGGTGGACCAAGGCAGTATCAGAAGGTTAGCAAGGTCAGAAGGCAGACCACCAATGCAATGGACAGACGACATTGTAAGGATTGCGGATTAGAAATGGATCAGATTGGCAAAGTACCGTGAGCCCATAACTGTTTTACGAAATACCCTTCATCGAAATCACGGTTCTCAACCGATTCGTTCGACGAAAGCACTGTTCAACGATAGCACGGTTCGTCGAAAGCACCGTTCGCTAACGGTCTCTTTGACGAAATAACTCTTTACCGATAGCACGGTTCGTCGAAAGCACCGTTCGCTAACGGTCTCTTTGACGATATAACTCTTTACCGATAGCACTGTTCGTCGAAAGAACCGTTCGCCAACGGTCTCTTTGACGAAATAACTCTTTGCCGATAGCACTGTTCGTCGAGAGAACCGTTTGCCACCAATTCCTTCGATTTCGTCGAAGTACCTTTAGTTACCTTTAGTTAAGTACCGTACCGTTCTATGCCATTTGGCTACAGCTTAGCATGGCACGACATGGCATAGCCTTAGAAAAAGTATATGTCTAGAATGAGATGAGCCTCACTAATATTCCGTATAAAACAAAAGGGGCTAAATTTCATAGGTTGGTGTGCGTGAGGAGCCCTACAAATTATGTATGTGTGCGTGTATATTATAGGGTTTAGGAACCAGTACTGATTCCAATTTTTTTCGACGCTTTCGTATCTTGGACAGCATTAACGACAGAGCCGGGCAGGAAGGGCAGGATACAAGATGGCCGATACACCGCATTCACACCTCAGGACCGACCCATCTATGTAACCCAACTTGATCAGGTTATTATTACTTCTGCTCATTTTTTCATGCTCCATCCTTTTGACCCTTAGGAAGGGTCCTTCCGTCAGGAAGGAGAGGGACGGAAGCTTCAGACATTATACTATTATCTGACGCTTCCATGCCTCTCCTTCTTGATGCGAGGGAGAGGGACTTGTAAAAAAACCCGGTTGAAGCCTTTAGCGGGTGATTCAGACCATCAAACTGAACAACTTTCACTATGGAGCCAACTTCGAAATAGCGAAAAAAATAACAGCTGTATACGTATACAGGGTGTAAAAAAAACTTTGGAGCCTTTAGCCTGGGGGTGCTAACTACTTTCACTATGGAGCCAACATCTAAATCTCGAAAAAAAAACACCAGTTTCATACAAAACTGCAGGACTCAAATGTCCCATACATGTCCCAGGCTAAAGGCTCCAACAAGGTTTTTTTTACACCCTGTAATACTAATGGATCAGACAATCTCCAGTCCTGGATGCCGGACTCTTCATGGGTTGTAAATAATTTAGGAGACCAATCAACTCATAGAATGAAAGTTATTAAATGTCAAAAGTTCGTTCACACTCCGACACAGCTGGTCCAACAGCACTCTCTTATTGATTTCGTGATATTAATTAAATATTTTATTGTTAACACATATTTGTGTAGGATGACGCGGTAACAGATATGCCCTTGATAGGTACATATTTAGTTTATGTGCCAATGATCTAGATACAGAAAAATAATTTTTAATCGCCTGTATACATGGTGTAAATTTAAATGCGTTACATACTTAAGGGGGTGCTCGGACCATCAAGCTGAACAACTTTCACTATGCAAGCAACATTAAATCGCGAAAAAAAATCCGCTTTTTCATACATTTTGCGTCCAGTCACCATCGACGTTTTCTATGGAACAGCTGAGTTTTTTCGCGATTTTAATGTTTGTTCCATAGTGAAAGTTGTTCAGTTTGATGGTGTCCCATACTTTTGGGTCGAGTAGGTTTGCCGTTTTGTACCTACTACGCTGCTGATGTTTTTTTCTTACGATTTCTGCTTTGGTTTCATGGAGAAAAAATTCTTTTTCCCTCGATTTTGATTTTAGTCCTATAGAAATTTTGGGACTCATCAAACTGAACAACTTTCACTATGGAGCCAACTTCGAAATCTCGAAAAAAAAAACTGCTGTCCCATACAAAACTGCGGTACCTATTCGACTCAAATGTATGGGACAGTTTTTTTTTCGCGATTTCGAAGTTGGCTCCATAGTGAAAGTTGTTCAGTTTGATGAGCAGAATACATGCTGAAGTTATCCGCAGTGATATAAAATTTACCCTGTATTTTAGTTTTAGGATAATATTATTAAGTATATTTTTAAGATATTTTAGGTTTTTAAACCTATTTTCATATTTTTCAATAAAAACAGATATGTAAGTAGTTAAAAATTTAATGTCCGGTTCAAGATAACATTTATTTTTGACAACATCCTCAATGGATCTATTGTCAAAGGTTTCAAACTGATAACACTAACAACAAGAACATAAGGACTTTATTATTTAGAGGTTAAAACATGAATGGCCTTCATCTTTGGACACTGTAGTACTTGTTAAAGTACAGTCAGCAGCAAAAAGATGAATACACTTTTACTACGTCGTAGTAAAAGTGCATACATCTTTTTGCTGCCTGACTGTACTTAACCATAACATAAATAACTAGTGATGCAAAGAATACCACTTTTACGAATACGAATACGAACAGCAGAAAGTAATTAAAAAATCTTAAAAACACAAGTTAATCATTTGAAATAATTATTACTTAACAATTAAAAGAAACAGCCGACTGCGTGTCGGACATGCCTGATGTTAGTCCTGACCTGAACTTCATTTCGTTACATTTCAAAAGACCTTAACAAAAGGCACCCTTATGCGTACCCTTATGGTTTATAAGAAATGCCTTTTTTCTACACTCTTTTCCATGAACATTTAAAAGATCTTTATATTAGTATAACATTTCTGATTTTGGATTATTATCTGTTTTCTCATTTTCACGCCCGTTGAAATAAGATGATCTTACAAAAATAATCTTAATTACGTATTATATTGCCACACATTAAACATAGTTTCATAGGTCACACAAGATAGACTTACTTACATATAAACTACTAAACTACTACATGCAACTACTACAACTACTTACATATAGGTTTGTGTTGACTACGGACCCTTAAAAGAACCACAACAATTTGACGTTTTTTTAAAGATATCTATATCTATTTCTGGGAAAATTTCTTTAGCGTAGGAAAATGAAACGTATGTCTTTCTGACAGAAATTAAGTGGGTTTTTCGAAAAAAAAACATTACGAATGTCTTCTGGATATTTGCCGAATACAAATATTCGGTAGTTGGCTGCTATTCGGTGAAAAGGAATATTCGAATTCGTTGCATCACTACAAATAATCTTTTATAAATGTTATCGTCTTTGTAAATTTTTGATAAAGAAGATCTGAAGAATGACTTCTTTTTCTTGTGTTTATAATACTACGAATAAGAATGTATAGAACTGTAAATGAAGCTCAAAAAGTGGCACCAAAAAAAGTGTACCGTGTTCTAAATTTGTTCTTAAAAAACTGTACCTAGCCGCCAAAACTCATACAACATGTCATTTTTCATTGGGTGCCAACAATTATTTCGATTTTATTTAGATTTTGTTTAGTTATAAATAATAAGAGTTGACTCCACGTTGACACATACTTACTACAGAGAGCTCGGTGGCGCGTTGCGGAGAGGTATGGACTCTCAATCATGAGGTCCAGGTTCGAATCCGCACGGACAACATGTCACGTACCAATGACTTTTTCTAACTTATGTACGTTATACCAACTGCAAACCAAACATCGTGAGGAAACCTCCAGAAGGAGAAGAAATTCTGATGCGAATGTGAAGTCTACCAATCCGCATTGGGCACGCGTGGTGGACTAACGCCCAAACACCCTCCTATAGGGTAGGCCTGTGCCCTGCAGTGGGACGTATATAGGCTGATGATGATGATGATGACACATACTTATTATTATTCATCACCATCATCACCACAGCCTATATACGTCCCACTGCAGGGCACAGGCCTACCCTCAGGAAAGGTGTAAGGGCGTTAGTCCACCACGCGTGCCCAATGCGGATAGGTAGACTTCACATACGCATCGGAATTTCTTCTTAAGCTTATGCAGGTTTCCTGTTTTCCTTCACCATTTGAGAGCAGTCGGTATTACGTACATAAGTACGGATATTTCACTCATGTTACTATAAGTTTTCAAATTGATTGTGACTTGTTTAAGTACCTAATAAATAAAATTAAAATAAATAAAATAAGTTAGAAAAGGTCATTGGTACATGGCATGTCATCCGTGCGGATTCGAACATGGACCTCAGGATTGAGTGTCCATAGTTAAGTTAAGTTAGTTATAGCCTATAGAATCCCACTGCAGGGCAAAGGCCTCCTCTCACGAATAAGGGTGAGAGGGAGTGGGCCATACTCCACCACGCGGGCCCAGTGCGTGTTGGTGGAGGCAAGTTAGTGGTCACCATGTGTCCATAGCTCTCGGCAAAACGCGCCCCGACGCTCTATTATTATAATATCTAAAATAAAATAAAATAAGAATAACAAAACATGCACTTTAAGGGTATATTTTCGTTTGTGACGTCATCACTTGCTGTCAATTTTCAATAAAAAATGTTGATAATGTTTTGTAAGTTTTCCGTGACCTTTTGTTTGAGCTCCCACCATCGATAAGAAAAGTGTTAAGTATTTTTTGAAATTTGGTTGAGTGAAGAATACCTAGTTAGTAGGTAATAATTTTTTTTCACACAATAAGAAATTCATTACATAACTAAAATATTTTAAATTAACCAAAGTGGGAAGTTTCGGTAAATTTAAAGTGAAACCTACATGCATACCACTTTTTTCAAACTAAATACGATCATCACTGAGGGCAAAAAAATTTACTATAGAGATACAAAAATTATGCTTTCACAATATGTAGAGTAACGGAATATGCCTTCAATTTATTTTATAAGTACCTACAGATTGTTTTTAAATATTTCGAGAGTTTCAAAATTACACATGTGATATCTACATGTGTCTTTTACACTTTGATACGTTTTAAATTCATATCTTCAATTTGTTCCAAATTGTGCCAACGGGACCCTACTAAGCCTACGCTATCCGTCCGTCCGTCCGTCCTTCCTAACTCTAAGCCACGGTTTATACAGAAGAGATGTGTGGCGGTGGCGGATAATCTAAGAAACACAATATCCATTTTTTTAAATTCAAAGAAAGTTGTTGAGTTTGACGATCTGCGTTCACCGTTTCAGTCTGCGGAGGGCCTTACACCCTGTATAAATCTTTCGATTCGTTTAAAGAATTAATCATGTTTACCAGACTCGTGTACAAATATTTTCGAAATAAATTAGGTACTTATTTCTTTATAGCGTGTTGTGTGTAGTCGTCATTGAGTCAGGTCAGTGCCGCCTGATAACGTAGTCTCGACGTTTTGAACCATAGACTACCTTACTATATTGACTTCTAATATAATTTATTATTTTCTTCTATTGAATCGATGGCAAGTCATTCTAAATTTTTCCAGCCCAGTATTTTGCCTCACGGATAGCATTACCAGCTGCATCCATAAGCTCTGGTCGCGTGCAGGTGTCCGAGCAGGAAGGACAGGATACAAGATGGGCCATAGTCTGAGGAGCAACACCGCATTCACACTCACACACATCTGAGGTGAGGTCCGACCCGTCAATTATAACCCCATTTGAACAGGTTGTTCTTACTACTGCCGACCTGAGTTCGGAGTATATTTAAGCTCCTCTAAATCTGCCTGGGCAGCGTTTGTCCTGGCTTTCCACAAGAGGGAGAAATGGGTCAGGAAGGATGGTGACCGCGTCTAGCTTGAGAAGCCTTACTTTGAATTGTGTCGACACACGTTGGTTCTTATGGCTATTGAGCATATGGGGCAATTATTATTTAAATTCGATGCTAAAAATCTTTTCACTGGAAATGACCAGAAATGAATAAGGAAGCGAGGATGTGAGCGACAAACAAATGCATCAAATAAATATAGATTTAAAAGGATATTGAAGGTCTTCCCTTATTCACAATTATTTGACATCCTAATATAATTAGTATCTAACCGTGAAAAACTAAACGACTAATTTATCACCATATAAACTTTACAAGAAATGAGGATTTTCAGTATTTTTCAGGATTTCTAATAATAATTTAATCGTTTGTGAGATATCCCTTGAAAAGTCTACAGAGTAGACAGTCAATGTTCCGAACAAAATGCTGCTATTTTGTGGTCGAAGCTATTTGGGTCATACTCCAGTAGGGCTGCCCTATATAACTTTATTACGAAGGTCAGTTTTTAATAAAGAAAATAATTTTGTTGCAGTTCGAACGAGAGTTTCAGGCCGCATCTTCTCTACATCGGAACAAATTACGACGCGGTGGTAGAGTCAAAACAATCTATCAAAAGGTATGTTTCATTTAAAATGTGTCAGTGCCAGACCTCTTTAAAAAAAATTTATGCATCCGTCTTTTCTGTGTGTCCAGCGCCTTAATTTTTTTTATTTTCTTGGTCCAAAACACCGTACAAAATGTCTGTTTACCTACAAATTTACAAGTATTAGAAGTGAGATATTTCGATAGTTACGTCATGAGTTATTTTCTTATAATACCGATACAAGTTTAAGAATTATTATGACTGTACCACGAACTTGAAAAAAAGACGGACGTAATCTCGTCTTATCACGAGTGAAGCACCCATTTCTTTTGTGTGCGTGCTGTCACGCGGTACATAATTGTGACGGGTTGTAGGACCTGCGTCTAGAGCTAGTGCATTGTTAGTGTAGCTCCCTTGTAGAACATACGAAAATGTAGGACCTTGCGTGCTTCACATCTTTTTAGTGTCACACAGTCGGACGTGTGTTACGTCCGTCTTTTTTTCAGGTCCGTGGACTGTACTGGAAAATTTTTAAGTAGGTGATATTGTGTTTTTCCGATCATCATATTCACTGTCAGAAAATGTTCATAGACAGCATAGCAGTCCTTGAACTGTGAAAACGCCATGTCGATTTGATACCAATCAAATCGGGTACAAAAAGACCCAAAACCAAGGTTAAATTAGGTTCTTCTTCTTCTTCGGGTTCCTCTCCATTAATGGAGGTTGGCAGTCAGCTCTGCATATCCCTGTCTATCTCTCGCCAAACGAAACAGCTCTTCGACGAGGGATGTCTGTCCACTTTCAGGTTCGCGAGCCATGACATTCGTGGCCTACCGACGCTTCTTTTGCCCTCTACTTTGCCCATTATTATAGTCTGGAGCAGTTGGTATCGTTCATTCCTTTAGATATGACCAAGGTAGGCGACTTTCCTCCTTTTAATGGTTTGCAACGTAGTTTGCAACAGCTCTCGGGAAATTAGGTTAGGTAATTTTTTTCCATAGGGGAAATTGATAATTAGACGAATATCCTTATGATTTATTTCGCTACAATGACGGGAGCCGGTGCGGATGAAGTCGCTGGTTAAATCTAGTATTTTATTTATAATTATGCACTTTAGTTGCATAATAGGTAACCCTAAATAGCGACTGCAAAAATAACAAGCAACTTAGATAAGCAATAGGCCGTCCTGTGGCTTATAGGTCATTGACTCGAAAGGGAAGGATAATGCAAGTTATTTTGTTTATTCAATTCAATTCAATTACGTATTCCAATCGTATCGAACTTGATCATCATCTTCAGCTTTTGTCCACCTACTACAGGGAAGCTTCCTCCCAAAAACTCAAAATTGTTTATTCAAAATATCTGACGTCAGTTGTTGACTATACCATCGCATCGCAAGGTGTTCCGTTATAGAGAAAACGCGGCCAGAAACTCTACACCAAACATCATTTATATACAAAACCTAATAATAAATTATACAAATTACAATTACAGAAATACAGGGTTTCAGAATATCTCTGACTACTCCCTCGGAGAATATAGTCGTAAGCATATACGAGTATGCTTATGCAAATTACAAATACAATATTGAATTACACAGTGTAACATTGTCAAGACCCCATTACGCCACTCTTTCCTGTCTTATACAAGTCTTTCCAGCTGCCTTCGCAATATCATCAGCCAACTTGGCTGCTAAACGACCCACTCCTGTCTTGCCTGATTTCGGCCACCCCTCGGTCAAGGCTTTGCTCCATCCGCCTTCTGTTCTTCCAGCCACGTGTCCTGCCTGCCTACCGCCATTTTAATCCGCAAACCCCTCTTGAGTGTGAAGAAGTCAAAAACCGATACGTTCCGGGGTGTGGTAGGTGTTTCTAACAGCCATTGATATTTTCTATGAAACAACTAGGTGCCAATTTTTGTGGTACCTACTCATCTTCAGTTTGCTGGTCTGAAATATCCCCTAAAGTTAAGTAGGTATGTATGTAATGCATTTAAGTGTACATCCTGTATACAGGATACATGGTGAAAGGAAAAGTATCACACATACTCTACCCATCAATCTGAACAACTTTTTTCTATGGGAGTAAACCGAGCAAAAAAAAAACAGCTGTTGCATTCGCTCTGACAGGTTTGCTCCCATAGTAAAAGTTGTTCAGTTTGATGGATAGAGTATGTTGTTAAAAGGTTAATGATACTTTTCCTTACACCCTTTATTTACCATCATAAGGTAGCAAAATTCTAGTAAAAACCCTAATTTGGATATCGCATGTCAACAAAAATAAATTCACTACTAAAATGTAAGTTTATGTACATAACAATTTAGACCGTAGCTCGGTTCGTGGGTAAGTCATGTATTAAAATTGGCAAAAAAGAGACAGGTGTAATTTATGATGACAATTTGAGATACATTACTGAGAATTTTAGGAACAGATACTAAGCCTGGGAATAGAATAGAGCGATGATAGCCCATACGGAAGAGAGCTAGCGCCTCAATCATGAGGCGGCGGTTCGATTCCTGGCCTGTACCACTAAGTTCTTCGGAAATTATGTACGGTTGTATTTATCATTTACTAGCTCGGCGGTGAAGGAAAACATCGTAAGGAAACCTGCATTTCCGAAAATGAAAAGAAAATACCACAAGTTCGGAGGTATGCGTAAAGTATGGGTGAGTTTGGGGCGAACACAAAGGACCAGCGATGGTCCAAGTGTTACATTAACGACCCTGGCTTGCAATAGCCCAACAAAAATAACAATAAAAGCCTGGGAATACACATTCGATTTACCATCCTATTATCTGATCCGATAGTACGAGTATATAAGACCCTCTCCCTCCCATCACGAAGAAGGGGTCTTCTTCTTATCTTGTGGGCAAGCCCTGGTGTCAGAGTTTATTCAAACCGCCTTACGGCCTCTGACGTGGTGTTTAGGAGAGGGATGGAAGCATCAGACAAATAGTATAATGTCTGAATCTTCCATCCCTCTCCTTCCTGAAGGAAGGGAGGGGGACTTATATACTATCGGATCAGACAATCGGATGTATATTCCCATGCTAAGAGTCATCCCCCGAGCTCTCTTTCCGTGTTGTGATTGGTCGCCGCTGTTGATCCTGATGATTTACACGAGAACATAATATTGGCGGGAATGTGTAATGGGCCTATGTCCGATAAAAAATATGCTTATGCCATGGGGTCTATTTCAAAAACATGACAATAAGCCACACCAGTCGGTCCCGGTGGGGTTTTGTGGAGGCACGTTATATAAGGAAAAGTATGATTAACTTTTAAACCACCAGACTCTACCACCACCACCGGACTCCACCGGACTCTACCCATCAAACTGAACAACATTTACTATGGGAGAAAACCTGTCAGAACAAAAAAAGCTCAGCTGTCCTATACTAAACTGTAATACCTTCCTACTCGATTCAAACTTATGGGGCAGAAGTTTTTTTTTGTTTTAAAATGTTCCCATAGTAAAATTTGTTCAGTTTGATTGGTACGTAAATGAAAATTTTCCTTACACCCTGTATAGTGATCATCTTGCATCTTGTCAGAGTATTTTCAAACCCGTCGAAATGTAGGTTAGCCGACGTTAACACAGGGTCATGAATAATTCTTTTTCATTTGTAAGTTTTATAGCCAGTAGGATCTCACTGAACAAAGGACTCATCTCACGAGTAATGGTGAGAGGGAGTGGGCCACACTCCACCACGTGGACCCGTCGCTTGCCAACTTGATTGGCTTAACGAATGAAAATGCGCGCTGCATACAAACGTACTATGGTGATATTTTCAATACTAACCAATTAAAGTCAATGAAATTTTGCAGAAACAATCTAGAGACAAATCTCTATGCTTCTATAGAGTCCGATTTTCGTTAAAATATACAGGTTCAATGCTAGGATTAATTTAAGATTTGTATGGAAATCTTTGAGGCACTGTAACTTGAAAACTATACATTTTAACGAAAATCTGATTCCATACAAGCATAGAAATTTGTTTCTAGATTGTTTCTGCAAAATTTCATTGACTTTAATTGGTTACTATTGAAAATATCACCATAGTACGTTTGTATGGAGCGCGCTCCGAATAATATACCCCATTTTTTGCAACATTTATCTTAATGTCAACAAACTTTGTCTAACTGTGTTTCGTCCACTTTCACTTACGAAATCAATGAAACGATTATTCCTACTTATACCCATACAAACTTACTACAGTTACTCTACAAGAAGTCATCCGATATAAGCCTTAGTGCAGCCCGATAAGGTTTTAAATCATTTGATTTGCGAGACTTCATGCAAGAAACAAACTATATGTATAACAAAGAAGTGCATACAACGATGCATCATCAAAACTGAAGTTCATTGCACTCGTCTGAATCACAAAACAGTCATAATGACATCGTCCCTTTCGCTCTCATTTTATCAGGGCACTTAATATCTATCGTTCTCTTTCAATTTGGCAAGACTAAAATCTTTTGTAAGAACTTTGTATTTAGGTTATTAAACCTATATTTTATTTGTATAGAGGTTGAAAACTTGAAGTCGTATTTCATAAGACCTTATTACAAGACAATCTTAAATGATGAACGGTAAAATTCACTGCAAATGTACGTAAGTAGCCTACTTGTATTTAGCACGCACCCTTATGCACTCAAAAATTACCTTAGTGCTTTTCTAAACCATTGTTTCAATTACCAATACTATGCTATGGGTTACCACACCAGCGACAGTGAAGTGCCCTAGTAGGCCAACCGAACCAGATGCCTATGGGCACCCCTAAGGTTTCTGTGCCTAAGGGGTACGAAGACGAACCTATCGGCATTGGGCATTGCTGGGACTACAAGGCGGATGGCGTAGTGGGAATCGGTGGGAATAAGCAGTCGAAAAAGGCAATGAGAAATTGTGAAATCATCGATTCTGTACTTTTTTCGTTCGAACAAGGAAATAATTCATTGCATTTTTATCAGGTGCAATATTAATGTTGCGAAATAAAACAAATGACTTTTGTTATCCGACTCGCCTGTCGACGACCGCTGCTGATAACAATTTAGGTGTCCTTCAAATTTTAATGACTGTTTGAAAATGCATTCTACATTTTAAATTACTTTGTTTTTTTTTATTTCTGGTTGCTATTTTAGGTATGATTTATCTTCTCTTGCACGCGACTCTTTATATTCTATCGACTCTGCTTTATTCCATACAGGCACGTATCCAGACTCTTGTTTCGGGACATTAATTTCCGGGGGGGGATTTTCATAGAAAAACTATGAAAGAGACAGTACTGTAATCACTATTCCATACAAATTTTCGGATTTCGGGGGGTGATAAATCCCACCTATCCCCCCCCCCCCCCCTGGATACGTGCCTGATTCCATACTACTTGTCGTGGCAAGCGTGGCTTTCGCGCTCCAAAAAGTCCGGGATCAGGTCATCACCATCATATCGTATATGGCGTATTTTTTCATCCTGCTTGGATCCCAGGAGGTTTAAATTTCAAGGTGTGTTAGCCATTCTTCCGCTGCCGGGGTTAACCTATGGAGTCCTTCAATTCTACTGGGGAAACGGCGCAAAGTGCACTTTTTTACAACATGGGTTAGGGTTTGGTCAGGTGCAGTCGCACATCGGTGATTCCCTCAGGCCCCACTTGTAGAGGTGATAGTTGGTCCTTTCACGGTTAGTTCTGAACCGGTTTAGCTTAGCCCAGGACTTCCAGTCCTTGTCAAAACCAGCCGGTTTGACAGTCGGGTCTCGCACGAAGTTTACATGCAGATGTTCAATCCCCCAATCTGAATGCCAGGCACTATTTATATCGTAATGGGAGTGAATTCGGTCGTTGGTCCAGAAAGGTGATTTGGATGGGAGACGGTAAGTATAGGAATTGACTCCAGCGTTTTCCTTATAGCATTGCGTGATTCTTTCGGAAGAACTTTTTCCATTCTTTGGCAGCTGCTTTATTCTTGCGGAGCTCCGGTGGAGAGATGTGTGAGAGAAGGGAACAGGAAGCATGATGGAGCAAATGAGGCGCGCGTCTAGACAAATCATACTATAGACGTGCAGTAATGAGAAATTGGATCACGCCCCTGTAGGATCCCAGATGCAGAGAAAGGTTGAGATTGAATGGGCCACCAAGCGGATATACACATAGATTATACAGGGTCCAACTTAATATGCTGACACTTTTTTAAGGGGATGTCAGACCATCAAACTGAGCAACTTTCTCTATTGGACCAATAACGAAATCCCGTAAAAAAATCGGATGTCCCATACATTTGAGTCGAGTTTCTCAGTTTTTTATGGGACAGCGGTTTTTTTTTTCGCGATTTCGATATTGGACCCATAGAAAAAGTTGTTCAGTTTGATGGTCTGATCATCCCCTTAAAATAGTTTCAGCTAATTTTGTTAGACCTTATACAAACTTTTGCCCGTAACCCCATTTCGGGGTGATCAGAACTTTTAAGTACAACAACCAGCATTAGATGACTAGCTTGCAAAGTACACTGCATTAGAAACCCTTATCCCTTGGTTGCTACGTACCTACGGCACCCATGGGAGAATTGGTGCGGTTGGGTCACAGATTTCTGTGGGTTGGGTGGTAAGCCGAAACCACAAGACACCAAAAACATAATTTAAAAGTATTCAACCGGTCTTTTTTTTTCGTGTAAAATTAAATATAGCTTTCGCATTGTGTCAAAAAAGAACAGAAAAGCGACAACTCGAACATGATATCTCGCGTTTTCGTAAACGGAACGAGAGGGGCATTCGACGAATTGTCCACAATTCAAGGTCACAGTGAGGCAGGTCGTGACGTCACGCGCCCTCCAAAACGCGGGGTCGACGGCCGCGCCGCCATCGCGGAAACTGTGTTGTACGCGTTCGGAATTCAAAATTGGGGTCTTTTATTTGTGTGCGTGAGTGTTGCGGAGATATTGTTGAAAGCGGTAGATTGTGATGATACTAGAAATAAATATACAACTAATAGATGTCAAATTAAAAAAAAAGGAGGTTATCTACTTTAGTATACTTAGATAGGGCTAGCATGCAACGCATGACAATGCGACAAAACGAGAAAACCGTCATGCGCGCTCTCTTTCACTTACGCAAATTAAAAAAGACTAGCAACAAAAATAAAAAATAAATAAAACAAACCTCGTCCCTTTTTTTTTGTCGTAATCTCCCAGGCGGGCTTGCTAGGCCCTCTACTATGATTTCTCTTCTTGCGCTCGAGTCAGTTTTTTTCCATTCTACTATACTAGTCGCGTCGTCATGCGCGATATTACTATTTAAAAGCACAGGGAGAGATTTTCTAGATAGCGAAGACGCATCACGCGCAAGTAGAAAAATCAGACTAGAATCTACCCTCAAAATAATTACTAGGTACCTACCTAACTACATCATTTTGGTATATGGTTAGCGATTGTCTCGAAAGTCCCATATTTTTAAATTTTCACCACTTCGGGTGTTATATTAACACATATTTAGGCGTTGTATTCCGAAAATTCTTTTCAGCATCATCTCAGCCGAAAAACGTCCACTGCTAGACTGGACATAGGCCAAGGATCACGGGGTTGCCCCCACCTTCACTAGGCCGTTGGTCCACCTAAGTAGGTAGTGCGTCAATGTGGCATTGGCCTGAATCCGAAAAAAAGGACTATTATAATTTGCTGTATTTAGTAACATTACTGCTACAGTTAAACTCTTTTGTTTCGGGAGTACTTACACACAACTCGTTTGGTGCGCATGTGTGCGTGCCAATTTGGGGTTTCTTTGTTTTTATTTTTTATTTTTGAGACTTCACAGACTTACTTTCGCTCTTGTTTGTTTATGTAAATTTTTTCGTAATTTCCGCATTTTTATTTTCGTAACTTGTTCTTGATATTTTGTTGCTCTGTTCTGTAAATAAAATGAAATAGTTGTTTTAATTACGATGTTTATTAATAGTTTATTAAGGCCGCTAGAATCATGGTCGTATTTATTTTTAGGGTGATCAGTAACTCGAGTAGTTTTAAATAATTAAAATATAATTTAGGGTTCAACAATTGAACGATAACTCTAGTGATTGAAGGTTTTTGGCTGTATGAAAGTTGCCTTTACGCAAGAACGTCAAAATCACGCATAACGTGGCAACACCACCATACTCAAATTTTAGTTCCACCTGTCACCATGTTCATGACTTTATGGCCAAGCTATAGACTTTAAAACAGAAAGACGCGAAAGGCGCGACTTTGCTATATCGCTGCTGCTATGCTAGACAGTAGGTCTCAATGTCAATGATGATGATGATGATGATTTCCTCCTTGACGTGTCCGTCAACGGCGACACTCTGGTCTTCACTAAGTAGAGTGGGCTCGGTGTGACTAGCGAACCCAAATTTCAACTTAAAGGACCGATCGCACGAATAACAGTAAAGTTTCCGCTGTCTTAGTATGGTCAATAGAGAGCTCACAACAGCATGTTCTTTTTATGATGAACATCAGACCATCTCTGTTTTGGCCTGGCTACGCCACGTTGACATGATGGCCTAGCACGATGCGAGCGACATTACAAGTAACCTATTTCAACAAAGTTGCTATCATGCTTTTTCTCCAAATCTATTACAAAGCGAAAGATGCACAAGGCGTGACTTTGCTAATGCCTAATAATATCCCATGGAAGTTTTTGGAAACATATTTTTTTCTCCAGTTTAAAAAAAAACATATTTTCTTCATTTAATCATAAGTACCCATTTAAACATAGGATACTTATCTATATGTTTAAATGAAGAAAATATGATTTTACTACTTACTTACTTACTTACTTAAATAAATTAACATGAATCAAACCGCTAAAATGTTATTTTTATTTTCTGTTGTTATGTTCTGCTAAAATTTATATTTGGTACAAATAATTATTTAGGTAACTACTTACTTAAAAAGAAACTATAAGCCCTTAATTTCTAAAAGAGGTTAAAATATACTTAAAACTTATTATTTTATCAACACAACATAATAAAATTATCTAAATCTATTACTAAACCGTATCTTAACATCTAACAAAAGACGCCATCTTTTTTCCCCTATTTATAATGGATCGTATGGAGGGGAAACTTGTCTAACCGGTTAACAAAAAAAACCTTAGCAATGGCGACCAATCATCTAACGTTGTTCAAATTTCGGATGCGCAAGAGTGGGGAGACGTTAGACGCACACTAATGCGTGAGTGCGTGTGTTTGTTAGGTAGGGTACAATGATTTATTGAATGGCCAAGGTGAATAAAATTATTTAGGTATTACGTTGTTGTTTTCTTTAGATAAAGTGCAACTTTTTATTGACTTAATAAAAGTGGTTGAGTGTGTAAAATTTATGTTGGTATTTAAGTGCTATTGATTTATTAACAGGCGCTTTATAATTTATTTAGAATATTTTTTTTTTATTATAGCTTACTTTGCACCTACAAATAATCTAGTTGTCTAATATTACCAACACACTTCTTTAATACGAATAATCTATAAATTCATCTCAATTTTTAAAAAACAATCATAAGTTTTAAGGTAGAAAACAGTCATTATAAAGGAGATTCTTTAACAATTTTCTTAACATTTATTAAATAGGTATCTATCATTCATACAAAGGTACCTAGCATACGTTTGGTAAGTTTTTAGGCTCTTCACCTTAATTTTTGAAGAAAAGAAACCAAAAAATAATTCAACCATTCGGAATCCACCAAAATCACTACGCTAATGTTTTTTCTAAGCCAAACCCTCCAATCAGAGGACCCCAAAATTGTTAGATGCGCGCGAGTGGCCGAAATAATTCTAAACGGGTTTAGACGCACACATTCACTTTTATGTCGTTCAAAATGCAAAGCCCCGCCTACCTTTCCATTTTAACTCTTATTGTATTGACATATAGTTCTAGAATGGGCCTTCTTTATGTGGCTATAAATGCGTCTACACAGTTTTGAGTGTGTGCGTGCTATTTGCATTTAGTGAATAGGTGTCAAGAGTGTGTGCTTTGAATTATTTAGTGGCAGGATTTCGGTGGTTTAATAGATTCTAGAGGTGTGTGTTTGTGCGTGTATGTAGGTGAAGGTGTGTGTTTATCAGTGTGTGCGTGCAAATGTGTATGTAGTGACGAAGATGGGGAACTAGATGAATAATAAGAATGTTTTAGTTTATTACTCGATTGGTTATAGTAGAATTTTAGTAGGTACTAGTCATAGTCATAATTATCGCTTCATGTAAATTCAATAGATTGGGAAAATAAATAAGAAAAAAAAATGTTTTTGTTTCAAATTTAGTTTAATGTAGAATGGAGTCCTTCCCTTTGACTACTTATAACGAGGACTCGCCTTGCGGTATCATTTCCCCTGTGCCACGGTATAAGATCAATTGATCATGTGCAATTTACATTCAATTTCATACCTTATCACTAAACGAAAGACAAATTGCGAAACAATAACTTCGAACGTTTGGAGTTCACACGAGACTACTTTTCATGATATTTAACATTCAAAATTAGAATCTTAAGTTATGGGGAATAAAATTCAAAATTGCGGATTGCATGTTACCTCGCCCTCCGCAAAAAAGTGTCAGAAATGTTTGTTAGTAGAATTACACGCGTCACTAGATATAAGTAGTCAAAGGTCCTTCCTGATATTATGTTATAAATTCTGTAAAAATTTCGAAGAAAATCAGCAATTACATAGGTACCTATATTATTATTATTATAAATAAATAAATAAATATTTAGGTTGAATCGTCATATTTACGTTTTCTATGGAAGATAAGCATCAGCATTATGCTCACGACTATATTCCCCGAGGGGGTAGTCAGAGATAATCTGAAACCTCAGAACATCCACGTTTCACTAGTAGCACCGAAACTCTGTCCAGTGTGACGGGTAGTGACCCCGTCGCCACTTGTAATGGACAGTGGGTACAATACATGCCTCGAAATAAAAGCACGCAGGTTTCCTGACTATGTTTTCTTTCACCGAAAAGCCAGTGGTGTTACAAATCTACATAAATTCCGAAAAACTCATTGATACGAGTCGGCCTGGACAGGGATCGAACCATCGCCTCCTGCACGGCAGGCAAGGTTACTCGCCACTGGACCACCACGTTTTTTTTAAATGGAACAGCTGATTAAGTTGTTCAGCTTGATAGTCTGAAACACCCCCTAAACGACGTAACACATTTAAATATACACCCGGTATAAACTTTTCTTTTTAGCTTTTAGGTACTTAATTTTAATTTGATAACGCTTTTATGTCGGCATTATATTTTATTTTACTTTTATTTACAGAATGTCCAGTCTATTACTGAAATTAAGCAAGCCTTTTTCTAATATCTAGAGAGTGCTTCCACTGGATACATTCCAGAACATTTTCGCCTCTAGGTGTACGATTTAGTTGGACTACACTGGCGGACATGATTGAGTACACATTTATTTAATGTGAACAGATTGTATTATAGTTCTTTCATAAATTATAGGTAGGTACTAGATGATTGTAGTATACAGGGTGCAAAATTAAATGCGTTACATGTCGAAACTGAACAACGTTCACTATGGAGTCAACATCGAAATCACGAAAAAATCTGTTATTTCCCTAAAAAAAAAATTACTATTATAGGTAGGTACCTACCTACCTACTAAGAACATCGTAAATATGCTACTCGACCAAAATGTGTTAAGCAGAGTATTTTTTTTCCTGACTTCGATGTTGACTGACACCATAGTGAAGGTTGTTCAGTTTGATAGCCTGAAGGACCGTGTTCGATATATAACGCATATAGATTGAACTAGGTAAGTTAATCTAGAATTTTATGTAGGTAGGTAATTCACATTCATTTTTCCTGAATCTTACTGGACACACTGTCTAGACCTTTTGGGTCTACTACATACCTCTTTAGGGTGCATGCCCACTGATATGGAGCGAGCTGGCGGAACGAGGAAACCGAGTTTAATCAACCAATAAGATTGCATGAAATCTCGGAGCCGAGATCTCCGCCAGCTCGCTCAGCATCTGTGGACAGGTACCCTAAATGCGAGAAATAGGGGATAGAAAAAACAAAAATTTAAGCATCTAGGTTAATGGTGTATGTATTTATTTACCTCCTTTTGCTAGTCCGTATAGCTTTTTAACTCCCGTATGTGCTACAAGATTTAAACATTAATACTTTGGCCACAGAGCAAAAAAAAAAACTATAGGTAGGCTAAAATTATACGTGACATTTTCTTTTCACTAAAACAATTCCTCACTAGACTGCACAACACACACACATACAAAAGAAATGTATTTTGATTTTTAAGTTTTTTTTAAATTAAGCCCTAGTCGCCTTAATCGAAATTGACTAGGAATCTATCTGTAATTTAATGTTGTATTAGTTGTTGTAATTGTGTTTTGTAGTCGGTAATATTAGGTATAGGGTCCATCTTAATATTATGCTGACGGTTTTTAAGGGGGGGGGGGGGGGGATTTGACCGTCAAACCACATTGGTCCAATATCGTGAACGTTGTTTAGTTTGATAGTATTATTGTCCCTTTAAAAACCGTCTGGTAGCAAAATATGAAAGAAGGATCCGGTATTTTATTTTTGTTTAATGATGAAGTTGCTACAGAGTTTTAAGTCGCATCTTCTTCACATAGAAATATTCCGACTTGGTGGTAGAGTCAAAAAAACACTATAAAAAGACCAAACAGGAACCATATTCTAGATTTAATTAGCTGTCCTACATTTTTTGTAATTTACTTTAATGTAAATACAGGGTCCAACTTAATATGCTGACACTTTTTTAAGGGGATATTTAAAATCTGCTATCTGCTGATTTTTTTCGCGATTTCGATCTTGGTCCCATAGAGAAAGTTGTTCAAATTGATGGTCTGATCATCCCCTTAAAAAAGTGTCCGCATATTAAGAAGGACCCTATATTTTACCTAAAATTTTCTAATAAAAATAAATCCGTGCTGTATAAATAAAATTATTTGATTTGTACGAATCGAACGAGATTTTTTTCACAGCACTGTGTCCACGGCCTTCTCACGAGATTAAAGATGCATTTAATTTATTTTCTCGTTGACATTTCAGCCATGAAAGTTTTATTAACCGATGCGTTCTGTTATCGAAGTCCCTCACATTTAAATGACCTATTCACTGAATTATGTCACCGATTCCCGAATGCCCTTAAGTGAGTATTGTCCAAGAACATTATATATGTATTGTCTGAATTCATGACATTTGTCAATTTAATCGTATACTTTGGGAAAGTAGGTATTCTTTTCTACTGATAAATATTTTAATTATGGTATCAATGAGGTATATTTTGCAAATTTTTATAGGCAAGCAACTTATTATTATTATGATTTTATAATACCTATGTTATATTGTTATCGTGTGTAAATAGTGGTCGCGCGGTCCATTTAACAAACATCTTTTCAATATCGGTGTTACTAACAGTCCTCTGTGCAGGGTCTGCATGGAGGTTGAAGAAACAGCTGCGCACGTGCTGCTAGAATGCAACGGGCTAGCACACTATCGGGCACAACACCTCGGATCTCCGGGGTCTCTTCCAGAAGCCTTCGGCAACATTAACAAGCTGGTGGACTTCCTGGAGGAGCTAGGATGGCAGGAGTAGTCATTCTCACCTCACGCAAAATAGGCGCCTAAGTCGTCGAGTTGCGGAAAATGAGCCCGCTCAACCAATACCAATACAAATAGTGGTCGCGTGCTTGCTAAACAGGCTGTTTCGTGGCCCTTTTTCAAAATAAACTTGGTTTCTTTTTATACCTACCTATTTTATTCTTTATCTATGATGCTGGTCCACCACTTAAGACAACTACCATAACTTCAAGGTTTATTTCATGTGCATATTTTGTTTTGTAATTGTAGGTTCGCAATCATGAGTTTAGGGTGCAAACTTATAATTTTTCTACTAAACCACAGTTCTGGAACAAAAATGAGAAATAATAACATTAAACCGGTTTACCCTTAAAAATGGCCGCCATTGTAAAGTACAGTGGGCGCGCAATTTTTAAGACTAATTATCGCAGTCCGTCAGTGTCTCCCCGTGACGTGGTGCATTTATTCTGCCGACTGTACTTGCTCTTATGTTATCTCGCTTGTCTTTAGAAATTAAATTTTTGTTTTTAGGGTTCCGTACCTACCATAAAAGGTAGAAAAGGGAACCCTTATTATTTATTATTTTAAAACTTTATTGTACACACGGAAATACAGATGAATACAGCATAATAGACAAGTACAAAGGGCGAGCTTATCTCTGAAGAGATTTCTTCCAGCAGACCCATAACAAAGAGAAAGATTATCTCGCTCTTATGTTGTCTACTATCGACTTAAGCATCTGTCTGTCAGCCACAGTAGAATATCTGGGTATTCGCTGAATAGACCAAGATCCGACCGTAAATTTATGCACCTATTTGGTGATTTAAGTGGATACAGGGGTTCATACAACGCCGCCGGGTTGCCTAGCAAAATCTTGACGCACGTAGGTACCTTTACCATGATGAATTATGGCACCATTTTTTCCACCTATGTTTGGGAAGTAACTTTTTTGTAAATGACTAATACAGCGTTGCTCAGGGAGCAGTTACTGCTTTTTACTGCGGACTATTGGAGGGACCACGAAGGGTCTACCGATCCAAATCCTAGGGGCACCCAGAGTGGTACGGACTACGGACCTCAGCATTAGGACGTTGCTGGGGCTACGCGGCGGATTGGGTAGCGGGGATCGGTGAGAACCACAATTGACACGCTAGAATTTAAGATAATACAATAAAAAGATAATTATTATTATTTATTTATCGTATGGCTGATTCTATTACACTCAAAAATCATAAAATTAAAAATCAAAACACTGAATACAAAAAGAATAACACTAAAAAAAAAAAAATCTAGAGCAGCGAGTCATCGAGTCGATCCAGGTACGTCACAGCTGCCGGTGTCAAAAGATAATACAATCTCAGGACGAAGAATAAAAACTCTTTGTATAATGCTAATTCACAGTACCTATGGAACCCTCCGTGCGCTCGTCAAATTCGTTCTTGTCCCATTTTTATTTCATTGTGTGGGAAGGCTTTTGTCCAGAAGTTTAAATAGTTAATTATATTTTGTGGTTTTCTTTCACTGCGGTTGTTTGAGAGGGTTACTGACTTATTGTTTTAAAAAATTAATTTTAAAACATAAAGATAACAATACATTTGGTTGTAATTAGTTTACAAAAATATAAAATACTCTAAATAATTAGGTTGGTACCGACTACAAAGACGATGTCAATGGTACAATTTTTTTTATTAAAAATGTTTTATGTTAAAATTTACAACAAGGTTTGTATATTTATAAGTTTTATTATTTATAGATTAATCTACGGTAGACTGTATTTAAAGTGAATAGTTTAAGGCAAATAAATGATATATCTATTTCGTCTAGCCCGGCCATTTTCTTTATTTTCTCAGTTTTAAAAAAATGTCTTCTCTATTACCTACTTAGGCCCGATTCGAACAGACACGAGTAAATTGTATTCTTAGATTAAGTCGCACTCTAGACTCTAGAGTTTAGAGTAAACAGATTTTGCGTTTTACCAACCCTAATCTATGAATAAATACACGTCCAATTTTGACGGTGTAAAGCTAGACCGAGACGAATGAAATGTCAATTTCACATAATTAAAAAAATTATAATAAAAAGAAACCTAACAAATTAAAACTGTGTAACATTGCAATAAGTACGGATACAACGACCTCTTTCTTTAGGTGGATTATACATTCGTTCTTTTAGTACCTACGGGTTAGTATGGTAGAAGACAAATGAAGTTATTTCGGAGTTAACACCAAGACTAAAATTGTTCCTTGTATAGTTAACTATAAGTATAAATCTAAGTTTCGAATATAATTACAGAACATTATTTTTCCGTATATAAAACATTACTTTTATTAATACCATCTACGAGTGTTCTACGAAAAAGTTTTGTATGAAATTGACAACTCTGCAACCACCTTAAGGATACTCTTCTAAGAACATTTTCCTGTATCTACAACGGTTACAGGTCTAGAGTACTGCATGCCCTGTCTCAAATATTTTACCTTGTATATCTCCGCCTCGATATTACTTAGCTATATGTGTTCCATGTTCCATAGTAAGTTTGTTTCCTTTACTATCCTCATCTAAATTTCAGTACTTCCAGTGGCCGCGAATGTATAAAACGACGCCAACTTTACGCATACACCTTTATTAGTACTACACACATTTTCTTTCGTAGTGTTTTGATTATAGGAATAAAACAAAATCTTTCATTTTCATCATCCATCAACCTTGTCAACAAGTAGGTATATCATTTGATAAACAAATAAATTACTCGTGATCGCATAGGAAGGTCCTTGGTGGATACTTTGTCCAATTCATAATATCATTGGTTACATCTAAAAATAGCGGACAGACGGACGGACAATTTGGCTGGAATGTGACCAATCGTCTGGCTCCCACATTGACCTAATCAGTGTCTAGGTATTGTACCTAGGTAATATTCTAGGATGTAACTTATTTAAACCTAAATTTGTCTTGTTAGCGTCCTGTCTTCACGTCTAACAATCAGTTGCTGAAACGCTGATTAAAGTTAATCCTCCATTAAATCTCTTGACGTCACTTTTTGTCTTGTTGACGTAGAAAAAGCTAGCAAGAGATGTAATAGAGGATTAACTCTAATAAGCATTTCTGCAACTGAGTGTTAGTCAGATGTCCTGATCCTGATTGATTACTCCTGGTGGTCTAGTGGTGGTAGCAGCCTAGGTTTCATTCGAAGGAGTTCTACTTCATCATCACCCTGAGGTTGTAACAAAACACCCTAGTAATATTTGAAAGGCATAGTTTAGAACATTACATTGAACAGCTATCCATATCGAGGAAAAATTAAAAACATCAGATGTCCGATTGGCGAGTAAACTACAGTTTTGAAACAGAAGTAGACATCATTTATTGCACTCAAACAGCTCTTGATCTTTGCATGACACAGTTGTTTTGTTTTCGATCTTGTCTCCTTAAGGCGTATCATCCCTGGACCACGACTCTCCATACTAATCGATGCGAACGAGCGCGTGGCTCCGGTTTTCTTTGCAAAATGAGATGATTTTTCATTTATTCCGAAAAAGTAATAAAACCACATCATTTTAAATTGTGTTGTGAACAATGTTGTAAATTTTCATATTCTTCCGATTAAAAATGTAAGAGTAAAATTGTTACAACTGGGAAAAAAGGGGTGACTAGATTCCCTTTCCTTCGGTTGTAATATGGTAACGTAGCAAAAGGCTAGTTTTAGTGTTTTACAGTAACACTTTGGTTTACCGCTACATAAACGCATATTGCTTGGATCAGCGATACCTACTCATTATAAATATCGATGAACGCATTGAATAAACCTCTTTATACTATTATCAATTGGAGCATCATTTAACCTAATACTTCACGGTTGTATTCTCATTAAAATCGATTTCTAGAAAAACCACATCACTTCTCATATCATCGTGTAGATGGTTCAATTTATTTTTCAGCTCAAAAAATGCCATACATAATGAATAAATGGTTACAAAGTTACCCAATTTTATGGTAAAACCTGGAGGTAACCCCTTGAAAAGAACCTTCAGAACATCCACATTTTACTAGTAGTGCACAAATCTCTGTCCAGTTGTGACAAATAGTGAGTCAATCGCCACCCAGACCCATTATATGCTTTTAAAAAGTATGTTGCTACAGTATGTTCCGGTGAAGCCCGACCTTAAATCAAAGCAATCACGTTGAATCCCCTTACGCAGAGCTGATAGTACGGTCCCCAATAGACATCAAGACAACTTCCGTGGGACTCAGCTCCGCCATACAGACTACTGGTATGTACTTGTTGGGTATGTTTTCCTGAACACAAAAAGTGCGGTAGTCACTTCCTAAGGGTATGGAGGGGGGAGCTGTGACGTAGTAAAGATGGCGGCCGACCCTTTCTATTAAGCGGTAATTTCTAGATAACTACTAAACCGATTTACCTAAATAAGGTGTCAAATGAAAGGCCATGTAATGTACATTATTTGATTTTATACATGCGTTCATGTAAAGCTAATATCAAATGAAATAACTTAAAAAAACATCATTTAAAAAAAAATCTAAATTTTGTTATGTAAATAGCTCGGTAACCGTTAGGATTGTGGAAATTTAGCTAATTATAAAACGTTTTGCTACTTTTATCAGCTTTTTAATAAACTTTAAATCATTACAATCGAGTTATAAATGACGAAGTTACAGTCGTTTTAGTGAGCGGAGTCCTGGTACGAAGAATCTCAAATGTATGTAACTGGACTGGTTTTCTATTAAATTACTAGTAAAAAGTATGATAATTATACGTACACGAATATGAAATTGTAATAATAATGTTTTATAAGAATTTAGGTAAGTACTAGGGTATCATCATCATCATAATTTCAGCCTTTTTATACGTCCAATGATGGATATGGGCCTTAGTGGGGGACTAGGGCATGCTCCCGGGAAATCCTGGTACCGAAAATACCTGATAATAATTAATTAAATTGATTTCTAAAATCCTCAGCAAGTAGAATTAATTATACTTTATTTGGAAATTTTAAAATAATCCAATGTAATGATAATTCTCTCTTACAATTTTTATAATTTTCATATCATGTCGATCTAGTGAGGGACTGCGCTTTTCGGTACGCGGTCGCCATTCAAGAAGTGTTCGGCCCCATCGGCCACCAGTTTTGCTAGCCATGTGCCCAGTCCATTCCCACTTGAGTTTAGCAATTGTTCTTGCTATATCGGCTACCTTGGTTCTTTTGCGAAGCTCATTTCTGATTTGGTCTCGCAGGGAAACTGTGAGCATAGCCGTCATAATTGCCCTTTGAGTGAATTTTTGCCTTTTCATGAGGACTTTAGTGAGCGATCACGTCTTAGTTCCGTATGTCATCACTGGCAGTAAGCACTGGTCAAAGACTTTCTTTTTGAGAAAGAGAACGCGGTATTTGGGACTACAAGGTATTACGTATCTTCCCGAACGCTGCCCAGTCGTGTTCAATTTGAGGCTTAGACCTGCGGACCTACTAACTGGACAGTTTATCCCAGTTATACATAATCGTAAACAACTTTGAGCACTAAGTTTCCAATCTTCACAGGAGTGGGTAGAACTCAATGTTTTACCTTTTACGTTCTACATTAGACATGATTTTCGTCTTGCCCATGTTCATTTTTAAACCAACTAGTTTGGACGCTCTGCTTAGGTCATCAAGCATTCTACCGAGGTCTTCCACAGTCTCAGCATTGGGCAATGACAACTAAATTTGCGGCAAACCAAAGGTTAGTTATGTTTTAGCCGTTTGTTGATGTCCAGCGCTTTCCAGAACATAATGTAGAAATCGTCTCTTAGTGCAACGGTGAGTGAACCGTATTGGAGAAATTGCATCTCCCTGTCCTACATCTGGCTGCGGAAGGATAGGTTTCGAGTTCTGGTCTTATATTTAAACTGATATAGAGCGAGATAGAGGCGCACTTAAATTTACCGTCAACTGAGCGTCACTGGAGAGGCTGCAGTACAGCCCAGGTATCCTTTGAATCAAAGGATTTCTACGAGAAAGTTTTCGATTCCATCGAGTCCACAAACGCTAAGAAAAGAGGTAAGTTATACTTTCCGGTCTTTTGTATAATATGCTAGAGCGTGTGTATGTGGTCTACGGTGCTGAAGCCTTTTCGAAAGTCGTCGAACCTGCGCGCTAGACAGTTCGCAACGACTCACGACAGCTCATGGCTTAAAAGGCGAAATCAACAGCATAGTGCTTCAGGAGGGCATTCTTGCCTTGTTTAAACCGTGGAACAGTCACGGAATAGAACATAACTAACCTTTAGTTGCCGAAAATTTAGTTGTCTTGGCCTAATGCTGAGACTGGAGGACCTCAGTAGAATGCCTTGACCTTGCAGAGCGTCCAAACTAGGCGGTTTAAAAATAAACATGGACAAGACGAAAATCATGTCTTATGTAGAACGTATAAGGAATACATTGAGTTCTACCTACTCCTGCGAAGATTAGAGACTCTGTGCTCAAAGTTGTTGACGATTATGTATAACTGGGATAAACTGTCCAGTTAGTAGATCCGTAGGTCTAACCTTCAAATTCACCACGACTGGGTAGCGTTCGAGAAGATACGTAATATCTTGTAGTCCCAAATACCGCATTATCTGTCTCAAAAAGAAAGTTTTTGACCAGTGCTTACTGCCAATGATGCCATACCGAACTTAGACGTGATACTATTGAAAAGGGTGAAATTCATTCCAAGGGCAATTATGACGGCTATGCTCACAGTTTCCCTGCGAGACCAAATCAGAAATGAGCTTCGCAGAAGAGCCAAGGTAGCCGATATAGCAAGAACAATTGCTAAACTCAAGTGGCAATGGGCTGGGCACATGGCTAGCAAAACAGGTGGCCGATGGGGCCGAATAGTTCTTGAATGGCGACCTCTTACCGCGCAGTCCCTCACAAGATCGACCGACGACCAGGTGAAGGTGGCGGGATCCCCTTATTGGATAAGGGCAGTGCTGGACCGGTCGTTGTGGCGATCCTTGGGGGAGGCCTTTGTCCAGCAATCGACATTTTTCGGTTGTGATGATGATGATCAATATGAAAATTGTAAAAGTTATAAGATAGAATCATCATTTCATTAGATTAATTAAAAATGTCCATAGTATAATTAAATCTATTTACTGAGGGTTTTAGAAAGCATTTTAATTATTTAATAATTAAATTGTTGAGTACCGAAAGTATTGAAAGAACCGGGATTTATTTCCTGAAGTACCGGTGCTAGATAGCCTCAGAAATCCCGGGAATTCCCGTTATTTTTGGTACCAGGATTTCCCGGGAGCATGCCCTAGTCCCCCACTAGGGCGTCATCATCATTGGACGTATAAAAAGGATGAAATGATGATGATGATGATGCCCTAGTACTTACCTAAATTCTTATAAAACATTATTATTACAATTTCATATTCGTGTACGTATAATTATCATACTTTTTACTAGTAATTTAATAGAAAACCAGTCCAGTTACATAAATTTGAGATTCTTCATACCAGGACTCCGCTCACTAAAACGACTGTAACTTCATCATTTATAACTCGATTGTAATGATTTAAAGTTAATTAAAAAGCTGATAAAAGTAACAAAACCTTTTATAATAAGCTAAATTTACACAATCCCAACGGTTACCGAGCTATTAACATAATAAAATTTAGATTTTTTTTAAAAATGATGTTTTTTTAAGTTATTTCATTTGATATTAGCTTTACATGAACGCGTATATGAAATCAAATAATGTACATTACATGGCCTTTCATTTGATACCTTATTTAGGTAAATCGGTTAAGTAGTTATCTAGAAATACCGCTTAATAGAAAGGGTCGGCCGCCATCTTTACTACGTCACAGCTCCCCCCTCCATACCCTTAGGAAGTGACTACCGCACTTTTTGTGATCAGGAAAACATACCCAACAAGTACATACCAGTAGTCTGTATGGCGGAGCTGAGTCCCACCAAAATCGTTATTTGAAGACTTTTGGACAAATGGGGACTGTACTATGATGTTGCGTAACGGTGCGGGTTCGAAGCCAGCTAATAAGATTTTGTAGCACAAAATACTGCTAAACACTACCCCCTGTGGCACGCCGGTTAAAAGGCTCAGCGGTGAACCGCAGTTCGATTCCTGGCGTAATTAGTAACTATCGCCACCGGCAGCGATTTTTCAAACTATACAGGGTGAAATTGATATCATTAGCATCCTTTTAAACTCAGAGTCCCATCAAACTGAACAACTTTTACTATGGGAGCAAAACGATCGGAGCAAAAAAGAAATCTGCTGTTCCATACTAAACTACAATGCCTATTCGACTCAAATGTATACAATTGCATAATTTTAACAGTTGATTTTTTTTTGTTCCGATCGGTTTTCTCCCTTAGTAAAAGTCGTTCAGTTTGATGGGTAGACTCTTAGTTTAAAAGGATGCTAATGATATCAACCCCAAGAGTCAAAGTTTCACTTCAGTCACTTGACTCTAACAAAAATGTGCACTTTAAAGCTTAATATATCGGTAACGGATCCATAAATCGAAAAATGGTTTTCGCACACCGACAATATTTTTAAAAGACCTATCCAACGATACCCCACTATGGGATAGGCGAGGAAAAAAATGGCATCCCCACTTTTTGTGTAGGGGAGGTACTCTAAAAATCGTGGGTGGCATGCTAGCAGTGCTGGTCAACTAAGAGTTCATGTCTAAAAGGTAGTTTTATCAAAGTTTCTGAGTAGCCCTAAAGGGGCTGCGGTCGTGAGTATGTTTGTTAAACAACAAATAACTGAGTGAAGCTACACCGTGGTTCGGACGCGAAATAACTAAATTGACTTAACTCCAAACGGAAGCCTCAAAACTGCAGTTAATGCCTTCGACACTGCAACTGCACCAACCTAGGCATGCACCTAATGCATAGGCATTGTGTTTCGTAAACACTGCTTATGCAGTTAGGAACTTAATCTTAACTTGTTCTATTTCGCAAAATTATTCGAAGCTGAAATGTGAAGTCTATGTAATCCACATTGGGCGCCCGCTTGCCCGTGGTGGACAAACGCCCATGAATACCCACACTATGAACGGAAGTAGATCCCAAAGTAGATGCGACCAGAAACTTTACAATATAACTTGACTTAATAATGATTACAATATAAATTCTTAGGCTGGCAATAGACTTTAGACATTCCATCCGATTATCTGATCCAAATCCCATCACGAAGGAGAGGGATGGAAGCATCAGACAATAGGTAATATTTGATTCCTGAAAGATGCTAGAGGGACTAATATACTCATACTATCGGATCAGACAATCAATGGATGGAAAATGGGATATATTGTATTCCCTTCAAATCTATTTAAAGCCTGACCAGGAATATAAAAAACCTGGTTTGGGGGCGCTGCAATCGACTGTCACCTTTAATGTTAGTGTTCCAAGTACAAAAATTAGTTCCGATGATTTTCCGCAACATGGCGAGATTTTTTATTTTCCTGGTCAGGCTTTACCTAATTAAATAATTGATACTATACAGTTCCTAGGTATAAATTATAATCATGTGTTAAAGGATGTAAACTTAAATGCGTTTAGGGGTTGTTTCAGACTTTTACTATACAGGGTGTAAGGAAATAGTAGATGACACACAGAGGACAGGAAAGTAAGAAAGGTCTGGACCACGAGAAAACGCGTCGAGGTTAACAAACATGTGATCTGAGGCTTTCTTATTTATTGTCCGAAGTTAGTATACTATTTTTCTCCTCGACGGACGTGGAAAGTGACAACTTCGTTTAGCGCAGCGGGACGAAAATTAACGCTTTCCGTCCGGAGGGGAGAAAAGTATCATTAACCTTTAAACCACATTTGTTCTGACAGTGACAGGTTTGCTCCCATAATAAAAGTTGTTCCGTTTGATGGGTAGAATATGAGGTTTAAAGGTTAATGATATCTTCTTTTTCTTACACCCTGTACATGAGACCAAAGATGAGATCAAAAACGCAAAAAATCTTCTGCTGTTCCTCAGAAAACGACTCGAAATGGAACAAAATTTTTGTATTCGTGCCTTAATGTTGGTCCCGTAGTCAGAGTTATTATTAACTATATTCTACGGGATAATATATATTATAAATAACATGCGTAGGTACTACCGCACCGACTACTACGACTATACTACCGAAATATGGCGATCGCGAACCGGAAAGCTCAGCGTGGGCAGGCCCCTCACAAGGTGGACCGACGGCCTGGTGAAGGCGGCGGGAACCCGTTGGATGAGGGCAGTGCAGGACCGGTCGTTGTGGCGATCCTTTGGGGAGGCCTATGTCCAGCAGTGGACGTCCATCGTCTGAGATGATGACTATATGCCTGCCTACCCCAAAGACAACACACAACACATTGTCACTTGCTATTATTCTGACACACCTCTTTCCCTTCAACATTTTTCATCGATAATGCAGTACTATTGGAACTATTAACAGCATTATCGGAGGAGGTGCGAACAAGCAGTAGGCGACCAAGTTAGAATGGTCAGATATGGAAATAAAGCTACTCTCGATGTTCATTTAAAATGTAGCACATATCGACCGTTCGATTGGAGAGTCACAGAACTTGCACTACTGGATTTGCCTTTGTTTAGAATTTACTGCAGCTCAAACTAAGAGTTACGGTAGTAACTATTATGTGCTAAGGGTTGTCTGTGCTGGTAGAACGCGAACTCTAATGATTAAGTGTGCGATATGTTCATTTGCGTTAAAAGTCATTAGATGGTTTAATAATTTGTTGTAGGCATCAAAATTCCAGTTTTTTGTTTGCTTTTGTATGTTTTTTTGTTCAACGAAAGCCCTTGTTCTACGATTGTCTTTCTATATTTTTATTGACGAGATATTCGGCCTGACAGCCTCCAGTGTAGCTTTATTGAGGTCCTCTCTTGTGCAGGTTTTTGGGCACACGATGTACCTAGCTACCTTAAATCTAAAACCTAATCTAGAACCTAAAATACACAAATGCATGCGAAACCATACAAAATACTAGTCAGAAACTTTTCGACTACAATGCCAACAATCCTTTAAACTTTTTTCTGGTTTTTCCTTTCAAACTACAAAATTGTGAATTAAAGGGGAAGCTGGGAAACTTAAAGGCCTCCGCACATTGCAGCGATAATATCGAGCGATTTTATCGAGCGATATTATGGACAGCGATATCGCGACACCTTACACACTGCAGCGATTCCGCGATTCGCGTCACGCATGCGCCCCACCACTGAATGCAGTCGAAAGAGTTGCGATAATATCGCGGCAGTGTGTGGGATCGAGCGCGTCCCCATACAAAATGTACTGAGAACAATTATCGCAAAATCGCAGCGATATTATCGCTCGATAATATCGCGGCAGTGTGTAGGATCGCGCGCGTCCCCATACAAAATGTACTGGAAACAATTATCGCAAAATCGCAGCGATATATTATCGCTCGATAAAATCGCTGCAATGAGCGGAGGCCTTAAATAAGCAGAATTTTCCATTTGCACTCTTCGGCCGCGTCACGCTCTATGATAGCAACAACTGAAACTAAAATGTGATAATTCTAATCCAGTGCACCCATATCTCGGTCCACCATAGTTTCGCGGACTATTTTCGCTGGACATTATCGGTAGACGTCGGATGCAGTCGGACAACTTCGTGTGTTTCCGTGCGTTGGACGGTGTGGTAGGGGGGGATGCTAATATACCGTTATTATTTTTGATATTGAGGCTGTTAGATTACCTAGGCAATACAAAAGATGGCTTAGCTTAGCAGCGACTGAAAACTGCTACGATTTAAGAAAGTCCTTTGTAATTGTAAACTCATACTTACGTTTTTAAGAATTTGTCATTTAGCGCTTAAATCTCTAGTTCTCTACCTTCTAATCTCTGTTCTAGTTTTAACCTCAAATTATAACAACTATCCTAAGGGGTTTGGACGTTTTTCTTACTGTGATCTATAAAAACATAAAAACACGTTTTTCTCGAAATTGCTAAAACGGGCATGGAGAGTCACGTTGCAGGGTTTCCCCCGAACACTTGTCTCTCGCGTGGTGTTAGCGCGGTTCGCGTTTCAGCCTGACACGAGGCTCCACAATCCTTCTTCTCTTCTCTTGTCAAATCTGTTCTTGCTCAAAAACAATCCTCGAGATTGGATAGACACTCCCTCAAACTACTTGACATTGGCGGAAATGCGGTGCTAACGCACAAGCAAGAAGTCCATTAATTATAAATAAAATAAAATAATAACACAGGCATGTGCCCTTTTGGCTTAGGATTAGGACGGCAGTATACAAGTTAGAAAAACTCCTTGGTACATGGTGTGTCATCCGTGCGGACTCGAACCCGATCCCTCATGAGTGATTGCTGGAGAGTATTATACAGGGTGTTAGGGTATACAGTTCCATTACTTTAATGGGCAAGAGAAAAACGAAAATAAAACTTCATACAAACGTAAGACCTGCTGATTGCATTTAGTATGGAAAGTTTAACATTTAATTTGCTATAGGTTTCTTATGGAAAGCTGTTCAGTATCAGCACATAGACTTTTTACCCAAACACCCTGTATTTACCCAATTTAATACCTTTTTTAACACACTCCGGTAGAAACATGAAGAAAAGACACTGACAAGAGAAAACAGTAAAAATGCATTCGACCGAATTGAATTTTCGTTCTGGTAAACCCCTAGATGGTGGCATTAAAATTTTTAACTCTGGTCATCCGGCACCCCGTACTGTTCTGACCACTACTAAGGGATAGTATGGTTGTTTGGAAGTCGTAGAATCGAGATCAATTAGGTATACAGGGTCCGACTTAATATGCTGACAGTTTTTTAAGAAGATGATCAGACCATCAAACTGAACAACTTTCTCTACGGGACCAACATCGAAATCGCTAAAAAAATCTCCTGTCCCATACATTTTGGTCGAGTAGGATTGCAGTTTTGTATGAAACAGCTGATTTTTTTTTCGCGAATTTGACCTTGGTCCCAATGAGTATGTTGTTCAGTATGATGGTCTGATCATCCCCTTAAAAAGTCTTATTCTTCTTCCTGCCTTTATCCCATTACTTGGGGTCGGCGCAATATGTTGTCTTCCTCCATTCTTCTCTTTTAGCGGTAATTTCAGCGCACACTCCTTTTCTACACATGTCATCTTTCACACATCCTTCCATCTTTTTCTTTGGTCGTCCTCTCTTCATGCAGCCATCCACATTCATTCCCCATCTCCCCCGATCTCGTGAGATTTTTTAAAATGCGTATTTTTACGGCCATTACTTTATTCCAGGTACAATTTGCTATACGCCAGTCATTTAAAACATCGTAGGTCGCAGTTGATTGCACGGAATAAAACCAATTTTGCAGCTTCGAAAGACATGTGCTAACCGTGCTCGAAAAACCTCGGAATTTTCGGACTTTTTTGACTTATAACTTCTAATCTTTTGGCTCGCTTTTTAGCAAGAGATTCAAACCCGACTCTATTATGTTACCTTAAAATTTTTTACATTCACTCGTACTGTTTTTCCCGTATTGTTCTGATGAAATAAACGAGTTATCTGTCTATCTATCGTGGGTGCTAAAAAAACTTTTTCTATCTAGGTATCTATCGTAGGTTGTACGGGGCCATCTGCCAATCGTGGTGAGAATCAATCGAGAACCCGCATTAGGGCCAGCTAATGCGGCAGGCATTTACGAGCACTCTCTATTTATGGCACACATAAACTGGCAACGCTCAGTCGCACCTAAGGTGCCACCCTCCTCCCTGCTTGGCTACACCATCAGTTACGACTTACTATCTGAATGACGTAAGCAACCCTTACGGCATGATGGTAAGACAACGCATTGACAACCGAAGATATATATAGGGTCCTTCTTAATATACTGACAGTTTTTTAGGGTGTTAGCCAGACCGTCAAACTGAACAACTTTCTTTATGGGACCAACATCGAAATCGCGAAAAAAAAATCTGTTTTCCCATACGAAACTGCCTACCTACTCGAGCCAAATGTATGGGACAGCTGATTTTTTTTTCGCGATTTCGACGTTGGTCCCATAGAGAAAGTTGTTCAGTTTGATGGTCTGATCATTCCCTTAAAAAAGTGTCAGCTTATTAAGTTGGACCCTGTATACAAGATAGGATCCTCCTTAATATTGTGATGGTTTTTTAAGGTAATGATCAGACCATCAAATGATCAAACTGAGAGAAAGTCCTGTAGCGAAAGTTTTCTCTAGGGGGCCAAGGTCGAAATCTCGATAAAAAACCTCACCAAAATGCTCATCTCAAATGTATGGGACATATGATTAGTGTTAGTCCCATAGAGAAAGTTGTTCAGGATGATCAAACCATCCCAATCGTATCATCCTCTTAGAGAAACGTCAGCATATTAAGTTGGACCCTATACAGGGTGTTTCATAAGTAACAATAAATTTTTAAAACTCATAAGGGGGTTGTTTAGACCATCAAACTGAACAACTTTCTCTATGGGACCAACATCGAAATCGCGAAAAAAATAATTTTATATCCCATACATAATTTTAGCAGCTCTAGTCGATTTTTAGAGTACCTACTATAGAACATACATTTTTTTTTTCGCGATTTCGATATTGGTCCCATAGTGA